>CM076686.1:44457259-45657259 GCA_038501925.1 Xenopus petersii | reverse complement strand
GGACAGCACTGGTCTAGCAGAAACATGTGCTAAAAAGGAGAAAAGAATAATATGCACCACAAAAGTGCAGGTACTTTGCAGAACCTAGAATGTATTAAAGGTGTGTGCTCTATGCCAGAACACTTGTCAGGAGATGTTATGCTAACACATAAACTGCCTTTAAAAAGTTAAAAAAATGTTGCAAGGAAAATGAATCTTCTTTAAAGCACAAGATCTGGGAACCAGCCACTGAGGATGCTGGAAAAAGTAGTTTATAATAAGTGAAGAGCCACTTAGTAGATATTTGTGAGCTGAACCAACTTCTAAATGAGTGGTTCTTTCTGCAGCCACACTAATGTGGTTTTGTATCAGTACTAGCAAATATCTATACTGGTGGCAAATAATTATATTATTTAATGTTTAAATTTTTTTTAATAGCCTCAAAATATGGAGATTCTAACTACAGAAAATCCCCTTACCCAGGTCCCAAGTATTCTGGATAACAGGTTCCATACCTGCATTGTGCAAGTTACTGTTTTTCATGTGTACCCAGCTAGCACACAAAGAAAACTGGTGCAAACAAAAGCTAAGTCGTACCATACTGACTAATAAAGCAAAGTTGTGTCTATGAGCCAGGGAACCCTTTATAAAACTGTCTAAGACCATATGCTATTCTTGGTTACCAAAACAGCCATGTGACTAGCTACGTGACACATGCATTCCAGAAAGGCACAAACAAGCTATTAGCATTATTACACAATATAAAGTAGGATTCAGGGGATGCTGATATTTTTCCAGCCAGGCAGAAATATATTTTTTTCCAATACTGCCTTTGCAAGTGTGAACAAGACTTAGACCACACCTTATTCCTGTTCGCATAAGTCTGAATATATCATAAGGCATAGACTCACCATGTGCCAAATTTATATAATCTTGCTGTCGGCAGTGAAAACAGGCAAGTCAAGATACAAAGCTTAATATTTGCACAATTTCAGCTAACTAACCTGCTTGGGAAATATGTTCTCAATATTGAGATTTTTCTCTTCTGTCCTCCATGCTTAAAGGGGTGGTTCACCTTTAAAATAACTTTTATTATGTTATAGAAAGAGCAATTCTAAGCAACTTTTCAATTGGTTTCCTTTATTTATTTTTTATAGTTTTATATTTATTTGTCTTTTCCTTCAGATTCTTTGCAGCTTTCAAATGGGCGTCGCTGTCCACTTCTAAAAAAACAAATGCTCTGTAAGGCTACAAATGTATTGTTATTGCTACTTTTTATTACTGATCCTTCTATTCAGACTCTCTCCTATTCATAGCCTGGTCTCTTATTCAAATCAATGCATGGTTGCTAGGGTAATTTGGGCCCTAGTTATCAGATTGCTTAAAATGCAAACTGAAGAGCTGCTGAATTAAAAGCTAAATAAATCAAAAACCTTCAATAATAAAAAATGAAAATGAAAAAATGAAATGATTGCCAGGGGTCCACTGAACAATTTGATACCCATTATGCATAGGTTTACCAAAGTATCTGGCATTTAGAGACACCAATATGTAGTTAGCACATCCAAATTGTTCAGGACTTTACTTCAGCTACTGAGAAATCAACACATTGACTGCATTTTTTGTGGGGTAAAAACCCAGAAATATATGTTTACCCCCCAAACCCATATATTTTTGGAAAGTACACATTCTACTGAATCTAAAATGGGTACCCATGCCTTTCTGCTCCAAACTACTGAGTCGCAAGGCTTTCCCAAAATTGTCGGTTTTGGTGAAATATCTGAAAATTTCCTCAAACCTTCAACTTCCCAGCACCATATCACCCATGTATCATTACGTACTAAGAAAAAGCACCCTAAATATGATTGCCAGGGTTCCTCTGAACATTTTGGTGGTCATTGTTCATAGGTTTACCAAAGTATCTGGCATTTAGAGGCCCCAAAATCAAGTTAGCGCATACAAACAGTCCCGTGGGTAACTTCAGCTAATGAAAGATCAACACATTGACTGCATTTTTGTGGGGTAAAAACTCAGAAATATATGTTTACCCCCCAAAACCCATATATTTTTGGAAAGTACACATTCTACTGAATCTAAAATGGGTACCCATGCCTTTCTGCTCCAAACTACTGAGTCGCAAGGCTTTCCCACAATTGTCGGTTTTGGTGAAATATCTGAAAATTGCCTCAAAGCTTCAACTTCTCAGCACCATATCACCCATGTATCGTTATGCACCAAGAAAAACCACCCTAAATATGATTGCCAGGGTTCCTCCGAACAGTTTGGTGGCCATTGTTCATAGGTTTACCAAAGTATCTGGCATTTAGAGGCCCCAAAATGAAGTTAGCGCATACAAACAGTCCCGTGGGTAACTTCAGCTAATGAAAAATCAACACATTGACTAAATTTTTGTGGGGTAAAAACACAGAAATATATGTTTACCCCCCAAACCCATACATTTTTGGAAAGTACACATTCTACCGAATCTAAAATGGGTACCCATGCCTTATTGCTCCAAACTACTGAGTCGCAAGGCTTTCCCAAAGTTGTCGGTTTTGGTGAAATATCTGAAAATTGCCTCAAAGCTCCAACTTCCCAGCAACATATCACCCATGTGTCATTACGTACTAAGAAAAAGCACCCTAAATATGATTGCCAGGGTTCCTCCGAACAGTTTGGTGGCCATTGTTCATAGGTTTACCAAAGTATCTGGCATTTAGAGGCCCCAAAATGAAGTTAGCGCATACAAACAGTCCCGTGGGTAACTTCAGCTAATGAAAAATCAACACATTGACTGCATTTTTGTGGGGTAAAAACACAGAAATATATGTTTACCCCCCAAACCCATACATTTTTGGAAAGTACACATTCTACCGAATCTAAAATGGGTACCCATGCCTTATTGCTCCAAACTACTGAGTCGCAAGGCTTTCCCACAATTGTCGGTTTTGGTGAAATATCTGAAAATTGCCTCAAAGCTTCAACTTCTCAGCACCATATCACCCATGTATCGTTATGCACCAAGAAAAAGCACCCTAAATATGATTGCCAGGGTTCCTCCGAACAGTTTGGTGGCCATTGTTCATAGGTTTACCAAAGTATCTGGCATTTAGAGGCCCCAAAATGAAGTTAGCGCATACAAACAGTCCCGTGGGTAACTTCAGCTAATGAAAAATCAACACATTGACTAAATTTTTGTGGGGTAAAAACACAGAAATATATGTTTACCCCCCAAACCCATACATTTTTGGAAAGTACACATTCTACCGAATCTAAAATGGGTACCCATGCCTTATTGCTCCAAACTACTGAGTCGCAAGGCTTTCCCAAAGTTGTCGGTTTTGGTGAAATATCTGAAAATTGCCTCAAAGCTCCAACTTCCCAGCAACATATCACCCATGTGTCATTACGTACTAAGAAAAAGCACCCTAAATATGATTGCCAGGGTTCCTCCGAACAGTTTGGTGGCCATTGTTCATAGGTTTACCAAAGTATCTGGCATTTAGAGGCCCCAAAATGAAGTTAGCGCATACAAACAGTCCCGTGGGTAACTTCAGCTAATGAAAGATCAACACACAGGAGAAAGCTCTCTGTTTAGTGCTGAATTAAGCATTGAAATTCCTGTTTGAGACAGGATTTTTTGTTATCACTTGGTGTGTGAATGTGTTGTCCACTTGGTGGGTGAAATTTGGGAAGTTTTGAGTTGATTTTCTTTACTAAAAATCGATTTTTCTTTTGACCCTGAAGGTGAGTGATTCCTAGCCCAGTTCCTTTCACTTGCTCTGGGCTACAAACTCACTGTTAGATCCCCTACCCCTCCCCCGCACCTGGGTGTCAGTTTCATTTGCATTTTTCTATTGTTTCAGCACAAATTGTTTAATTTTTGTACAGATTGAGTGGATATTTTGATTTTGCACTCAGTTCTGTGAGGAGAGAAAGCTAAAGGGAGAAGGATTTAATATAAGTATAAATATAAAATCTTTTCCAGCAGCAGCAGTGCAGCTCCCAGGCACCTGCTCACATTAACCCTCTCCCTGCCACAGCTTCTCAACTTAAAACTTATTTTTTTTTGTTAATCAATAGTATAAAGCTTTCTTTTTGTGTGGTGTGTAAAATAATGGGAGGGAATAAAAAGGAAAGTTATAAAAAAACATCTCTTGGTTCTAAAGCAAAAGGACCTGAAAAACCCAGCTGTAGCTCTGCAAGGAAACACCAGTCAGAGCCCATGTCAAAAAGCCCCATTGCCTCTACTTCTGCTGCTGCAGCCAATGTGACCCCTGCTAAAACATTTGCACAGGCGGTAGCTACTGGCAGCAACCCTAGCCAAGTCACTGCTGGGGTAGAGAAGCTTACAAGGAAGCATGGGGTCAGATGCCTAATGTCAAGCACTCATGGCATAGAGGCTTATATAAAGGCTGCAGCTGAAGTGGTGGGCCACTCTGCAGTAGTGGCAGCAAGTAAAATGTATGGGAAAGCCATAATCTTTGCCCGTACTCTAACTGCAGTGCATACTCTGGTACAGAGGGGTATCACAGTGGGAGGGAGTTATGTCCCTGTAGAACCCCTAGAAGGATTGGGCACAAGGGTGGTTTTATCTAATGTGCCCCCCTTCCTGCAAGACCACTTATTGTACCCCCACCTGCAAGCCCTTGGGGAGTTAAAATCAAATATGTCTAGAATTCCCCTGGGATGTAAGGAGAGCAGACTGAGGCATGTCCTTTCCTTTAAAAGGCAGGTGCAACTACTTTTACCTCGGGGGCAAGACACTATTGAGGGGTCTTTTGCGGTTCCATTTGAAGGGGTGCTGTATAAAATTTTTTACAGCACAGAGGAAGTGAGGTGCTTCCTTTGCAAGAACCTGGGGCACACTCGCCAGAGTTGCCCCAAAGGGCAAATTAAGACCACAGCCCCTGTTCCCAGTGCCTCAAATAAAACATCTTATCCTGCTGGGACTATGTCAGCAGGGTCCTCAAAGGGGATATCTCCTTCACTAAAGAACCTCAAGGTGGCTGTTACACAACCCACCTCTACAACATCCAAACCTCCTCCTTCTTCACTGAAGACATCTAAGGCTGCAGCATGTCTTACAATTGCGGCAAAAGAGAAGGGGGGAAAACATGTCAAAGCTTCCCCCAGGGTCACAGTTGTTCCTACCACAAAAGGGTGTACCCCTGTTATGGGCACCCCTGAAGGTGTGGGGGTACCCATGATTGCAACACCTGTTGGGGTTGGGGCAGATAGTGGCCTTCAGATGCCAAGAAAAAGAGGAAATTTAAATCAAACTGGCTGGTACCTGAGGAATGGGCATCAGTGGTTAATGATGGGGCACCCCCATCCAAGGGTAAAAAGGGCAGCAAAACTTCTGCTCCTCATGTGGTGACATTGTCTGGCCCAACTGTTGGTCACGATCAACCGGTGTCAGACCATGCACTCTTGCCTCCAGACCAGGTGGGGAATAATGAGGTTAATGGTCTGCATGGCCTTGAACATGGCAGTGTTGGTTTCCCCACAGAGTCAGGGGTGCAGTATCTGCCTCAAAATCATTTGGAAGATCTTCCCTTGGAGTATAAAGAGACACCTAATGAGACTCCTGCAGAGTGGGCAGTCAGTGTTCCTGAAGTGCTGAGATTTGGCAACTGCAACCAGCCTCAGTTTTTAATGCCTCAGGGTATTTCACTCCAGGAGGGGGACAATATTGGGCTAACCCCCATACAGGACCCTGCAGATAAAACTGCTGGGAAGGATGGTGAGGGTGGAGTTGTAAATACGGAGGAGGGTAGCCAGACAACCTCTACTGTTCATGCTAAAATCTCTCCTCCCTTGTCTTCAACTGACCCAAATGTTATTGCCATCCAGAAAGCACAGGAGGTAGTAGAGAGGGCAGAGGCTAACCATCGAGCCTCCAAAGCTCTACCTGTTGCTGGGGAGCTAATTAGTTCTGTTGCTCCTGTGTCAAACACTTCCAAATGTGTTTCAAGTGAAGTTGAGGGAACACCTGAGCCATTGCAGGGTCTCCAGAAAAGTGATTCTGATACTTTTCCTGTAACAACTTGTGGAGAGATTCTCAAAGCTCTAGTGGAGAGAGGAGATTATCAATCCCTTAGCCAGGAGGAGCTCATGGATGAGGGGAACATCGAAGAGGAGGTTGACATAGGAGTGGCAAATCCTTCTACCCCAATCATCTCTGCTGAGGAACTCAAAAAGTTTCTTGAGAGCACCCTTGGTGTTAAATTAGAGAAGAAGATGCACATGGCTCTGGAGAAGTGGCATGATTTGCCTTTAGTTATCAATTCTGTGAGACAGTACATTAAGGTCATAAAAGAGGCCAAGAACTATGGAACAGCGGAATATCTCAGTATAATGAAGTTTCACAAAAAATGTTTGTCTCATCAGACCTTGATGAAGGTTAAAGCACTTCCTAAGACTCAGTAATGGCCTTGAGTATAAGCACACTTAATACTAATGGCTGTCGGAATCCTTTCCGAATGTTTCAGGTACTCTCCTTTCTTCGTCAAGGAGGGTACTCTATGAGTTTCCTCCAAGAGACCCACACCACTCCAGAGCTTGAAGCAAGCTGGAATCTGGAGTGGAAGGGAAGGGTCTTTTTTAATCACCTCACTTGGACATCATGCGGGGTGGTGACCCTTTTCTCAGATTCCTTCCAGCCAGAGGTCCTGAGTGCTACCTCTGTCATCCCTGGCCGTCTATTGCATCTTCGGGTCCGGGAGTCAGGTAGAACATATAATCTAATGAATGTGTATGCTCCTACTACCGGACCAGAGAGGGCACGGTTCTTTGAAAGTTTGTCAGCCTACATGGAGACAATTGACTCTGATGAAGCCTTGATTATAGGGGGTGATTTTAATTACACCCTTGATGCTCGAGATCGCAATGTACCCAAGAAAAGAGACTCGTCTGAGTCCGTTTTGCGAGAACTAATTGCTCATTTCTCCTTGGTTGATGTCTGGAGAGAACAGAACCCAGAGACGATTGCCTTTACCTATGTCAGGGTGAGAGATGGTCATGTTTCTCAATCCCGGATTGATAGGATATATATATCGAGCCATCTCATGTCACGAGCCCAGTCGAGCACCATTAGATTGGCACCATTCTCAGACCACAATTGTTTATCCCTGAGAATGTCAATCGCACCATCTCTGCCAAAAGCTGCTTACTGGCACTTTAACAACAGTTTATTAGAAGATGAGGGTTTTGCAAAGTCAGTCCGGGATACATGGAGAGGCTGGAGGGCCTTTCAGGATGAATTTGCCACATTGAACCAGTGGTGGGATGTAGGCAAGGTTCACCTAAAGCTCTTGTGTCAAGAGTATACCAAAAGTGTGAGCGGGCAGCGCAATGCAGAGATTGAGGCACTGAATGGGGAGGTGCTTGATCTTGAGCAAAGGCTATCAGGCTCTGAAGACCAAGCCCTTCAGTGTGAATATCTAGAAAGGAAAGAAGCGCTGCGTAACATGGAACAACGACAGGCTCGTGGTGCCTTTGTGCGAAGCCGGATGCAGTTACTTTGTGATATGGATCGTGGTTCCCGATTCTTCTATGCTCTGGAGAAGAAGAAGGGGAACCGAAAACAAATCACATGCCTTTTTGCGGAGGATGGAACCCCCCTTGAGGATCCGGAGGCTATCCGGGACAGAGCCCGGTCCTTCTATCAAAACCTTTTTTCTCCAGATCCCATCTCTCCAGATGCCTGTGAGGAGCTATGGGATGGGCTTCCAGTGGTCAGTGAGAGGAGAAAAGAGAGGTTGGAAACACCAATCACTCTAGATGAACTCTCTCAAGCACTCCGTTTAATGCCCCACAATAAATCTCCTGGGCTTGACGGACTTACCATAGAGTTCTTCCAGTTCTTTTGGGATACTCTGGGCCCTGATTTCCATAGGGTCCTAACTGAGGCCTTCAAGAAAGGTGAGTTGCCACTTTCGTGTCGTCGAGCAGTTTTATCACTACTTCCTAAGAAGGGGGATCTCCGTCTTATTAAGAACTGGAGACCAGTCTCACTGCTTAGCACAGACTATAAGATCGTGGCCAAAGCTATCTCACCTAGGCTCAAATCAGTGCTGGCAGAGGTGATTCATCCTGACCAGTCCTATACAGTCCCCGGTCGGACAATTTTTGATAATGTCTTTTTAATCCGAGACTTACTACATTTTGCGAGAAGGACTGGTCTATCTCTTGCTTTTCTCTCTCTGGATCAAGAGAAGGCATTTGACAGGGTGGATCACCAATATCTTATAGGCACTCTGCAAGCCTATAGCTTTGGCCCACAGTTTGTGGGCTACCTGAAAACAATGTATGCCTCTGCAGAGTGTTTAGTTAAAATCAACTGGTCTCTGACTGCACCTCTGGCCTTTGGACGAGGAGTTCGGCAAGGATGCCCCTTGTCGGGACAACTGTACTCGCTGGCCATTGAGCCCTTCCTGTGTCTCTTAAGGAAAAGGCTCACGGGACTGGTGCTCAAAGAACCTGACATGAGGGTGGTTCTCTCAGCCTACGCTGATGATGTAATTCTTGTGGCCCAGGACCTAGTTGATCTTGAGCGGGCACAAGAGTGTCAAGAAGTCTACGCTGCTGCCTCATCTGCCCGTATCAACTGGTCCAAGAGCTCAGGCCTTCTGGAGGGTTCTCTAAAGGTAGATTTCCTGCCTCCTGTTTTTCGTGACATCTCGTGGGAGAGTAAAACCATTAAATATTTAGGCGTCTACCTATCAGCTGAGGAGAATCCTGTCTCACAGAATTTCATTGAACTTGAGGAGTGTGTTCTAACGCGCCTTGGAAAGTGGAAGGGTTTTGCTAAAGTACTTTCTATGAGAGGGAGAGCTTTGGTGATTAATCAGCTGGTGGCCTCTCAGATCTGGTACCGGCTGATATGTCTTAGCCCAACCCAAGAATTCATTGCTAAGATCCAGAGAAGGTTACTGGACTTTCTCTGGATAGGAAAGCATTGGGTTTCTGCAGGTGTCTCAAGCCTCCCGTTGAAAGAGGGAGGGCAGGGAGTCGTGTGTATACGTTCTCAAGTGCACACCTTCCGTCTCCAGCAAATACAGAGATACTTGTATGCAGATCCTTCTCCACAGTGGTGTACTCTAGCATCGAGTTTTTATCGCCAGGTACGAAATATGGGATATGACCGGCAATTGTTTATAATTGAACCTGAGGGTTTCCTAAGAAACCTTTCAACCCTGCCGGCTTACTACCAAGACACGCTAAAGACCTGGAGCATGGTATCCGTGTTAAGGCAAGGAGACATTGAAGGGGAAGACATTCTAAATGAGCCCCTACTTTACAATCCATCTTTTAAGACTAGGATGTTAGAATCCATCAGCATTCGACGTCGCCTTTGCCAGGCTCGGTTAACCAGAGTTGGAGATCTCCTGGATTTTGAGAAATCAGATTGGGTGTACTCTCAAGCAGTTATGCAACGCATGGGATTCCTCACCACTAGGGTTCCACACCGTCTTCTCAAGGAAATCAAGGACACAATCTCTCCTGATTCTCACACCTTCATTGATGGGGTTTTACATGCTGGAGAGCCACGTCCACCTTGGAACTCCTCACCTCCAGACATAATAATAGCACCTAAAATCCGTCAATCCCCCCAAGCACCTCCTTCTCCCAACTTGAGCCAGTTGGAGAATTTTCCATTGACACGCTTTCATGATATAACAAGAAAGTTGTTGTACTCTCTAATGCTTCACACTGTACACTTCCTTGCCCTCATCTCCCGATATGATACCATCTGGAGACGTGTGCTTAATGAGGGTGAAAGACCTCAGTGGCGAGCTCTTTATTCCAGTTTGGTGCCTAGACCAACTGGAGACTTGAGTTGGAAAGTGCTGCATGGTGCATTGAGCACGGGAGAGTATTTAGCTCGTTTTACAGACTCCCCAGCTGCTTGTCCATTCTGTGGCAAAGGAGAGTCTGTGTTTCATGCTTATTTTACGTGTGCCAGACTGCAACCTCTATTGGCTCTTTTGAGGAAGCTTTACCTGCAGTTCTGGTTACACTTTTCCCCTCATGTTTATATTTTTGGACGCCCAGTATCCCGGGACAATAAAGAGAAAGACCTTCTCTCCAACTTGCTCCTGGCTTTAGCTAAATTAGTCATCCATAATAGAAAGCAATGTTTGGAAGGTGGGAATCCTCTGCCAGCAGAGGTCTTGTTCCGAGTGCTGGTGCGTTCCCGAATCCGAGCAGAGTACACCCAAGCAGTGTTTACTGGTCGGTTGAAAGAATTTGCTGACCAGTGGGCAATAGATGGGGTACTTTGCTCAGTATCCCCAGACCTGGTTTCTGTTCAGACAATTCTCACACTCCATATTTAAGTGCACTTTAATTTAAGTGACAGTTGTATTTTAATCAGTTAATTATCTCCTTTGAGATGTGATTAACTTTGGTGAGCAATCACTCACCTGCAATTTGAATAATATATCAGCTAATGAAAAATCAACACATTGACTGCATTTTTGTGGGGTAAAAACACAGAAATATATGTTTACCCCCCAAACCCATACATTTTTGGAAAGTACACATTCTACCGAATCTAAAATGGGTACCCATGCCTTATTGCTCCAAACTACTGAGTCGCAAGGCTTTCCCAAAGTTGTCGGTTTTGGTGAAATATCTGAAAATTGCCTCAAAGCTTCAACTTCCCAGCACCATATCACCCATGTGTCATTACGTACTAAGAAAAAGCACCCTAAATATGATTGCCAGGGTTCCTCCGAACAGTTTGGTGGCCATTGTTCATAGGTTTACCAAAGTATCTGGCATTTAGAGGCCCCAAAATGAAGTTAGCGCATACAAACAGTCCCGTGGGTAACTTCAGCTAATGAAAAATCAACACATTGACTGCATTTTTGTGGGGTAAAAACACAGAAATATATGTTTACCCCCCAAACCCATACATTTTTGGAAAGTACACATTCTACCGAATCTAAAATGGGTACCCATGCCTTATTGCTCCAAACTACTGAGTCGCAAGGCTTTCCCAAAGTTGTCGGTTTTGGTGAAATATCTGAAAATTGCCTCAAAGCTTCAACTTCCCAGCAACATATCACCCATGTGTCATTACGTACTAAGAAAAAGCACCCTAAATATGATTGCCAGGGTTCCTCCGAACAGTTTGGTGGCCATTGTTCATAGGTTTACCAAAGTATCTGGCATTTAGAGGCCCCAAAATGAAGTTAGCGCATACAAACAGTCCCGTGGGTAACTTCAGCTAATGAAAAATCAACACATTGACTGCATTTTTGTGGGGTAAAAACACAGAAATATATGTTTACCCCCCAAACCCATACATTTTTGGAAAGTACACATACTACCGAATCTAAAATGGGTACCCATGCCTTATTGCTCCAAACTACTGAGTCGCAAGGCTTTCCCAAAGTTGTCGGTTTTGGTGAAATATCTGAAAATTGCCTCAAAGCTTCAACTTCCCAGCACCATATCACCCATGTGTCATTACGTACTAAGAAAAAGCACCCTAAATATGATTGCCAGGGTTCCTCCGAACAGTTTGGTGGCCATTGTTCATAGGTTTACCTAAGTATCTGGCATTTAGAGGCCCCAAATTAAAGTTAGTGCATACAAACAGTCCCGTGGGTAACTTCAGCTAATGAAAAATCAACACATTGACTGCATTTTTGTGGGGTAAAAACACAGAAATATATGTTTACCCCCCAACCCCATATATTTTTGGAAAGTACACATTCTACAGAATCTAAAATGGGTACCCATGCCTTTCTGCTCCAAACTACTGAGTCGCAAGGCTTTGCCAAATTTGGCGGTTTTGGTGAAATATCTGGAAATTGCCTCAAAGCTTCAACTTTCCAGCATCGTATTGTCCATGTATCATTACCAGCATAAAGCATCCTAAATATAAACATATGGGTCTACTAAACAGTTTGATGCCCAATGTGCATAGATATACCAAACTATGTGGCGCACAGAGACCCCCAAATGACAATATGTATAGACATTTTCACGGCTGGCGCTCTGGCTGCTGCAATATGAGCACCTGGAGTGTGTATTATGCGACATTAGACCCCCCTAACAGTACAGAGACCCCCAAATGACAATATGTATAGACATTTTCACGGCTGACGCTCTGGCTGCTGCAATATGAGCACCTGGAGTGTGTATTATGCGACATTAGACCCCCCTAACAGTACAGAGACCCCAGAAAACCATATATTTTCAGAAAGTACACATTCTGACGAATCCAATATGGGTAAATAAGTGTTTCTACTGCAAGCTGCCAAACTGCAAAGCAATGCTGAACATAACGGTTTTTATCAAATTTCTGAAAATCGTCACAAAGCTTGAATTTTACCCCATTATATGCCCCACATTTCGTAACGTATCAGCATAAAACATCCTAAATATGAACGCCAGGGGTCTACTGAACACTTTGATGCCCAATATGCATAGATATACCAAACTATGTGGCGCACAGAGACCCCCAAATGACAATAGTGTATATACATTTTCACGGCTGACGCGCTGGCTGCTGCAATATGAGCACCTGGTGTGTGTATTATGCGACATTAGACCCCCCTAACAGTACAGAGACCCCAGAAAACCATATATTTTCAGAAAGTACACATTCTGACGAATCCAATATGGGTAAATAAGTGTTTCTACTGCAAACTGCCAAACTGCAAAGCAATGCTGAACATAACGGTTTTTATCAAATTTCTGAAAATCGTCACAAAGCTTGAATTTTACCCCATTATATGCCCCACATTTCGTAACGTATCAGCATAAAACATCCTAAATATGAACGCCAGGGGTCTACTGAACACTTTGATGCCCAATATGCATAGATATACCAAACTATGTGGCGCACAGAGACCCCCAAATGACAATAGTGTATATACATTTTCACGGCTGACGCGCTGGCTGCTGCAATATGAGCACCTGGTGTGTGTATTATGCGACATTAGACCCCCCTAACAGTACAGAGACCCCAGAAAACCATATATTTTCAGAAAGTACACATTCTGACGAATCCAATATGGGTAAAGAAGTGTTTCTACTGCAAACTGCCAAACTGCAAAGCAATGCTGAACATAACGGTTTTTATCAAATTTCTGAAAATCGTCACAAAGCTTGAATTTTACCCCATTATATGCCCCACATTTCGTAACGTATCAGCATAAAACATCCTAAATATGAACGCCAGGGGTCTACTGAACACTTTGATGCCCAATATGCATAGATATACCAAACTATGTGGCGCACAGAGACCCCCAAATGACAATAGTGTATATACATTTTCACGGCTGACGCGCTGGCTGCTGCAATATGAGCACCTGGTGTGTGTATTATGCGACATTAGACCCCCCTAACAGTACAGAGACCCCAGAAAACCATATATTTTCAGAAAGTACACATTCTGACGAATCCAATATGGGTAAATAAGTGTTTCTACTGCAAACTGCCAAACTGCAAAGCAATGCTGAACATAACGGTTTTTATCAAATTTCTGAAAATCGTCACAAAGCTTGAATTTTACCCCATTATATGCCCCACATTTCGTAACGTATCAGCATAAAACATCCTAAATATGAACGCCAGGGGTCTACTGAACACGTTGATGCCCAATATGCATAGATATACCAAACTATGTGGCGCACAGAGACCCCCAAATGACAATAGTGTATATACATTTTCAAGGCTGACGCGTTGGCTGCTGCAATATGAGCACCTGGTGTGTGTATTATGCGACATTAGACCCCCCTAACAGTACAGAGACCCCAGAAAACCATATATTTTCAGAAAGTACACATTCTGACGAATCCAATATGGGTAAATAAGTGTTTCTACTGCAAACTGCCAAACTGCAAAGCAATGCTGAACATAACGGTTTTCATCAAATTTCTGAAAATCGTCACAAAGCTTGAATTTTACCCCATTATATGCCCCACATTTCGTAACGTATCAGCATAAAACATCCTAAATATGAACGCCAGGGGTCTACTGAACACTTTGATGCCCAATATGCATAGATATACCAAACTATGTGGCGCACAGAGACCCCTAAATGACAATAGTGTATATACATTTTCACGGCTGACGCGCTGGCTGCTGTAATATGAGCACCTGGTGTGTGTATTATGCGACATTAGACCCCCCTAACAGTACAGAGACCCCAGAAAACCATATATTTTCAGAAAGTACACATTCTGACGAATCCAATATGGGTAAATAAGTGTTTCTACTGCAAACTGCCAAACTGCAAAGCAATGCTGAACATAACGGTTTTTATCAAATTTCTGAAAATCGTCACAAAGCTTGAATTCTACCCCATTATATGCCCCACATTTCGTAACGTATCAGCATAAAACATCCTAAATATGAATGCCAGGGGTCTACTGAACACTTTGATGCCCAATATGCATAGATATACCAAACTATGTGGCGCACAGAGACCCCCAAATGACAATAGTGTATATACATTTTCACGGCTGACGCGCTGGCTGCTGCAATATGAGCACCTGGTGTGTGTATTATGCGACATTAGACCCCCCTAACAGTACAGAGACCCCAGAAAACCATATATTTTCAGAAAGTACACATTTTGACGAATCCAATATGGGTAAATAAGTGTTTCTACTGCAAACTGCCAAACTGCAAAGCAATGCTGAACATAACGGTTTTTATCAAATTTCGGAAAATCGTCACAAAGCTTGAATTTTACCCCATTATATGCCCCACATTTCGTAACGTATCAGCATAAAACATCCTAAATATGAACGCCAGGGGTCTACTGAACACTTTGATGCCCAATATGCATAGATATACCAAACTATGTGGCGCACAGAGACCCCCAAATGACAATAGTGTATATACATTTTCACGGCTGACGCTCTGGCTGCTGCAATATGAGCACCTGGTGTGTGTATTATGCGACATTAGACCCCCATAACAGTACAGAGACCCCAGAAAACCATATATTTTCAGAACGTACACATTCTGACGAATCCAATATGGGTAAATAAGTGTTTCTACTGCAAACTGCCAAACTGCAAAGCAATGCTGAACGCAACGGTTTTTATCAAATTTTGGAAAATCGTCACAAAGCTTGAATTCTACCGCATTATATGCCACACATTTCGTAACGTATCAGCATAAAACATCCTAAATATGAACACCAGGGGTCTACTGAACACTTTGATGCCCAATATGCATAGATATACCAAACTATGTGGCGCACAGAGACCCCCAAATGGATATATAGTAGATAAAATTTACAAGGTAAAACAAAATAAGGCAGTAAAGAGTGAAATGCAAAAAAATCCAATAAAACCACAAAAATCAATGTTTTTTTTCCAGACTAGTGTTATCGGCTGTCAGAATCACAGTTTGAATATTTTAGCTGGGCCAAACAGGTTATACGGCTAGAAACAAGTGAACACAACATACGCAGAGCTGAAAATGCAATAAAATGGCTAAAAATTCAATAAAATGGCTAAAAATGCACCAAAATACCCCAAATTGCAATATAATCACCGAAATAACATAAAAAAGATATTGCACAGTACGGTTAGCGAATACGCTATTCGTAATGGCAATAAAACATTTTTTTCAGCCAAAAAAAGAGACGATGCGATAAGAAAAAAAAAAGCCACAATGCCATGTATGTGCGTGTGCGTGTGTACAAATGGTAAATTACATGTTATGTGCGCGTGTGTGCGTGTGCACATGTGTGTAAGTGCAGTGAGTGTAAGTGACCCCCCCAATCCCCAAAAATGTATGTGTAAGTGTGTGTAAGTGTGAATCTAAGTGTGTATTACTGTAATAAGTGTGGGTTGGTGTGTTTGTGTGTGTAATTGTTGCACTAACCTGAAAAAGTCGCTGGAGACTGTTGCAGGCGATCTGGAAGGGCCCCAGGAAGAGATCTGCGACGTCCTCTGTGTGCCTGTGCTGTGGGGGCGGAGATATCCAACGCGGTGTAGGCTGCAGCAGCAGGACACGTAAGTTACACGTGCCTGCTGCTGTTTTTGGGCCCCTGGGCGATCGCGCCCCAGGGGCCACTCGATCCCCTGCTCTGCTCGTTGCCTAGGGGCAGGGGATCGATGCGGAACGGAGTGAGCGGCTCTAACAGCCGCTCCTCCGCTTCTGAACCCGGAAGTGCTGCAGAACGTAGAATCTACGTTCTGTGGCATTTCAAGTTACTTTTCCACAGAACGTAGATTCTACGTTCTGTGGCACTTAAAGGGTTAAACAGATCATTATTTGTGTTAGTCATGTCTCAATTCCTTCATTTAAGAAAATAGGGCTTATTTAGACTGGGGCTACGTGCCAGGTGAAAGAACTGTTGCAAACGTATGTTTTTTTGCACTTTGTATGTGGCACCACTTCTTGCACCCACCTCTCTATGAATGATGTGCTGCCTTCAGAAAGGGAGGGTGTTGGGCAGCACCTGGGTGTCCTCTGAAATGTCAACTAACTTGTGCATTGCTCAGGTGTTGTCCTCTGCAGAGTGCAGCAATAGCCTCAGATATAAGTGCACATTTTGGCTTTCCCAGTTGTGTCTGGGGCAATAATAAATGAGCTCAAAGTATATCTATTATAGACATAATATCACTGGCATACCAACCTTGTGAAGTCACACTGTTATCAAACTATTCTGAATATCTATATGAACAGAACAGCAAAAAACAGTGCTGTGAAATATGCTGGCACTCTATAAATACATGTTAGTAATAATAACCCTTAGAAAGCATGTAAGAAAATTCAGAAAACCGCAAATGGGTGAAGATGCAGAAGTATTGAAAACAAACTTGTCTGTATACAATGTAAGAAACAGAACAAAAGAATTTAAATTAAAAAAGCAATAAAGACAGCTATACAGATGTAGTGAAACAACACATGACACCAGTGGTGAATGCTGAGGGTTAAAACCAAGAACAGCACAGATGGGGGTCAGAGGGATCAGTTAGGAAAAGCCAAACATAACATTACATAGGGGGAAATGAAATGAGAAAATGCAACAGATCTGAAAACTTACTCTTCATTTATGTAACAGAAATGATTTGCAGTCACAGTATACAACATTTTAAATTATGTTTCTTCATGTATCAAAACGAGTATTATAAAAAAAAACACCCTTAGTAACATTGCTTATGAAAATAATGATTTCCTATTTCTTTTAATTATATTCAGCATTAAGAATATTTAGGAATCAGCAACTCGTTTTCATGCGATTAATTACACGGTGCTATTTCTAGGTAAAAGTCAATATTTTTGATAAGGGTAGCGTGCTGGGTGGTGAGAGGTGATTCACTTCAGAAAGATTCAAATACGTCTCTCAATTAAACTGGTGTTTATCGTGAGTGCTGTTTTATCAAAAGGAGTGTTTCCTAAATAAATAAGGTGTGCCATGATACTAGCAAGGTGCAAATAAAGGTGGCTGTTAGTTGTGAAGATATATATATATATATATATATATATATATATATATATATATATATATATATATATATATATATTTTAAGAGATGTGTTGGAAATTATGGTGATTTAGTGTATAGTTCACCAGTATTAGACTAGTGGATAGAAAACTCCAAGTAAATATGTATGTTGCTGCAGCAAGTAAGGCTATGTATTTGTATGCTGGCTCAGGAAAAGCCAGATGAATGGTTTCCTGGATTGAATGAAGGAGAGCAGGATGGGCCTTCCATTCCATGCTCCATTGAGTGTTTTCAGCTGACCAGTCAGCGGCACCTAGGTAATAAGGCTGCAGGTGAGCTGCAGTAAAAAAGAGGTGTGGGATTATATCTCAGTGCTCCAACTGGATACCTCCTTGTGCTAGAGGAGGGTGAGAGGCCAATGGACACCTCCTTATGCTGGAAGGAGACCGAATGGCCAATAGACACCTCCATATGCTGGAAGGAGACTGAGTGGCCCAGTGTCGGACTGGGACACCAGGGGCCCACCAAAAAACCTTAGACTAGGGGCCCACTCTCAGTACTATTATTCTTCCTTTCCTCACTCAACCTCTATTCTCCTAGTATCTTTTCTTTACATACTATAATCCACTATTTAGTCTCTTTTTCTCATGAAATAGGCCAAATGTTTAGCAGCATGAGGTCCCACTGACACCTGGGCCCACCGGGACTTTTCCTGGTATCCCGGTGGGCCAGTCCGACACTGGAGTGGCCAATGGACACCTCCATATGCTGGAAGGAGACTGAGTGGCCAATGGACACCTCCATATGCTGGAAGGAGACTGTTTCCCTCCTGAGCTGAAGTGTTGGAGAGACCGCCAAGTGACTAGAGAGTGGAAGAGAAACCTCCTTCTAAGAGACTAAAGGGCACATTTACTTAGCTCGAGTGAAGGAATAGAAGAAAAAACAATTCGACCATCGAATTGGCTACTTCAACCTTCGACTACGACTTTGAATCGAACGATTCAAACTAAAAATCGTTCGACTATTCGACCATTCGATAGTCGAAGTACTGTCTCTTTAAAGAAAACTTCGACCAAGTACTTCGCCACCTAAAACCTACCGAACATCAATGTTAGCCTATGGGGAAGGTCCCCATAGGCTTCCTAACAATTTTCTGGTCGATGGAAAATCGTTCGATCGATGGATTAAAATCCTTCGAATCATTAGATTCAAAGAATGTAAATGTAATCGACCCTGAGTAAATGTGTCCCTACGTGTTAAGTGAGAATCTTACAGAGGATTCTGGGACTGGTGACGTCCAAGGCTGTAAATGCTGGAAAATTGTGTTTCTGTGTACACCAATCGGGGAGTTTAACTGGGACTGCTAATTCCTATGTGAAGCAAGTATGCTGAAGCAAATAATTTTGTTCCAAATAAAAGCCAGCCAAGCTGCATTAAACTCTTAAAGGCCATGTCAGCCTCCATTTCTGTGTTTAAACACGGCTAACTTGCAATGCTGTTTTAGGTTTATAAAGCGTTCCCTTGTCTGTGAAGATGAACTGGCAGCTAGCCTGATGGGGTTGTGGTTTTTTTCTCTCTGGATCAGGGATGTCAATTTGGAGTTTCATAGCCCTGCTCCAGTGGAAGAGTAATTACATCTGTTCTTTGCTGTTGCCAGAAGCCTCCTGCTCCAGCCCCAGCTCCTCCCCCAATGTGCCCCATCAGGTCCTAGCTCCAACCTCCTCGACAATGCTGGGTACCCTGGGAATTTCATGTAATCTCTGATGTTTCCATTTTTAAATTGATCATATTCCCAAATATAAATTCTAGTAGACCCACCAACCTGTGGCAAATGATGAACGCCACCACTCTAGTTCAACCTAACTTACTATGTATCCATTTAAACAATGTAATTCATGCTGATGTATGTGGAGATTATAATTATTATATTTATAACTGCTTGAAAATTAATAAAAGCCATGATAGATGGACGTGAGTGAATGCAATATTATAAAGCAAGAAGCCTTCTGTGTGCCCTTTAGGAAGCAAAACAGATGAAAAAAACTGTACAAGAGAAACAATGGCAATTTTTGGTGGCCAGTTAGTATTCCCTTATGACAAACATGTCTGAAACAGTAATGCATGACCTTAAACAACTCTTTCATTGATGCATGTATAGGCCTCAGGTGCTGACAAGTGGTTGTCACTCATAAACACCAAAACTAGTTTTACTGAGCAGAGGCAACCTCTGGAAAAGGCAAAGTTTTTTTCCCATACTCCAAAAGGAAAATGTCAAATTATGGAGTTTAGGCCAAAACCGCATTTGTAATACAGCTGAAATGTTTTGGCCTTACATTCTAACTATCGTTGTATAAATGAGTTTATTCATAGGGCAGCATCTCATCAGATTGCAGTTAGTATGTCCATGACTGATCTGCAAACATCAGACAATTTATGTCCATCATTAGAAATACATTAGTGTGTATAACAGGCCAAACACAATACCTTGTAGCAACTGGTGACGCTCATCTATCCTAAGCATTTGTTGTTCCTCGCTCGCGGAGGAAGGGGACTCACTTTCGGAGGACATCTTGATGACTTCATAAGAAAGGAGATATGCTTGGTCTGCAATGAAAGATATTGCATTCAGAGCTGGTTGTTATTTTTGGTGCAATTTTAACATTTTCCTGCTTTCTAATAATGTAAGGCACTATAATAAAAAATATAGTGATATGCATGGTTTAAATGTAATATCATTTCCTTAGACACAGGAATTTAGGGGGAACAGTTTTATTACATTAGTGGGAGTTTCCACACCTCTCTTGATAAAGTTTTTGATAGACCGTTGCTGTTGCATTGTAGTATATGAAGCAATCATTATAAAAGATCCAGTGTCACTTACAATTCCAAATAGACACAAAAGGAAAAAGTTTATGTCCACAGTGAACTATTATATCAATATATGAATACATTTATACTTTGAATTTCACTCGTTTTTAATTTCCTCTTCCCTTCAAAACCTGCCACAAAACACATTTTCCAAAACTGTTTTTCTAATGTTTTCTAGGCACTTCCATAACCCTTTACTGAACTTCCTGCTGTTCAGCATAAGCACAAGTGACGAGCGGAAGCATGTATGCTCATTAATGTTACAAAAGGCTCTTAGCACAGGAGCTAACATTACTCGTTACTTTTTCTGGTCACTCTCATGTAATTGCATACTGGGTATTTACATTTACATTACACATACTATGCTAGAGTGCCAAAAATGGCATATCGATTCAGCTGATTACAAACATTTTGGACTTGGAGCAGTATTAAAGTTTTGATGTCAGAAATGCTGTAAAAAGTGTTTAAAAAATAAATGGCATATTTATAATAGTCCATTGTTGTCCTTATGTGTGGATTGATGCCATGCATCGCCATCACAATATGCACTATAGAGGGTGGCAGTAAAGTCATTCATGGTCCCAAACAGCAATCGGCTCACTTCGTATCACCTATTCCCCATATATCAGAGAGATCTGTAGTCAGCATAACACTCTGCTTTGCAGCCACCACCCATTTATTTGCATAGGAAAGCTTTTTTTATGACACACTGGTATATAAAAGATAGTGATACCTGGCAACTTAAAGAGGTTGTTCATCTACCAACACTTTTTTTTTTCAGTTCAGTTGTTTTCAGAGGGGGCTAGGCATTAAAAATCATGAAAAGTCTGCATATTTTTAATTGATGTATATTGCAAAGTTGCTTGAAATTATGTTTACTTTTCAAAAAGCTTAAGTTATGTTTGTGTGGAGTTCTCCTTTAAAGGTAGCTGTTATAATGGATAGTTGTTAACATTCCACAGATGCTGCTGAGAAATGAATGTAGCAAATTGTAACAGTTCAGAATCCATACCTGGCTTACTGAGAACCACAGACCTATACCTATCCATTTGCTAAGGAAACCTTTGCTAACAAATGCAGTAACAAAAACAGTAATTCCTTTCTCTGGCCAGTTACCCTAAATATAGTGTGCAGGCATAGGTGGATGATGCACAATGTCTCACTCTGTTTACATGACTCTTTGCCTTCAAGGCCTTAGCAACTTCCAGCAGCCTGTCTTGTTTCTCCAGAATCACAGGTCACTCCCCAAACTGCCAGGCCTCAGCCATGAGTCCTTCATCCTCCCTACTTTAATGAAGTGCCACTGACAGGACACCTCACTAACTATGAGCAAATCCCTTCCAAATACACTGCTTTCACAGCCCCAAATTCCACTTGTAAAACACAAAGAAATAAGTACTGATATCACACTCGAGCTTGAGAAAGTCTTAAATGAAAGAGATACCCAAAATAATGGGTTTAAATAACTTAATTACATGTTAAATATTTTCCCTGCAGATTAGATATAGCACGTGTCACTTCTGGTACAGACAGCTATTATTTCTACACAGATAAATAGGATGCAAGCATTGTTTTGTATTGTGTTTGTTTGCTTGGGGATTGTACCAGACAGGACATGTAAACACAAAATAGAAACAGGAAGCAGATTGAGAAGGAAACCATCTGCTCACATGGCTGGATAATAGTGCAATACATAGTGGCAAAAATCAAGAAGCAGTGAGCATTGCCCATATAAAACATTTATAATGCTGCAATAATTTCTTACTGGTTCATATTGGTTAAGTGCACTGGTACTTAGCACAATGTTTTATCATAAAACACCACAAACATGTGTGAGTGCTTAAAAAGGGATTTTCACCTTTAGGGCAGAGACACACGTATAGATTCGGGGAGATGTAGTTGCCCGGTGAATCGCCTCTTCTTTGGGCAACTAATCTCTCCGAAAAGCCGACCCGCCGGCTAGAATCTAAATCGCCGGTGAGATGGCACTCAGATCGCTTCGTTTTCCGAATTTGCCCAAAGTTTCCTTGTGAGGCAACTTTGGAAAACGAAGTGCCATCCCGTCAGCGATTTATATTGTAGCAGGTGGGAAGGCTTTTCGTGGAGATTATTCGCCCCGAAGAAGTCGCCTTAGTTGTCTGTTTTTTTTTACGGTATTTTACCATAGAGTTCATTAAGCTAAAGAATCCCTGGAGATTATCATTGCTGTTCCATTTCAGGGTCAGACGATTTCACTGGACCCTACTGCATTTTAGCCAAGGGGAGACTAGCTGCTGGCTATGTGTAGAGAGAACAAGCAGTAAGCTTATAGACCCTTCCCTTTCTCCAGGGCAATTCATTGTGATGAATAATATGCATTTTTTAAGCTTGGTCCTGTTCCAGGAAATCAACAATTTAGCTTTTAGTTTATACAGAACAAACTACTTCCTTGAACTTTTGCTGAGTTATGTGGGATACCTACCACTACTTATGCCACTATCAGCACTCCTTACTCCTATTATCACACATGCGCTTGGTACTGTTGGTACGTGTGTCATTATGATCTTATAGAAAATTGCATTTCATTTAATTGAAACTGAGCAACCCATTTGCCTGTAATTAGGTAAGAATTGCTAAAGGCCAATGATAATAGGAAATCTAAAGGCAATATTGACAAAGGGTAGAGGATTAACACATGCATTGTTACAAACCTGCAGTTAGTAAGGAAACATAAATGAAATATTTTATTCAACTGGATATTTTAAAAACCACCCCTTGACATTTATGGTTAAAAATTTCCATATTTTATACATACACATCATTTCATAAATTCCATTGTGATCCAATATAATAGAAACAATTAGTGGTCTTATATGGCCTTCTGTGGGTTCTTTATGATTCCTCAACAAATTGAGCAGATGCAGCAGATGTTGGGACTTGCAAAGTCATAGACAGATTCAGACAAACTTTGGTGGAATAAACTGCTGACATGCGGTGCTCATCTGATATACAGTATATATTCCTGTCAAAACATGCATAATTTACAAGCTTTGCTGCGAATATCTTCCAAATTAATCAAATATTTCAGAATCAGTTTGGATAATTAGAGTATGAAAGTATGATTTATATTAGCCAGAAGTCATATAAAACACTTGTGCAGGATTAAAGCAGTGCTGTAGGCAACACTACAGCAGTGGTTTTCTTGCTTTTTCAGTTCAAGCCCCTCTGCCTTTGGGTTTAAAACGTTTGGTCAGCGACCCCCTTAGCTTATAACAAAGTTACAATTATTGAAAAACATTGCCGTATCAGTCGTTCAGTGATAGTTCCTAGAATATTTAAGGAGTCAAATAGGTTTTCACTCCAAATGACCTTCAATCTGGGTTTTGTATCTAGGAGAGCAGAAACACCTTAAAGCCCAACCTGGAAGATATAAAGCTCAGTGCAATATGGAGTGCAAATTATTTTGTTACTTGACCTTATTCCTGAATGTAGGCTGCTGCCAAAACACAATAGGGTAACAATTTACCATGGTAGCTCAGTAGTTAGCACTTCTGCCATGTGACACTAGGATCCAGAATTTGATTCGGGTTTAGGCACTATCTCCCTGTGTCTGTGTGGATGTCCACAAACATACAGATAGTTTAACTAGCTTGTGATAAAATTGACCATAGTGATAGAGACTATAAGCTCCACTGGGATGGGGAATGATGTGCAAATGTGTCAGAGCTATATACTGTAAATAGCAGATAATAATACTTATGATAGTTTTTACTTCTTTTGTGGAGTAAACATCAGTCTTGTTTATAGTACGGTGGTCCAGGGAGGTCTAATATGGCAACTAGAACAGAAGAAATAAAAGCAGGCGAACAAGCAATTTATGGAATTTTTGTGTGACAGAAAATATCAGAACAAAGGGAACCTTTTTGTAAAAAACAAAATACTAATTATAAGGCAACAGAATTCCAGTGAGACTCAAACCAACATTAGGTGCTGGTTAAATGTACAACCTCCACTAATTATTAGCTCTATAGTCACTGTGCATTTTTCTTCTTCTGATATTGGTACAGTTGTTCACTAATGCAGCTCCCAGTCCCACAACATCCCTATCAGTTACCTTTAACCAAACTGAAGAACCACCTGATGACATTCACCAGAACATATATGGGGTCCTTAGCCATTAGGAAGTTAGCGACCAGTGAACCTATTCATGATATCAGTGCACCAAAGATAAGTCACCACTGGCCATTGTCCCGATTTTGACAGCTCAGTCTGCAGTCCCGGATTGTTACTGAAATGTTCTGAGTTTGTCTTTGATCTGCACTGACGCCAGAAAAAAATAACAACGTTTCTAAAACTTAATTAAATAAGAGGTTTTTTTTGGCATAGAGCCCTGAATATTCAGCACCTGCACTTAGATAAATTTTTAATTATTTAAGATAAGCAAAGATACAATTGATACTTTTAGCAAAAAGAGAATTGTTTTGGATCTTTTATTTACATACTTGGTTTAAACTACGAATTTGATGTAACATGTTTTACCTAACTTATAATGTGAGGTGATTAACCTACAATAAGGCAGGAATAGGGTCATATAGGGTAAACAAAAATGCAATAAAATTAAATAATGTGATACGTATTTACATTGTTTTTGGGGAGAATACATGATCTAGATTAAATGGCAGTGATCGCTATGTGGAATTGTTTGAATCAGGCACCCCAATATATTTACTGTAAAGTTCACTTGATGTATTTCATGGTATTAATGTATGGAGTAGAGGCAGAAAAATAATGACAATATGACCAAATTGAGAAATATGTGTATGTTGCTTTAAAGGAGAAGGAAAGGCTAAAATTAAGTAAGCTTTATCAGAAAGGTCTATATAAATACACCAGTAAACCCTCAAAGTAATGCTGCTCTGAGTCCTCTGTCAAAAGAAACACCACATTTCTTTGCTTTTATTGTGTACACATGCGCTTCTGTATCAGACTTCCTGTTTTCAGCTTAAACCTCCAGGGCACGGCCTTGAGCATGCTCAGTTTGCTCCTCTCCCCCTCCCTCCTCCCATCCCTACTGTAATCTGAGCTCAGAGCTGTTAGTAAGCAGGGAGAGACTCAGGCAGGAAGTGATGTCACACCAAGCATATATGGCAGCTTCTATCCTAAACAAACAGAGACAGTGTCTAGAGCTGTTTACTCAGGTATGGTAAAGCATTCTGCAGAATAAATATAGCTTCTAGCTTGCACTATTGTGGCTATTCTATTGGCAATAAACTGTCTTGGAGCTTTCCTTCTCCTTTAAGAGTAGACGTGATATGGCAACACGTGATTGGTTTTAAATTTTGGGGAGGGATCTCCTGGGGTATAAATCTTGTGACCAAATGGAACAACAATAATGCCTATGAATAAGTGCCGGTGGGTACGAAACGCGTAAGGCGGAACAGCAATTGGTCTGTATGCCTATTTTTTTGATATTTATGCTGAATAAAGAATCATTTTTTTAAACTTTGAAAAAATGCTTTGGAATATATTTTTGGACTTGATATATGTGCCCTTTTGAGCTGGGGGCTATATTCCAAAGTTTTTGGCCCTTTTTTGACAGGCCATTATAGATTGCAGCAGTTGGTCAGTAATTAAAAATACAATTGTAACAAGATAAACAGGTCTTTTGGGAGAACTGAAAGCTGCAGCTTAAGGGCAATTTACCTACATTAGCAAAACTGTAATAACACATAAAACATGGCTCATAACTCCCCAGAAAAGTGCTCAAGCTTTCCATAACCTGCTTATAAATATATTAACCTATGTCAAGCAAGACCATTACTTTTGGAGCAAATAAGCAACTAAAGTTACAGAAAGTAACTATACCATTTACTCTGATACAACTGTGGTATTAGGGTCTTTGCAAGTAAACAATTACTCACCACAAAAGGGAAGTGGCCCAGGTGGACCGCCTTGAGCCCTCAGCACGGGGAGCAGACAAACTGAAAAACCAATAGAAAGCAGGCACTCAAAGAAGGCAAACTTCCACCAGGCCAGTAGTTCAAAGTGAAGAAAGCTTATTGTGTCCACAGCCTGACACGTTTCGTGTCATACACACTTAAACACGTAACCATTTACTCTCCCTTCCTTGGTTTCTCTCAGACGCTGCAAAAGCTTTCCTTCCTGGCAGATGCAATGCAATCACAATAGGGATTTGCTTTTAGGGAAAGTCATACTATTGTGGGGATGACAGTTTTGCACACAAAGCATTTATTACACATTACAAAGCATGCTTTGCAGAGGCACGTTATCATATATGGGCTGGGGCTAACAGCGAACTCAGAGTTACCCTGCTAAAGCAGCTGCAGACAGACAGGTATTGAATCAAAATGAAATAATAATAACTGCCTTGGGTCACTGTTGTCAAACATAGCTCCCTTCTTGGTTTTAATCTAGAATTTTTACACAGTACTCTACTCAAAATTTCTCTTGTACATTGTGATCTATAAAGCTTTCACTCCCTGAGGCACGGGGAGTTCTTCAAGGAGCTGAAAACAGAATCAAACCCAAGCACCAGCCACAATCCAGTCACTTACCCCCTGAGGCACTCCATAGGGCCTTGTTACACAACAAAAGGTCAGATTTAGATGAAGAAGTTTTGGAAGATGCGTTTATTCTTTATTCAAAAAGTTTAATCAACCGACTACAAACTGCAATAGATTTCCCTTTAACACACAACTACAAACTAGGATCAAGTATGTCAGAAGCAAATTAAAACCTTGTTGCCAACTTTTTAAAATGTTATAAATTTGATAGAATCAGCAAGCAGCCGCACCCTATACTGAGTATGATCTCTAGCAAGAAGATATACCCACTACTAATGTATCAGATTGCAATAGTGGCTACAATAGTTGAGAGAAAATACAGCAAATAATGTATAAAAATCGAAACAGTTCCTCGTTTTAAATGCATTCATTTTAGAAAAAGCGTAAAAAAAAGGAAGTTACTTTTTGAAAAGAAGGTGAACATTTTTCATATATCTTAGAAGCTATAGGGTTGACACTCAAGTACCATAGCAACGTCACTATTCTATTATTTCAGGTCCTTCATAATTCTATATGAATTGCCTGTTGCCCAGGGTTACTTCGGTTGACCCTAAAAGGACAAAGCTTACAAATAATAATTCTTCATTACTGTCATAATTGATGACATAACACAAAAAGGGCCAATGTGAGCAATGATAAAAAAAATAGCAAAATAAACTAGTGATATAAACAATGTCATTTTGCAGTCATTATTCTGTGAGTTCACGTTTACAGGACGGAGCAGTTTGACTGCAGGGGACTAGAGTTAATGTCATTCTGTACATACAGAGCTGCGGCTTGCACAGGGTGCTGCAGGCAGAATGTATCAGGTAAAGCAAGTCTCACGGTGCTGCTTCCAATGTAATTTTGCTGCCTGCGGCACAGCGGTAAAGGCCTTCTTCAAGTGAAAGGAGGTTATGCACACATTAAACTAGACTAGCCTATTTCAGAAGGCTAAATGGTAAATGGGCCCCACCCTCTCCATGGTAACATCAGGGAGATACAAAACAAACTGCTAGGGCATAAGCAATACACTAAATACTAAATACAATAAAGACATGAAATACAGAATTGTATGTGCAGAGTAACCACTTTTGCACTTTACCCTGACTCAAAGTCAAGTGCCCTGGTTGGCGCACACAGAGCAGCAACAGTTGGTACTAGATGTAAAATGAGTGTACCATAGCTCTAACACAAGTTCAAATATTAGAAAAAGTTGGAGAGCAACACAAGTGTGAAAAAAGTTCCTGGGGTGCCAATTATGGGCTATGATTGACTATTGGTGGTCTCTAAGTTGACTGCCAGCCTACAAGAGACTCTGTTTGACAGTACACCTGGTTTTTATACAACCAAAACTTGCCTCCAAGCCTGGAACTCAAAAATAAGCACCTACTATGAGGCCACTGGGAGCAACATCCAAGGGGTTGGTGAGCAACATGTTGCTCGCGAGCCACTGGTTGGGATCACTGCTTTAACATATTATTATATCAGAGTTTTACAGGTTCCATCCCTACCACTAGTGACTGCCAACAATGAATAGTTTAAGCCTGGCAGGTAAAAGAAGGTGAGGTTGGTATGAGAGGTGCGGGCAGCACAGGATTATAGGTAGAGCACAACAGGCAAAAGAGGGATTATTATAAGAAGATAAATATTCAAAGGTAAATAGCTAAATATGGTATTGTGGGCTGCTGACAGTTTAACATTTGTATACACATTGCCTTCAGGTTAAAATATAAATGTTGCACAGAGCTGTACAACATTCCTGACTGTACTGGTATAAAACACATACAAGTCATAAAATGGGCAGAAAAGGCCAGAGTTCAAGTCAGTAAGCTTGTTATGTTTGATAATCAAAGGCATGCAGCATAATCATATATCTTAATATTATCTGTCACAGACTGATAATAAAGGGAAGTTTTCAAGTTACACTATTAACCAATAACATTTACAGTATATTTGGATCTGGAAACAAAGGGTTACTATTTGTGTGCCCCCCCCCCCACACATAAAAGTCTGCCTGCTGTGTCTGCTCACTATGTGTAAAATTTAAAAGGTATCGCTACAGAAATTATCTGGCCCCTGCATTGTTTAAACATCAAATTCAGGCAGTAATCCCCTGTATTGTTCACACATGTAATCCCCCCTGCATTGTTCACACCTGTACCGTTCTACCTGAGACCCAGACTGAAACTGCCCACATTGTTCACCTGTTCTGTTCACACTTAATACAAACTGCTGGAGGGGCACCAGCATTGTGTTGTTCATTTTAGAGTGCACCTGATATGTTTCCCTGTGTGTGTGTGCCATACTTTGCATGTCCTACTCTGCCTATGTGTGCCATAATCTGTCTGCCCAATGCTCCCTGTGAGTGCCATACTCTGCCTGCCCTATGATCCCTGTGTGAGCCATACTCTGCCTACCCTATGCTTCCTGTGTGCGCCATACTTTGCCTGTCCTACTCAGCACGTGTGCGCCATACTCTGCCCGCCCTATGCTCCCTGGGTGTGCTATACTTTGCCTGCCCTATGCTCCCTGGGTGTGCCATACTTTGTCCACCCTATGCTCCCTGTGTGTGCCATTCTCTGCCTGCCCTATGCTCCCTGTGTGTGCCATACTATGCCTGTCCTATACTCCCTGTATGTGCCTTACTCTTTCTGCCCTATGCTCCCTGTGTGTGCCATACTATGCCTGTGGAACATAAGCCTGGTATTTATTCTGGGGGTTTGTAAGCATTTGAAAATTATTATTACGGGCCCCTAAGGTGCTCTGTTATCCACAGGGGAGGATGAAGCATATGGGGTGTCGTTTAAAGTGGGTGTGGTTTAAAAACAGGGAGTGGTCAACACTGACTTCCATTAGTTAAAGTTGAATGACCATATTTGTTGCAGCAAATACATTACATTACACAAGTTGTTATGCTCTACACAAGCCCAGTGTATAGTTTATGTGCCATATGTTAGGCAATGTAGGGGGGAATCCTGAACTGAAAAAAGGAAAAAACGACAGCGGTTTGTGGGACTCGGGAAGTCCTATCTAATCTTCACCTGGTCTGAGGTGGCGAAGGCAAGTCTGGTATAAGAGGTAACTTTCAGTAAAATCCGCATCTTAGTGACTTTGCGCAGTGACGTCCCTTTGCCAGAGTGCAACTTCATCTGGCGATTGAGTGCGAATGAGCGCCAGTGACAGTCTTTTTTGGTAGTGAAGTCACACCTTGCGCCTGTTAGTAAATCGGCGAAGTACCGAAATGACGTCACGCTGGTGAATTTTCACCGTTAGTCACTATGCCCTTTAGTAAATTTGCCCCTAAGAATATAGGCTCACTCTCAAAAAATATGTTATGCTTTATGGCAATGATTCTAGTCATCTAGAGGTCCAATGAGTTCTTTCTGAAACCTTCTGTTTATGTCACTGCAGGATTCTAAACCCCATGAATTAGAAATTGTGATATGAAGACAGGACACTATATGAAACAGCATTCCCATATATTAGAGCTGCTTGGATTCCATATGCAGGGCAGCCATCAGGGGGGGACGGGGGGGGGAGAGTTGTAAGGGGGCACAGAGGGTAAGGGGGGCCTGGCCACACCGTACTTTCTTGATTAGCAAGGCCCCCATGCTTTCTGAGAGCTGTTGACTTCGGGAAGGCAGGGCAGGAGCACAAGGGGAGGTATCTTCTGTCCATTACTTTCCCTTATTGGTCACTGAGTTTAAGTCCCGGTTGAGCTGCTCAGGGATTGGTTAGCTGAGGTTTGAACTTCTCCTCCAGCTCATCCAATCACCATGCAGCTTTACCAGGACTTGAAATTCTGTGACCAATAAGGGAAGAAAATGCTGTCACTGGGAGAAGATGCAGCCACCTGTGCTACCCTCCTCCCTTCTGTAGTTGGCAGCTCACTGACAGCAGGTGGGCCACACTAATGAAGTAAGTGTAACATGGCAGGGCCCCCCTAAAGGTAACCCTTTGTGGTCCATGTTGTGTGGTGGGGTCCTAGCCACCAATATTTTTTAATGGGGGGCCCTGACCACAAATGTTTTTTTTAATGTGGGGGCCCTGACCACAAATGTTTTTTTCAATGGGGGGGCCTGACCACCAATATTTTTTTATTAACATGTGGGAACCATAGCCACCAATGTTTTTTTTTTTTTTAGTGTGTGGTGGGGGGTGGACCTGTGGGGTGGGGAGGGCGGACCTGTAGGTGGGGCTTGTGGTGGGTGCAGACCAGGGGGCCCAGGAATTTTTTCCTATGGGGCCCTGCGATTTCTGATGGCAGCCCTGCCCATATGTAAATATGTCTATAAACATGCAATTGGGGTACAGAACAAAATGTTAAATACTATTTTAAGACTGTGTATGACAGCTTAGATCAGGAATCCCCAACCAGTGGCTTGTGAGCAACATGTTGCTTTCCAACCCCTTGGATGCTCCCAGTGGCCTCATTGTCTTATTTTTGAATTCCTGGCTTGGAGTTTTGGTTGTATAAAGACCAGGTGTACTGTCAAACAGAGACTCCTATAGGCTGCCAGTCCACATAGGGCTACCAAATAGCCAATAGCAGCCTGTACTTGCCCCCCCCCAGGAATTTTTTTCAAGCTTGTGTTGCTTCCCAACTCTTTTTGAAATTGAATGTGGCTCACAGGTAAAAAAAAAGTTGGGGAACACTAGTTTAGATGAATAAACATAGACATAAACACAGACAAAATGTAAGGAAATCTGTGTTACCTGGGATTGGGGGTGCTGTACGCCGGCCGCGGGGACGCCCGCCACGCCGGCCGCGGGGACGCCCGCCTCGTGGTTCCACCATCTTGCCTCCTTAGAACGCGCCCGCGTCTCGTTTCCTTTATTGACGCGGACGCGCGCGTTGATTCTGACTCATGCGCGCCGAATTTTGGCGCGAAAACTTTGGCGCCCAAACAAGGTATAAATAGGCCACTTCCACTCCCAGCAAACTGCCCGTGATAGAACTTGTTTCTGGTGCTCTGTTCTGAAGCCTTGTGCTATTTGCCTGTTTGAATCTGATAATCCGTGTTTGACCTAGCCTGTACCTTGACCATCCCGAATTCTGAATCCTGACCAGTGCCTGATATCCGACTACTCTTCTGCTTGTACCCTTTCTGCTTGATACCCGGTTTTGACCCTTGCCTGCCTGACAACCCTTGCCTTCTGCCTGCCACGACCCAGCCTGTCTGACGATCCTTCTGCTATACCCTTGTCTGTTACCGTGATCCTCGGTCCAAAAGACTCTAGCTACCAGCCGTGCCCCATTGCCTGCCAGAACACTTGCTTGAACCTCTCGTAAGTCCAGGTGGCACCCGATTAGGCTGAGGGCTCCTCCCGAAGCTCAAAGGTGGTCACACCACTGGTGAAGCTTAGCTCAGACCCAGGATTCGAGCACTTGTTCTGGTGTTGGGTGCCGGCCGTGACATTATCACGGGCCATGGAGGACGACGATCACACCGAAGCTGCTGCCGCTGCTCCACTCCCATCTTCTTCCGAGCTGTTGCTAACCACTCTACTGCAACGTATGGAGGAGCAGGAGCGAAAGCAGAACTATTTGCTCCAGGGATTCCATAACCTAACACGCCAGTTGGGACCCTCGCAGCAGCCAGCCAGTACTATTCCTACTCCTTCTGTGGGTTCCCTGCCTGATAGGGGTACTGTATACAGACCCCAGGAACCCAAGATCGCATTTCCTGCCAAGTTTGGTGGGGACAGAACCCAGTTTTTTGTGTTTCAAGAGGCCTGTAAGCTGTATCTCAGCTTCTTCCCCCACTCATTTCCCTCTGACGAGGAAAAGGTCAGGTTCGTAATGACCCTATTAGTGGGTGACCCCCAAGTCTGGGCACTTAGATTGCCGGCCACTGACCCTGCCCGTTACTCTTTAGATTTGTTCTTCCGCTCTATGGCCATTCTTTACGATGACCCGGATCGCGCCTCTTCGGCCGATTCCGCGATTCGCAAACTACGCCAGGGCAAACGGGAAGTAGAGATTTATTGCACAGAGTTTTGTAGGTGGGCGGTGGAAACTGGTTGGAATGATGCAGCTCTAAGGAGCCAGTTTCGCATCGGTCTAGCCAAATCTGTCAAAGACAGCCTGGTCAATTACCCCCTATCGTCCAATCTGGATGACCTAATGTCTCTGGTTATCCAGATAGATAGGAGACAGAGGGAAAATCGGGAAGAGCAGGGTACTTCTTCTTCATATAAGCATAATTTTAGTGCTAAGTTGTCAAACCCCTCTGTGTCTCAATCTCAGGAGGAGCCTATGCAGCTGGGCATCTCACACCTTACTCCTGAGGAAAAGGCACGGAGGCGGTCTTTTGGGTTGTGTTTGTATTGTGGGGAGAAGGGTCACTTCCTCAATCAGTGTACCAAGAGGCCGGGAAACGCTCTAGCCTAAATGGAGAAGGGGAGCTCCATTTGGGTGCAGGCGTTTCCTCTCCCCAATCTGCCTCCAAGGTCCTATTATCTGTTAAATTAACCTGGCCTACGGGCACTGTTAAATTGTCTGCCTTCATTGATTCTGGGGCGGAGGGTAATTTCTTGGATGCAGCATTCGCTGCTAAAAATAAAATTCCTTTGGTTGCCCTCAATCCTCCCATGAGAATCCTGGCGGTCGATAAAAGACCCTTGGGGTCAGGGGTGGTCTCCAAAAAGACCACAAATCTTTCCATGTGTGTAAATAATCTGCACTGTGAGGAGATAGCTCTATACCTCATCGAGGGAGCTTCCTCTCCTCTTATCCTTGGTTTACCATGGCTCCAGAGGCATAACCCTCTGATAGACTGGGTTTCTAAGGGGGTGACTCAATGGGGTACAGGATGTAGTGGAGTTTGTTTTCCCTCAGTAGTAGCCACTACTTCTCTTGAGGGGTTACCCTCAGCATATCCTGTCTTTTCTGATGTTTTCTCCAAAAAAGCTGCTGAGACCTTACCTCCGCATCGGCAGTACGACTGCCCTATTGATTTAATTCCTGGGTCAACTCCTCCACGTGGTAGAACCTACCCCCTTTCATTGCCCGAAGCCCAGGCAATGAAAGAGTATATACAAGAAAATCTTGCCAGGGGCTTCATTAGGCCCTCTTGTTCCCCTGCGGGGGCAGGGTTCTTTTTTGTAGGCAAGAAAGACGGTGGTTTACGCCCCTGTATTGATTATAGGGGGCTTAATAAAATCACGGTAAAAAACCGCTACCCCTTACCATTAATCTCCGAATTATTTGACCAGGTCAAGGAGGCTAAGATCTTCTCCAAACTTGACTTGAGGGGTGCCTATAACCTCATTCGGATCAGGGAAGGGGATGAATGGAAAACGGCTTTTAATACTAGGGATGGCCACTACGAGTACCTTGTTATGCCGTTTGGTCTTTGTAACGCCCCAGCAGTGTTTCAGGAGTTTGTCAATGACATCTTTCGGGACCTGCTGGGGATATACATAGTGGTCTACCTAGACGACATCCTCATCTTCTCTGCCAACTTGTCTGATCATCGTCTTCATGTTTGTGAGGTATTGCGTAGGCTTAGAGCTAATAACCTATATGCAAAATTGGAAAAGTGTACTTTTGAGGTTGCTTCCGTACAGTTCTTGGGTTTTAATATTTCTTCCAGGGGTCTCGAAATGGATCCAGACAAAGTGAAAGCTGTCCTGGAGTGGACCCAACCTTATTCTTTACGGGCAACCCAAAGGTTCCTAGGTTTTGCCAACTATTATAGGCAATTCATTAAGAATTTTTCACTTATTGTGGCTCCTATCACAAATCTTACCAAGAAAGGTGCTGACCCCAGTATGTGGCCTCCAGAAGCTATCCAGGCTTTCGAGTTCCTCAAAAGGGAGTTTAGTTCTGCCCCAATCCTCCGCCATCCTGATACAGCACTGCCTTTTATAGTTGAGGTAGATGCCTCTGAGGTGGGTGCGGGGGCAATTCTCTCTCAAAGGCACCCGATAACTAATAAGTTACACCCCTGTGCATTTTTCTCTAAAAAATTCCTTCCTGCAGAGGCAAATTATGACATAGGGAACCGAGAACTATTAGCTGTCAAGTGGGCCTTTGAAGAATGGCGGCATCTACTAGAAGGGGCTAGACACCAGGTTACGGTCTACACTGACCATAAAAATCTATTGTACATCGAGTCAGCAAGGCGTCTAAATCCTAGACAGGCAAGGTGGGCTTTGTTCTTTACTAGGTTTAACTTCACCTTGACTTTTAGGCCTGGTACAAAGAACGTCAAGGCTGATGCTCTTTCCCGAAGCTTTGACTCAATATATTCTGAAACTGATGACTGTAGTACAATTATTCCGGGTGAGGTCATTGTGGCTACGATGGAATCTGATCTCTCTTCTTTGTTATCCCCTGTTCAGACAGACGCTCCCCGTAACACTCCTGTTGGTAGATTATTTGTTCCTGAAGATCTTAGAGAACAGGTCCTAAGAGAGGTTCATGATTCCAAGATGGCAGGACATCCAGGTGTAAGTAAAACTATTTCATTACTTACTCGAAGTGCTTGGTGGCCGACTTGTAAACAAGATGTTAAATCTTTTGTGGACTCTTGTCCTGTCTGCCAACGCTCCAAGACTTCTAGAAATTTGTCCCAAGGGTTACTTATTCCCCTCCCTATTCCTGAAAGACCATGGACCCATCTTTCCATGGATTTTATTGTGGAGTTGCCTGTGTCTCAGGGGAAAACAGTCATTTGGGTGGTGGTGGATAGATTCAGTAAGATGGGTCATTTTATTGCTCTTCCTCACCTCCCATCTGCCAAAACTTTGTCCGAACTTTTTATCCAACATATATTTAAGTTGCATGGTTTTCCCAGTAATATTGTTTCAGACAGAGGTGTTCAATTTGTCTCTAAGTTCTGGCGCGCATTTTGCTCATTAGTGGGGATCGATCTTTCTTTTTCAACGGCCTATCATCCACAAACCAATGGTCAAACCGAGAGAGTGAACCAGTCTTTAGAGCAATTTTTAAGATGTTATGTCTCCGAAAATCAATCTTCCTGGGCTGAACGATTACCCTGGGCAGAATTTGCCTACAATAACGCCACTCACTCCTCCACTGGTGAGTCTCCGTTTTTTATTGTGAATGGGTTACACCCAAAAGCTTTTTCTTTCTCTAATTCTGGTTCTTCTGTTCCTTCCGCTAACTCCTCTGTCGAACAATTTTCCTTGATTTGGTCCCAGGTACATGATTCTTTGTCTACTGCTACTTCTGCTCAGAAAAGGGCTGCTGATAAAAGACGTAGAGAAGCACCCCAGTATAAAGTGGGAGACTTGGTGTGGCTCTCTACCAAAAACATCAGGTTAAAGGTTCCTTCCCTTAAGCTGGGTCCCCGTTTCATTGGTCCTTACCCCATCACTACTGTTATCAACCCTTCGTCTGTTCGCCTTAAATTACCTGTTAATTTCAAGATTTCTGATTCTTTTCATGTTTCTTTGCTTAAACCTGCCGCTAATACTCGCCTTACTTCTGTCCCCCCTCCAGTGCAAGTTGACGGTCAGCCTGAATTTGAGATCCAGGAGTTCCTCGATTCCCGAATGGTACGTAACAAACTCCAGTACCTCACTAGGTGGAAGGGATTCGGTCCTGAGGAGAACTCCTGGGTCTCAGTGGATGACATCAAGGCTGATCGTCTTAGGAAGCAGTTCCATTTAAAGTTTCCTGGGAAGCCTGGGGGTCCGGTGTCCCCCCCTAGAGAGGGGGGTAATGTAAGGAAATCTGTGTTACCTGGGATTGGGGGTGCTGTACGCCGGCCGCGGGGACGCCCGCCACGCCGGCCGCGGGGACGCCCGCCTCGTGGTTCCACCATCTTGCCTCCTTAGAACGCGCGCGCCCGCGTCTCGTTTCCTTTATTGACGCGGACGCGCGCGTCGATTCTGACGCATGCGCGCCGAATTTTGGCGCGAAAACTTTGGCGCCCAAACAAGGTATAAATAGGCCACTTCCACTCCCAGCAAACTGCCCGTGATAGAACTTGTTTCTGGTGCTCTGTTCTGAAGCCTTGTGCTATTTGCCTGTTTGAATCTGATAATCCGTGTTTGACCTAGCCTGTACCTTGACCATCCCGAATTCTGAATCCTGACCAGTGCCTGATATCCGACTACTCTTCTGCTTGTACCCTTTCTGCTTGATACCCGGTTTTGACCCTTGCCTGCCTGACAACCCTTGCCTTCTGCCTGCCACGACGCAGCCTGTCTGACGATCCTTCTGCTATACCCTTGTCTGTTACCGTGATCCTCGGTCCAAAAGACTCTAGCTACCAGCCGTGCCCCATTGCCTGCCAGAACACTTGCTTGAACCTCTCGTAAGTCCAGGTGGCACCCGATTAGGCTGAGGGCTCCTCCCGAAGCTCAAAGGTGGTCACACCACTGGTGAAGCTTAGCTCAGACCCAGGATTCGAGCACTTGTTCTGGTGTTGGGTGCCGGCCGTGACACAAAAGCTCTCACCGCTAGACAGAACAAAATATATTATATTACATAGGTAGGTGTTCAGTTCCTAAGGTAAGCCATTTCTTTGGAAAACTTCCTTCCTTTTTTATAGTGTAACAGTTGTAACTGATAGTTCCCTGATAGAGAAAAGTACAAAGAACAAAAGGTAAAAGTGGGGGAGGTTCTTTACTTCACATATGCTGAGATAAGTCATTTAGAGACTTTGTTCTGGTGCTAGACAGAAAGCACACCACCCTTAATAAAAATGTACTTATAGGCAGGGAGGCATTTTCTATAAAGGCACCCAAGTTCCCAATGCCAAGGGTGGCAGCTTAGGGGGCTTCAAGGGGTTATATAGAAACTTGCTTTTAAAAAATATTCTAAAGAGCACATCCCTTGTCAGAAAATTGCCGCAAAAAAAGGTCAGCTGGATCGGAAAGTAGATGAGGGAGGGGAGGAATGCCTACAATTGCCAACCTGGGGCAGCACACCAACCTGGAGCCACACAGCAGCTCAACTACCTAAATCATTCCCTAAGCAGTCATCTTGTATTTTTGGGTTGCTGTAGCACTGACAATATAGCACTTTGAAAAAAAAGTCTCACACCCAAGATTCAACTGGTGTCAATATACCTTTAATTTGTTTCCAATTTATGCAAATTTTGCTAATGATTTTCTTCTATGGACTATGGACACCAAATACAGAACACCAACTTAAAAGATGGATTCAGTGGAGAGAGAGAAAGAAGAATTAAGATGGACCTCCATTCTAAAATGTTTAATTACTGGCGCAAGCGCTTTAAAGTGATACTCACGCAAAAAAAATAATTTTCAAAATATTAATCTACGATATAAAAGTTATGTTGATCGTTTTTCCCTGATATCGCTGCTTTTAAAAATAATTGATACTTGAACCTAAACCTGACTGTTTAACCAACCCGGCTGTCCCTTTTCAACCTGCCAGTTCGAGTTTCTAATTCTAACAGTCTACTGCTGCACAAATATGGCAGCCCCATCACAGAAGAGCATGGGGATCAGATAGGTTTTATAAAAGCATTGGCGAAATACTTTTATGGCATAATTATAAATAGCAATCAAAGACAATGATAGATGTAAATAAACAAAGGTTAATTTCTGATGTCAGTATCTCGTTAACTGGAGACTTTCCTATAGAGCTACATGGGAAGCAGTGACAAGGGGAGAGGGGTATTTTGACTGTGTTTGCTTTCTGCCTGAAAGAAATCAAAACACCCCATGGGCCATTAGCCTCAACTGTCATCTTATCGTTGCCCGAGAGCAGCAACCAGACGGCAAATATTGGATTCATATCGTTATTGGTATCCTACCATCATTTAATTTGATATGCAAACAAAACCCTGGTTGTTAAGCCTAATAAGACTGATAATAAAGCATCAGTTTAACTTCCAAACTCAAGAACAATTACGAAGTTAAATAATGAACAGCATACCTCAAAACAAAATAACATAAATGAAACTTTGTTAGATCGTTATTTACCTAAATTATATGAAAAGTTTATTAAAGGGGTTGTTCACCTTTGTGTTAACTTTTAGCCCTGAGTAGAGAGTGATTCTGAGATTTGCAATTGGTTTTCATTTTTTATTATTTGTGGTTTTTGAGTTATTTAGCTTTTTATTTAGCAGCTCTCCGGTTTATGTCAGCAATCTGGTTGCTAGGGTGTGAATTACTCTAGAAACTATGCATTTATTTGAACAAGAGACTGGAATATGAATAGGAGAGGGCCTGAATAGTAAAATGAGTAATAAAAAGTAACAATAACAATACATTTGTAGCCTTACATTTGTTTTTAGATGGGGTCAGAAACCCTCATTTGAAAGCTAGAAAGAGTCAGAAGAAGAAGGCAGATAATTAAAAAAAAAAACGATATAAAAAATTAAGACCAATTTAAAAGTTGCTTAGAATTAGCCATTCTATAACATACCAAAAGTTAACTGAAAGATGAACCACCTCTTTAAGGTAAGGTAAACTTTCCCTTGAAAGACTAGAGCCCACTTCAGTGTGTGTCCTGTTACCCTGCACAAATATGCACATTTGACACAAATAGCATCTGGATACATGTGCTGCCAACTTTAATGATGTAACTTCTAGCAATTACATCATTTAACATAAAAACACATAAACATGTATTCATTTGAATTGTTGGCAGGCTGTCCCTACCTAATTTCTAAATTCAAAAGTCATTACAATAAACCTCTGTTCTGAATTAGTCATAGTGGCTTATTCACATTGCAGTCAGGAAGTGGATGCTCTTACTGTATCTGCTGGAGTATTTGTTTAACTACAGTATGTCAACACATGTGTGCTTGTCTAAAGTACACTGCCCAGTTCAAATACTTTTACTGAAATGGGTTTTATAAATGAATGCACCAAATCACCTATTTGGGGTATTTAGAATTCCCAAACGGAATCCAAATTACTAATTTCAAATAAGTGCAAGAAAGGCTTAAAAAGAACCACACACTGCGCCAGGGGAAAAAATGCATTTTTATGTGAAAAAAAAAACACTGAATTTTTAGGATTCGATTCAGCCAGGCATTTGGATTCACCCGAACGAGAATCCTGCTGAAAAAGGCCAAATACAGGCCGAATCCAGAACCTATAAAACCTATTTGTTTGAAAAAGAATAATTAAGCCTGCACTACAGTTTGGTGGCATTTTTATAACAATGGGTTCCTATTCTATGGAAGCTTATTGAAAAAACCGTACTAATGGTGAGAAGTGGTATTACAATCCAGTACAAATAAAGCATTCAATGCTAATTTGCAAATTTAACTCACCTTTGAGTTAACTTTGAGTATGATGTAGAGAATCATATTCTGAACAGTGGTGAAATGAAAAAGCGTGTCGGGCCACCCTGCTAAAAAAATCTTCAGAGGGGCCCGAAACGCACTGTTGCCCCAATTTCAATGCTATAGAAGAAGCCAACCCCACGGTCTGCTCCCCCGTGTTCCCCAGGTCCCCAGCCCCCTCTGCTTCTTATAGTAATGCCCCTGATACTAAGACATTTTGCAATTGATTTTCGTTTTTTATTATTTGTATTTTTTGAGTTATTTAGCTTCTTTTATTCACCCTAGCAGCCAAGTATTGATTTAAACAAGAAACTGGAATATGAAAATGGATCAATTGAATAGAAAGATGAGTAATAAAAAGTGGCAATAACAATTATTTGTAGTCTTACAGAGCATTTACTTTTTAAATAGGGTCAGTGACCCCCATTTGAAAACTGGAAAGGGTCAGAATAAGAAGCTCACTCATTTAGAAAACTATAAAAAAAATAATGAAGACCAATTTAAAAGTTTCTTAGAATTGGTCATTCTATAACATGCTAAACGTTAACTTGAAGTTGAACCACCCCTTCAGGTTTTCACTGATTCTTTGAGGACAGTCTTTTTTTTAGCTGATACAATGGTAACATCTCACACAATAACACATAATACTAGTACTCCACAATAGCCATTCAGGACAAGGAGCAGCTTCACGCTCTGCAGAAATGGAAAGAGCATAAACCAAATCTACTTACCATGGAACAGCAACACAAAAAAACTTTCAGGTGCAACTCTGAATATCCTAAGTTCTTGTAATGTATAAACCCATAACATAAATAGTATCTATTAATTATTAGAAGTAAAAAGGTTCCGCCTAAATATTCGGAAGGGGTTTTTTACAGTGAGAGCTGTGAAGATGTGGAATTCTCTCCCTAAATCAGTTGTACAGGCTGATACATTAGATAGCTTTAAGAAGGGGATGGATGGCTTTTTAGCAAGTAAGGGTAGGGGCACATGGGCAGATTCGAGGAGATTTAGTCGCCTGACGACTAATCGCCTATTCTTTGGGGCGACAATCTCCCCGAACTGCCTTCCCTTACCTTGCTGCTGGTTATAATGAAACCTTGCCAGCGCAATGGCACTTGCGACGCTTCGATTTCCGAAGTCTGGCGACTTCGGAAATTGAAGGGATGCGAGTGCCATTGCGCTGGTGATTTTTCATTTGGTAGGAGATGGCAGTTTCGGGAGAATGTTGCCTTGAAGAAGAGGCGATTAGTCGCCAGGTGACTAAATCTCCCCGAATCTGCCCGTGTGCCCCTACCCTAAGGGTTATGAAAGATAGCTCATAGTACAAGCTGATTCAGGGACTAGTCCGATTGCCATTTTGGAGTCAGGAAGGATTTTTTTCCCCCTCTGAGGCAAATTGGAGAGGCCTCAGGTGGGGTTTTTTTGCCTTCCTCTGGATCAACTAGCAGTTAGGCAGGTTAAAAAAAAGTTTAAAGGTTGAAATTGAGGGATGTGTGTCTTTTTTCAACCTAACTTACTATGTATGTTATTATGCCAATAAGAAGTCAACCTGTTGTAAATATGAGGCAATTATCTTTGATACAGGTGTGCTTTTATTATAGATTTTAATTTTAACTCTGCTGAAGTACAAAAAAACCCCCAAATGACTGGTGCTTGAATGGAACATAATAGCTCTCTGTGAGTCTGGCAGATCTTTTCACTGACTGACCACTGCAATTAAAATAATTAGAGTGAACTAGAATTTCAGGAAGTTTCTCTTATGCCACATTCTCCTCTTCAGAGAATGAAAGTCAGACAGGTCAGACATTGCCATTTCGTTACATGTTCTCATTTTTTAAAGGAAATATCAAAAATGTCACGGAATTTGTAATTTTATTGCAACACCATAGAGGTGACTAGGCAAAAGATAGCTTTTATTAGGATTGCTTCTTAATCCTCACAGCCATTGTAAGTAAGGAGAATAGACACTTCAAAGATTCAAAGGCAACAATATGAGCTTTTGGATCGGACAAGCTGGCTCGTGTGACAGATGAAAGTCGCTATTGTGACTGATGCCTCAGTTAACTAACTTCTGTAGGTAAGTCACACATGGAAGCTCTATTCACTGTACAGAATTAGTATGTAAGCATTTTATTTGAACTATCCCCATGCTGCATCTATAAAGTACCTATGCTCTGGCTACAATTCACTTATTCTGCATAGGCATATGAGAATACAACAACCAAACACACCCTCACAGTCACAAAGGATCAGAAACGCACAAAGATTCAGTGTACACTGGGTAAGAGGTTACGTGGTTGTCATTTTTATCCTATTACAATGTGTCCAAAAAAAGACAGAAGCGAGATGACAAACTGCACATGTGTGGGCATATGTGTAGCCACTCCGTGAAAACCGACTACAATTTCCAGCAAGCCTAAAAGTGTCTAGTTATTACCCGGCAACTGCAAAATGTGCAAGGTTGCCATCATCCCTTCTTTTCAAAATGACAGTCAAACACGTGTAGACTAGTAAAGAACTCTGGTGGGTGCTAAATGCAGTGGATTTGGATGTGCTTAGTGAGTGGGTAACACAAAGTCTAAACAACAGGATGGGGCACAGGGGAGGGCAGACGTGTACGAGACACTCACTGGCGCTTGAGATTTCGGCGTTTGTGTGGGTGTCACCCTGTTCCTAGCACATACAGTACAATCAGAGGCCCACTGACAGCTTGTAACCTAGAAACACACTCATTGGCTCTGTCTCCCCAGTGTTATGCCTAGGCAGTAAGAGCTCCCAGCTGCTGCAGAACACATTTGGCGGCTGCTGCTTCCAGTCATTATTAAGTTCATAACAATTAAGTGCAGCGCTTGTTCTTGGGTAGGGCAGAAAGGGAATTTGCTTGTGCCACCCATAATTAGAGGGAGTCTAACAACAGCTGGAGGTGCTGCAGGCTGGGTATCCCTAATTTATAACCCCCCTCTGCCAGATTAGCCTCCTGTCTTTCTCTATGGCCAGGGATCCCCCTCTCCTTTATCTTCACTACTGGTTAAGTTAAGGGGAAAATCAAAACGCCTGACTTTCCAAGAGTTTCTGCAGCAGCAGTCAAGTAAAAGTAGTGTGGGGCCATTGGAGGCATGTGAGAAATCGTAGATATGCCGGCGCTGCGACATTATGAGGGCAGTGGTGCCTTATAGCCAGTGTAAGAGACAAGAAGGTACTTACATGCTGCTGCCAGATGCTCAGCCCGCACTGGGGGGCCGCGCGGGAGGGGGCGTGTCTCAGAGAACCCCCCTCTGTTACATACACAGCTGTGATGATGATTCCTTCCGCGCCCAGGAACAATTGTACTATAATATTCCCTCCTAAATGTCTCTTCTCCCAGCGCCTTCCACCTCTGCTCCCTCCTTCCCGGACTATTACCCCACCCCTTGTCTCGTTTCCTAACTCTCCTCCCCACTCATGTGCCTGTTTCCAACTGCCCTCTCAGCCCTGCTGCGGCTCTCCACCCTTTCCTAATATATCCCTCCTTCATCCACCCGCCCTGTCTGTTCCATGGGTGTCCCCTGCAGTCTGACTCCCACCCCTCTCTCTATGGGAAACACACGCTCTGCCCACTGACATGTTAGAGCTGCGGGTCCCCCTAGGGGTCATCAACCAAATCACCTTCATGAATTAAAATCGTGGACTTCTTTTACATTTATGTATATAGAAATATATTCCAACATTTTGGAAATAAAAAGAGGGACAAAAAAGTTGACACGTGCAGCGCGGCTACATTTTTTGACCACTCCCATTTGTGTGGGCACACCCCCTAATTACCATGTTCATTTTACAAAATTTGGCAGGTTTTGAAATTTTGAAAATATTTCTGTGTTTTTTCCCCAGTTAATACAGTTTTGCTAATAAAGGTGAATTGCCCTTTAAGCTGTGAGTCTAACTTCTCCCAAGGGACCTGCTATCTTTTTATGTTACAATTACTGATTTTGCTTATCTCAAAATTGTTACAAAAGTATCTTATCTGCATATAAAGTATAAAAAGGGGATTTTGGCAGCTCCAGACTCACCTCCTGTGTGCATAATTAGTGCAGCTCCATTGTGATGTACCGGGTGCTCAGGCACCAGCGTTCCCACTGTAATCAGATATGCAAAAAAATGGAAAGGCGGCACTCCAGTTAAAAAGAAAAAGGGAAAATAAACCACCTTTTTCTTTTTAACCGGAGTGCCTACTTTCCATTTTTTTGCATATCTTATCTGCAGCTGTGGCTGTTCTGGGCTCTCTGCCAAAAGCCAATTAAGTTAGAAACATTGTTTCTTTTTCTGGCTGTTCATTGCAGAGAAAATCAGGACTTTCCAGTACAAACGAGGGACTGTGGGGTTGAGCTGTCAAAAGAGGGACTGTCCCTCTGAAAATGGGACAGTTATGAGGTATGTATACACACACACACACATGGGGCATAGTGAGGGCACTCAAATGAAATGCCACTGCCAGCCCTTCGCAGCTGCATTTGTTTGTATTGCAGTTCATTTATATTATAATATTTATATAATTATTGATTGGGGTTACTTTACCTTGCTACTATGCTTCAGGTTAGGTGAGAAGTCTGAAAGAGCCATGCACTGGCACTAGGATTGGGAGTCAAAATAGGCCCTGGCATTCCAAACACACACAGGCCCAAACAGCCTCCCACCAACCCACTAAATAGTGCCCCATCTCTGGGTGATTTGCAGAAAAACGTCGTCGTTTAGGGACCACTCGCCCGGGTCCAGGGATTGGCGGCTGAGAAAGTCCGCCTCCCAATTGAGAAGTCCCGGGATGTAAATCGTGGAAAGATGTGCCTGGTGCGTCTCCGCCCAGCGAAAGATGAGGCCGATCTCGTTGAGAGCGCTCCTGCTTCTGGTGCTGCCTTGATGATTCACGTAGGCCATGGCCGTGGGGTTGTCGGAGTGGATTCTGATCGCCTGACCGGTGAAAAAGGATCCATGCAGATCCGAAACTTGTCGTGTTCAATAAATCGTTTGCAGTAAAAGCTGCTCTATTGTGTGCTCCATCCTACTTCGATTTTGCATATTATATCGGTCAGACTGGTGTGGCCTAATCAGGAGAGAGAGCTGAAACAGATGGTGGGATTTCGTTAGAACAAACTTACCTTGCTCACTGACCGGCTAGTAGAGGCTGCCAGTGGAGCAGAAGATTGATGTGGAGACGTCGCTCCGCGGAGGACCAGAGACCCTGAGCTGACTGTCCCTCTAGGACCGCTCCCCAGCCGGAGAGACTGGCATCCGTGGTGAGGAGGCACCACCGCAGGTCCCCGAGAGGTCTGCCCTTGGTCAAGTGGCTGGAGAGAGTCCACCAGTGGAGAGAAACTCTTGTCCTGCGTGATATGTGAATCTCCTGAAGAAGGGATCTGCGTTTCCAGGCCGAGAGAATGTTCCATTGAAGTTCCCGGAGATGGAATTGTGCGAAGGGGACTGCTTCTATGGTCGACACCATGACTCCCAGGACCTTCATGCAGAACTTCGCCGTGTGCCTCGGTTTTCGAGAGAAGCAACAGCACCAAGGAGCGAAGATGAAGGACCTTGTCTAGCGGAAGAGACACCGTCTGTGTCTATGTATCGAAGAGCATCCCCAGAAAAACCATCGACTGACTTGGCGATAGGGAAGACTTGTCGCGGTTGATGTACCAGCCCAGCTCCTGCAGCCGGTCCAAGGTCAGTTGGATTGCCTGTTGGGCTACTGAGAAGGTCGGAGCCTTGATGAGAAGATCGTCGAGGTAAGGAGCGATGGACACCCCTGAAGTCCGGATCAGTGCCGTGGCCACCGACATGATCTTGGTGAAGACTCGCGGGCTGAAGTGAGCCCAAACGGGAGGGCTGAAAATTGGAAGTGCTGGTTTTGGACAGCAAATCGCAAGAACCTCTGATGGGGAGGGAAAATGGGGACGTGCAGGTACGCGTCCTTGATGTCGCGAGAAGCAAGGAACTGGCCCGGAGACATCGCAGCAATGATGGAGCGGAGAGACTCCATCTTGAACTTCCTCGGTCGGATGAACGCATTGAGTTCCTTGAGATCCAGGATTGGGCGTGAAGAACCGTCCTTTTTGGGAACCACAAAAAGGTTGGAATAGTAGCCCTTGAATTTTTCTCCTGGTGGAACCGGAATGATGACGTCCGAACGAAGGAGGTTGTCGATGGCCTCCCTGAGCGCTTGAGCTTTGGGCGGATCTAGGGGAAGCCTGGACATGAAAAAGCGGTGAGGTGGAGGGGAAGAAAATTCTAAGTGATAACCCCGAGTCACCACCTCGTGTACCCAGGAGTCTGAAGTCAGGGTGGTCCATGCAGAGGCGAAATGCTGCAGTCTTCCCCCGACGGGCAGGGGCCCGAAGGTTTGATAGTCATGCAGAAGAGGTTTTGTTGGCAGGCTTAGAGGAGGGCTTACGGAACTGCCATGACGATTTGGCCTTATTCCCAAAACGCCCTCTGAAGTTGGAAGATTGTCTAGGTGGGGAAGACCTAGAGGACTTGGTCTGGGAGCCACGAAAATTCCTTCCCTTGCGAAAGGGAAGGCGAGTCTTAGGCTGGGGCAAAAGAGTGCTTTTGCCTCCCGTAGCCTGGCTGATGAGCTTGTCAAGGTCGGGACCAAAGAGGAGTTTGCCCTTGAATGGAATGGAAGTCAGGGACTTCTTGGATGAAAAATCTGCAGACCAAAGCTTCATCCAAAGAGATCGACGGGCGGCTACCGCAAGAGCGGAAGAACGGCCTATCACCTGAGCTGCATCGAGGGATGCTTCGCAAAGGTAGTCGCTGGCCTCCTTGATCTGAGAAGCAAGTTCTGAGAGTTCCTCTCGAGGAACCCCGGCGAAAATAGCTCGACATAGAGCATCTGACCAGGACTGCATGGCCCTAGCCACCCATGCCGAAGCGAAAACCAGACGCAAGGAGGTGCCGGTAGCGGTGAAAAGGGAACGCAGGAGACCCTCGATCTTCTTGTCCATGGGATCCTTGAAGGACGCTGCATCAGGAACTGGCAGGGCTGTATTCTTGGAAAGACGTGACACGGGAGCATCCACCGATGGTGGAGAAGCCCACTTCTGAATGATATCGGAAGGAAAAGGATAAAGTTTAAGGAAGCGTCTGTTGGGTTGGAAACGCTTCTCGGGCTTGTCCCACTCTTGTTGAATGATCTGATCGAGCTGATCATGGGAAGGAAAAGAGGGAGAAGGGCGGTTCTTCCGCTTGAAGAGGCCCGAGGACGAACCAGAACTGGTTCCAGGTTCCTGTAAGTGTAAGGTTTCCAAAACAGAGGAAACAAGAGAATCAATAGCCTCAGAGGATAACTTTGGGGAATCCTCCTCTTCATGATCCGAAGTCTGGGAAAGTTCGCCATCGGAGAGAGACTGATCATCTCCAGAGGCTATGTGGAGGGGAGAATGGGAGAAGGACTCCTCATCGCTGTCCACTGCAGATGGGGAAGGAGCCCTGCGCTTAGGTGGCTTGGGGTTATCTAAGCGAGCAAGGAGTCTGTCCAAGGAATCGGCCAGTTTGGGAATGCCAGAGGCTAACTGGGAGGCCCACCGGGGCGGTGGAGGGGAGCCCTGAGGTGGGGGGTCTGAGGCAGGAACCGCTGGAGCCCCTTGGTTTTCTAAGCTTACCTGAGATCTGGGTACTGGATTTTCCGGAGCAGGCTCAGGTGGCTTGCACGTGGAGCAGAGAGGTTCCTTGTTACCAAGTGGTAAATGTTTGCGGCATTTGGCACAGGCCAAAAAGGTGACTTTAGCAGTTACTGCCGTCCGTGGAAAAAGGTTATCACTGGAACCCTCAGACATGGTGCTAGAATAAAGAATTCAGAAGTTAAATCAAGGAAAAAACTGTTCCTGAAAAAAAAAACACTGAGTCTGCAAGGGAGCAGGGGTTAATCCCGCTAGCTAGATGTCCCAGGACTAGGGTGGAGGACCCTAAACACTAACCCCCTAATGAATACAGGTTACCCCTGAGACCAGACCGTGAGGGAGGTAAGGCAGTGCAGAGGTTAAAAGGTGAATAGCCCAGCAGACAGGCGAGGGGGGGGACCGTGAGGCAGGGAGACCCGTGTGCCCTAAGGGAGAGATGTCAGGGAACTGCTCCGTGAGATAAGAGGTGCGCAGTATGTCCCACTCCAGTAAGGGCGCGAACAGCAGGGACCGCCTTCCCAGTGTGACGCGCTATGCGCGCGCACTTCCAGGTTGAGGAACTGCTTGGCGAACAAACTGAAGACGCGCTGCGCGCCTAGATTAAGTTCCTTACCGAGGTGTGGGCTGTGCGTCTGGCAGAGGGTGTGAGCAGCGCTGTGAGCAGCGCTAAGGCAGAGGGGAAGAACTGCACGTGAAAGCAGACCCCAAATACCTTCCCATAATTCCCAGCAGAAATACATCCAACCATGGAAGAAACAGGGCAAGGTAAAACAAAATGGTGCTTACCTGCCCAGTTCTTTGTAGTCTGCCGGCCAGACGGTTCATCCCCACATTAGTGGAAGGGGGAATAAAAACCTAGGTCTGGGTGGTCAGTGCCAGAGCACAATAGACCCCGGAGACATCCAGTTGGAGGAGGTAATGAAGGCAAAACACGCAGTGTGGAAGCCCATTCCATCCTCAGATAGTAATAAGACTAATAAAAAACAAAGAAATAAATAAAAAATGGAAAATAAAAAATAAAAACTAGCTCCTGAAGGAGCCTATGTCCTAACCTCCTGAGGACACAACTAAAACTGAGCTGGCTCCGCCTGGGAGCTGGGGTATAGCAGGACGAGGAGGGATTAGTTCTTTTTTGGTTGTGTCCTGCCTCCTAGTGATGTTAGCTATACCCCATTGTTCCTGTGTCCCCCAAGCAGACCAAGGAGAAATGTGAGTTTTACTCATTAGTACAGGTATGGGATCTGTTATCCAAAAAGCTCCAAATTATGGGAAGGAACACAACAGATGCAGAGGAAGTGATTGGAGAGAGAATGAGAGTGTTTCTACACAGACAGGGACCAGTGATAAACTGTAAAATATGGGTTTTACTTATTATTAGTGATGGGCGAATTGGTGGCATTTTGGTTCACCGAATAATTAGCGAATTTCCAGAAAAATTCACGAAACAGCAAAAAATTTGTGAAACGAGACGCGGGGCAATTTTGTGTATCGAAAATAATTTGATGTGAACGTGCATTTTGTTTTAATGCGCGACATTATATTTTGGACTCCAATTTGATGAAACTGTATTTTCACTGTTTCGTGAATTTTCCCTGAGCCACGAGCAACGCTAAGGAGACAGCGGGAGCGTAGGGAGATTAATGTGTGGCTGAGAGATTGGTGTAGGGAGGAGGGATTTGGGTTTTTGGAGAACTGGGCTGATTTCTCAGTTGGCTACAGGCTCTTTGCTAGGGATGGGGGCACCTCAATGATAAAGGTGCAGCTGTTTTGGGAGAGAAGATGGCTGGAGGGTTGGAGGAGATTATAAACTAGGTGTGGGGGGAGGGTTCAGTAAAAGATTCAATGGAAGCAAGTTAGATGAGATAGTGGGCAAAGAAAGGGAAAATGGGGGAGGAGATTTGGCTGGGGATATTGTTAAGGATAGGGAGGAGCACATGTCATACGTTCAATATGGTACCGGTATTAAATGTATATTTGCAAATGCAACGAGTCTGACTGGTAACATGGGAGAGCTGGAGGTGCTGGAGGGAAAATATGATGTGATTGGTGTGGCCGAAACATGGCTGAATGAGTCACATGACTGGGCAGTTAATATCAGTGGCTATACTTTGTTTTGGAGGGACAGAGGCAATAGAAAAGGAGGAGGGGTATGTCTGTTTGTTAGGCAGGAGTTAAAGGACCAGTAACATAAAAAATGTTTTTTTGAAAATTCGTTACTATACAACGAAAAAAAAACACCAACACTAATTAAATTTTAAAATAGCAAAGCCTTTATTAAAAAGTAACTTACAGAAAGTCCACTTCCTGTCCTCTTCAGAAACGGCGAAAAGGCGACCATCCATCCTGCAGCAATCGATTTCTCCTCCCTGGCTTTTCAAGTGACAGCAATGCGGCTTCTTCTCCTTGATTCGGGGGCCCAGCAGATTCTCGATAAAGAAAGAAGACACCCTGGCTGCCGTGGGTTCGCTGTGTCCCCTGCTTTGCAAGGAAGGGCCGCTGTTGTGCAGGAGGCAGCCATACATGGGAATGCTTGGCAAAGGGTCTGACCCCGAAATGTTGCATGTTTGCAGAATAAATACGCAAGGGTATAACCCTGCTGTTACTTGCCTTTGAGTGCCAGTGTTTTCTTGGATAGTCTGCTGAGGAGGGTGCTGATCCCTCCAACACCGTGGACCAGGCGCTGAACTGCTGAAGGCCAGGGTTGTGCGAGCGGGCTACATCACATTGCATTTATGAAGGATAGGTCATGTCGACAAATTTGATTGCTATTTATGATGAGGTAAGTAAGATGCTGGACAGTGGGGGGCAGTAGATGTGATCTATTTGGATTTTACCAAAGTGTTTGATACTGTGGCCCACAAATGACTGCTTTCTAAACTAAGGTCTGTTGGGCTTAATGAAGTCGTTTGCACATGGATAGGAAACTGGTTTTAACTTGTTCATTAATGACTAAAACACAAAACTATGACCATAACATTAAACTAAAACAGGCCGTAAACCAGGGATTATCCTGGAATGAACATTTGGTTAAACTCATCCTAATTGGGCGGGAAGCCCCGTGTCCCCCTTTCGACTACAGAGAAAAAGATTTAACAGTGAGTATTAAAAATCCTTTTTTCTCTGTCGTCTTAGGGGGACACATGGACGATGGGGACTTAACAAAGCAGTCCCAGAACAACTGGGTGGGAACGAGCTTAGACACATCAGTGTGAAAACGGACTACAACACCTTGCAACTGAGGGAGGGCCTCAGACAAGGAAGCGTCAAGTCTGTAAATGCGAACAGTGGAAGACTTCGACCGATCCAGGTACCACCGAAGAGGAAGTAATCTTTGGTGAAATTCAGGAACAGCAAATTATCGTGTGAAGACTATTAATGCTGGATCAGATAACCGTGCACTCAACTCAGGCACTCTGTAGGTAGATGAGATCTCCCTCAGAAACACCACCCTGCTGGTGAGTTAGGTGTCTGACTGAGTTCAGTGGCCCAAATGTTAGGCCCAGTAAAGCCTTGAGTACCAGATTAAGATCCCAACCATGACCGGTGGATGAAAGGAGGAGCTAAATGCACTACTTGTTGCAGAAATGTGAATATTGAGTCTTCCGGCAACAATCGATGCTAGAGAAGAATAGATCATGCTGAAAACCTGTACTTTCAGGGTTCTGAGTTTTTGGACCCAGGTGTAGACTCCACAGCAAACATGACAGCATCTGATTTCCAGGAGGGCAGATCAGCCTCCTTACACCAGTCAATGTATAAATGCCACTCACTGTATTAGGGTCTCAATGTCGATTTGCGTGCCTTGAGCATCATTGCTATACCTCTTCCATTAGACCTTGTCTCTACCAATGGACAACCATCCTGTCGAGGGAATAGACTGAGAATGGGATGCACTATTGGACCTAGAGGATGACGATCTGGTCTGCACCTTAGATGAATTGGTTGTGGTATCAACATCTCCTGCAGATCCAAAAACCACGTCCTCTGAATCCACTACTATTATGTGGTGATCAACTGTCTATTTTTCTTAGACTGGAAGAAGCATGGGAAGGAAGGGGGGAGAGCGCTAGATCGAACCCCCAGCACTGTGCCATGGCATCAGACTCCCATTACCAGTGTGTCCCACTGGTGAGCAAAGAATCTTTGAACCTGTTTGTTGACTCTGGATGCCAATCGAGCAATCTGTGGCTGTCCCCAGAGAATCACAAGCTCCATGAAAGCCTCTGGATGAAGCTCCCCTTCACCCAGGCACAGCTGATTTCGGCTGATTTCTACCTTTGTGAGAGAACTCCGGGTATGTGTAAGTCCTATTGAGCTGTCCTCTGTACAACTCAGGATTTGCTGAACTTTCGCTAGCACTGCTCTGCTGCGCGTTTCCCTTTGTAGGCTACTGTGGTCACATTGTTGCCCTGGACACACTCTGGATTTGCTTGCAACAGATGTTATCATATATTTAATGCTAGTTAGGGCTCATAATTCCAAGATGTTGATCAGCAGATCAGACTCCTCTGGAGACCACTGACCTGTGCGGGCAGGTTGTTCCATGTAACTCCCCTACCTTGTAAACTAACATCTGTGATATCACGTTGCAATTCAGAGTCTCCCAGGACTACCCTGTGGCCAGATTGTTAGTCTGTCATTCCCATCGGAGAGCGTCTCTTGTTGATTGAGAGGGGTTGCTGATTTGGAATAGAGGTCCCACTTTTCATTGAGCGTACATTCGCCTGAAGTGGCCGCTAGTGTGTGTTTATGTGAATGGTATCACCTCCAGGGCATACACCATTAGTCCCAGCACTTTCCTTGCTAAGTGAATAGCTGGCTTCTGATTGGATAGCAGAGAACTAATTTAACCTCTGATCTAGTCTTGCTAGTGTCGTGGAAGAAGTACCAACTGTGTGTTGATTCTAGCCCTAGAAACATATATGGTGGTTGGGTTGTAAATTGGAATTTTTACCAATTGATGGTTCACCCGAATTTCTGAAACATCAGAATTGTTGTCGAGGATCCTTCCTGACCTTGTCTTCTGACATAGCCTTGAGTAGAAGATCGTCTAGGTAGGGAGTGACTGAATTTTCCTGTAGTCGCAAGGTCGTTGCTGTTACCACTATCAGTTAGGTGAACACACGAGGTGCAGATGAAAACCCATTTGCCAGTGTATCCATTTGAAAAATGGAATGGATGGACTTGTTCCATTGAGGTCTAGTACCGGTCTGAAAGAGCCAACCTTCTATGGAACTATGAAGATGCTGGGGTAAATCCCAAGAATGCCTCCAGCCATGGTACATTTAAATTGTTCCTGACTGTTTCATCTTGATGATACAGTCCACAAGGGCTTGTACCTTGTTGGGGTGCACTGGCATTCTGGACCAGAGGGAGTAGGGATATGAAGTCTAGATGGCAGAATTCTGATACAACTTTGTTGATCCATTTATCCGAAGAGTGAAGCTTCCGTACTTCTCGGATCATAGTACTTGTCCCCTATTCGTTCCCACGATTCTGGAGGGGGTGCCCCGTCATGAGGCAGTCTTGTCCGCTGCGGGCTTGTTATGGGTCTTATTTGCCTTCCATGGCATGCGGCCTTTATTGTTAGTCCTGGAACGAAGGGGCGGACGTTGAAAATAGCATCTACTTTGGGCATGAAAAATTTACCGCAACTTGCCGATCCTAAAGATCGGAATGTATCCTGGGGAAGAATATACTTATTCCTCCTATCGCTTGAGAAATTATATTTTTTTCCAGTTGGAATGGTAGTGACGTTAGCAATTTCTCTGAACTAAGATCTGCTGACCAGTTCTTGAGCCCAAGGTTCTTCTCGCTGCTACAGATAGGGCTGAAATGTGGGCTGTAATCTGAGAAGTGTCTAGGTAGTCACATCGACAGACCGATGCATCCGCTATTGCTTGAGTAACAGCTCAGCTCTGGGTATTCCTTTTATGATATCTTTGATTAATGAATCAGTCCAGGCTAGAATAGCCCTGGGCACCCAGGCAGATGGAAGACATGGCCGTAATACTGACCCAGAGGACAATTAAATTGCTCTTAAGAATCCCTCTGATCTTCTATCTGATGGATTTTTGAATGCTGCCGTCTCAGTTAATGGCAAATTAGTATATATGGACAGTCTAGCTACCGGAGCATCCACTGCTGGAGGATTCAACCAATTGTCCACCAGTTCCTTTGGATCCGATTCTTGTATTATGCCAGGCAGCGGTTTATGTGGTGGAGCAGTTTGTGAATTTGAGTAGAGTATCCCATCCTACTCTCTTCATGAATTTTCTCCTCCTTCCCAGAGGACTCATAAAACTGTGAAGGTTCACCCTCGGATTGGGAAGATGACTGTTGAGGTGATGACCCGTCAAAAGTAGTATGTACAGTGGTGTCAACCTTATGTTCGTCTAATCATTTACGTTTAGCCGATGACCTCTGACTGAATTTTGCTAAGACCCTTGCTTAGATTCTTGGTAATAGCGAGCAATCACTGCAGAGATGCTAGGGAGTTTGAAAAGCAGAATTGACCAAGTGGAACTGGTGGTTCTGCCACACGTCTGCTTCCCAGGCCCCTGAGGTGGTTTCTAGTGACACACTTTTTGGCTGTGCCATTATTGGACTGGAGTTGCCACCTGAAGCAGATTCAGCGGCTTGCTACACCGAGCAGGATCTGCACAGCAGCTCAATCTGAGTGCAAAAGGTACGACATCTCCTGCACAGCCAATGGAAGGCGGATGATACTTCCGGCACTTGTATTTCCATCACTCTCCAGAGTTAGTTAAAGCACACCCAACCAGTGCTGCTTTGGCACAAGTTTTTTTAGCAGAGTTGGGAAAGGAACCCACTACCTTGTGGGCTTCCCAGAAGGAGGCATGCGCTCTACTGACTCTGCTATTGGGGAAGTGCAAAGACGTTACCTATGCTGTGGATAGGGTTGCCACCTGACCGGTAAACCTCATTCTTGGTGAAATGGTAGATCCCATTGTTATTAATAGGGAATATAAAATATATATATTTAAGTTTTTTTTTTCTCTTTTTTTAGAAAAGACAGCAACCCTAGCTGTGGAGAATACTTCTCCCACACCCTTATGGATAAGTCTACTGACCAACCTTCTTGTCTAGGAACCCCTAGCTGGTAGGCAAGTGTGCGTGAGTAGAGACCTCCGGACGCAGATTTTAGCTCAGAGCCAATTATTGACCTCTAAGTGCTGTAGAATAGGCTCTTTTAAGCTTTGTGGCACCAGCAGGCCTGCCACTAATTGCTGCACACTCACACAGGTGCTCTGTTCCTTCTACTGTGTGCCGCTCGATTTTCAAGATGGCCGCTGGAACGCATTTGCATTCCAGTGGCATGTGGTTGCACAAGATGGCGCCTGCTACCCGCTCTTCCTGAAGGAAGACTCACCTCCGCCTCTCTCCCTGCCAATTTGGATGCCAACACTAGGGATGGGTGAATTGGACCTATTTCGTTTCGCCAGGGGGTCGCTGATGCCCATTAAACTCTATGGCCGTCAAAAAACAAATTGTAACGCGGCAAAATTTTTTTGACACAAGTCTTTTTATTTTGATGCACAGCGCCATTCAAGTCTATGGGCGTAATTTTTTCGGCAAAACAAGGCGAAAAAATTTGCCCATCCCTAGCCAACACCAATTGCTTTCTGGAAGCTGTTGGGGCGGGTGGGAAGGCAGCATGGTCGGGCCTCAGACTAGCAGCTCAATAAAAACACAGCCAGGGGGGAGGAATTCTGTAGTAACACTGCTAGAGCCCCCTGCCCATACTTACAAGGGGCTTCCACCAGCCTGACCCTCTGTGCTCTAGTGAGGCACAGGAAATTCTAGCCTTCCAAGCTATAATTTGACCCCGGTGGGCTACTCCATTATGGGGGTTAACTGTAGAGGAGACAGGTAACCCTGCTATTAGTATCACCACGGGTGTCAGACACACTGACTGAAGAATCCTCTACAATCCTCACATAGAGAGCGTTGTCCAACCTCCTGGTAGCAGGACACTTGAAAAACTGAATTGGTAGAGCACAGTGTGTGGGGTTAAGCCTAACAGGGCACTCCCCTTAATTAATTATTATTCAAGTGTCCTGCCTCCTGGAGGGTGGAGCTTAACCCCATCGTCCCTATGCCCCCTAAGACGACAGAGAAATTATAACTATGTATAAATATATAAGGGGATCATATAATAATCTAATGTTTTATTTACCAGTAGGTCTTTCCAGCTTACACAAGGTCACCCATTCCGATTAGAAGAAAAGAGGTTCCAGCTAAATATTGGGAAGGGGTTTGTTACAGTGAGAGCTGTGAAGATGTGGAATTGTCTCCCTGAATCAGTGGTACAGGCTGATACATTAGATAGCTTTAAGAAGGGGTTGGATAGCTTTTTAGCAAGTGAGGGAATACAGGGATATGGAAGATAGCTCATAATACAAGTTGATCCAGGGACTGGTCCCATTGCTATTTTGGAGTCAGGAAGGAATTTTTTCCCCTCTGAGGCAAATTGGAGAGGCTTCAGATGGGTTTTTTCTTTGCCTTCCTCTGGATCAACTGGCAGTTAGGCAGATTCAAAAACCCCAAAAAACTAAAAGGTTGAACTTGATAGACGTGTGTCTTTTTTAAACCTTACTTACTTGCTTACTATATTACTATGTTACTATGCTTTTGTCACCTTTTTTCAGCTTTGCGGCAACCAACACAACATTTTCACTTACTTTCAAAGTTTTGGAGACTGTGATGATAAATAAATTTGGCATCTTTTGCTTTGTGTCTGAATGTGCTGATTTATAGAGATGGCGCGAACTGTTCGCCGGCGAACTTGTTCGCGCGAACATCGGGTGTTCGCGCTCGCCGGAAGTTCGCGAACGTCGCGCGACGTTCGCCATTTTGGGTTCGCCATTGTTGGCGCTTTTTTTTGCCCTCTCACCCCAGACCAGCAGGTACATGGCAGCCAATCAGGAAGCTCTCCCCTGGACCACTCCCCTTCCCTATAAAAACCGAAGCCCTGCAGCGTTTTTTTCACTCTGCCTGTGTGTGCTGAAGAGATAGTGTAGGGAGAGAGCTGCTGCCTGTTAGTGATTTCAGGGACAGTTGAAAGTTTGCTGGCTAGTAATCGTTTTGATACTGCTCTGTTATTGGAGGGACAGAAGTCTGCAGGGGTTTGAGGGACATTTAAGCTTAGGTAGCTTTGCTGGCTAGTAATCTACCTTCTACTGCAGTGCTCTGTATGTAGCTGCAGTGGGCAGCTGTCCTGCTTCTGATCTCATCTGCTGACTGCTGCAATAACAGTAGTCCTTGTAAGGACTGCTTTTATTTATTTTTTTGTTGTTTTACTACTACTACTACTACTACTACTACTACTACTACTATAAGAGCCCAGTGCTATTAGTCTAGCAGTGTTGGGGAGTGGGACTGGTGTGCTAATCTGCTGCTCCTAGTAGTTCAGCAGCACCAACTGTAATTTTTTTTTTTTAATATTCATTTTTTTTTTATTTTACTTTTTTTTATTTTACTACCGCTGTAGTAGTGTATAAGTTGACCTTTTAGGCATTATTTGCCCTGTAGGCATTTTTTGCCCAGTGTGTTATTCAACCAACAGCCATCTAGCTGTGTGACCTTGTTCACATTCTGTCTAAATATCCATAATATTACCGTCTCCAGAAAAAACACCGGAGTGACTTTTTTCAAGCAGCCATAATAAATTTTACGTAATCCGTATCCATCGCTGTAGTAGTGTATAAGTTGACCTTTTAGGCATTATTTGCCCTGTAGGCATTTTTTGCCCAGTGTGTTATTCAACCAACAGCCATCTAGCTGTGTGACCTTGTTCACATTCTGTCTAAATATCCATAATATTACCGTCTCCAGAAAAAACACCGGAGTGACTTTTTTCAAGCAGCCATAATAAATTTTACGTAATCCGTATCCATCGCTGTAGTAGTGTATAAGTTGACCTTTTAGGCATTATTTGCCCTGTAGGCATTTTTTGCCCAGTGTGTTATTCAACCAACAGCCATCTAGCTGTGTGACCTTGTTCACATTCTGTCTAAATATCCATAATATTACCGTCTCCAGAAAAAACACCGGAGTGACTTTTTTCAAGCAGCCATAATAAATTTTACGTAATCCGTATCCATCGCTGTAGTAGTGTATAAGTTGACCTTTTAGGCATTATTTGCCCTGTAGGCATTTTTTGCCCAGTGTGTTATTCAACCAACTGCCATCTAGCTGTGTGACCTTGTTCACATTCTGTCTAAATATCCATAATATTACCGTCTCCAGAAAAAACACCGGAGTGACTTTTTTCAAGCAGCCATAATATATTTTACGTAATCCGTATCCACCGCTGTAGTAGTGTATACGTTGATCTTGTGGGCATTATTTGCACAGTGTTTTCTTCAAACCGCCATCTAGCTGTGTGAGCTTGTTCACATTTTGTCTAAATATTGATAATATTATCGTCTCTAGAAAAACCACTTGAGTTACTTTTTTTCAAGCAGCATTCTTATATTTTACGTAATCCGTATCCACCGCTGTGTATACGTTGACCTTGTAGGCATTATTTGCACAGTGTTTTCTTCAAACCGCCATCTAGCTGTGTGAGCTTGTTCACATTTTGTCTAAATATTGATAATATTATCGTCTCTAGAAAAACCACTTGAGTTACTTTTTTTCAAGCAGCATTCTTATATTTTACGTAATCCGTATCCACCGCTGTGTATACGTTGACCTTGTAGGCATTATTTGCACAGTGTTTTCTTCAAACCGCCATCTAGCTGTGTGAGCTTGTTCACATTTTGTCTAAATATTGATAATATTATCGTCTCTAGAAAAACCACTTGAGTTACTTTTTTTCAAGCAGCATTCTTATATTTTACGTAATCCGTATCCACCGCTGTGTATACGTTGACCTTGTAGGCATTATTTGCACAGTGTTTTCTTCAAACCGCCATCTAGCTGTGTGTATTATCGTTTCCAGAAAAACCAACTGAGTTTTTGTTGTTGTTGTTTTTTTAAAAATAATGCCAGGCAAAGGCAGGCCGCCACGCAGAGGCCGTGCTAGGGGCCGTGCTGCTATGCAATCCTGTGGCCCTAGCAAATTGCCCAGTTTTAAAAAGCCAATGACCCTGAACTCCCAAAATGCTGAAGAGGTAGTTGACTGGCTTACACAGCACACCCCATCCTCTACCGTTTCTAACTTTACCACAACATCCTCCTCATCCTCCACTGCTATGGCCACCCCACGTAACACTTCCTCCACCACGGTGCCCCTTCTTCACTGGAGTCAGAGGAGTTATTTTCCCATGAGTTTCTTGAACTGAGTAATGCGCAACCATTATTGGCAGAAGAAGATGAAGGAGATGAGGACGTTACACCAGATTTAATTCTGGCAGAGAACACGACAGAGATGGACATAATGATGAGTGATGAGGAGGAGGTCCCCGCTGCTGCTTCCTTCTGTGATGTGTCAGAAGAAATTGATGCATCTGAGGAGAATGATGATGAGGAGATTGATGTTTTGTGGGTGCCTAGTAGAAGAGAGCAAGAGGAGGGTAGTTCAGATGGAGAGACGGAGAGTCAGAGAGGCAGTAGGAGAATAAGACTTAGAAGAAGCAGGGAGGACAGCCCGCAGGGATCAGTAGGGCAACAACATGTATCGGCACCTGTGTTCAGCCGGCCAACGCACCCGCCATTGCCGCCAATGCCGCCAACTTCTACTGTTACCGCCAGATCGCACACTTCCAAAAAGTCAGCAGTGTGGGATTTTTTTAATGTGTGTGCCTCTGACAAAAGCATTGTAATTTGCAATGAGTGCAGTCAGAAACTGAGCCTTGGTAAGCCCAACAGCCACATAGGTACAACTTCTATGCGAAGGCACATGAGCGGCAAGCACAAAGCACTTTGGGAGCAACACCTCAAAGGCAACAGGCAAACTAAAAGCCACACTCCTTCTGGTCCAGCATCTTACTGCTCTACCTCTGCTCTCCTTGACCCATCTGAACCACCCTCCACTCCGCCTTCCACCTTGACCACCTGTTCCCATTCCCAGTCATCTGCCACCAGCCAAGTTTCTGTGAAGGCCATGTTTGAGCGTAAGAAGCCAATGTCTGACTGTCACCCCCTTGCCCGGCGTCTGACAGCTGGCTTGTCTGCACTCTTAGCCCGCCAGCTTTTACCATACCAGCTGGTGGACTCTGAGGCCTTCCGCAAATTTGTAGCAATTGGGACACCGCAGTGGAAGGTACCCAGCCGCAATTTTTTTTCTAAAAAGGGAATACCACACCTGTACCAACATGTGCAGAGCCAAGTTACCGCATCTCTGTCACTTAGTGTTGGGCCAAAGGTCCATATAACTACTGACGCATGGTCCTCCAAGCATGGTCAGGGCAGGTATGTCACCTACACTGCCCACTGGGTGAACTTGGTAATGGCTGGGAATGGGAAGCAGGGAATGGGTAGCTCAACAACAACAACAACAGTGGAGTTGGTGTCACCGCCACGGATTGCACGCGGTTCTGCCACCACCTCTACTCCTCCATCGCTCTCTACCTCGTCTTCTTCCTCTTCTTCTTCTTACTCTGCTGCTGGGTCCTCCTTCTCCTCCTCCACACCTGTGCACCCCCAGCTCCCCCTAGGCTATTCGACGTGCCAGGTACGCCGTTGTCACGCTGTCTTGGGGATGACGTGCCTGGAAAGCAAAAACCATACCGGATCTGTACTCCTGTCATCTCTGCAGTCACAGGCCGATCGGTGGCTGACCCCACACCAACTGCAGATCGGAAAAGTGGTGTGTGACAATGGAAGCAATCTGTTGGCAGCGTTGAGACTGGGAAATTTAACACATGTGCCCTGCATGGCACATGTGTTAAATTTAATAGTCCAACGTTTTGTCTCCAAGTACCCAGGATTCCAGGACGTTCTCACCCAGTCCAGAAAGGTGTCGGCCCATTTCAGACGTTCCTACACAGCCATGGCACGCCTTGCTGACATTCAGCAGCGCTACAACATGCCAGTCAGGCGTTTGATTTCTGACAGCCAGACTCGCTGGAATTCAACGCTCCTTATGTTGGAACGTCTGCTGCAACAACAAAGGGCCGTCAACGAGTACCTTTTTGAACTGGGTGGTAGGACTGGATCTGCAGAGCTGGGGATTTTTTTCCCCCGTTACTGGGTGCTTATGCGCGATGCCTGCAGGCTCATGCGACCTTTTGAAGAGGTGACAAATATGGTCAGTCGCACCGAAGGCACCATCAGCGACCTAATACCCTTCGCTTTCTTCCTGGAGCGTGCCGTGCGACGAGTGACAGATGAGGCTGTAGACCAGTGTGACGAGGAGCTGGAAGCGCACGATTTATGGTCGGAATCACCAGAACGAACCCAGGCACCTGCTGCAACGCAGGGAGAGGTGCCAGAAGTGGAGTCAGAGGAGGAAGGTGGCTTTGTGGAGGAGGAGGAGGAGGACCAACAGGAGCAGGCTTCCCAGGGGGCTAGTGGTGACCTTTTGGGGACCCCTGGTCTTGTACGTGGCTGGGGGGAGGAGACCGTGGATGATGCAGTCCTTGATAATGAGGAAGCGGAGATGGATAGCTCTGCATCCAACCTTGTGAGAATGGGGTCTTTCATGCTGTCATGCCTGTTGAAGGACCCCCGTATCAAGAGGCTTAAGGAGAAGGACCTGTACTGGGTCGCAACGCTACTAGACCCTCGGTACAAGCCTAAAGTGGCAGAAATGTTACCAACATACCACAAGTCCGAAAAGATGCGGCATTTACAAACCAGCCTGCAAAACATGTTGTACAATGCTTTTAAGGGTGATGTCACTTCAGGAACTCATCAACATTCCAGGGGCAGAGGTGCCAGTAATCCTGCCACGAGCACACCTGCAAGGACAAAGCCCTTTGGCCGGTCTGTAACATCAGACATGCAAATGTTTTTCTGTCCAAGGCAGCGCCACAACCCTTCTGGATCCACCCTCAAAGAACGCCTCGACCGGCAGGTAGCGGACTACCTGGCATTAACTGCAGATATCGACACTCTGAGGAGCGATGAACCCCTGGACTACTGGGTGCGCAGGCTTGATCTGTGGCCAGAGCTGTCACAATTTGCCATGAACCTCTTGTCTTGCCCAGCCTCAAGTGTGCTCTCAGAAAGGACCTTCAGTGCAGCAGGAGGGATTGTAACTGAGAAGAGAACTCGCCTAGGTCACAAAAGTGTCGATTACCTGACCTTTATTAAAATGAATGAGGGGTGGATCTCGGAGGGTTACTGCACGCCGGAAGACTTGTTCTGACTTCTATGCAGCTGTCCTTCTCTTCAAGCCTCATGACTCCACACACAGCTGTCCTTTAGCGTCCTCCTCCCTCCGCCACTGTTACAAACTAGGGTGCAAACCCTACTGGTTTAATTTTTTCTGGCCTCTGTGCTTCAGTGGCTGCAACCAAAAAAACTGGGCAAACAATGTCTACAAGGTCAACGTATGGCGAAAAATGACTATTTTCAGCATTTATATGGCATATTTTTTCTGGCAACTGTGCTTCAGTGGCTGCGTACAAAAAAATGCATATTTTCTGCATTTATATGGCATAATTTTTCTGGCCTCTGTGCTTCAGTGGCTGCAACCAAAAAAATGCATATTTTCTGCATTTATATGGCATAATTTTTCTGGCCTCTGTGCTTCAGTGGCTGCAACCAAAAAAATGCATATTTTCTGCATTTATATGGCATAATTTTTCTGGCCTCTGTGCTTCAGTGGCTGCAACCAAAAAAATTTATATTTTCAGCATTTATATGGCATAATTTTTCTGTCAACTGTGCTTCAGTGGCTGCGACCAAAAAAATGCATATTTTCTGCATTTATATGGCATAATTTTTCTGGCCTCTGTGCTTCAGTGGCTGCAACCAAAAAAATTTATATTTTCAGCATTTATATGGCATAATTTTTCTGTCAACTGTGCTTCAGTGGCTGCGACCAAAAAAATGCATATTTTCTGCATTTATATGGCATCATTTTTCTGGCCTCTGTGCTTCAGTGGCTGCAACCAAAAAAATTTATATTTTCAGCATTTATATGGCATAATTTTTCTGGCAACTGTGCTTCAGTGGCTGCAACCAAAAAAGTGACTATTTTCAGCATTTATATGGCATATTTTTTCTGGCCTCTGTGCTTCAGTGGCTGCGGCCAAAAAAACTGGGCAAACAATGCCTACAAGGTCAACGACGTTGACCTTGTAGGCATTGTTTGCCCAGTTTTTTTGGCCGCAGCCACTGAAGCACAGAGGCCAGAAAAAATATGCCATATAAATGCTGAAAATAGTCATTTTTTGCCATACGTTGACTCAACGTATATGGCGAAAAATGACTATTTTCAGCATTTATATGGCATATTTTTTCTGGCAACTGTGCTTCAGTGGCTGCGTCCAAAAAAACTGGGCAAACAATGTCTACAAGGTCAACGTATGGCGAAAAATGACTATTTTCAGCATTTATATGGCATATTTTTTCTGGCAACTGTGCTTCAGTGGCTGCGTCCAAAAAAACTGGGCAAACAATGCCTACAAGGTCAATGTATGGCAGTTGTTTAAAGAGAACAGTAGATTACTAGCCAGCAAAGCTACCTAAGCTAAAATGTCCCTCAAATCCCTGCAGACTTCTGTCCCTCCAATACAGAGCAGTATCAAGCAGATTACTAGCCAGCAAACTTACTATCATCTGTCCCTGAAATCACTAACAGCTCTCCCCCTACACTATCTCTTCCAAGCACACACAGGCAGATTTTTCAGATACATTTTTGCCCTTGATCCCCCTCTGGCATGCCACTGTCCAGGTCGTTGCACCCTTTAAACAACTTTAAAATCATTTTTCTGGCCAGAAATGTCTTTTTTAGATGTTAAAGTTCGCCTTCCCATTGAAGTCTATGGGGTTCGCGAACCGTTCGCAAACCGCTCGCATTTTTGCGCAAGTTCGCGAATATGTTCGCGAACTTTTTTTCCGACGTTCGCTACATCCCTACTGATTTACATTGGAGTCAATGGGAAGACCAATTCACACTCATGTTTTGCTCAGTATACTGCTACACACATGCCCTACATTGTTACAGGACTCCTAGTCCTCTCTTTTCAAAAAATAAAAAATGAGGGCTCCCATTTTGCCAGTTTCTTAAAAATGTCTGGTCAACTGTTCACGGTATCTACTACTTCTCTATATTGCTGTTTAAATAAATATCTGTACTTTTAGTAGTAGAAATAAAGTCTATAAGCTGCTGCAATGAAGCCCTTTAGTAAATTAATTTCAGGTATCTTCCACCCTTGCTCCTATCCAGAGCATAAATCAGAGTAAAACATGTAGGGGTTATGATACCAGGAAGTGCAGAGAGCTGCTGCTGAAGTCTCCTTTATTCACCACTCCACATGTTTCCAGCTGCAAGGCTCTTTTTTATGTGTAACATTCAATCACACTGATACAAAGTTTAAATGCAAAACACCCCTCCCACCTTCCTTTTGATTGGTTAGTGGCCATTGCTAGGAGGAATTGTAGCCCAGCCAAACCCATCAGAATTTGGTAACAAACAGGAATTATGTTCACATTAAATCCAAAATAAAGTCCAGGATCATAAGTGTTTTAATAAAGTCCACCAAAATGTTCCTTAGTGTATTAAAGTAGCTGAATCCACAAAGTCCAATCAGAATGTCCAAGAGTAATCACATGACCTCTGCACCGCCCATCAAAGGCCTGTATAAGTGTTTTTAGCTCAAACAATATCTTTAGTTTTGCTAAATTCTCTATATATAGTAATATCATCTGCCCATGTTATAGGTAACAATAACCATAACAACCTTTAGAATATTTCATCTTACCAGACAGTAGAAATCAATTCAATCCAAAACTGTTCAGAAGGGCAGCAGTATCTGTGAAAGAAAGGAAAAAGGAATTAGTAAATGAATGTACAAGAAGCTCACCACACTCCATTGGTCAGTTAAAGCCAGAGGATCTAAAGCACTTAGGGGCATGTTTACTAACATTGGAGATAAATATCTGGAGAGATTTCTGGAGATGTTGCCCATAGCAACCAATCAGATCTTTGCTTTTGTTTTCTAACTTGGCGGTGGCTGTTTAAATCTAATTGCTGATTGGTTGCCATGGGCAACATCTCCAGAAATCTCTCCAGTTATTTATCTCCAATGTTAGTAAACATGCCCCTTAACCTTTTTATCTAGAGGGCTTCGTTTTGTAGCAGCAATTTCTTTCTGTCACACCCCTTTGTGGTTCCTGGATTGCCTCTAGCACCAGCCATTTCAATTGTGACATGTTATGGCTACATGTGTTGCAGTGACATGAAACTGCGGTATCTGTATAGGTGTTTGATTTAAAGTTTTTAATGTCCCCTCTATGGTCTTTGATTTGGGCTTTAACTTGTCTGTCTGTCTGTCCTACATATACTTTCCCGCAGGGGCATTTTAGCATTTATACTGTCTTCTCACTGTCTCCTGTCTGTCTGTCTTCTCACTGTCTCCTGTCTGTCTGTCTTCTCACTGTCTCCCGTATTTCTGTCTCCTGTCTGTCTGTTGTCCGACCTGTCTGTCTCCTGTCTGTGGTCTGTCTGTCTCCTTTGTTTATCTGTCTGTCTGTCTCCTGTCTGTCTCTCCTTCCCTCTTAGTCTTTCTCTATTGCTCACACTGTTTTTTTTCTCTCTGGCCACTGTTGATGCTAAATGAAGAATTTGATGAATGAAAAGGCAGATGTCGGTCTCCAGTGTGTCTTCTGTCTGTCTCTTTTCTGTCTTCTCTCTGTCTCCTGTCTGTCTGTCTCCTGTCTGTCTGTCTCCTGTCTGTCATCTGTCTCCTGTCTGTAGTCTGTCTGTCTCCTGTCAGTCGTCTGTCTTGTCTCATGTCTGTCTGTCTCCCTACTGCCTATCTGTCTCCCTCATGTCTGTCTCCTTTATTTGTCTGTCTGTCTGTCTCCTGTCTGTCTGTCTCCATTGTTTGTCTGTCTTTGTCTCCTGTCTGTCTGACTCCTGTCTGTCTGTTTCCCTCCTGTCTGTCTCCTTTGTTTATCTGTCTGTCTCCTGTCTGTCTGTCTGTCTCCCTCCTGTCTGTCTCCTTTGTTTGTCTGTCTGTCTCCTGTCTGTCTCTCCTTCCCTCTCAGTTTTTCTCTATTGTTCACACTGAAGCCTCTTTTTTCTGGCCACTGCTGATGCTAAATGAAGAATTTGATGGATGAAAAGGCAGATAATGGGATAAATAGATGGGGGAAAATAAACACTAGAGACGGGAACATTAATCTTTAAATTTCGATTTTGGAAAAATGGTAAAAAAATGGAAAGCAACTTAGAAAATCTTTATTTCTAGGGGCCAATCTGAAAATAGCTGAACTGAAAAAAGTGTTTGGAACGTGACCAACCCATTTAAATTAAGGGTAAAATTGAGCTTTCACTGTATATGATTCAAATTGAGTCTAGTGGAGATGGTCTTTCCATAATTCCAATCTTTCTGGTTTCCGGATAACAGATCCTATACCTGTAACAGGTAATTAAATCCCACTCACAAAGTATAAAGTGATTGTCACTTAAAATACAAAAGCTTGGCTGATTTCTTGTTAATTTCATTTTGATGTCCTTTTGTCTTATTTCCATTTTCTAATCAAAGTGATTCATAGGGGGGAGGGCCCGATGGGGGGCCCCGGGTGCCCATCCAGTACCAGGGCCGCCAACGAGTACTTACACCACTGTAGGGCAGAGGCACCTTTCTGATGTTTTCAGTATGTACATTGAGGGTTAGCCGTCCTATGGGCTTCAATCTAACATCTGCTAATAAACTACATCTCCCACTACATCTAATGCTGCTGATAAACTACATCTCCCACTACATCTAATGCTGCTGATAAACTACATCTCCCACTATATCTAATGCTGCCTGTAAACTATATCTCCCACTACATCTAATGCTGCAGATAGACAACATCTCCAGCTACATCTCACGGTGATGATAAATTACATCTAACGTTGCTGATAAACTACATCTCCTGCTACATCTTACACTGCCGATAAACTACATCTTCCAGTACATCTAATGGTGCTGATAAACTACATCTTAAGCTCCCCATAGACGCGATGATTCTTCTTGCTGAATGACCGATTTTATGGAAGTCCGACCAATCCTTCGAAATTATCGTGCGGTTAGTGGGATTTGAAGGATCGTACATCTTAAGATTTTTCAGCCGACATCTGTCAGGAAATTGATCGGTCAGGTCAAAAAAATCTTTGTTGATCCCAGTGCAATCCATCTATGTCTGCAGGGCCAAGCAGGCAGCTCCCCTTTGTTTTCTTGGCAAATTGGTCTTTTTAGTTGATGGTCAATTCGTACGATCATTCCGAGAAAATCGTGGTCTAACGATAAGGATCGGATCTTTTAAAAATCTCAACATCTATGACCAGCTTAACACTGCAGATAAACTACATCTCCCACTACATCTAATGCTGCTGATAAACTACATCTCCCATTACATCTAAAGCTGCTGATAAACTACATCTCCCATTACATGTAACGCTGCTGATAAACTAAATCTGCCATTGCAGATAAACTTCATCTAACCCTGCTGATAAACTACATCTCCCATCATATCTGATGCTGCTGATAAACGACATCTCCCACTACATCAAATGCTGCTGATAAACTACATCTCCCACCATATCTGATGCTGCTGATAAACTACATCTCCCATGATTCCTACAAGAGCTGGAGCCTGCTTACTTAGACTTGGGTCAAAATCAATCCAGATCTGATGCAGCATTACAGCAGCAATAAGTCTCTCTCAGACAGGCAGCAGCAGTTATGTTTCTTGTTTTGTCCTTACTAAAATTAACTCTTAGTACAAAGTTGATCCAGGGACTCTTCCAATTTCCGTGGAGCCAAGAAGGTTTTTTTCCCTCTCAGAAAGGGAACATTGGAGAGGCTTCAATTGTTTACATTCCTCTGGATCAACTAACATTTGCAAAGTATTTTTTTAACTATTATTAACATCTATGTTGGAATGAAAGCTCTTTTATAGCTCTAGAATGAATACAATATTGCAGACATTTAACCTGGCTCACTTCTCCAGTACGTGCAGCATTAATAAGGGTATTAGTGACTATTTCACTTGCTGCTAGAAAAGATATTGATGGAACCCACTAAGAGAACCCAGGAATTACCAGCAGGACCAGGATGGATGAAACCAATACAGTAAGGGGCACATTTACTAAAGGGCCAGGTGACTCATGCTGGCAAAAATTTGCCAGCATGAAGTCATTTCCAGACTTCGCGGATTTACTAACGGGCGATTATGTAAATTCGGATTCAAAGGAGATAGACTTTAGCGCTACTTCACACTCTATCACCAGGCGAATTTTCGCTGTGGCGAATGGACGTAACTGTGCAAACGCACTACGATGTGGATTTTAATGAGCGTTACTTCTTGAGCCAGACTTGGCTTCACCACCTCAGACCAGGCGAAGTACAATAGAGTAGATAGGAGCGCCTCAAAAAAAAGATCTTTTTTTTTTTTTTGGGTTACCCGGCTTCCCCCCTACATTTTCTAACACAGTGCTGTCCAACTTCTATGGTACCAAGAGCCGGAATTTTTCCAATCTACATGGTGGAGGGCCGATAACGGAAGCCACTGTTAGCCACTCCCTGTTTTTAGACCACACCCACTTTAAACCACACCCATGTTACCGCAAGACCATGTCCACATTTATAGCACACCAAAAAAAACAATGGTTGGTGCTCACTGCAGGGATCAGGGCCTGAACTAGGGGTAGGCAGCTGTCTAGGGCGCCATCATTGAGGGGCGCACTTTTTTCAAGGGTTTATTTAATAATTTGTTTCAGTAATCATGGTCACCCAGTTGGGTGGAATCCATCACCTTCCCCTTCTCCCCCTTGCCGGCAAGTAATAGCTCCTTCTGTGTGGTGCACCGCGACGTGCGTACATGCATCAATGATATCACTGATGTGTTGGGTGACAGAGAGAGGCAGAGAACTGGGGGGCTGCTTGGTGTGGCTCTCGCTGCTCTCAGCCTTGCACAGTTGCACTGAACTGAAGACTTTCTTTCTATTACTGTGAAAGTGCGAAGCTTCCTGCTGGCACAGCCAGGTACAGATTTGGGGCCCATATATTTGCTGTTGCTGCTGGGCGCTGGCACAGGTACATAAATACTTGGGGGCAATATGATGTGATCAGATTTATTTTTGGCTGCTGCTGACACAGGTAAAGATTGGGGGCAATATGATGGCTGCAGGAGGGCTGTATGATGGATGACTGCTGGGCTTGCTGGTACAGGTACAGGGGGCAGTAATGTAAATGAAAAAGTGTTGTACATTTTTTTGCTCTCTTTATTTAATAACCATCATGGTAAGGAGGGAAATGGTAATACAGGACAGGGGGGAACTGAGTGAAGCGCTTGCTTAGGGTGCCAAACTACCTTGTGCCTATCCTGGTAAGGATGTCACTCATATGTGAAAAAAGCTAAGTCATATTAAGACATACCCATAAATCCATATGCCTCCTCCTCCCCTGTGTATAATACAGTACCCCAGCATTTGATTAAACACCTTAGGGGCCACTAACAATAATTTTCAAATGCTAAGAAACCCGTAAAACAAATACCAAAGTATGACACACACAGGGAGGGAAGGCAGAAGAGCAGGAGACAGGAATCAGGATCAGTCTAATATGTACTACATACAGTGACACCGTGCTGGTGCCCCATTAGCATTTTGTATAAGGTGTGAACAGGTGAACAATGTGGCAGTTTCAGTCTGGGTCTCAGGTAGAACAGTACAGGCTTTAGGGGAGTGAACAATAGAGGTTTCACAAGTGGGAACAATACAGGGGGATCATAGGTGTGCACAATGCAGGGGATTAGTCTGAATTTGAGGTTTAGACAATGCAGGGGCCAGTTAATCTCTGTAGTGATACCTTTTAAATTTTACATACGTAAAGAGACACAGCAGGCAGACTTTGATGTGGAGGGCCACATGAGGGGGGGTCGCGGGCCGCCAGTTGGACAGCCCTGTTCTAACATATGGCACATAAACTATACACTGGGCTCATGTGTAGGGCAATATAACAACTCTATTTTCTTTTATTAAGGTTCCCCGGGCTTGTAATGTATTTGCTGCAACATATACGGCCATTGAAATATAACTTCCCTCCGTATGCAAATTAGCCAACGCTAGCGCAACTTCGCTTTGCTTACTGAATTAACGCTAGCGAAACTTCGCATCGTTCGGCACCCTGGATCGAACTTCGTATTTTTGTAAATTAGCGTTTTCCTGTCAAAGTGTGGGGATGTGAGTGAAGCCGTCGCTGGCAAATTTCCGGAGGTTAGTGACTTTGCCCCTAAGTGTTAATGAGATTGTGTCCAGGTCATTAGAACTAATATTAAAAGGAAGATGAATATGAGCCAACAGTGGGCTTGGAGGTGATTAGGGATGTCTCCCTATTAAAAAAACATACTAGAGGTCAATGTAATTTTAAAATGTTTATTGAATTGAATAATGTAAAATATCAAATTGATTGTAATCTTTTAAAGCTGATGTTCTTAATCTTCTAAAGCCGCCATCGGGACCATGTTTTTCTGCAGGGCCCAAAGATAACATTAGAGCCCTACAATTGTGCCCCCGTCCCTCCCCCGATGGCTGCTATTTCTTCAGTTCTTCATTCCTAAAGAAAGATTGATCAGTGTTAGTCATGGAGAAGCTGTTTGTATAATAATTCTGCCATTTTGTCTCTGCTTTATATGTGCTGCATGTTTTATATCTCATCCCCTTTGCTAATTTAAAGGTCAACTACAACTATTTAATAATTACATTTTCTCCCATCTCATCATGTTTGTTTCTCTCATAGATTTGGCCTAGTTCACTGACCTCTGCCCTTATACAATCTCAGCCTTTATTATGGGCTGCTTTAGTTAGAGAATTATAGTATATGTAAGAAAGGCCGAGAATATTGTATGAATAAGAGCAGTAGATGGATATAGTCTATACATCAAGTGAATTATAATGAGAATGAGCAGTTCCCTTACCTTAATGCAGGTACCACTTGATGGAATCAGTCACACCCCTCTCATTTGGGATATTTGATATGAAGGGGTGTGACAGTAGCTGCTCTGCAGAGGGTCTCCACGCTGCATTCTTTTGGAGGATTTCTCTGATGAATGCACGAAAGTTGTCACTCCTGGAAAAATAAAAAACGGTGGAAAAATTAAAATTGTTCATGTTATATAATAACTACATTTGCAGAGCTCACACATGTAAAAGACTGTGCATAGAACCAGCAAAGCCATGTGCCCTGTATCCCACATAAGCCTCTATTTTACTGACAGCCTTTTTGTTAAACATTGATGATGTCACTCTGCACCCAATCACAACACAGACAGAATCTGTTCAAGTAGCCAATAGAGGATGAGCCCCTTCCCTTATAATGCTTCAACTGATCTGCTTTAAAAAAAAAGGGGGTGTCTATTTGACCCTATCCACCAGATCCAACCTTGATATTTTGCCAACGTCTTGGCCTGGGTTTTATTGGCTGCCAGATAATAACCCCAAGATCTCAAGCTAATCATGAGATTAAGAATCTGTGCATTCAAGAGCTACACATATTACACTTTAACTACACGTTTACTTCTTTCCCATTTACCAATTTACAATTTACCTTACTTCAACCTAATTTGCAAGTTTTCTTGACTCTCTTTCTTATTTACACACCCCTTTACCCCCTGTCAATCCCCACCCTCTCCCCAATTTCTTTTTCATTTCCCCACCTCTCCTTCTCACTCTTTTTTCCTGATTCAGTACAAGTAACTCACCATTTGTCCCATAGTAATGTTGGTGCGGGACCGTGCATAACCCTCTTCATCATCTTATTTTCGGGAAGTCTGCTGAATGCTAGGATGTAAGAAAATACAAAATGAGAACATGACGACTGACAATCACAACATTCGTGGGGCAATTTATACAAATTGGAACTTTTAAGCTTTTTCACATCTTTAAAAAAGTCAAATTAACTCAATTATGTTCTGAGATTGGAAACATAATATTAAATTATTAAATTAAAATTTCTGTATATCAGCCCCTTTGTTTTTCATATTTAATAAGACATATAAATGCCCTCTAACCTTTTGACAAAGCGTTATTTATTCACTATAGTTCACACATACTGAGGTTTACTTACGATAATATCCTTCTGCCATTTCCAGCGCTGATATTCCCAATGACCATATATCAGCCTAAATATTAAAATTTGGGAAAAAAGCCAATTAGACAAGAATATACAAAGGCCACATGAAGAATTCCAATTCCAGATAATTCAGGCACTTTTGCTATGTATCTATCCACACCCTGAGTGATTCTATTTGGAATGAACAATACCAAAATATAGCAGAACCCATATTTTATGTATTTCAAGGGACCAGAAAAAAATGGTGTAAACATATAAACTCAAGGAAATGTATGAGATATTTTATAATGCTGGGGTCACAACAAAAATCTGTAGACTGTGGGAAAAACATAAAATCAGGGGTGTGAAATTAAGATTTCTCTGTATAATACAAAGCATGACCTGTGTACTGATATGAAACATTTCAAGGAGTGAAGTGATGTGACTGTCATCTCTAAAGAGTGACCCCAAAGACCCCAGATTTAGTGTCAGGGAGTTGGAAAACCCCATAAAGAGTCAAAATAGTTGGTTTCTAATATCCCTGTGCCCTGCAGTTAGACTGCATTTCTCTCCTTCACTTCAGATTCCCCATCAGACATCACAGAAGCCACTTTACAGCTTTGGATTCACTGTTATGACAGGGGTATGTGAAGTGAGTGACGTTACATATAAAGCGAGAGAGAAGACATCACAATACCTTAGAGTTGTAGCGGATGGTCTTGGTGCTAATGTTGCTGAGTACTTCTGGGGCCATGTATGGTATAGTCCCAGAAGTACTAACACTGCTTGTCCCCATGGTAGCAGAGCTGAAGTCGGCTGAAATTATAGGAAAAAAGCGAGAATTTTATGTTAATGTTCATTTATTAATGTGACCCACCAATATACACCATGGAGATAGAAGATACTATCCCTTTGTTCAGATTCCAAGCGTCACTTACTGATCTTTACATCAGCGGATGATGTCACTATTATATTCTGGGGCCTCAGGTCGTGATGGATGACCTTCTGTTTATGAAGATGACACAGGCCCTGGGAAATGAATAAAGAAAAAGTATAAATATTTGACATGCTCTTTAATTAATTAGATTCATACAAAAGAGTATTGAGGAGATTGACATGAGACATACCTGTAACACCTCCCTGCAGATATAGGCAATCCAGTCCTCTGACAGGGAGCGTCTGGTGTTGATGAGTTCTTGCACGGATACACCAGACCAACGCTCCATAGAAATCTAGAACACAAACAAAGAATGGTTGATACATAAGATTTGTGTGGCCTACAATGTTATTGGGATGTCTGCGGAAAAGGTGTAAGTCAGAAATAGGCTACACAAGCATTCTGGATGTAAATACAATATCTGGTACAACTGAGAACAAAGTGGTCCACATGCACCAGACTCTCTTTTGCCAAACTGAATCATATTTGCATCCAAATGCTAGCTTGTATTAGAGCTGTTTGTGCATAAAGGTGTAACATATGTGAATTAACACTTCCTTACCCACAGTCCTTCACGTTCTGGCATCTTCACAGAGGCAGGGTGGTAAAATGCCCCGTAAAAGCCGATCACATTTTTGTGGCCCTTAACTGCTTCTAGGATGTCAACTTCTCGCAGGATTCCTTTTTTGTTCTAGTTTCAATCAAAAGAAGTAAAGTTAATACAATGGATAAAATGACCATTTCGAATACCCCAACCTAACTTGTAATTCTGACAAATAAAAGCTTGTCCCCTACATAAGACTTGTATAATATGATTGACTCTATTCTTTTACTTCTTAAATCTCATACAGTACTTGTTGACTTATTTTTATAATGACATAATTAATAGGGGTCAGGATATTACACTGACTGGTGCAGAAATGAGAACATGCCAATATTTGGTCAGCAAGTTCTCCTTCTATTTAACAATCATAATATATGTGTAACTAAAGGCTTATTAGTATCTGATTCTAGTAATCGTATCAAGACATGTTACCTCAATATCCTTAACGATGGTGATGGCCACTTCTTTTTGCTCTTTACGGTGCCATCCCTGCAACAAAAGTAGAAAAAGAGACTCTGATTATTACTGTACGGAACATTATTATTGGTAGATTCAGAAGCACAAGAAAAACACAGAAGGGATAAAAGTCTAGAGGTACAACCAGATGGCAGAATAAACAGAATTAACCAAAACATGACACAAAATGTGCTATTTTAACATCTCTTACATTATAGTTCATCCCATAGTTGTCCTCACAACCCGGCTCTAAGAGCTGCAGATATCTCCTGGGGTTCTAAAAAACAAAACATTGAGAGAAGTACATGAGAGAAGCACAGGAAGTATAGGGGGAACTGGGAATTGGTGTATTTGGGAGAAGGCTGAGGGTTGGAATACTTAATTCAAACCATTAAAGTTGAGCTTTTGTGTTGTTCAGTGTTCCAAAATACAGTTTAACAGCTGCTTACCGTGTATTTATCTGTAATTTTATGTTTTTTAGATTAACTGTTTTTGGAAACCTGCTAAAATTATAATTTAAAGGACAAGGATAGGGAGTGTCTCTATGTTAGCAAGTTATTCTGTACTTACTTGCCAGATGGTATTGCCAGATTCAATAGGTAGTTCCCGGTTGACAGGCTTTTCTGGTGGTTCCTGGTTAAGAGATAAAAGTCGTTATCAAATCAACTCAGATTTTTAGAGAAGAAGTGTAAATAATTTAAATGTAATATTTAGGGATGGGTATTTTATTTGCAATTATTCTGTACTTACTTGGCAGATTGTATTGCCGGATTCAATAGGTTGTTCCTGTTAAGAGAGGAAAATAGATCAGAGCCACATACCTTTGCTAAGTGGAGGGGCAGTAGGAATAACTATTGTATGTACAGATCCATATGTGGATGTGAATCATATTTGTATCACAAAATGTGGGTTAATTGGTTATAGCAGCAGATTATCCTGGTTAAGAGCAATGATATAAAATGCTCTTCTCTGGGAATATGGTGATGTTCTGGGAAGCACCAAGCTAACAGCTCTCATATATGTATAAAAAATGGTTGAAAAATTGAAAAGGATGCCCCACTAAAAAGTGCTAGGGACCTGACTAAGGGAGACCAGACCAAAGGAATCCAACCCAGTAACCATCAGTTAATAAAGACAATTTGTATTAATTGTAATATTACAGCATTATATTAATGCTGTTGTAAAGAAGCTAAACTAAAATCTTGCATAAAATAGGTGATCTTTTTATTCTTCACTACTCTCCCTCTCTTACCTGGCAGTTGGTAGTGGCTAACTCCAGTTTTTCCTCTGGTTTTTCCACTGTTTTTTCCAGTGGTTTTTCCTCCGGTTTTTCCACTGGTTTTTCCACTGGTTTATCCTCTGGTTTTTCCAGTGGTTTTTCCTCAGGTTTTTCCACTGGTTTTTCCTCCAGTTTTTCCTCTTGTTTTTCCAGTGGTTTTTCCTCTTGTTTTTCCACTGGTTTATCCTCTGGTTTTTCCTCTTGTTTTTCCAGTGGTTTTTCCTCTTGTTTTTCCTCCGGTTTTTCCACTGTTTTTTCCTCTGGTTTTTCCTCCGGTTTTTCCACTGGTTTTTCCTCTGGTTTTTCTTCTGGTTTTTCTTCTGGTTTTATCTCCTAAGTGGGATAAAGTTAATGATCAAATACTGATAATACTATAATGCAGTATCTAAAATGTTTTTTGTATAAACCAAATTCACTCAACTTCACAAAAATCAAACCATTATGGGTAGGACTACACTGATGATTTTGGAGCAATCCAACGCTCTACGCAAAAATGCAGGTGTCAAAACGGATGTAACAGAAATAAGGTAAGTGAATGCATTGAAGTCGCAGCATTAATCCGACAGATGCAGTCGGAGTTTGTAGCAGAAAATATTGAGATAAATTCTGACTTTGATAAATAATCAACTGTGGAGCGCAGGTGCTTCAATGGACATTATATTTGTTTTTCAACTGTATTTTAATGATCAGGGTTTGTGAGAGAGAGCAGTTTGTTTATACAGAGGGCATCTAAGTCAATTGTTGATTATTTTTAAGAAGATACACAAACCATAGACATGCCTGAATTCAAACCACAAGCAGATATATTAGTCTTTGAGATAAGAGCAGCTCATTATACAGAAGGTTTAATTAAATAATTCGGCTCAAACCATTTTAAAGGCTTTAAGGCCTACCTGTTGTTCCAGGGTTTCCACTTGCTCTTCGGAGCTATTGGAAGTTTCAGGCTCGCAGGTGTTAGAGCCTGATTCCTCTGGTATCTCCTATTTAGGACAAAGAACATGTATGTTTAGATAAACTGAACCCTTGATTTTAAAGATAAACTGCAACATTCAATTTTCTCTATTTATGTCCAAAGGTAAGTGAAGAAAGCAGAGCTGTGGAGTAGGATGAATGATTGTTGTTTGTCAGTATCATTATTGTTAAAACCCTTATTTCTCTGATTGACGTGTGTACATTGAGAGTTGCTTACCTGACAGGGGCTGCTATCAGCTTTCTCCTGATCTTCTTGTTCTTCCTCCTGGTTAAGCCAAAAAAAGGGTCAAAAACCAATATTATAAAGCTCAAAGTATATATTGCACTGTACCCCAATACATAAAAATAAAGTATGTTTGGATTCACTTCTTTGGTGGGGGGGGTTAGCCTAATAAAACATATTCTGAAACCAGCCTTGTATAGAAGCAAGTGAGATCATGTCAATGCATTGTGTATGTAATGTATTCCCTGTGTTTATTATTTTCAATGTGGGATTTTTTATTCTGCAATTCCATCTTAGTGTGAAAATATTGATTTTCCCGGATTAATTAGGTAGAAGTCTGCTGCAAGTATTTCTGTGCTTTTCTGGAGATATAATTAATAAACTAATAAAAAAGGCTTTATGAGACCTTTCTGCTCGTACTTCATTGATGTTTTTGAGGCAACACCCAGACTCCTGTGTTTGTAGCCATAAGACCATAAACACACTGAATTTACATGCAATTTGGAATAGTAGATGACAGGCTTATCAGGGGTGTATCTAATTACTACCCAATGTGAATGTAGGTTTAATACTATTTTATTATTTTGACCATATTATTTCATCTTACCTGACTGATCTTAACATCAGGGGTTTCTGGAATCTCCAGCTTAAAAAATAAAGGAAAAAACATTGTATTATTTCTGTTGCAAAGAAGATAAAATACAATCTTGCATAAAATATAGGGTGATGTATTTTCCCCTACTCTCCCTCTCTTATGCTTACCTGGCAGTTGGTCGTGTCCAGCTCCAGTTGCTGTTCTGGTTTTTCCTAAATAAGGGATAAAATAAGTGATATGTTCAACTTCTTATACTGCTACAGTTCAATATTGAATAATATTTAATAATTGAATATTTTAGGATTGTTTTATTTGTAATTATTTGGCACTTACTTGGCAGATGGTATTGCCAGATTCTGCAGGTTGTACCTGGTTAAGAAAGGAAAATAGATCAGAGTCACATATCACTGGTGAGTGGGAGGTGGGGGATATATCTATTGTATGTACAGATCCATATGTGGATATAAATCATATTTATATTACAGTTTTTTAGGTTAATTGGTTAAAGTTGTTGTTTGCAAACCATCATGTTAAATGGTAATGGTGTATGTTTCCATTAATAGTAACCAGTTTGCCAAAACAACGGTCTATGTTATTCCCATCACTTTATACCACTTCTCTCTGTCTTCACCAGATTATCGTGGTTAAGACAATGGTATAAAAAATGTTATATCAGATCTCTCCTCTGGGAATACGGTGATGTTCCAATGGGGAGCACTGAGCTAACAGTTTTCATGTTAAAAATGTGGTTACAAACTTGTGGAGCTCGGCCCCCTTAGAAAAGGCTTAGAACTTGGCTGGGAGGAGAGGACTCAAACAGAAGGATTCTAATCTAACCACTACCAAATAAAAAGGAACTTTGGTAATAATAATAATAATAGTAATCAACACAACATTTAAGGAAAGATAAAATATTAGGACTGTTTGATACCAAATTCTTTATTGCTTACCAAGCAGATGACTGTGTGGGGTTTCACAATGGCTTCCACCTGGTAGAGTGATAAAAAGATGGTGTTACTTCATGTAATTAAAGGTCTGTCATTCATTCTAAAGGAGTATGGTTAGTTTTGGAAACATATGCTTTTGATTAGATATAACTAATATGTGTAAATATGTTATAATAATAATAAGAAAATAAATGCAGGGTAAGAATAGGGCTTTATTTTGCTAATAATGCAAAGGCCAAAGGGTTATGGATATGATACTGGACTTTATAGCAAATCATAATACTATGAGTGTGTGCCAGCATGGTTTTATGTGTAATAGATCTTGCCAGACTAACAATTTCTTTTTATGAGAAGGTGAGCAGGGACCTTGATTCTGGGATGGCAATGGATGTAATTTACTTAGACTTTGCTAAAGCATTTGATACAGTGCCACACAGAAGGTTACTGGTTAAATTAGGGAATGTTGGCCTGGAACATAGTATTTGTACCTGGATAGAGAACTGGCTAAAATATAGACTACAAAGAGTGGTGGTAAATGGAACATTTTCTTATTGGACCAGTGTTGTTAGTGGAGTATCGCAGGGCTCTGTACTAGATCCCTTGCTTTTCAACTTGTTTATTAATGACCTGGAGGTGGACATTGAAAGTACTGTTTCTATTTTTGCTGATGATACTAAATTGTGCAGAATTATAGGTTCCATGCATTGTGATTTGTCTTAATTGGGGAAACTGGGCAGCAAACTGAAAAATAAGGTTCAATGCTGATAAATAAAAGGTTATGCCAGGGATCAGGAACCTTGGCTCTCCAGCTGTTAAGGAACTACAAGTCCCACAATGCAATAATGGAGCCTTTTGAAGGAGTCTAAAGGCAAATGCATTGTGGGACTTGTAGTTCCTTAACAGCTGGAGAGCCAAGGTTCCTGATCCCTGGGTTATGCACTTAAAATGCTAAAGTAATATAAATGCAAGTTATACACTAAATGCCAGTGTGTTGGGAGTTTCCTTAAATGAGAAGGATCTTGGGGTCTTTGTAGATAACAAGTTGTCTAATTCTGGGCAGTGTCATTCTGTGGCTACTAAAGCAAATAAAGTTCTTGCATAAAAAAGGGCATTAACTCAAGGCATGAAAACATAATTATGCATCTTTATAGGTCCCTGGTGAGGCCTCATCTGGAGTATGAAGTGCAGTTTTGGACTCCAGACCTTAAGAGGGATATAAATGAGCTGGAGAGAGTGCAGAGACTAAGTGCAACTAAACTGGTTAGAGGGAGGGAAGACTTAAATTATGAGGGGAGACTGTCAAGGTTGGGGATGTTTTCTCTGGAAAAAAGGCGCTTGTGAGGGGACATGATTACACTTTACAAGTAGGGATGTCGCGAACTTGTTTGCGCGAACATCGGCTGTTCGCGTCCGCCGCAAGTTCGCGAACGTCGCGCGACGTTCGCCAATAGGCGTTCGCGTCAAAATCGTTCGACCATTCGACCATTCGATCGCTAAAATCGAAGGATTTTCGTTCGAATCGAACGATCGAAGCCATTGGATCGAATGAAATCATTCGATCCAATGGCTTCGATCGTTCGACTCGAACGAAAATCGTTCGATCGAACGATTACAATCCTTCGATCGTTCGAATCGAACGATTTTCGGATGATCGAAGTTCGCGAACAGTTCGCGAACTGTTCGCCAATTTTGCCGGTGTTCGCGAACGGCGTTCGCGAACACATCGGCGGCGGTTCGCTACATCCCTATTTACAAGTACATTAGAGGACATTATAGACAAATAGCAGGGGACCTTTTTACCCATAAAGTGGATCACCGTACCAGAGGCCACCCCTTTAGACTAGAAGAAAAGAACTTTCATTTGAAGCAACGTAGGGGGTTCTTCACAGTCAGGACAGTGAGGTTGTGGAATGCACTGCCGGGTGATGTTGTGATGCTGATTCAGTTAATGACTATAAGAGGGACTTGGATGATTTCTTGGACAGACATAATATCAAAGGCTATTGTGATACTAAACTCTATAGTTAGTATAGATATGGGTATATATAATTTATGTGAGAGTAGTGAGGGGTGTGTGTATGGATGCTGGGTTTTCATTTGGAGGGGTTGAACTTGATGGACTTTGTCTTTTTTCAACCCGATTTAACTATGTAACTATGAACATGAGAAATTGTGGGGGGGGGGTGAATTAACTGGCTAATAAAACTGAATCCCATGGTTTTATTTTGCATTAGTATGAATTGAATATGTATATGGCACAGCTTTATCAAGGTATAAATGTATAGGCAAGGAAATAAACTGGAGTTGTAGCACAAATAGGTAGGAAATGGGGTCACATATTTATGTCTCCAATTCTTCATCACTTACCACTACAGATTCTTTGTTGGTCTTAACTCTTTTTTTCTAGAAGAGAGAAAAAGAAAGAAATGAGCAAATAGGAAAACTATAATTATATAAATTAAATAAATACTTCTCTTAGTTAATAGAAACAACGTAAATATGTAGATAGCAGTATGATTTTAAAAAATCACATACAATAGAACCCCCATTTTACATCCCTTGATTTTAAGTTTTCCCTCATTTAACATTGTTGTTTTGTGGTCCCTCCTATATATTATGCATAATACATTTCCCTGATTTTACATTTTTCTGGATTTTACATCATTTTTTCTGGTCCCCTGAAAAACTTAAAATGAGGGTTCAATTGTAGTTAAAATTTTCAGTTTAAATTTTGAATATTATGTGAAACTGAATCCAAAACACTTAAAATTGGAAAAAAGTATTGGGACTTATTAGCAATCAAAATATTTGGTTATCTGTATAGAATGATTTAGTTTTAATTAGTGATGTGCAAATTAATTTGCCAGCCATGGATTTGCTGCGAATTTCCAAATTTCACCATGTGCAAAATTGCCATGGGAAACTTTGCCGCAAAAAATGGCCATTGACTATAATCCATCTGGACAAAAAAAGTCGCCAAAAAAAAATGGCCATTGATTTTAATGCATTAGGACAAAAAAGTCACCATATGAAGAAATGGCCATTGACTTTAAGGTATTAGGACAAAAAAGTTGCCAAAAAAACGCATTAGGACTTTAATGCATTAGGACATAGAAGTTGCCATAAGAAAAAACACCCATTGAATTTAATGCATTAGGACAAAAAAGTCACCATAAGAAAGAAAAGCCATTGACTTTAATGTATTAGGACAAAAAAGTCGCCAAAAAAAAAACGCCCATTGACTTTAATGCATTAGGTCAAAAAAGTCACCAAAAAAAAACGCCCATTGACTTTAATACATTAGGTCAAAAAAGTCACCAAAAAAAACGCCCATTGACTTTAATACATTAGGTCAAAAAAGTCGCCATAAAAAAAAAACTAGGGATGCACTGAATCCACTATTTTGGATTCGGCCGAACCCCCGAATCCTTTGTGAAAGATTCGGGCCGAATACCGAACCGACCCCTCATTTGCATATGCAAATTAGGGGTGGGAAGGGGAAAAAATGTACTTCCTTGTTTTGTGACGAAAAGTCACGTGATTTCCCTCCCCATCCCTAATTTGCATATGCAAATTAGGATTCGGATTCGGTTCGGCCGGGCAGAAGGATTTGGCTGAATCCGAATCCTGCTGAAAAAGGCCGAATTTTGGCCCGAATCATGAACCGAATCCTGGATTCGGTGCATTCCTAGAAAAAACGCCCATTGACTTTAATGCATTAGGACAAAAAAGTCGCCAAAAAAAAACGCCCTTTGACTTTAATGCATTAGGACAAAAAAGTCGCCAAAAAAAAAACGCCCATTGACTTTAATGCATTAGGACAAAAAAGTCGCCAAAAAAAAAAACGCCCATTGACTTTAATGCATTAGGACAAAAAAGTCGCCAAAAAAAAAAACACCCATTGACTTTAATGCATTAGGTCAAAAAAGTCACCAAAAAAAAAAAATGCCCATTGACTTCAATACATTAGCCCATTGACTTCAATGCATTAGGTCAAAAAAGTCGCCATAAGAAAAAACGCCCATTGACTTTAAATGTCATGTGAAATGTCATGTTACAGTAGAAAGAACGACGTCCTTACCTTTCTAAGGCAAAAGCATTTACAGATTGATTTCCACATTTTGCTCTTTTGTAGTTTTCCGATCTTGTTTTGTTGTTCTCTGATCGTTTTTTTGTTGTTCTCTGATCGTTGTTTTATTGCTTTGTTATTTTCTGATTGTAGTTTTGTTGTTTTGAAGTTTTGTTATTTTCTGATTGTTGTTTTGAAGTTTTGAAGTTTTGTTCGGTTTAATCTCAAAATATTCTCTCTGTAGAGACAAAAAGAAACACTTTAGTAATCCCAATATGTGTGTGTGTGTGTGTATACATAGATATACAACTATGGGATCTGTTATCCAGAAACCTGTTATGCAGAAAACTCCATATTACAGAAAGGCCGTCTCTCATAGACTCAATTAATTAACATGTTTAATAAGGATTTCCTTTTTCTGTGTAATAAGAAAACAATACATTTTACTGGATCCCAACTAAAATATAATTAATCCTTATTTGGGTCAAAACTATCCTATAGGGTTTAGTTAATGTTTTGCAGATTAAAGGCCTGGAGATCCAAATTACAGAATGATCCCTTATCAAACCCCTCCGGGTCCCGAACACAGTTCAAAATAAAATTCTCTGTAACTCCATACATTCTAACATATTGATGATACTGTTAGCAGTCTGTAATACCACATTGTACAAGTATAAAATGATTATTTGTAATATATTTTCTCCCAAATATATAGAGATCTACTCACCTCAGTCTCCTGATCAAGAATGAGGAATCTCGGGGCTGCAGCAGTACACTTTGACTTTTTCCATTATGACATCACAGTGATGTTTTTTCCATTATGACTCAGAGCATTATGACATCACACGTGCAGCTGAAGGCAGGACAGTTATATCAGCAAGTTACATAACGGTCACTGAGTTCAGTTAATTTCAAATAAGTTGTAGAGTAAAATGCAGTGGGTTTTGTTGCCATGATGAGAGTGTGTTTATTCAGTATCCATTCTCAGTATAGGGAATGACAGCCCTGCAGCATGTATAATTATTTGTATAAAGTATAACAATGAACCAGCCATTAAAAGGTACAGACTCCCACACTCACAGGATGATTTGCTGCACATTGTGCTTCTAGGCAGCAACACATTCATTAACCAATCTCATGTTTCCTAATGGGCCTGTACACACAGCGACAGAGATATCAACTGTATGAAACACAACAAACACTGCTGCAGCCAAATAGTAATAAAATAGCTTATTGGCTGCACAAAGAATGTGGATGGAGAAAGAATGAGAGTGTTTTACATAAGAAACCAGCGATAAACTGTAAAATGTGGGTTTTACTCATTAGTACAAGTATTGGATCTGTTATCCAGAAAGCTCTGAAATATAGGAAGGAACACAGCAGCAGCAGAAAATGTTGATGGAGAGAGAATGAGATTGTTTTACACAGACAGGGGACCAGTGATAAACTGTAAAATATGGGTTTTATTTATTAGTACAGGTATGGGATCTGTTATCCAGAAAGCTCCAAATTTTGGGAAGGAAAACAACAGATGCAGAGAAAGTGACTGGAGAGAGAATGAGAGTGTTTTACACAGACAGGGGACCAGTGATAAACTGTAAAATATGGGTTTTATTTATTAGTACAGGTATGGGATCTGTTATCCAGAAAGCTCCAAATTTTGGGAAGGAAAACAACAGATGCAGAGAAAGTGACTGGAGAGAGAATGAGAGTGTTTTACACAGACAGGGGACAAGGAATAATTGTAAAATGTGGGTTTTTCTCATTAGTACAGGTATGGGATCTGTTATCCAGAAAGCTCTAAATTATGGGAAGGAACACAGCAGTAACAGAGAATGTGGATGGAGAGAGAATGAGAGTGTTTTACACAGACAGGGGACCAGCGATAAACTGTAAAATGGGGGTTTTATTTATTAGTACAGGTATGGGATCTGTTATCCAGAAAGCTCTGAATTATGGGAAGGAAAACAACAGATACAGAGGAAGTGATTGGAGAGAGAATTAGAGTGTTTTTACACAGACAGGGGACCAACGATAAACTGTAAAATGTGGGTTTTACTCATTAGTACAGGTGTGGGATCTGTTATCCAGAAAGCTCCAAATTATGGGAAGGAAAACAACAGCAGCAGAGAATGAGAGTGTTTTACACAGACAAGGACCAGTGATAAACTGTAAAATGTGGGTTTTACTCATTAGTACAGGTATGGGATCTGTTATCCAGAAAGCTCCAAATTATGGGAATGAAAACAACAGCAGCAGAGAATGTGGATGGAGAGAGAATGAGAGTGTTTTACACAGACGGGGACCAGTGATAAACTGTAAAATGTGGGTTTTACTCATTAGTACAGGTATGGGATCTGTTATCCAGAAATCTCCAAATTTTGGGAAGGAAAACAGATGCAGAGAAAGTGACTGGAGAGAGAATGAGAGTGTTTTACATAGACAGGGGACCAGCAATAAACTGTAAAAATGTGGGTTTTATGCATTAGTACAGGTATGGGATCTGTTATCCAGAAAATTTCAAAATATGGGAAGGAACACAGCAGCAGCAGAGAATGTGGATGGAGAGAGAATGAGAGTGTTTTACACAAACAGGGGACCAGTGATAAACTGTAAAATGTGGGTTTTATTTATTAGTACAGGTATGGGATCTGTTATCCAGAAAGCTCTGAATTATGGGAAGGAAAACAACAGATACAGAGGAAGTGATTGGAGAGAGAATTAGAGTGTTTTTACACTACTACTTATTAGTAGTGATGGGCAAATTGGTGGCATTTTGGTTCGCTGAATAATTAGTGAATTTCCAGAAAAATTCACGAAACAGCGAAAAATTGAAACGAGATGCGGCGCAATTTCGTTTAAATAATTTGATGTGAACATGCATTTTGTTTTGATGCGCGACATTATATTTTGGCTCCAATTTGATGAAACTGAATTTTCACTGTTTCGTGAATTTTCCCTGAGCCACGAGCAACGCTAAGGAGACAGCGGGAGCGTAGGGAGATTAATGCGTGGCTGAGAGATTGGTGTAGGGAGGAGGCTTACTTGAAGTAAGAATGCCAGACTCTATGACATGATTTTGATGATGATGTTTTGCGAGCCTTGAGCATTGTAGCCAAAACTTCTTCTGCTAGTCCTCGATTCCACCAAATGGATGCTTCAACAGCCAACCCGTCAAAGCAAACAGGACGGGTCAGCGGACCACCCTTCTACTTGGAGAGGATACTGGACTGAACGGGACAAAGATGAATTTGTGCAAAAGGAACTGCCTCGATTGCTGATACCATTGTTCCTAGTACCTGCATTGCCCTGTGCACTGTAGTCGTTTGGTTGTCAAACAGTGACTGGACTTGTTCTTTGATACCTTACAGCCGCCCCTCTGGCATTGGCCAGAACCCACAGATTGCCAGTCCGGGCCTCTCATATTATTTATTTTGTCATGTTTGAATTATTACATCACCAATGAATGATTGCAAACAATGAGTATTCAGTGCCATTTTAATAAATGGATAAAAGAAGCATTTTAACTTGATCCACTAGGTAAGGTCAGGGCCGCTCCTGCCATGAGGTGAGCGTGAGAACCTGGTCTCAGGCAGCAAGGATTGGCCAGTTATCAGGGGAGGCAAAAAGCCGCCTCTGGTGATTTTAAGAGCCTACCGTATATACTCGCATATATGCCGAGTTTTTCCACACCCAAAATAAGCTGAAAAATGCTGCCTCGGCTTATACGCGGGTCAGTAAAAAAATTACCTATTTGGCTGATGCGCGTACTGATGACTGCGCTTCTGACCAGACAAAATCTTTGGCTCGTCTCTGCAGGCAGGGGCGCTTCTACGTCCTGCTGCAGTACGCTAAGGAAATTTTCCGTAAATATGCGCAGCTGCGCGCAATGCGCCTGCGCCTCTCGCTTCTACGTCCAGAACGATAAGGAAATTTAAATATGCGCAGATGCGCGCAATGCGCATGCGCCTCTTGCTGACTGCTGCCTGGCTGTGATGTGCTTCGCTGCTCCCTGCTGGGTGACGTCTGTGGTCAGTATTTGTCTACCGGTAAATCCAAAAATCCTTAAAAGCAACTTAAAGTGACAGAGCTCAGATTGTTTAATGGGAATGTTACCATTCTACAGATCTTCTGATCCTATGTAACTACAGCCCCTACAGTAACCAGTTTGTTTTCAGTGCCACACAGCTGTGTGGCTCTTACCATCCTCCTCCCCAGTAGTAACCTGAGCCCCCTGCTTGTGTGTTCAGCCTGGGCTACCGTAGGTTCCTGGGAGGAGAGGGGGCTTTGAGCTCTTGGCAGCTTTCCTGTCCTGCTTTATGGCAGCTGAGATTCTAGCTATCTGTAAGAAGTAGCTGCTGCATTTCTCACCCTAGGCTTATACGCGAGTCAATAAGTTTTCCCAGTTTTTGTAGGTAAAATTAGGTACCTCGGCTTATACACGGGTCGGCTTATACACGAGTATATACATCCAACATTAACATCCAAATTCGGCACTGCTAGTGCAGCGAGCACAAAAGTGATGCAGCCCCTGGACCTGCCTCAGGCAGCAGCAGCCCCTGAAACGCCGCTGGGTAAGGTTGCCATCCAGTCTGTATTTTGTCACCCCACCAGCAGATATTTCCCCTTATACGTAATAAAAGGCACTATGTTTTCACAGGAGCAGTAATCAATAGCAACCAATAAGATGTTTGTTTTTATACAGTTGACCAGTAGTAAACACTTCTTGCTGATTGGTTGCAATGGGTTACTTCTCCTGGGCAAACTTAACGGCCTATTTATCATACTGTGTAAAAAGTGGAGTGAAGCATTACCCGTGATGTTGCTCATAGCAACCAATTGTATCTTTGCAATAAAGGGACTGGGGAAAACACTGGGCAACAAGGGTCCACCAATGAAAGCTTTCTCCTGGGCCTGCTGGTATTTTAAAGAGCCCTAATGGAGGCCATAAATATCTGGAGGAAAAATGCTAGGGTTTAACAGATTTCTAGAGGTCCATTTATGCACCAAACCCTATAACAGGATAATCACAGTCAGTCCAACTTGCTTTAACAAGCAAGGGTGGAAATCTGTTCACTGAACCACCACATTGACCAACTTACACAGGACTGGAGAGTGGTTATTGATAGTTCATTGCAGGTGGAAAATAAAACTAATTCACAACCAACATTTTCTGCATTACCACTTTTTCCAAAATGGTTCATCCTTAGGCAGGTACCTCTGCCCCATACCCCTAGTCCTGACCTAGTTCTAAGAGTTTCTACTTATGTACACTTATAACTGGGTGTGAAAACCCCAACATATACATACTATAACTGGGGTAATATCATAGTTCCTGCTGTTGTAGCCTTTGGCATTTCCTCTTATCTAGATTGTTGGTGGATTTGGCTTGCAAGTGTTGGTGTTGGTGTTGGGGGGGGGGGTTCCTGTAGGTCCCAAGTCAAACCACTGGAATTTATATATGAAAATAAATTTTGTTGAGTGCAAATTATTTCCTAACCTGTCTGGAACTGATTTGATTAGGACGGAGATGCCTACAAAACAAATCTTTACGGAAATCGTACTCTCTACATGATTTACATTGAAACAGTATATGTAGGACAGGGGTGACCAAAAGGTAGATTGTAATCCACCAGAAAACCTTGAATTGGGGAATTGTAGATCATAGCAGTCCAGCATTACTTACAAGCAGCTCAATTACATCACTTGTCTAGGTTATTTTATTTTTCAGATTTTTAAAGCAATGACTTTAGAAACGAGTGTGGTTCATTTACATACAACACTGTTTACATACAACACTGTTTTGCAGATCTATAAAATTTACAGCAGCTTGATATTTCCACCCATATCAAAACTTCATAGAGCAATATTTGTGTGTTTGTGCCACTATGATCAGTGACTTATCATCATACACTGAATTTTAAAAATGGAAAGCAATCTTAGTCCCTGGCTGCACATCAATGACTCCAGTCTCATATGGGTCTGAAGACTAAGACAATAATCTACTGTACAATGAGACAGAAAAACACAGGGTGAAAAGAACCATTGTCCTTTGGCAAGGGTGCTTTTCTGGGATTCCCAATGGTCTCAAAAATCATTGCCTCTGTCTGGAGAAGAAAGTGGTGGACATGAAAGATTAGAAGAGAAAGGGAGTTGGTCTAATGATGAGACATGCTTGTGTGTAGAGTTGAATGTAAAGAGGTTAAAGTTCATTTTCTACATCCAATAAAAAAACACTTTTGGTTGCCCAAAACACAAAGCAAAGCATAAGGCCGCAGCTAGAAATCTGAGGTAAACTGGCTCCTAAATTTTATATCCTCACATAACAAGCAAAACAACATTTTTCTAGTAAGGTAAGTTACATTTCTTTCAAAGCCTGAACATATTTTCCCTGACAGCCATAATTCTTAGTTGTGTTGCAGAAGATGGTTTCTGTGCCCCCTTTGAAGTTATTGTTCTAAATACTGCTCAAGTATGTGCAGAACTTATATATTGTATATATTGCTGTATTTCTCCAGGCTGGAAGAAGAAGTTTCCAGTACAACTCAAATTTTGGTGGCTCTCATTTTCTGTTCATAGCTAACCAGATTGTAAGGGACTGGTAGGGGGCACAAGACTAGGACTAGGACAAAGACTCCGGGACAGAACTGAAAGGTGTGAGCCTAGAACCAGGTCAGGATGGGAATAAATCAGAGGATTGAAGCAGTACTGGAAACAAGGAGTCGAGCCACATAGAACTGGAAACAAGTAGTCAGAACAGGCAAGGCTGGAAACAAGGAGTAAGTGTGGCAAGAGCACAAAAGCTGGAGCTAGGGTCAGGCCACAGTGCTCCAACAGTAGCTAATGCTTAGGCAATGAGGAGGGCTGGGCAATATATAGGGCAGGGTGCCAACCCACCAATAAATATGCTGGGGTGAATAGCTAAGCCCAGGACCCAAATGACAAGGGAAAGAGAACTTGCTGGCTGCTCTCCTGGCCTGGTGGTTAGGGGCAAGCTGCCAGCAACCAGGAAGTCCTGGGATCAAACCCCAGCAAAGCCTGACATTATCCCTCTCCTCACAATGTGACTTCCAGATGGCACAAAATTTTACACAGACAATAATGCCCTCTGTGAACTGCTGCAGAGGAGCAGAAGTAAAGGCTGACCCAGACAAATGGAAACATGGACAAAGCCACACTTGTGGGTGCCCGGGAAACAGGCTGGAGTACAGACAGAGCCACCTTCGTGGTTGCTAGGGTTTTAGAGGTTTTGGTTAGGGTACCCTTGGTCACTAGGCTAATGCACGACAGAAGCCCCTTTCCTGGGGCTGCTGGACCAAAGTGGAATTCAATAGCCAGCCCTGGAACTGCAGCAGGCAGCTATTGCTGGGGAAGCCCCTCTGGAGCTGTAGGCAGGAGGCTGCTGCTGGGGAAGCCCCTCTGAAGGTGTTGGCATGTGGCTACTGCTGGGGAAGGCCCTCTGGAGCAGTAGGCAGGTGGCTGCTGCTTGGAAACCAGCTCTGGAACAGAGAGCAGCAGCTACTGCTTGAAAACTGGCTCCAGAACTGAGGGCAGCAGCTGTTGCTGGAAAACCGGCTCTAGAACTGATACTTGATCAATTGGTGCCAATTCTTGTTCATCGTACCGGGCTGTGATGCATTGCGCCAAGACACTCACACATCGGCATCTGTGTGCACATGGGAATTTCTGAGGCACACATTGACACACTGACATGTCACCACTACTACAGAACAGGAGCGAGCCGGACAACAGTAAGTATCTTAAAACACAACAGCACTCCTCTTAGTGGTTATTCCAGAAGCAGTTGCGCCCCCTTGTGCATCAGGAGACACGCCTAGCCATGCAGCAAGGACACGGCCCTGATGTGGGCTGCGCCTACTGCTGCTTCATACACTTGTCTTAGGCACCATGAAGCTTTATGGAAAACTATACCCCCAAACAATGTAGATTTGTATAAAAAATATATTGCATAAAAATATAATTCATTTAAACAAACCATTTTCATAAAAATATACTTTTTTAGTAGTATGTGCCACTGGGTAATCCTAAATAGAAAATTTGCCATTTTAAAAACTAAGGACTGCCCCCTGAGATCCTATGATTCACAGTGCACACAAACAGACCAAAGTATTTCTGGTCAGGTAATCTCTGAGTATATCATAAAATGGTGGCACAAGGCAAAAGATGTAAAAGGGCAATATTAACTGATACAGTCATATGAAAAAGTTTGGGAATCCCTCTTAATTCTTTGTTTGAGTTTTGTTTATCATTGGCTGAGCTTTCAAAGTAGCAACTTCCTTTTAATATATAACATGCCTTATGGAAACAGTAGTATTTCAGCAGTGACATTAAGTTTATTGGATTAACAGAAAATATGCATAAATTTGGGCACCCCAACAGAGATATTACATCAATACTTAGTTGAGCCCCCTTTAGCAAATGTAACAGCCCCTAGACGCCTCTTATAGCCTTTGATGAGTGTCTGGATTCTGGATGGCGGTATTTTTGACCATGCGTCCATACAAAATCTCTCCAGTTCAGTTTTGGACAGCCTGCTTCAAATCATCCCATAGATTTTCCATGATATTTAAGACATTCCAAAATATTGTACTTCTCCCTCTGCATAAATGCCTTTGTAGATTTCGAAGTGTGTTTAGGGTCATTGTCTTGTCAGAATATCCAAACCCTGAGTAACTTCAACTTTGTGACGGATGCTTGAACATTATCCTGAAGAATTTGTTGATATTGGGTTGAATTCATTGACACTCGACTTTAACAAGGTCCCCAGTCCATGAACTAGCCACACAGCCCCACAGCATGATGGAAACTCCACCAAATTTGACAGTAGGTAGGAGGTGTTGTTCTTGGAATGCAGTGTTCTTCTTCCGCCATGCAAAGAACTTTTTGTTGTGGCCAAATAACTGAATTTTTGTCTCATCAGTCCAAAGCACTTTGTTCCAAAATGAATGCGGCTTGTCTAAATGAGCTTTTGCATACAACATGCCACTTTTTTGTTGAGTGAGTGCAGGTTTCTTCCTCATCACCCTGCCATACAGATGTTCTTTGTACAAATTGCGCTGAATTAGAACAATATACAGATACACCATCTGCAGCAAGATATTGTTGCAGGTCTTTGGAAATGATCTTTTGGTTGCCTGTAACCATTCTCACAATCCTGCATTTGCCACTCCTGCATCTTTCTTGGCCTGCCAGACCTGGGTTTTACAGCAACTGCTTGTGGCCTTCCATTTCTTGATTACATACCTTACAGTTGAAACTGACAGTTTAAAACTCTGAAATAGCTTTTTGTAGCCTTCCCCTAAACCATGATACTGAACAAACTTTGTTTTCAGATCTTTTGAGTGTTGCTTTGAGGATCCCATGCTGTCACTATTCAGAGGAGAGTCAAACAGAAGCACAACTTGCAATTGGCCTCCTAATATTCTTTTTCAAGATTGGACACACCTGCCTATGAAGTTCAAGGTTTAACAAGCTAATTCAACCAATTTGGTGTTGCCAGTAATCAGTATTGAGAGTTACATGCATTCAAATTAGCAAAATTACATTTTGCACAGCCAGTTTTTCACATTTGATTTAATTCCATACAACTGAATACTGCTTCACTAAAAATCTTTGTTCAGAAAACACCCCAGTACTCAGATGTTCCTGGTAAATGAAAGACTGGAATGGGAATATAAGAGGGTAAGTACAATAAATGTGCATCCTTACAGAAAATTTGTTTTTTGTGACCCCTATTTAAAAGCTGGAAAGAGTCAGAAGGCAAAAATTCAAAATCTATAAAAAAGAAAATTGAAGTCCAATTGAAAAATTGCTTAGAATTGGCCATTCTATAACATACTAAAAGTTAAGTGGACCACTCCATTAGCAGTAGGCTAGAAATGCTGCACATCATGTTTTGGGCTTCTGCACCAGCCCAAGGCACCCACAGCCCTTTAGGGGGGAATATCTGTATCTCCACATATACCGCCAGTGGCACATACATGAGCAATAATAAGAATAATGACACAAACTTCAAACTTTCTCCAGTTGTGCAGCCTTGCCTGTAAATAAAATATATGCAAGTTGGTAATCTGAGCCAAAGTCAAAACAGAAACATGTTTCGCTTAAAAAAAGATATCCAAAAATGGATTCTTCTGAAGAAAACAGGGCAGCTAAATTTAGAGTTGGTTTCCATATCACAACCAGAGCAAGAATGTTTTACTGATTCCGGGAAAGATTATAATGCAGTAATTTAACAGGAACAGCAATAAAACGAGTGACTAAAAATAGTAGATTATTAATGATACTTTTCCTAGGGATTTTTAGTATTACAAAAATAACCATCTCTGTGCCGCCCCAATCAATATCTTTGTTTTGTGGTCAGCTTTTTTTTTAATCTAAAACAAATGATTTTAAACACAGTGTAAACCTTCAAAACTAGTTAATGTAATATTGCTCAGAGTGGTCACTTTTATAATTTACATTCTGACTTCAGGTTCTTTTAAAAGGGTTGTTCACCTTTGAGTTAACTTTTAGTATGATGTAGAGAGTGATATTCTGAGACAATTTGCAATTGGTTTTCTTTTTTTTTTCTTTTTTAAGGTGTTTGCGTTGTTTAGCTTTTTATTTAGCAGCTCTCCAATTTGCATTTCAAGCAATCTGGTAGCTAGAGTCCAAATTATCCTAGCAACCATGCATTGATTTGAATACGAGACTGGAATATGATTAGGAGAGGGCCCAAATAGAAAGATGATTAATAAAAAAATAGCAATAACAATACATTTGTAGCCTTACAGAACATTTGCTTTTTAGAAGGGGTCAGCAACGCCCGTTTGAAAGCTGCAAAGAATCAGAAGAAAAAGGCAAATAACTTAAAAAATAAATAATAAAAACCAATTGAAAAGTTGCTAAGAATTGGCCATTCTATAACATACTAAGGGGCCAATTCATTAACTTCAAGTGAAGCAATAGAAGAAAAAATACTTTGAATTTCGAAGTGTTTTTTTGGCTACTTCGACCATCGAATGGGCTACTTCGACCTTCGACTACGACTTCGAATCGAAAGGATTCGAACTAAAAATCGTTTGACTATTCGACCATTCGATAGTCGAAGCACTGTCTCTTTAAGAAAAAACTTCGACCCCCTAGTTCGCCACCTAAAAGCTACCCCCATAGGCTTGGCTAAGTTTTTTTGGTCGATGGATAATACTTCAATCGTTGGATTAAAAATTTGCGCAAAATCCTTCGACTTCGATATTCGAAGTCGAAGGATTTTCATTCCCAGTCGAAAATATCAGGGGTTAATTAACCCTCGATATTTGACCCTTGATGAATTTGCCCCTCAAAGTTGCCTTAAAGGTGAACCACCCCTTTAACTGTAGCCAGTCGGCCAGAATGAACAGCAGGGGGCACTGTTGCTGTTAAATTCATTATACTAAAACTGATAATATCCTGAAAACAAGAAAAACATTTTTAAATTGCTGGAAATTAGGATCAATATTACATTCATTTGTGTTGAGGATTTACATTATATTTAATAATTAGACCAACTGCATAAATATATACTGTATATAAAGTAGTGGATTTTGCTTCCACCCACCTCTCTACTGATCATCATCCCCTGCTGTCTCCACTTGTTTTTATTATTATTCACAATCATTCATTTATTCTGTTGCGGCTGTAGCTACTTGGGAACCACCAAAGGATTTTTTTGCTGGAAAAGGTAAAAAAAAACCATGGATGGGTGATAAATTCAGTGTAATGTGCCAACTACATTTTTAGTGAATATTTGATAATGAATAGCACAATATATAAAAGTACTATCAAGCAAGGCAAAGAACCTTAGTCTAAGATATCGACCAACAAGCAGCACACACTGACACAAAGCTGTCCCAAATTGGGTACTGGAAGCTGGTGTAGTGCAGAGAGGCCATGAGGTCTAAAACAAGGTACCATGGAGTAGATGAACAGAGGTCAGACAGCAGCACAGAATCAGAGTTCGGCAGAAGGCTGGTTCAGGCAGTAAGCAATTATATTCAAATAGGCAGAAGTCGTAACAAGAACAGAGAGTCAATCGGAAATAGCCAGGGACAAGCTTAGGGAACTATTTTCATAACCAAACAATGAGATGCAGGGCTTGACCCCTTTAAAAAGGCCTGGGATTGTGTCAAAATGTGTGCCATATCACAAAGCACATCACATCAAAATAGAACATGTAAAAATGTTTTCTTAGATCCTGAAATCCTATGTTTACATACATGTATGCATACATATTTCAAATTCATGAGCCCCCAAAATCCTAGCCATGTAGAATGGCAGTAGTTCTTAATCAAACAGAAATTATAATTTGACAGGAAGTAACACTTACTTTTGTGAAATTTGTCTGCCTTAGCATAGCAGATCTTCTAAAGGGTTGCCATATGGTGGCCAAGGGAGTTAATGGAATATTTAGACAGCCTCATTAATTTTGCAACTGTGCAGAGGTAATACATTACTTCCCTTCAGTACAGGACAACTTTGTATGTGAAACATTTTTAATCTGGCATAAGGTGCAGAGTGCATCAGTCCTGTTCTTGACAACTGGTAATGCTGGGTAATGCCAGAGTGACCAATGAATCAGTAGGGTAGCAGGTAGGGGACTCACACTTTGGTAATGCGGGGTCTACTCTTAGTGATGTTGTCCCATTATGATCTACATCCATAAAAGCATTGTTAGCATTCTGTTCGATGGAAAATATTACTTATATATTGATTTAAGGGAAAATGTATATTTCTATATTTAAAAAAACTCTCTTTCTTATGTAACCATAACATAATAAATATTTGATTGAAAAGTATGCAACAGGAGGATGATTTAGACAATTTGTTGACAGTGTCTTTAGATCTACTGATCACCAGCTAAAGGTCTACTGGTAAATCCCGATTTACCTTTTGGGCACACCTGCTTTAAGAGGTCCAGAAATTCTGTTTTACACCAGCAGATGTTCAAGCGTTATAAGAGGGTTGTCATTGTACACTGCCCCAGGAGAGTTTATAATTTAGTTATCAGTTAATCACAAGGAGCCAACTAACCTGTTTGTTTTTGAAGGTGTGAAAACTAGAGCGCTTGCAGCAGGAAGAACAAAGAAGCCCCTGGTTGGAAGAAAACTAAATTACAAAGCAGTAGTACTAAACATAGTAGGCTGCAAGGCACAGAGCTAAGCAATGAGCCACTTTGCTCCCTCTGGATTGTGAAAAAGAATGACATTCGTGCTTGCAAGTAATGATAAGATTTAGTGCTCACATATAGCAATACAACATTCATACTGTAAATAGTGCTCTGACTAGTCAATATTTCTGCTGATAATGCAAATGCATAATACAGGGGTGAGCAGGTTCAAGCACAAAAGAGCACTGACCTACACCTGCTGCACGCAGTGTTTTATGCAAGATGTTTGTGTGATTTGGATACTCTTTTTAAAAAAAATATAATATACAATCTTATAGAGTACACTACAAATATCCTAATAGGCTCAGCCACCCTAGACCTGTTGCCTGCTTGGGACTGGGGTGGGGGGATCAGTTTGTGGTAGGTTGTCTGGGCAGTGCAGCATGGGGGGGACTCTGTGACTGTGGTGGTAGGGTCTTAATGGGTATAAATGCCTGGGTCAGGGCCAGGCCAAGCCGACAGGTGCCCTAGACAACCTGGCCAGCCAGCCCTCTCCCCCATAAAAGTGCACGCAAATGAACACAACCATTCGTGCGCCCGCGCACACAGATTTAACTATGTAACTATGTAACTCTGTACCTCTTGCACTAAAAATCCAGAGTGTACAATGTAACCCTGTACTTACTGCTTGCTGTAGGGAATGCATTAAAAACATGGCTCCTTTGCAACATGAATGACTCACCAGTTAAGGGCAGGAAGAGGACAGGATTACCCCCCCCCACCCCCGTGTCTCCCCTATGAATACAGCACTATTGAATGCAGGTAAAATGACCCCCATTGTCTGGAGTTAGCCTAAGGCTAGTTGCTCAATAGATTCCTTCTCCACCAGTGAATTGCAGGTAGAGAAAAGGCTGATCGGCCCCCTGTTCTCTTTGTACTGACAAGTGCATATGGCATAGCTTTTTTGTAGAAATGCAAAAGAATGATTTTTTCTTGCCAAAATCTACCTCCAGTAGTCTGCCAGCCAGTGCCCATAGAACAGGGAGCAGGAGCCAGCAAAACAGACTTTTCTCTGCCTTTGTAGAAACACGGTGAGGCCCATTGATTGGAGGTCGAATTTTAGTGGTATTAGAGCTTTTTGAGACAGAAACCACGATTAAACTTTATTTCTCTAATATCATGAATGCTGTGAAAGTTATTTAAAGATCCAAATAAAAAAAAGTGCAAAAAAAATCCGAATATTTCTAAAACCTCTAAAAATTTTAGTTTTTTGAAAAATTACTAGTGAAAAAGATCCAAAAACCTATACTGAATGGTTGGATCAAATGGGACCTCGACTGCTTTTACTTGGAGTTTTACTTGAAGTTTTGTATTAAAATTGTTTGCAATTTTTACACTAAGGGGCAGATTTATCAAAATTGGAGTTTAACTTAATAAATAAAAACTCACCCACTTTCTTTTAATTCCTATGGGATTTTTAGAATTGTATTTATCAATTGCTGAAAGTTAGAACTCACCATCTGATAAATACGGTTCTAAAAATGCCATAGGAATGAATAGTTTTTATTTATTAAGCACTAAACTCACATTTTGATAAATCTGACCCTTAATAATTTTTTTGGTTTTATAGAATTTTTTTAAAAACTAAATTTTTAAGGAAAACAAAAATAAAATCAAATTTTAATAAATCTGCCCCCTAGTGTGCCACTAGCTGTAGACTCTAAATACCACTAATGTAAATAATGGGCTTCTGATAGCAAGCCTGAGATTTGCTTGCCATTGGTCTGTTGCGTCTATTGACGATACATGCTTTGGGAACCCTGGACTTACCAGCACATACAGGACAGCAGTAATTCCAGGGTTCCCTAGCATTAATTAATTACACTGATTTTGCTTTTTAATGGTTATACAAGAACACAGCATAGTGCAATATACCAAATACTGCCAGCTAGCCTGCATGCTATAATAAAGATAACAGAAAATAAAAAATAATAAAAGCGTTATTAGAACAACCAGACAAAATCAATATTTAACAGGTATCCAAAGATCACTTCTTTGAGAAATGCAGGTTGTATAAAGTATATTAGATTTACCAATAACTGGAGTCAGACATATAAAACAAACACCACTGTGCAGAGAAAAATAAAGGCAGCTGATAAAACTATTTCTGCTGACTCTTGACTGAGAATGTGTTCATTTATAACAGTTTTTAAATGAACTATGAACCCACACTGGGTTATTTCAGCTTTATTTGCCCAAGATGCCCATAACTCTAAAATATAGCTTTCTAAAATCACTTTTACAATTACATGCATCTCAACATTTGAATATAAGCAGGCAGGACAATTTAGACCACACCCATAAACCTCTGTTTCACCCCAGCCATGCCAAGTGAGGCTTAGAGACCCCTGTGCCCAACTTGGCATGATAACCCCCCTTAATTAACATTAGATTATTGGAAGGTATTATTCCCAAAATGAGCTACCCCCCTATAACTGTTGTATAACCCCATCATCTATCCAAGACAGCATTAGTTCTTACAGTAATGTTAAAGGGCTGTGAAAGGAATTCTGTATATTGAATAGAATATGGTCTTGTTTCTGGCATAATTATTGGATATTTGGAGTATAATTTTCATACAGAACTATACATGAAAGCAGTGATCCTCAACCACTGGCTCATTAACAACATGTTGTTGTCACCAACTCCTTGACTTTTGCTCCCAGTAGCCTCAAAGCAGTTGTTTTTCTTTTATGGTTGGGAGGTAAATTTTGGTTGCATAAAAAACAAGTGTAATGCCAAAGAGACACTTGTAGCTGCCAGTCCACATAGGGGCTATCAAATGGCCAATCACTGCACTTCATGTGGCTCACGGGTAAAAATGGTTGGTGACCACAGTATTAACGCTTCATTTTATAATGCCAAGGGCAAGATATGTACTTTATTTTAAAGTAGAGCAGAGACTGTCACCTCTCCAGTCCATAATGAACACTGCTGCCAGGCTCATACACCTCAGCAACCGCTCCTCCTCTGCCTCGCCATTCTGTCAATCCCTGCACTGGCTTCCGTTACCTTTCAGAATCAAATTCAAATTAATGACACTGACTTTCAAAGCACTTCATAACTCTGCCCCACCCTACATTTCTGAACTCATCTCTATATACTCACCCACTCACTTACTACGCTCCTATACTGACCTACTACTCAACTCTTCTCTCATTACCTCCTCACATACTCGCATTCGAAACTTTGTAAGGGCTGCACCCCTCCTCTGGAACGCTCTCCCATGGTCTGTCCGACTTTCTCCCAACCTTTCTGCTTTCAAGAAATCTCTGAAAACGCACTTCTTTCAAGAAGCCTACCCTCATTCTGCTTAACTACCAAACGCAACACCACATACAATACCACATTTCTCACCCACTTAATTTGATTTTGCCCACTCCCACACCTTGTGTATTACTCCCTTCCCTTTAGACTGTATGCCTATGCATAAGGCCGTCCTCACCTTTTTGTACCTGTATTGATTGTAATGTTTGTTACTCCATATATTCTATGAATGTAATTCATGTGATGTAGTTGTATAATCACATTTACTTTACAGTGCTACACAATATGTTGGCGCTATATAAATACATGTTAATAATAATAATAATAATAATAATAATAATAATAATAAGTACATGAAATCAAACAGCCTTATAAGCCAGATGCATCATCTAGTTCCTCTGTAGGGGGAAACAGCTATAGCCAAAGATTATTCTGCCAATGGAGCAGTGAATCGACTTCAGTAATTTTCAATTCAAAGGCAGTGTCATTTTCCACAGGGGCAAAATTCCTTGGGTTATAGGTGGAATTCTTATAAACAAAAGCGTCTTTTTGGCGTGGGACCACTATTTTGTAGAGAGTGAAAAGCCCAACAAAACTCACATTGGGCCAGATTCAATTCAATGAGAAAATTCTTCTAATTCAGTTCCAGTTTTCCAGTTCCATAGACTTCATTGTTGAGTTGTCATGTGATAAACAGTGAGATAAGGTTTCCTTATTGAATTGCATCTGAAAACCTGGAGCGGGATTGGGAGATAAGATTTTTCATCATGAATTAGGCCCATTGTTCTCTAAAATCTGTAATCTTTTGGAATAATGAGTGTGCTGGGGGTAAAACACTACAAAAGGCAGATAAAAGGAAGTCCACATTCCCTGCTAGAAGGTAATTATTACATTGATGGCATCAACTAGATCCATGTCATCAGTAAGATCATTTCTGAGATGCTTATCACCTTCGCTTTATACCACCTGCATATGGGATTGGACTGGATGAATGTTTTACTAAAGACATAGAGTTATTTGAAGTCTTATTTATTGTGAAACAGATAAGATGCACAAACAAGACCTTATCCAAAATCCCAGCTTTCCGATCTCCTTAACTATTTGCCCTCCAGGAATCAGCATTATAAAAGACAATGTGTTGCAGTGAAAATCTGAATTATTAGGCTCCATCTGTTTTATTAAACCAGCTGTTCTGTATGTATAGTTGGTCACAGGGGTATTAAGGTGTAGTTTGCAAGTCTCTACCCATAAATTTTATAAAACCAATGTTTGGTTCTTCTAGTGCAGGGAGTGGATGTGACGCAGCCCCCCTAAACCTACTCCAATGTAGGCATGGGACAGGTAAGGGGGAGGGCAGTCACACGTTTCTCATTTAAAAAATAGGAAGGGGCAGCAGCACATTCCGGTGCTTCTCTGCCATCTGAAAACAAGGGTGGAAAATATGTAATAGCCCCAAAAGCAAACAATGATTTAAGAAGGCTTTAATTGTATTTTCCTATTTCTGTTGCTAACAAGATCGCTCAGCCATACAAGCTTGCAAGCTGATCTTTTGTCACTGTTGGCAATATCAGAGTGCAGCTTCAGAGTCAAATGGGCCAGTACAAATGCATTGCAAAGAACTAAAGTATCTGACCCTTCCTCATATAAAAAAGAAGACGAAAATACTCACCCTTGCTCTTATCATATACTGGTCATACTACTTTAATTCACTGCTACTTAATTTCTTCACTTTATAAAATAACAAGACATGCAACTTTTATGAGATGGTGGTAGGCAGCAACTTGTTTATCTAAACCTTGTTATAAGGCTTAAATTACGTTCCTAGAAAAATTAAATATTTAACTAGGCAATTCCTTAAATAATGGATAAGCCAAGTAGGTCTAATTTCTGTTCTTTTCTTCATCCAGATACGTAGGAATCTTCTGCAAGGTCCATATAGTATTTGGTTCTGCAGTTAACAAAATAAGAAATAATTAGAATTATTTTAACCATTAAATGGACAGTATGCCCACTCTTTTATTTTTCCACTTGTTATGGGCAACATGGTGCATTTGCAGATTATATTTCAAAACCTGTCCAATCAATTAAATTATATACATTGTACATAGATATCAGTTGGGATCACCAAGCCACCAAACGTATGAAAAACAGTACAAAATGAACATATCATTTTATAGGCAGATGTATGGCCAGCTTTAGACTCCTCAATACTGCCTGTCGCCAGAAGACATGGAGGGATGGAAAAGTTTGTAACACTGATGATGGTTTTGCAGTGATTGTAGAGAGGTAATATTGCTGGGGTTCTTTACTTAGTGGTGCTCCAGCCACGAGGCAAGGTGGGAACTATAACTCAGGTGGCAGAGCCTCGCAGGTTATTGGGGCAGCAAAAAGCTCCTGGTAATTTTAAGTGCTGAAATTCTGGTTATTGAACCAGGAACTTTGTCTCTTCTAGCACACAGAGAGAATGCAATTGATTTCTACACTAGTGATGCAGTGCCACATCAAGCATAAGGAATCATTAATCTTTCCTATAGCAAATAACAAAGCATACTTATTTGCACATTTGACTTCAAAGACAGAGAAGCTTATGTATGTGAGGTATGTCAGACAAGATTTTAACCATATCACAAATATAAAACAATGCACATATTTAAAAAACTAATTTTGACACAACACACAATTGTGTAAGCTTACAAAAGGTCAAAACTTTAAATCTTGAGTATCACCAAAAAGGAAAATTTGGCATTCAGCAATTTACTAATTTTTGCCGCATTAACATCTAATTGGCAAGCATTCTTTTTGCATTGAAAAAAATTTGCATATTTTGCCAGGGTTCTCCACTGAACCTTCCTCAATTTACCAAGACCGCAAAAACAATTTTTACAGAGAGGTTCAGGCTGGTGAACTGCCATTATAAAGATAAAAGCAACCACTTTCATCTCGTCATCTCCTTCATGCTAATAGCAAACATACATAATGTCGTTATGGCAAACTACAGGCATGGAAGGGTTCAGGCATCTGTATTAGAAACTGTCCCAATTGCTCGCAGACATGCCATGAGAAACCCAGACGCAACCCAAACACCAACACACTTTCTTGTAGGCTCTACCCTTTTTGTGGACTTTATAACCTAATTTGGGGGCACTTGAAGATATATGTGTCTATGTTTATACATATTGAGACCCATTCAGATTAGTTGGGCTGGCTGAAAAATGTCACTGGTCAACAATCATATAGGAATATAAAGATATGGTTAGTGATCAGCAGCATGCATGGGAATTCTATATAATGTGATTGACAGGCCAAATGATCAGATCATTCTGATCTTGCCTCCAACTTGGATGGCCAAATCGGTCAGTGATTTCTCATTTTGTACCAAATCTCATATTACTCTATTTACAGGTTTGCAAACAATCAACGGGAGCAGATCCAATTTCATTTGGGGGTAGAATAGGCACATGAGTACACAACCATACATTCCAGGCAGCCCTACAGCCATGAAAAGTTTTATAATGAACATTTATTTACTCTCCTAGATAGAAACTATAACAGGATGACTGTATTCATGTGTATTTATATTTAAGTGTAAGTGGCCCTAAATCAATGTTGGACAATAAAGGCAGGCATACACTTGCTTTCTAACCTATCCCTTTAAGATTTCACTCCAGGGGCACACAGGAAAGAGAATTTGTGTGTAAACATGACAAATAGATCCATTTTTTTAATTAAAGTATATTGGAGATAGATTTCTTTTTCATTAAAGAAAGTAAAAATGGGATTTTATTTTTTTGCCTTAATATCCCCTTTAAGACAAGGCTAGTTTTAAAATAAATAATGCCCTGAAACACTATACAAGGTGCTTCCTTGTTCTACAACCTACTTTTAAACTAGCCACCGTTTAAAACTGGTTGTACTGTTATGGACTGAAATTAGAGTATTTGTAAATGATTGTTGTGTTACAAGTGTTTATACAGAAGATGATGATCAGTCCATCAATATAGTACCCTGTGTGCATGCATAACACACACCAAAGTCTGGTCCTGCAGCAGGATTCTTAATACTTCTTTAACGTAAGGACTAATTGGCACCATATGTCTGAAGAGCAAACACTGAGAATATTATTTCATTTGTTTCTGCTTTTGAAAATAACTGCTGCTTTGTTATGTTTGTCCTTGCCTCATTTTGAATCTGCATTTGTTTCACAGTAACTCAATATTTACATTGGGGGCTTGGGGCCCTGTTGGATTGGTTGAATTGAATGTTTATGCTTTAAGCAGAGATGGGCAACTAGAGGCTCACCATTTATTGGTAAACTTAAACCCCCACCCTAGCAATACAATGGCATTCAAGCCATGGCAGGACATCAGTGGGGCCGATCAGGTGGGAAAACAAAGAGAAACATACAAGGTATATTGAGTAACTATTATTAGTTTTGGAATACACAGTAAATGATTTTTGCTAATACTTTTCCCACATTATTCATTCACATTATGATATTGCTTGGTAGTGGGAAGCAATGAGTATATCGGCTCCCAGTAGTCTGGACCAAGGAGGAAGCTTAGGGGTTAAAGTCCGAGTTTGTGGTACAAATAAGGATCAGGAGAAATCGTAGTCAATATCCAGGTGGGAGGTCAATAGGCAGGCAGATGGTAGCAAGGTCAAGGTTCAGGCAGGGTCAGAAATCCAGGAATCAATAACAGACGCAATATCAAGCACCCAGGTATGCACAAACAAAATCCTATTATCGGGCATTGAACCTGTGACCTGGAAGTCCTTTTATTTTCAAAGTTAGCGCTGGGCGCATGACATCATCATGCTGGCGTCGAGGCACTGGGATGCGCCGGAGACAGGAGCGCCAAAGGGCGCTCCTGACATGACCAAAAACGCCATACAAAAAAGAGTTAAAATCAGCAAAATACTAGAATGATATTGCTAACTTTTACATTGGTACAATGCCTTGACAAAACAACACAAACTATTTTCAGATGGTAGTGATAAATGTTGGCGATGTCAAAAGAAAAAACAGGACACTTCTCCATTTCTTAATTTGAAATGTGCAGAAATGCAGTCTGAAATATTATTAAAACATTGATCCTGATCACCAGGAACCTCACTGGCAGATGACTAAATAACTTATTCCTTTGCATGGGAAATAAACTGCAACTCAAATAATGGATACATAAAATCAGACAAATTGCCAGATTTGGTAAGCTCTCCTTGGCTCCCATGCTTACTCTTCACAGACACAGGTATATAAAAAAAAATAACCTCTGAAAAAAGCCAAGTCTGTATTATTAATTTACAGAACATAGTACTTATTCCCATTCTCTCTATTCTATATGATTTATTTTTCCTTCCCTCTTGCCTTCCCATTTTGTTGTTTATTTTTTTTTTATTGCAGTCTAATATTACAACCAAGCATGATAACATGAGGTTAAATACCGATAGCTTCTACTCATCAACGCTAATTTCACATTATATAAATGCATAAGGAGCTTCCCCGTGTATAAGCCTGCTTCAGGAATTAAAACAAAATACTGCACTTTATTTTATTTGTTTTTCCATGTGCTCTACATAATCAGATAATGAATATGTATACAATAAACAACACAAATGATTATAATCTATTTTTCATTACATTCCTCCGTCAGTATTGCCTTAGGCCAGAAGCCTGTTTATTGTCAGCCAGAGAGGAGCTCAGATATCATTCTAAACTGAAACTACATAAAGCCAGAACACATAGCCAGCTGCAAAAAAAATGGCACGTTCAGACTAGCATTCTAAAGCTGACTATAGAGAAAGATATTAATGGCATGTGAATGCATAAATTGGTACATTGGCACCCATATCCATGGGTGCCAAAAGTTTCTCACTGTGCCATTCCACTCAGAACATCAAACAATGCTTCAGAATGCAAAAACATTCAGTATGATTAAGACAGTATGTTACTGCCTAGCCAAAATGTAAATGCAGCTTCAAGAAAAGTCATTTTGTTTTCCAAACCCTTGTTGTGTAAACAATCTCTAATGTTAGCCATTTGTGTAAAATGTAATACTAAAGTTCTGCAACCAAGAAGAAAAACCAGTGTATCGGGTATAAAAAAATTAGCTGGCCCACCCCTCTTGCATTTTCATAGTATTTACTGTGTTTTCAACAGCCATATTGCATTCATTTGTATATCATTCATTATCCAGTTCCATCAAATTCCACAAATGCTAAGTTGGGTTAAGATCTGAAAGGTCAGGGCACTTTATTAACCTGCATTGATTGTCCTGGTTAAATTCTTGACAATTATAGCTTTGTGGAATGGGTCATTACCCTGATGAAAAAAATCCATTGTAGATGCATACTCTTCTGTAATAAAGCAATGCACTTGATTGGCAGTGATTATTTATACTTCCAATGGAAACACATCCCCGTATTGTCACCCACCAACCTGCCTTTGTGACACAAAGCACAAAAGACAGATTTTATGCAGTTTTCTCTATACCCTAGTTATAACATGTGTGAGAAACATCAGACTAGATGTGTCATTCACAAACGCAAGTGCTCTGAAATGTATTCAAGAGAGAGCACGCACTGATAGAATTCAATTACTTACATAAAAACAGGCTCCTGCACTTTGCTACATGGTTGCAAATGTCCATCCTGCCTGTTCCGATGAATGTTGCACAACTATGCCTATTGATTTTGGGGAACCCTGGAGCATCTGCTTCTCTGGACCTGGTTCCAGGTTCCCACAGCCAGTTGTGTCAAGATGTAAACCAGACTTATGCCCAGTGAACTTAAAGCAAAACATTATTTTGAAAGATCCAGAAGTGATGCAACCTCCTATTCTGAAAATGCTAATGCTACTTGCACCCGCATTGTGTCAAAATGCAAGCACGGTCATTTGTAAATATTGGACTGCAGTGGACACAACTCAGACTTGGAATTTTACAGAAAGAAATGCTACATTATGGGTAAAATAATGGCAATATGCATCTAAAATTGCACCTTGCACACTGCACTTGCATCCAAAAATTGATGTATTCCAGTCCTTCAGTGCCCAATATTTGTGCTCTTGTCCACTGCACCTTCAGTTTATTTTTTCTGAAAAAAGAAAAACTTGTATGGTCATTGGGTCACAGGGTGCCATACACCATTTGTGTCAAGAAATTATTAGCTATGCACTGTGTGATTTATTTGGCAACAATGTAAATATATATGTATACATAAATAAACTTTGACTAAGAGTGCTAGCCGAAATGTTAGCTTTTTACTCCAATAAACACTGGAATTTCTGCATTTAGTCCTGTGAGTGCGATCCTCTGTCTACTCTACATTGTACAGTATTTTCTGGCTATTGCACCCAGGCACAATATACCTACTAGACGAGCAGTGCCGGGAAACTATTACTATATACAATAAATATCAAATATCTTTGTAAAAACTTTTATTAATACATAGTATCAAGGTCCAACATTTCGGTCCTCATTAGGACCTTTTTCAATACAACGTTTTTTACAAAGGGAGTGCGGGTTTGAAGATATTTGATATATACATATAGCATTTACATATACATATAGCACCCCTATCCCTACGGATTTATTAAGCCTTGGAGTGCGGATACTCATTTGGTTGTGTATAAATATAAATATATATATATATATATATATATATATATATATATAAAACAAACAAGGGAAAGTTGTGCTCACCACTATTTTTTAAAACCATTAGGCGGGGGTGCAATGAGGGTGTGACCACAAAATACATATAGTCAAATACAAGAGTCCTCTGCACTCAACCCATTATCAATATATTTAAGACAGAGACATTTTGTGCATACTGCTACTGAAAAATGCCTTACCCTTTAAACAAAACAGGGATTGTTTGTCCATATATTGCAATATATTTAAGCTGGCCAACTACGTCAAAGTCATTCCATATCTGGCCAGTCCTATGCTCAATTTTATCTGATTCATTAAGAATTCTATTGCTTCATTATACATTTTACAAAGGGACTAGGTTTTACCTGCAACTTACTTGCTGCTTTCAAAGTAAACCCCCATACTTGGCTGCCCTTTTATTAGACACCAGTGGGATCACCTGACTATAGCTGGGAAGGGGTACGGGTAAGGCATTTTTCAGTAGCAGTATGCACAAAATGTCTCTGTCTTAAATATATTGATAATGGGTTGAGTGCAGAGGACTCTTGTATTTGACTATATGTATTTTGTGGTCACACCCTCATTGCACCCCCGCCTAATGGTTTTAAAAAATAGTGGTGAGCACAACTTTCCCTTGTTTGTTATAGTTATACAGGAGCAGTGACCAGCTCCATGTTGTAGCTCCCACCCTTCCCAGCTATAGTCAGGTGATCCCACTGGTGTCTAAGAAAAGGGCAGCCAAGTATGGGGGTTTACTTTGAAAGCAGCAAGTAAGTTGCAGGTAAAACCTAGTCCCTTTGTAAAATGTATAATGAAGCAATAGAATTCTTAATGAATCAGATAAAATTGAGCATAGGACTGGCCAGATATGGGATGACTTTGACGTAGTTGGCCAGCTTAAATATATTACAATATATGGACAAACAATCCCTGTTTTGTTTAAAGGGTAAGGCATTTTTCAGTAGCAGTATGCACAAAATGTCTCTGTCTTAAATATATTGATAATGGGTTGAGTGCAGAGGACTCTTGTGTGTGTGTGTGTATATATATATGTGTATCTCTCTCTCTCTCTCTCTCTCTCTCTCTCTCTCTCTCTCTCTATATATATATATATATATATATCTCCAGAAACCCATTATCCATAAAGTTCCAAATAAATTCTTATTGGAAGCAAAACCAGCCTATTGGGTTTATTCAATGTTTACATGATTTTCTAGTAGACAAGATATGAAGATCCAAATTACGGAAAGATTGTTTATCTGGAAAACCCTAGATCCCGAGCATTCTGGATAACAGGCAGGGTCAGACTGGGCCCCGCCGGCCCAGATCCGCACCCTGCGATTCTTCCTGCCACTGCCGGCTGGTAGCGGAAAAAACACAGTGCGCACACGAGCGGCGGGGGAAGGCCAGGGGGGGGGCCTGAGGCAGCAGCACCGGTGGGCCCCAGTCTGACCCTGATAACAGGTCCCATAGAGAGAGAAAGAGAGTCTAAAGAGCAGTGCACTCATCCCTAGAAAAAGGCAAAAAAGCCCAGGTGCTGCCGCAAAAAGTAATATCAACATAAATAACACGGAGAAGAAACTTTAATAAAAGTCGACGTTTAGGTCCTGCACAGAAGAAAAGATTTGTCTTGATTAATATATATATATATATATATATATATATCTATATATATATATATATATTATGTAAACGACACCTGAATTTTGGTATGCTGCTTTTAATGTTTTCAATACAAATGGACTTTTCATATTTAAGAAATGCTGGTGACTGTTGTTTTGTATATGTATAAATATCGATATTGCTGGGGTAGGGACTGACTTGAATGATGAACAATCGCTGTAAAGGGTTGCATACATGTGTTGTACTATATAAATAAAAGCTAATAAATAAATACTAAAGTTTACTAACGGTTCACAAACTGTAAGCTGCAAAATGTCTTACCTTTCACTTCTTTTGATTGGAGGCTTTTTTGGTGCTCTGCATTTTTAGGTACATGCCAAAAACCAAAATGGAATAATAATAGTATAGAGCTCAGTTTTACATATACTGTATATAGAATTTACAATAAAATGGGAAAGAACCGACACTTATGGAAGATATATACATACATGATATTAACAGTTTTGTTCTTTATAGAATACAAAAAAACGCCTTAATAAATTTCTAAAAGTAAGGGTAAGCATATCTTTCTTTTGGCAAAGTATGGTATGTTTTTTATGATCAAAAAGGATCCATAATTATTGGTTGTATCGACCCGGTGTCTAGTCTGCTGAAGTGTACAGCTTATTTTTTATGTTCCTCAGTGTTGTATATAACTTCAGGGTGTAGCCTATCTAATATGTATGTACTTTACAGGGTTTACAATATTCGCCTAACTCCATTTTTTTTGGGAATCTGAAATAAATCCAAATGGAGTCAATTCTTAGCAATACATAGCAACCCAGACTTTGTTTTTTTGTTCCTCTTTCTCATGTTTTGTAAGAAAATGTAAATCAGCTATTGGCAACCATGGGCCACTACAGTCAATGTATATTTAGGAAATGTATATGTAACAAACTGGTTCCTCTTTAAGTTCCTCTTCTGTAAATTCTTGCAAAGAATTTATATTATTTCACAACCCGATGAAGTACAGCTCTGCTGTTTCAGTTTGATAAGGCAACTGTTATGTTACCTGCAAGGTTACAGAGTCTGCTTTATTTTATCAAATAAAACACCATGTGATGACTTTAAATCGTCCTTCAGTTAATGCTATACTCTGCAGCTAAAAGTTCTAACCTTGCAATTTATCATCTTGATTTCAGACTACTGGACTTTAATATAATGAACTGCATTCTCACTGAACTTTAATTTAATGAACTACATTCTATGTGTGAAGCATGATACAGCTAATGTATGGTGTTTTTATCTGTTTAATGATAATACATTTATACGATTACACTTTTGTGATGCTTATAAAATGTAATTTGTAAACTGTGACAAGGCCTGATGAACTTTTCCTCCTTAGGATGTGCAGCTGATAACATAAGCCTACAAAGGGGTTTTCTTCTGCTAGAACACTAAAATCATGGAAAAGTAATGATCCACTGGTGGGATTTAAATGCTTGGATGGTCAGGATGAAATAACATTCAACGAGTCAATAAAATCAGCAATGATTGATCTAGAGAATTTGTTTTCCCCTGAGAACCACTGGCAGCATGGTTGTTGTTTTGTTAGCCTTCATCTGTATGAACTTTGAGAGTTGGGAATTGGCAGAGTTATATAATTTGTTACTACACATACTCTGTAACTAAATACAATTTATAAATTTGTGGGACCTAATCTGGATAACGGATCTTTCCGTAATTTAGATCTTCATACCTTAAGTCTACTAGAAAATAATTAAAATATTAAATAAACCCAATAGACTGGGTTTGACTCCAATAAGGAATTATTGAATCTTAGTTAGGATCGAGTACAAGGTACCTTTTTAATATTACTAAGAGAATCGGAAAATAGGAAATTGTTTTCAAAACCTTGGATTATTTATATAAAATGGAGTATATAGGAGACAGCCTTACTGTAGTTTGTAGCAGTTTTCAAGTAACACTTTTCTCTAAGAACCCACAATGCTGGCACTACTTGTATTATTGCTATTGTTGTGCTGTTAGTGCTACCTGCAGACTCAGCTTTTTATTATTTGTGCCACTAAGACATTCTAGATACAATGGTGGGTGTCCCCTTTTTTGCAAATCCATGTTTCTGCGTGTTCACTTCCACCAAGCTTCCTGAATTTTTATACAGTATATATATTTGTTTTAATAAGACGTACGTGCTCCAGACCCTGTGTGTTTGTTAAAATCAATTCCCTTAGTATCAGTGACAAAAGCAGTGGGCTGCAGTATATCATTACATACTCTGATTATAATAGAGAATGGAATGTTGATAGTTTGTTATTCAAAACGCAATAGTTGTGATTTATGAAGAAAAGTAACAATGGCTGGTGCTAAATGACTTCTTTTAACTGAACTTGATATTGGTTTAGTCAAAAATCATGCAATGATTTCGCAATTTCCTTGCAGTAAGAGTTTTCACAGAAAAAAAGTATGTTTTAGGTCACCACCCTTTCTTTCCTTATATTCATACTAACACGTGCATGCAACACTGTAAAGCCCATCAATAATCTCGTCTCTCATGAAAAGATTGCAAGTGAGCTCCCTCCTCCTACACTCTCATATAGCTTTTTCATATAAAATCAGATGTTAGCCCACTCTGTTACACTGTGGACTACAAACTGCTGTTTAATTAAAGGGGGTTGCCTTCAAAAGTCACATTTTCACACCATTGGTCTCTGTTCCCTTGGCCAAGATGACATATTAACGCTAAATGTCATTTAGAAAAACTGACTTTAGCACAAAGCCTGCATGCAGAGACAGATTGCTGAAAGGGGCTTGCAAAGAATATCTTGTTTATTTCCAAAATGGTACATAATAAGTACAAGTGGACTTGGCCATTTCTCTGCCAATGTTTTTTTAATGCCAGTCTAGAAAACGTGATGTGTGCCATTAGTGAGGCCTTAGAGTTTCCACCTTTTCTGGAAAAAAATAACCAGTCTGCTTATTTCTGCTGCCTCTGTTCCCAACAGATTTCTGCTGGTCATGCCTCTGGACAAGGGGAGTCTATTCTTTGAGCTATTAGCCATGTCTGTCATGTCAAAAATGGTATGAGGAACTGATATATACTAGCTATTGCCAAGTGGTATGGAATTAGTCTCTCTATGAGTAAAGGTGACCATTCTCAAGTCAATAAAAGCTGCCAATTCAATCGTTCCAGACTGAGTTGGCATGATATCTTATTGACCGGTTTATGGGGCCTTCCAATGGGACTGCTGGGTCAATATCTGGCCAAAAATCTTGAAATATTGATCGGACAATTTTACAGAATCTCGTCAGGGCAAGGGCCACATTGACTTGTTGAGGTGGTCCTTGACCTGACAAACTGTACACTTGAGTTGCTTTTCACTCCTGTTAGCGGCCCAATAGCTAGTCGTATTTGTCAGGATTTCAGCCCAATATGGTGAGTATATCGGCAAAACATTTGGCCAGTTTAACTGCAGAGCTTACAAAAGGCTCTGGGGAAACTGACAGTCATTGTTGACAATCAAAATTCAACAGGACTCACTGGTAGGGTTGCCACCTTTTCTGGAAGAAAATACCGGCCTTCCTATATTCTTGAAGTTTTTCCTAATAATAACATTGGCATCAAGCATGTCCGGGCTGGTAAAATTCCAGCCAGGTGGCAACCCTAGCCAGAGGTAATGAAATAGCTTAGGGTGAGGCCTAGCAGTTTTCCTCTACTGGATTGTACTTGACCCCTACTTGCTCAGTGCTCCCATTCAGTTTACTGCGGCTTTACTTTCCCTGTGTGTTTATTGCTAATGATATTGTTAAGATATTGTTAATAATGAGCCTAAGCCTGAGAAATCTCTCTTGGAACCCATGGAGGTAAAGCACATAAAAAATCCCAGTGTTTCACTCCAATACAAGGTTCCCTAATTTGCCTGAACATACATAAAGTTGCCGCCTTTTCAGGAAATAAGTAATGGTGGCGCCAGCCCTCCTATCTGTTACCTTCCCTATCAAACTACTATCTTTATTGGTTAATAAAAAACCTGTATAACTTGGTGGGTAACAATAGGGCTTGATGTTAATGTAATTAATAAGGAAGAATGTTAACAGCGTTAGAAAGACAATATTTTGTGAGAGACACCCTGAAAGAAACAAGCTTAAAACAACTCAGGTGTGTAGAGCAGCTTTAAAGCGTTTCCCGGGTGAGTGACAGTCACGTGACCAGTACGGCCGCACCCTTCCCCCCCCCCCCACCCAGGCATTCGCTCGTGACACATTCCCAGCCCACGGGCCGCGTTTTCCCCTATCAGCCACTCGGTGGCCGTGGAAGTTTGGATAGAGTTGGGCGGGGCTTGTGAGTAAGGGGCAGCTGCCGCTCTGTTGGGAGTACAGCAGAAGTAAGGCGGGCGGTGAAGCCGCAGAGAGGAGGCGCTGTGATTGAGCTGATTGTGTGTGTGTGGGGTGCGAAGGTTGTTAGGAGGCTGCATGGCGCTTGCGGGGATTGGCTCCCTGTCAGTGTGAGGACAAGAAGTCCGGTGTAAGAGGAGCATCATGGGTTCCGGCGGGTGGTGGAGGTTGTGCGACTACTTGCAAGACCCGTGGAAGGTGGCTCGTTTCCAGCGGCTGTGCGGAGTGGAGGCGGCGTACTTTCCCAGCAGCAGCAGCAGCGAGGCTCAGCCAAACGGGGCCGTCCCCTCAGAAGCTCAGCAGCAGGACGCCGGGCCCAGGCACCGAAACAAGGACTGCCAAGCAAATGGCACCGCGCACCCTCCCGACGGCAAGAAGAAGCCCCAGCGCCGCAATTCACTCACCGGCGAAGTGGGCCAGGAATTCATTATCCGGAACCGCTTCTTGTATTTCATTTTCTGCCTGGCCACCGAACTGGGCAATGAGCTCTTCTACATCTCCTTCTTCCCCCTGTGCATATGGAACGTAGACCCGGTGGTGGGCCGCAAAGTGATCGTCATCTGGGTGTGGGTCATGTACCTGGGCCAGTGCACCAAAGACCTCATCCGATGGCCGCGACCCCCTTCCCCGCCCGTCGTCAAACTCGAGGTGTTTTATAACACGGAGTACGGGATGCCCTCTACCCATGCAATGTCTGGCACTGCCATCCCCATCTCCATCCTCCTGCTCACATACGGCAGATGGCAGGTAACTCTCACCATCTCCTGACAATTCTACTACTGCCTCTGCTGCTATGGGGGGGGGGGGGAATCTTCGACTTTACTTTGTTCCTCAGATTTTCTACATTTTGGTTGTCCCCCTCCTACACCCAGATAACGTTTGTTTTTTTCGGGCCCATTACGTTTAGTAAGAAAGCAATATTGCCATTGACAAATATATATTTCCAGTATATTGTTTGTTTGTTAACCCCCCCATCCAATTTGGTTTGGGATCCTCAATAACTGGTATTTACTCTTTAAAACCCAAATATTTTCAGATAGAATAAAGTATCGCCTGCTAATTGTTACTGTCTGGTACATAAAGACCTCTTAAAGGAGACATTTTTTGTGTACAAAATAAAAATGTACTAGCACGTTCTGCTCATTTAGATCTAGAAGAATTGTGGTTAAAAAGTAGTGTTTCGGGCTGATTTATTGAATATTTCTGCAAAAACCATAATAATCCCTCCCTTCTCTTCCACTTCCTGCTCCCTGAATTCCCAGGCTGTGCCGGAACCAATCAGCAGCTAGCAGGACCTGATAGGGAACTGAATCATGTCTTTGCTTGTGTGACTGCAGGGCTGTGATTGGTTGCCCCCCTCCTACTGTGCTTCTGGCAGGGACAGTTAGAACATGTCCACCCCTCATTTAAAACATAGATAGGGACCAGAGAACATCTATAGCAGGGGTCCCCAACCTTTTTGTACCCGTGAGCCACATTCAAATGTAAAAAGAGTTTAGGAACAACACAAGCATGAAAAAGTCCCTTTGGGTGCCAAATAAGGAATGTGATTGGCTATTCGGTAGCCCTATGTGGACTGGCAGACTACAGGAGGCTCTTTATGTAAATGGAATTCAAAAATAAACACCTTGGTTTATTACAGGGCAGTGTTTTGGTTGAGTTCTTAAACTTACGGTACATTGTCAGGCCTTTTAAAAAAATAAAAAAAAGGCAGTTGTTTAGATATTCGCACAGCGATATAGATGGATCTGTCCAAATATCTCTATTTACTTTTGCTTGTGAGAGTAACCTGAGGACACTCATGCTTGTTTAGGCAGGAACCTACATTTCATCATTTCCTATCATGAGTTCTAAAGTAGTGGTGTGCTGGCTGAACCAATACCCACGGGTCACGCAGGCTTGGCCTTCATTTTGGGTGTCCATGGCAGTTGTGGGTCATACTAGGGTAGTGGCTTTGTTTTCTGAGACATGGCACACCACTGATGTGCAAGTGTGGGTCCAATAATGGAAACGTTTTGCAGGTCAGGGAAGGGTTGTTTTTCCTGACGCGCACATCACTAGTCTAGCGTGCAATTTACGATGTACATTTTTGTTTTATGAAATATATAATACGTTTTTTAACAAGTTTCTATGAAAATTTAACATTTAATTTTTGCCCTCCCACCAAATGTCTCTCTTACTCCCTTCTCATGTGCTGCTGGGGCTGTCTTGACCAGTAGTCGACTGTCCAAAACTAGTTGTGCACTGGTGTCTTATTGACAGCTGCATTTCTGCACATTGGCACCTATGTTCATAAATTGCTGGGTGGGGTCGTGTATTGCATTGTATACTCTACCAGTGTGTTAAATGTAGTGTCTTGTAAACTGTTAAGAGTATTAAATTGTGTATATCAGCAAAGAACCCGTTTTCTTTATAAAGAACGTATCTAAAAAGAAAGTTCTTCGTAGTTCCCCTTTCAATAAGGTTGCCGTGTTGCTATGGGTTATTGTAATTGTGCATTTGTATTTATCATACTGAGTCCTAGTGTTGTAAACATGACCTGAATGGCACGGTTAGGGCGGATGGTGTTGCAGTTTGTGTAGTGTGAGAACTGATGCAGGCAAGACCTCATTTATTATGTAGAATTGAATGCCCTATATGTCTGACTGCAGCAGCGATTAAATCATGACGAATGTCATGTGATCGACACAGCCCAGCAAATCTGACTTTCATTTAAGAACTATGGAAATAGTTATAAATTGCATCCTACCAGATAGATGGATATGAGATTTACATCTTGTTTTCATGCCACTCAGTTGAGATAATGCAGCTGGTGTCAGAGTGGCCTGGTTGGCCTTTATTCAAGTACCTAAGTGCTGGCCATTGGCTTGCTTGTTGGAAGTGTGACCTGTGCATTTTCTGTTCTGTCTACTGATGATGATACAGGGCTTGAATTGGTTCATTGGGCTGCTCTGTTTTTTGTTTCATCCTGTTGGGAGATAGGGAGCTGCATTCTCAGGCTTGTGAATGGCTGGCATTATTAGAAAATTAAGCTCATGCCTACACGGTGCCAATGTTGGTAGCTGCAGGGTTTTTTTTTTTCATTTCATGATAGCTTAGTTGCAGATGAGGCTTTTGCAAGCTGCATAGTTAACTCCTATATGAACAGAGCTAAGGCTGCATTGATTTTTTTTTTTTGTGTGATTAAAGCTGGCCATAGATGTACGCTATTAGGCTATATCGGACAATCCACATTTCTGACCTGCAACTAATCATTCAGATTAAAATAAAGTAGTAAAGAGACCAAATCACACAATGTCCATTTGTCAGGCAGCAATCGTACGAAAGTTATGTTCAACAAATAGTAGTGACCGTCTCCCATTGATATCAGATAGGCAATACATGCAGAGATATTATCATCAGCTGATCTAAATCTTTTAACCTCTCCGATTGACTGAACAACTTGATTGTTATGGTATGATGTCGAGACAATCTGCACCCAGTCCGAAAATCGTATGATTGTTCGTTTTGGGGGTTATTTCTAAGGCTGAATGCTCTTGCCTTCACTGCTGTAACTGATTAAAGGGAACCCTATCTGAACTTTCCATAAATATTAATATATAGTTAAAAAAAAATTTACACAGACGTACCTGATTCTACAGATTGGAAGTGAAGGATCCTGGGACTTTTCAAGTTCCTCTGATTTACAGAGAATCTGTGCACCCACACTATGAAAAGCAGAGGAACTTCAAGTCCCAGAACCAATAAATTCACAAAGGTAAAAGCTGAGGAGCTGAGTGTTTATGCAACTTTTTTTCCATAAGTTCACTTGAATGCGCACAAATCAAATGTATACAGTAATCTGGTTACACTGGGGTTGAATCCCCAGAAACGGTATGTTCCCAGTCCAGCAATTGATTGGGCTCTCCTCTTCCCGTTTTAGAAGACAATATCCAGAAATAAATTGCGGTATACCTCAATCACAGATTATTGAGGGAAAAATAGAAACAAAAAACAGAAAAATTATCTAGTGTAGTATTTTTTAAAACTATTATTAGCACCCTTAGTGTTCCGCTCAAAGTTTAAAAATATCCGTGTATGCTAGAGAAACTGTTCTCTCTTTTAGCAAGAGTGTTACTTAAACTAATAGTGAATTACTCAAAGTGAATAAAAAGTTCCCAAACAAAAACTCACACAGAAATCACACCAAAGTAATTATAGTGATATAATAAACCGAAGTGAATAAGGCTCCGTTTTCAATCTTCTGTTGTCCTTACTTGGGCAGAAAAAAGTGGCATGTGCAGAAGCGCTTTTAACACCTTTAATAAGTAATTAAAAAATGCACTCGCAAACGTCCTTGTAAAACCCGAATTAAAAATTAATATGGAAGTCTCCGTTTTCGACTGCCGGTTTCTCAGCCACTGTGATTTTTGAGGTATACAGCAATTTATTTCTGGAAAATGTATACAGTATATTGTTTCAGCTGTAGTGTACATTCATATTTAATCTTTGTAGGTTTTTCCCTCCAAGAACCAAATTAGGTACATTTCAATTTCACTATCTGATTGCTTGGAAATTACATACGGTTTGTTTGGATACAGCTCCAATGTCCATTGCCAACTGGCTCTCACAGCTGCTGTCAATGAAATATAAACCTTACAATTAGGGTTGCCGCCCAGCCGGTATTTTACCAGCCTAGCCGGTAAAACATCTGCCAGGGCCGGGGACGGTATTACAAATTTACCGGCAATGTAGCTGCCAGTAATTAGTAATACCATTTACAAAATCCCTTGCCCACCGATGAAATCTTACATTTTCGCCAACTTCGGGCAGTGGCCCCGTCCTCTTTGTGCTGCCACCCTGTGGCCCTGCCCATTTTGTGGCATCCCTCATCGGTTCTGCCCCTTTTTGCATCACGTCCCACCCCTTTATTTCCCCGCCCCCACCACTGGCCGGTAAATTTATTTTTTTTAAAAGGTTGCAACCCTATTTACAATATAGTTGCATTTATACACAGCTTACAAAGAATACTGTGTGTTATTTTCATTTATGTGCTCTTGAACCATAAAGGGTCAGTCTACACGTTTGTACATCTTTATTCAGCATGAGCAAAATAAATGTGTGTAGAAATCTGTCTAGGATCAAGTGCCTGAGTGGTAGTGGCCTAGATTCTGTTTTCCAGGGTCTTGTTTGGACTATGGGAAAAACGTATTGCCTTTCAATTTGAAGTCATTCTCATGGTCACCGTGAATAAAGTTAATGATCTAAACAAACCCCTTCTTCCCTCCTAGTTTGTGTCTTGGACTTAAAGATAAGGAGGATTTCATTTGATATAGCGTTTTACTCTGAAGCGTGTTGCTCTGAAGAATCAGGAAGTTGGGATTGTATAATGTCCCTTTAGCATTGCCAATATAAAAGTAATTTACTAACATGCAGTCAAGAAAAGTCCATGACTCCTAGACGCATATGGAGAGGAACTTGTAATTTTGGATAGGTGGAATAGAGTGTTTATAAAGAAAGGGGGTGGGGTAGGAGAGTGAAATAATGCATTTTTGTGCACTATATTAAATCAAGTAAAAACTACAAACTGCTGCTGAATGGTAAAATGGTTGTGACCTTAGAACAAAAATGGTAAAGTTTGGAGAGGTTTTGTTTTCTTATAGACACAATTTAAAATTCACCATTTAAATAACAGCACTTTTCACAGATTGTGTCTTAGTAGATATTTAAAGATTGCTTTTTTAAATGTTACAAATATCCTAACAGTTTGTTTTTCTCCCCCTTAGTATCCATTTACATATGGGCTGCTACTTGCCATAATTTGGTGTTCCTTGGTGTGCCTTAGTCGTGTTTATATGGGAATGCATTCTGTACTGGTAAGGTTATTTTTTTTTATTCTAAGCATGAAATGAGAAGTTTTATCTCAGAATTACCTTCTCAATATATAGTGAATAAAGTACACCCTCTTGTAAAATATAAGGATATTATAAGTTAATGAGGAGTTTCATGACCATAGAAAAGCACAAGGCCGAAGGCCGAGTGTTTTTATACAGGTCATGGAACTCCGAGGTAACTTCTAATATCCTCATATTTTGCAACTGGGGGTACTTTATTTATTATAATACACGCATTTCAGTGAGTCATGTGACAGAAATGACATCAGAACTCACTGTTTATAAGGATATAATTTACAAGATATTCATAGCTTTTGTGTAATATATATATATATATATATATATATATATATATATATATATATATATATATATATATATATATATATATATACATTCAAGATGGACCAGCACTCCAAGTTTTCAATCAAACAAGTGTTTATTTCAACATCACTCAAGTGTCCAACTTTCGGCCCACATTAGGGCCTTTATCAAGGTGAATACATATATATATATATATATATATATATATATATATATATATATATATATATATATATCTGTTATTGATTCCCTGTTGACATTGTAGTTACAGCTTCCTGCACCCCAAAACTAATTTCAGCATTGTGAAAGAAAATGTAGTCCTAAGCTTCCTTCCAGTATACACTTATTAAATAATCATTTTAAAAGCAATACGTTATATCATAGTTTTCATTCTCTATACTCCTGGCTCTGACTCTTGAAACAATGTTACAAGTTAGCTGATTAAAAATCTAGAGGAGAACAAACTCCTGTTACATTGTTTTAAGAGTCCGACCCAAAGAACCGAAAGGGGTGAACAAACGCTGCTTTCAGTAGCAATTGCTTCTACAAATCATTTAAAAACCATTGAAAATCTATAATGAATGTATATTGGAAAATTGCTTAGACATATTTTCTTTCATTATGTAATGCAAGCTATGAATCCTGTAAAATGTAGCTTTTTATAAATGATGTGATATTGCTTCTTTGATGTAACTCATTGTAGTTGATGTATAATTAAATGAAAAATGTGATCCCCGTTGGAAAATGGTATCATACTTAATTAACCATGATTTCCTTTCCTGGATAACTCCCATGTCATACTTACCAGGATAGCCCCCTCCCTCCAAAGCTTTAACCCCAACTCCATTGAAAGAGAAGAATAAAGTAACACATAGTATCACCTTCATATTTCCACTACTTACCAGCACAGCTGTACCAACCATGTGCCCACCACAAGAGCACTATTGAAAATAGCTCAAAAGCAAGGCACCTGCATAATACGTCTTAGGAGGGGAAAGAAACCTACTATCAGTAACATTATACATGCACCAGATCTGTATAGACATTGCAGATACATAACATCGCCTAGTGTAGATCACAGTTTCTTCTAAAGCTCCCCATATACGCCACGATTCTTCTTGCCGAACGACCGATTTTAGGGAAGCCCGACCAATCTTTTGAAATTATCGTGCAGTTAGTGGGATTTGAACGATCGTACATCTTACGATTTTTCGCCGTCATCTTTCAGAAAATTGATAGGCCAGGTCAAAAAATCTTTGTCAGTCCCAGTGCAATCTATCTATGTTTGCAGGGCCAAGCAGGCAGCTCCCCTTTGTTTTCCTGGCAAACTGGTCTTTTTAGTTGATGGTAAATTCGTACGATCGTTCCGAGAAGATCGTGGTCTCACGATCAGGATCTGATCTTTTAAAAATCTCAACATCTATGGCCAGCGAGCAGATAAGGGATCTGTACTTATCCTGGACCATAACCAATGCACCATGCAAGAAATCACTTGGAGTAAGCCACTAGCCAAGAAAGGAAACACTAGTCCATAACTTCCTTATGCCCCCTAATCAGGATTCTTAACGATTACTCATGGTAATTCTAGAACAACCAGAAAAAGAAATCCTTGTTGCACTGTAAATAACCTAGTTTGGAATCAGAACAAAAGGGTATACCTGGAAATAATACGGTATATACAACTGGATAAACGGACAGACAAGGGAAGTACCACATCTCAGCAGGGTATACATCCACTGATTCCTGCTGCATCTGAGATGGTGCTCTGCACACACATTCTGCAGGTTACTCCGTTTGATATGCACCACATCCTATCAATGAAAGGTTTGCAGAGACTTAACTGGCATACCTTACTTGCCCTGTGAGGTATCCAGTAGCATAGCAGCCTAAGCAAATCTTCCTACGCGGGCTGAAATTGTTCTTACTACCATATGCTCATGATCCCCACCAAACTAGTTTAGATAGTATTAAGCATTTGCATGCCACATGGAATGGGCATCCTAACAGAAATAAATGTAGACATGTATAGCCTTTGCCAAGACACAGTCCTCTTGAGTCCATATCCCCCAAACAATGTAGGTCTCTATAAAAAGATATTGCATAAAACAGCTCATATGTAAAATCCTGCTTCATGTAAATAACCCATTTTCATAATAATATACTTTTCTAGTAGTATGTGCCATTGGGTAATCATAAATAGTAAATTGCCATTTTAAAAAATAAGGGCCGTCCCCTTGGATCGTAGGATTCACTGTACTCACAACCATACCAACAAACCATACATGTTAGGTCACATGAGCCAATTAACAGACAGAGTTGTGTCTTCTGCTTCCACACTTCTTCCTGTTACAGTTAAAGTTGAAGTATTTCTGGTCAGGTGATCTCAGAGGCAGCACACAGACCATCACGAAATGGTGGCTCAAGACAAGAGATGTAAACGGGCAATATTTACTTAAATATATATTCCAGTTTGGTAAGATTCTTTAATATGCCACTTAATATGATATGAACTATATGTTGCTTAAGTGTTCATTTTGGGGGTATAGTTTTCCTTTAAGGATGTCACCTGGACAGAATCAAAGTTTTCATACCCCGTAGATTGGGCCTAGAACCAAAAATCTGTTTGGCATGCTCCAACATGAGTCTACCACATAGCAAGGAATAAGACTGATGCCAAGAAGTACAACTAGTCCAAGTAATACTGCTAGAAATGAACTCTTCTTTGACTATGAGTTACTTTCTTATTCTAGGGCTCCAGCCTGGAACATCAGATAGTTTCTAAGACAATTCTTAAGCATCCAAGATAAGTAAGAATTAATCTAGGTATGGGGATAAAAGTTATCCACTTATTGTTATGGAATGAAATTCCCCTACTACCTATATACCACAATGTCCAAGCCCATGACTATAACCAGGGCCCTACCTAAAGGCAAACACTGAAGCCTTGGTCAAAAAGTATAATCTTCAAAAGACAACCTTTGTAAGGTAACCTATATGAAACTAAACCTTAACTAGCAAGGCAGGTCTATGGCAGTCTGAAAGGCAAATTACAAAGCATTCAAGTAGCATAGGCTCTAAAATCCTGCTGCATGCCGTGATTACATGCCTACTGTCAAACACAGCTGTCAACCATAAGGATTACAATGACAAAAATAACTAGAGAGGTACATTTCCTGAAGAAAATGTGAGTGGTGCTTGCCGTGGCAAAACTCAGGCCCCCCATATATGTTGGGTGTCTTGCCCAGTCGCCCCTGGTGCCTAGAGAGTACACAAATTCGGTACACAAAGTCGGTAGAATCCGGATTAAACCGGTGAAATTTAAAGCCAACCAAATTTTACCATTGAAATCAATCCAAACAAACTGGCTATTTTTGGCTCCGCCCACTTTTAAAAATTTGCAACCCAGTCACCAAATGGACCAAGTTTGAGCACTCTTACATTAACAGTGTAAGAATGACAGGAATTTAAATATTCCCATTGAATAGCGTTAGGTAAAATTTGATTGGCTGTCTTAAGCTCCGCCCATTTTTCTGAATTTTAACCCCAGTTACCTAGTCATGGTCAGTGCCAAGTTTGGGGCCTCTGGTTTTAAAACGGTGAGAACGGCGGTATTCCAAAATTTTATATTGAAGTCAATAGGTGAAAACTGATTGGCTGTTTTTGGCTCCACCCACTTGTCCTAAATTTTGACCACGGTCACCCAGTGAGTAATTGAGCCAAGTTTGGTACACCTAGCATTTAAACTGTGATAATAGCAGCAGTTTATCATTTTTCATTAAGGTCAATGGCTGAAATCTGATTGGCTGTTTGCGGCTCCACCCACTTTTCCTAAATTTTGACCGCAGTCACCCAGTGACGCACGGTGCCAAGTTTGGGAGTTCTGGCTTTGATACTGTGAGAATTACAGCTGTTTACATTTTCTCATTGAAGTCAATAGGGAACATCTGATTGGCTGTTCTTGGCTCCACCCACTTTTCCTAAATTTTGACCGCAGTTACCCAGTGAGTAATTGAGCCGAGTTTGGTACACCTAGCATTTAAACTGTGATAATAGCAGCAGTTTATCATTTTTCATTAAGGTCAATGGCTGAAATCTCATTGGCTGTTGTTGCCCCGCCCCTTTTTTTCCTAATTGTGAACCACAGTCACTCAGTGACTAACATACCAAAGTTTGGGAATGCTGTCATTTAATGTGTAAAAATGGCAGCATTTCTATTTTTTTCTATTGAAAATCAATGAATGAAATTTGATTGGTTGTTGGTGGCTCCGCCCACTTTTTCTAAACTTGAAGTGGAAACCCCCAGCGACCACATTTGTGATATTCAAGGTCCCTGACATCAATACTGTGAGAATGGCAGCCTTCTTAATTGTTCCCATTAAAATCAATCAAAGAAATCTGATTGGTTGGTTTTGGCCCCGCCCACATTTCCAAACTTTAATCCCAGTCCCCCAGTGACCAACTGTGCCAACTTTGAGGAGGCTGCCATTAACCGTCTAAGAGCGGCAGCAGTTTTTTTCCTATTTAATTGAATGGCTGAAATTTGATTGGCTGTTGTAGACTCCGCCCACTTTTTGTAAATTTTGGCTGCAGTCACCCAGTGACCCACGGTGCCAAGTTTGGGAGCTCTGGCTTTATTACTGTGAGAATTACAGCTGTTTACATTTTCTCATTGAAGTCAATAGGGAAAATCTGATTGGTTGTTTGCGGCTCCGCTCACTTTTTTGGGTCCCCAAAATAGGACAGAAAAGTCACAACACCCCATTCCCGAATAAGCTGAACGGTTTGACACCTCATTCATGGGTCTGCGACAAACTAATTATATTATTCGATAAATTCCCCATTATAAGTCAATGGGGCAAATTTGGGGACCTCTCCTGCCCCGGGGGTAAAACTTATACCCTCGTGTGGGGTATCATCTGACACAGGTCGCAAACCTCTTCAAATGTGGTAAATTTAACGTTTCTACAAGATTCCCTCTCTGCGCTAGAATCCGTCAAAAGTTGGCCTCAATGTTAATCTATGGGACTTTTCGGGGTGGTTAATTGCCCCCGCAAGGGGCAATTAACCACCCACCCCTTAGAAAAGTCATACCACCCCATTCCCGATTAAGCCGCACGATTTGACACCTCATTCATGGGTCTAGGACAAACGGTGCGGGACTAGTTACGCGCCAAACTTTCATACGGAAGAAGAATAAAAATAAGTTTGCAAGATAACAGTAGTGATGCTTTGCTTCGCAAGCACCACTAATAACTTGTTATAACGAAACTGAATATTAACCTGGATGTGAACAGTTTTCGTTGCACTTACAGTCGGTCCCTAAGTGGGTCTGCTACTTCAGCTACAGCAGCATTGATGGTGTGTAGCTACTTTACAGCCTGCTCTGTATGGCAACCATTAATCTAATATATTACTGAGTATACTCTCAGGGAACTAACTGGCCCCCTATTGTACCTGAGACAAACTGGATAGGCATGTGCTATAGTAACCAATGTGCACATTGTCTACTTGACTATGACCGAATAATGAATTGAACCCCAATAGCCATGATGAATATCCTTTTCAGCTATATGAATAAACCCTGGTTTTATCTGCAGAACATACAGCGCTACTGAGCTGTTCCTAACGAATAGTAAAATCTGCCAGAGGCTCAAGCCATGGCAATATTTAGAATCCTTGCTGAATCACTATCAATGTATCCAGCCCACTATCAATGTATCCAGCCCAAGTCCTATCATATGGCAAAGTGTTATGCAATATGTTGGTGCTCTAAAGATACATAATAATAATAATAATAATAATAAAAGGCAGGATACAGTATACAACTTACTTTTCAAAATAAGCCGGTGCCTTGTCAGGTCATAGAACCCTGATTGTAATTAGTGAATGGCTGATTGCTATACCTCAGACAGCATACAAGTCTGAATGTGAGAAATATAGACCACATATAAACCAAATGGTTGTGGCATGTAAGTCCGTGTAATACAGCAACTGAATAATGCCTATCTGCAGCTTGACATGTGCAGTAGCTGTATACATTTAACCAGAATTGACCACTACACTCAGATCAGTGTATACACATCATGGCTGCCTGTAATGACCTCTGTATTACACAAGTGTTGAATACCAATATACTGAATAGCCGTTGTATAAAAGTTAGAATTGTTCATTTATACAAGACCTATGTGTAGAACAGCTACCATATTTTAATGCATCAATAATTCATATATAGGTTAAACCTGTAAGCCATTGACTGCTGTAATTATACAAGTATAATACTTGCCCCCATAGCTGCTGCATTTAAACATGTCTATAATACCTATATCTGACTTGGCTCTTGCAATTAAGCAAGCATTGCTACATTATGGAAGTGCTTAATACTCAATAGCATGTTTGCAAGAGTAATCCATGCTTCTAACTTGATTCCAATGTTGTATAAAACATGACACAGGGCCACCAAACATGGACTTATGTTACCCATACTTACATACAAACCTGGAGGCTGTATAAGCAAATATAACCATAAGCATCTGGATAATGCTTTAAGCCTCCAGCACACCAAATCACATACATTCAGTTTGGTTGTTATATTAACCAGTGCCAGAAAGAAATGTATAACATGTACATTCATATTTGGTTATTATGTCAGCCAGCCCCAGACCCGCTGAAATGTTTCAACATTTACATTGTTATGCCAGACTGAGAACACCCTGCTAAAGAGTCAAGAGCACAGTCTCTCTGGTTGCCAATTCCCAGCTCCTAAGGAAGGGAGTGGAAGGGAACATACCTACTCATTACCTGCACCTCCAGGGAAATTCCTTGCAACTGCTGTCTATACCCACTGGCATTAGACTATCAATGCTCACGGAACCTACAGACCAGCATTGGACTTTCACTGCAGCATACACATACAAGCATTACATCTGCACTTCACACAATAGCGTGAGTTAAGAGACTTCGGAATCCAGATGGCACTCCGCTTAAAGGGGAACTATCGCAAAAATGAAAATTGAATATAAGCTTCATCATATTGAAATAAGAAACGTTTTTAATACAATCAATTAAATATTTAGCATTGTTTCTGAAATAATCAAGTTTATCTTCTTTCTCCCTCTCAGCATCTGTTTCTCTTCATTCTGTTTTCATGCAGGAGTTGGGAGTCAGATATTCATTGACCGTTAAATATAATATATTATAGGGGGGCTTCCTTTCCTAGCAGATGTATTCGAGCTCACTCAAATAACTGATTCCAGAAAAAACAAAATCTACTGCCTTTTGCACAAATCCTGCACGTAGAGTGACATGATCTCTGATGATTTTAATAGAGTTCTAATACATCTTCTAGGCAGAAGGAGCTACTGGGAAACATGGGATGGGGGGCGGTATAATAAACCAATTCATTTTAAAGATGTACATTTTAGATAAATGGTAAACATAAACTAAACATAGTCTTGATAAATATGATACAAATATGGATGTACTAATGGAATGTTGTTTTGTCTTTTCCAGGATGTCATTGCTGGCTTTTTGTACGCAATTCTTATTTTAATTGTCTTCCATCCAGCCCTGGAGATAATTGATCATTTCAATTTAACTTACAAATATGCCCCTTTAATTATAATTAGCCTTCACCTAGCGTTGGGAATCTTTTCTTTCACTCTGGACACCTGGAGTACTTCCCGAGGAGACACCGCTCAAATTCTGGGTAGCGGCGCTGGAATTGCATGTGGATCAAATTTTAATTACATGCTGGGCCTAATGGTAGATCCAACCCCTGAACAACTGCCTTTCATTCCTCCATCTATCACTGTGACATTGATAGGAAAAGCCATGCTCAAATTTGTGATTGGAGTGGTGGTTCTCTTAATGCTTAGGGCAGCTATGAAGAAAATCTCCATTCCTCTAGCTTGCAAGGTGTTTGGCATTCCATGTGATGATATTCGGAAGGCGAGGCAAAGAATGGAGGTTGAGCTGCCCTATCGCTATATAACATATGGATTTGTTGGCTTTGGGGCCATGGTTATTGTCCCTTATCTGTTAACCTTGATTGGTCTCCATTGACTTGGATGAATGTCTTCAGGCAGAAGACTTTTACAAAAGATGGAAATGCTTGTAGCAAGCAATTCTGTTTCTTCCTTTATACAGACTTAATTCTATTTCCTAGGAAAACTATTTTATGCAAAAGCTTGCTCAAACCTTCCAGTTGTCAAATGCTTCACAGAGCAGGTATATTCCAGACCAAAATTTCAGTTTAATTACTTTCATGCGGTTCATTACATGCCTTGTGTAAAAAGCTAAATATTGCTAAAAAAAAATAATATGGATGTTTTTAGATACAAGTACTATATCTATACATATATTAAATTGCTTAATAACTGTGCCTTTTTATAAACAAAAAAAAAAATGAATGCCATGCAGACTGTGATGAAAAGAAATATTCCAGAGAATAATTTTGAAAATGGGTATTGTGTGTGTGTGTGTATCCGAGGAGCTGTGATTTTGTAATGTAACTTCTGTGCAATGAATTATTATGTAGGAAATGTGCCCGTCAGTGTCTACCCACATGCTGCACTTTTCAAATGATTTCCATTTAACTTCCATATTTCTCTAGGTACGAAGGAGTCTGCTTGCTCTTTTTTTTAAGCCTTCTCTTCTATAACAAAAAGTAAACGTAAAGAGAAGCTAAAGGTGTAAAGTGCACACACCAATGTGTGTCTATAGTCTTGAAGCGTTTTGGTTAAACGTCTTTATAAACAAAAAGAAAAGTTAAAAGCAACATGAAAAACTTGAGCTGTAACTACCTGACCCCCGGAATTGTGAGGTCCTGTATACTAGCTGCTTAAAATAATATTCAACAGCTATGAATTGTGGACCTCAATTTCTTGCAAGGTAAAGGTCAAAATGCCCCTGTTTCTTTTGCTTCTCAATTATATTGCTCAGTGGCTGGAGCAGTGGCGTAACTAGATATTACGGGGCCCCACAGCAAATAATTTTTCAGGCCCCCAAAATGTTTAGAGGGTAACTTGTTTTATCAATATTTATTCAAACTGTATATGTATTAGGGCCTAATGGGGCTCCGATATATCTACAGGGCCCCCTGCAGTAGCAGGGTCTGCTTCCTCTATAGTTACGCCCCTGGGCAGGAGTAATAGAACTTTAGTAGAGAAGCATGGGAAGATGCCTCCTACATCAGCAATATAAGGTTTGCCCTTCTGTCCAGCCAAATGCCAGGACAGAACAGCAGGGGGCAATTGTTATACATTCATGATATTCGCTAATGATCATGAAAACAAAAAGAAAAACAAATTGTAAAGCTGCTCAGTGTTTTGTTTTTTTTTTTTATTTTTTTTGAGCACTTTTTGCGATTTGTTAACTTTTTGTGTGGTAATGACCCCTTTAAGGAATCTAGTTGAATTCTGTTAAATGAGAAAAAAGCACACAAGGATACTGTGAAAGGGTCAAAATTCTCAATGCAAAAGGCAGTCTCCTGCTAAGGAGGACCATTTCATAGTCCCTTTATTTTAAGGGACTCTAGAACTAAAAACTATGCACGGTCGCAATATAGTAGGTTGTAACTGAATGTTTTAGGGCTGAACTCCACAGGAGATTTTGATCAGATTTTTTTGATCTTTCCATACAACACGAAATGCTGCGAAATCTGATCCTCAACAGCTGTAATGTCAGATAAAGCTGGATGGAGTGTTTTGTTTATACGTTTACATCCGACAGTCACTGTATTTCAGTGAGGAAAAGTAATGTTTTTATGTTTGATGAAGACGCAGTATGCCCGGTTCCTATTTGACAGGCATGTCCGATATCCGTCCCATTATGTTTTAACCCATCTGACTTGTAGTATTTGTTTGTGATCGAATACCATCCTACCAAATCCCATGTGGAGTTTAGCCCTTAATCATTACTTGCTTGCTCTCACTGTCACTTGGAAGCACGTGCCCCATAACACATGCACGTGCCCCATAATACATAAAACATGCACTTACGCAGTATAAACAGACACACAATATGCTTTGTTTTTTTCTTCTGGTTCTTGATACAAATGGACCAGTCATGGGGAACATCTGCTTTAATAAACATGTTCCAGCGTATGCTTAGACACTGATGTAGCATTTTCTCAATTGTTTGTGACATGTATGGTACGTTAGCATTTCTGAATTTAAACCTTTTGCTCCTAGTGTGAAGACAAAATGTTAAAGAACCACTATGGGCAGTGGCACATTGGGAGATGTGCCCCTTCTTTGTCTGCAATGGCAGTCTCCCGAACTCACTAGTGCAAGCTGTTGCCAGGTGACTGTGGCTTGACAAATTGGAAGGCGGCTATCCGACCATTTCACACAACCGCTTGATCTACTAATAGTAGCAGGAACGAAATAATGCAAAATCTACTCTGTTGCCATTGCCCTAATAGCTCGTAATTTGTAACTACATTTATACTGTTTGACACACCTTTTCTTTACCCCCATTTTTTGTTTTGTTTTGTTCTTATCTGCCTTTCAGTTGCTTAGATTTTTTACAAAGAATAAGCAATATTTCTTTGTGTTCAATAAGCGGCTTTGGAGAAACATAATTTACAAGACAGTAATTTATGGTACGGTTATTTTGAAAAACTTTAACCGCTGTGGTTTACCCTGCAAGCATTTTGGTAAGCTAAATGTAATGTGCTGTCAGCCTGAATATGTTGCCTTAGTCAGTGTCTGTATGCACGTAGCCTTTACCAAAATACTGTTCTGCAAATTCTTGGCTTTGCCAACTCACTTTTCTAGCCTTATGTTATTGGGATTTAATTGCTGTCTTTCATTTCAATACATTTTGTGTAGAAAGCTTTTAACAAATTGCATCTTGAAAGAGATTTCTATATTCTGTGTGTTTGGGAGTGTTCAATATAATTGAAATATGTTGGGTTATACTGTATAAAACACTGAAGTATTTTTATTATGTAAAGTTTCCTCATCCATTTGATTTGGGGGGGAAAATGCACTCTGGGTAACAAGTCCTGCTTTTAATAATCACAGTTGAGAATCTGTTCATTTTGCCTAACGATATATTGCAATTAAGTCCATGGATTTGCTATTGTAGATTTTGTAGAACACCAGTATTAATGCACTGTATGAATAAATTATATAACCATTTATTTGAATATAGCTATGATATTTAAGCACAAACCAGTTAAAGCTCCATTTGTTTCATCAAAGGATAACCCCACTTATGCCCAGGGCGGTCTGAAGGGATATGAGGTTTTTTTTCAGCTTCAGTGGTCATTGGGGAGCATTGTCATTGGAAAGGGATGTCCAGTGTTTAGAATACATACGCTGCATGGCTGCGATGAAAACACTAAATGTGGCATATTTTTAAAGATCTATAGGTGGCCATACATGGGCATCTTATCTGTGTATGGGCCTACCTGAACTATATCTGGGCAAACATTACCCAGTGTTGATCAGGCAGGTTTGGATTTTCCTGTTGGATTGAGCATTTTGATGCATTCCTTAATCCGATGGCTTGCATACCGTCAGATCAACTAAGTACTGTCCACCTCACAGTGGCTTTCGTTTTCCAGGAGAATTAGGTTTGTCATTGAGCTGAGTGAGGCTTTATCCTTAGACTGTAATACAAACAGAAACCTTACTCAAGCATACTATATAATGGGGACGTCCCCAGTACAGCGTAATTGACTGTACCAACTCTTCCTGGAGCAGACTTTTGTCTGAAGTTTAGAAGGCTATTTTAACAGAGAACACTTCAGAGGATTTAATAGTGGTACTGATACAATTCCTATCAATGGTAGAAATGTGCAGTTCTGCAGGTGTACTGTATAGCTACCACTCTCCAGTCTGGCTTAAGTCACGGCAGGGTGGTTTTAAATGTGGTTTTTGCTATACTGGATAGCTGTGAACAATGTTTTTATAATGCATAGCATATCCAAGTTGCACTGTAACATATTTATATTTCTTGGAAGCTGTATTGTGTGTGTGTGTGTATACACAAGTGCTTAATTTGCTTTCACATAGTCTGCATTTACTAGTTCCTTATTCTGTGATACGTGCTTTGTCCATCGTTTGCTTTCCATTCAGTCCAACAGGAAGAGACATGGCTCCCTTGCTTGAAGACGTGGACCAACATAATTTCGAATAGTAATGGTTTGATGGCTGCAGTTAAGATACTGCATCTACCATAGACAAATGTCCATCATTCAGACCTCTAGGTACCCATGAAATTTAAGTTTTGGGATGTTGGAACAAAATATGTTGGTTAGTAGGAGGTAATAGTAGCAGGTTATGTTTTCCATTGGATATTTACCCATAACTGTTAAAATGTATATCTACGTGAGCTCAATTAAAGGGGTGGACTAAAGCCCACAAACAAAGGTTTCCCTGTTAGTGTGATGTTTCTCGGTGCAATTTAATATATGCCCCCGTGATCTTAAGCACACATCTTGGGTTTCATTCATCCAGAAGGCAGTACAGCTACCCTATCCAGTAATACTAAAAATACAACACTTCCTTAGAGGATATAGTTCTCCTTAAATTTTTATATCAAGATCAGCTTTCTTTGTTAGGATTCTTACAGAGGAGCGGCTATTTTTTCCCCTTGTTCCCCGGAAGAGGGATATATTTGCATTTTACCACAAGGCAAGTTAAAGGGTAGTTTGTTTTTAAGTTAACTTTTAGGGCTCTTACAGACGAGCGTTTTTACCTGCGTTCCGTTTTTCTGTGTTCAGCCACAGGGTAGCGCAGGAATAGACGCATTACATTTTTTCCAATGGGACTGTATTCACACAGGCGCGTGTAGGCGCCTAACGCAGGAAAAATGCAGCATGTTGCGTCTCAACCTGCATTCGGCACCTACACGCGCCTGTGTGAGTACAGCCCCATTGGAAAAAATGTAATGTGTCTATTCCTGCGCTCCCCTGCGGCTGAGCGCAGAAAAACAGAACGCAGGGGAGCGCAGGTAAAAACGCTCATCTGTAAGAGCCCTTAGTATGTTATCGAATGGCTAATTCTAATCAACTTTTGAAATAGTTCATTATTTAATAGTTTTTTAACTATTTGCCATCTTTTTCTGACTTCCAGCTTATAAATGGGGGTCATTGACCCCATCTAAAAACACATGTTCTGTGTTTTGTTCAGCATATTTGTATTCAGACCCTCTCCTGTTCATATTCCAGTACCTTATTCAAATCAATGCATGGTTGCTAGGTTAATTTGGACCCTAGCAATCCGATTGCTGAAATTGTAAAGAGCTGCTGAATACAAAGTAAAATAACTTGAAAACCACAAATAATAATAAAAATGTAAACCAACTGCAAGTTGGTGCAGAATAAAACATTATAAAAAAAAAATGTAATGCAGCTATGTAGCTTTTTGAAATCATATTGATATGTTTAATAACAATTCTCTCATTTTATTGCGTTAAAATTGCAGCTAGATTTAAACCCCTGATTTCTCCCAGTGTAAAGTATCCACTTTGTACCAAAAATATATGCAGACCTGTAACCCTGTGTTCTGCTCTGTTCTTCCATAAAGGTGGTCTGTAAAGGGAAACCTGCCATGAATAATACAAGCTGAATATAATAAACAAGTGGCAGCTTATTTAACAGAATAGTAGAAATTCAGATTCCTGCTACCAACCTGTAAGGAAATAATAAATGGCTTCATAACAAATGCATTTCAGCATCTGCCTTGGCTCCTCAATAGAAGCATTGCAACTCTATAATAATATGCCATGGTACAGGCCTAAGCTATGAATGCTCCATATATATGACCACAGCTTCTGTATGCACGTCTCCATGCATTAGAAGAACTCTGCTCACTCCAGTCCCTGCTGCAATTGTTCAAGTATGGTACATAATTGTCACTGCACCCAGTCTGGCATGCAGGAGACCTCTTTATTGTTAGTCATACACTGATTTCTGTGGAAAGTCTGAAGCATGTATGATCGCACTGCACTGCTTAGTAAATGAAACCTCTGGCCTGAAATGCTTGGCCTTTGCTATAGAATGCACATAGGAAACACAACTGCAATTGCATGTTTCTAATATAAAAACCACTTGAAGAAGAGTTCATGCTTTGTGTTTATTTTTGCTTTACACCTCTTCAGGACTGCTCATTGCTACTGGGGTGATATCCACTGCAATATGTGAGACGTGTGAGTGTTTGTCTGAGGGTTAGTAATTCTAGTTATTGGAAAATAAAGGCTGTATTAAGTCTTTCCCATTTCTTGTGCCGATGCTTCTTGTCTGCTAATGTGCTTCTGCTGCAGCTTATGAGACCACTGTACACAAGTATAATATGAATACTGGCAAATGATTGTGTTCACTCAAAATAAACTTGTTTACATACATAAGTGGTGTTCTTCCAATTATTTACGCCTTTTATTATACACACTTTATTACAGAACATTAAAGCACTTTGATACAAGAAATGTATAGTTAATTATAGGTACAGCCAATTGGCTCACAGTGACATGTAGACAATGTTTTGGTTGATAAAGGACTCCACGAGGCTGAGCCATGGGGGTGTATTTATCAAAGAGTGAAGTTAGAGCTCACCACAGTCCTCTAGATATACGCCACTGTAAACCAAGAAATCACTTGTGCACAACAAAAACCCAGTGTATATGTATGAATATGTGTATATAAGCACATGGTACAGGTATGGGACCTGTTATCCAGAATGTTCTGAACCTTGGGTTTTCTGGACAATGGATATTTCCATAATTGCTATCTTAATATCTTAAGGCTACTGGAAAATCATGTTAACATTAAATAAACCTTATAATCAGGTTTTACTTCCAATAAGGATTCATGATCTTTTTTGGATCAAGTACAAGAAAGTTGTTTTTTTTTTTTTTATTACAGAGAAAAATTAAATAAATAATTTTGTCATTTGAATAAAATGGAGTCTATGGGAGACTGCCTTTCCATGATTCAGAGCATTTCTGGATAACTGATCCCTACAAAAAAGGTTCCTATGTTCATGCCAGCGAATTCCTGGGGGCAAAAACATCATTTTTTGGACAATGTCCAAATATTCTTGAATATATTTTGCAACTTGTTAGTTTGTAATTCTAACTGCTCTCCGATTTATAGGGTTTATTGCTATTGTTTAGTGTATACTCTCTAACATTAGACCTGAGAGGGCTTGTCTCCACTGAGAACAATGTGCTGCCCCAGGGTACTTTTTTTTTTTTTTCTCCAGGCCAAAAACTGTATTATAGTGAGCCTGTTGGGAGAGGCGCATATCAATAAGCCAATTGTTTTCCCCACCCAATCGTATTTTTAAAACTGCCCAGTAGATACCTTCCCTATTCTCAGCCAGATATATATGGGATAGGCCTTTGGGCAGGGTCCAGATAAGCTGATGTCTCCTTTTAACTGAGTCAAATTGACAATTTAAAGCCCCTTACACAAAAGTGTTTCTGCCTGCGATCCTTGTCTGTGTTCCAGAGCAGGGGAACATGGAAACAAATAAATAAGGGTGGCTAAATGCACTGCCAATTTATCTAAAGCATGGATTACCCAAATCTAGGTGGCGCTAAGACAAACAATTAGTAGAAATGTAACTTTTGGTCACCAGCGACCAAACAGAAGCCATAAATACAGCACTCTCCAGGGTACCTTTAAAAGCTATTTTTTATCCATAAGATTCATTTAAAGCATAAACTCACCACACTTAAAGGGATTGTTCACCTTTTAGTATGATGTAGACAGTGATATTCTGAGACAATTTGCAATTGGTTTTCATTTTTTATTATTTGTGGTTTTTGAGTTATTTAGATTTTTATTCAGCAGGTCTTCAGTTGCAGCTTCAGCATCGTGATTGCTAGGGTCCAAGCAACCATGCATTGAGTTGACTAAGAGACTGTGATATGAATAGGAGGGGACCTGAATAGAAAGATGAGAAATATAAAGTAGCAATAACAATAACTTTGTATCTTTATAGAGCATTTGTTTTACATGGGGTAAGTGACCCCCCATTTGAAAACTGGAAAGAGTTAGAAGGAGAAAGCAAATAATTCAAAAACTATAAGAATTAAATATTGAAAATCAATTAGAATTGTCCACTTTATAACATACTAAAAAGTTAATTTCAAGGTGAACTACTGCTTTAAAGTGATAGTCATGGGAAAAAAATGTTTTTTTTCCTCAAAATGCATCAGTTAATAGTGCTGCTACAGCAGACTTCTGCACTGAAATCCATTTCTCCATAGAGCAAACAGATTTTTTTATATTTAATTTTGAAATCTGACAGGGGGCTAGACATATTGTCGGTTTCCCAGCTGCCCCAGTCATGTGAGTTGTGCTCTGACAAACTTCAGTCACTCTTTAATGCTGTACTAAGAACAGCACTCAATGGTAAAATCTAGGTCCCACTGTGACACATTCAGTTACATTGAGTAGGAGAAACAACAGCCTGCCAGAAAGCAGTTCCATCCTAAAGTGTTGGCTCTTTTCTGACCAGGCAAAATGACCTGAGATGGCTGCCTACACAACAATATTACAACTAAAAAAAAAATACACTTGTTGAATTGATTCAGGAATGACATTTTATATGGTAGAGTGAATTATTTGCAGTGCAATTTAAAAATAAAAACTACATCATGAAAATCATGACAGAATTCCTTTAAAAATTAAAAAGACATACCTTTACCATCAATAGAATCTATATTGGAAGCTTCCAGTGCACACTTAAACTCAAATTGTCACACCAGCACTCAAGCTTTTTTTATATATGTAGAAAACAAGTTAGCTTTTATTAACTCATTATGTTAACTGCAATTTTTCATGATATGTCCAGTCCAGACACCCACAATGAAATGATGTCCAGATAATGCGCATTGGCTAATAATTGTGCACGTTGTGTCTCCGTATGTGGGAGTTGTAGTTGCAGCCAGTTCAATTCAAAGACACAATTCCAACTGGACCCTCAAACAATTGCTTTCCGTGCAGTTCCAACAAACAAATAAAATATAAGCGAATTAAGCTTCCATTATAGTATCTGGTTCAACTTATCTTAACCATAATTTATAAATTAGATAATTTTTCATATGTCCAGTCCAGACACCCACAATCAAATGATGTCCAGATAACGTGCATTAGTTAGTTACTTTGCATGTTGTGTCTCAGTATTTAGGAGTTATAGTAGCAAACAATTAAATCCAAAGATACAATTCAAACTGTCTACCAAAGTGTTGCCATTTTTTTTATTGGATACCACTTGGGTCATCATACAGAATATGGAAATATATCCTTATGGTACCCCCCATCCATCATAAACATTGCTGCCAGATATAATTACACAGAACTAATTGTAACTAAGCAAACCACTGAGTATTTAATTGCTATTCTAAAAAATGTTTGATCAAAAGTGTCACTGTTTTCAGCAAAAACATGGGAACCCATTATTGAGTCCTGACTAGTGATGATTGAATCTGACCCGTTTAGTTTAGCTGATAATTGGCCGAAGTGCATCAAAGTCTATTGGCAACAACATTTTTTTGTGACACAAGACAATTTTTTTCACCCATAGGAGTCTATGGGTGTAATTTTCGTAGCTAATTTTGGTGAAAAATGTCACTCCTCACTAGTACCGACCAACAGTTTCAGTGACAAAGAGTCTCTGAGTGACCTGTGAGCCCAAACACAGTAGACTTGTTCCCTTCTGACAACTACCTCTTATAGTGACTAAGTATGGTACCAAGCTACCAGCGCCTTCTGGACCTACAAGCTTTAAAGGATAACTTCACCATCCTTTGCCAATCAGCAACTTTGGGCAGTGTGCTAGTGAATGGGGAACCAAACCCTTGCTAATTAAAACCCTACCCTACATTGACCCCCTCCCTGCTCCCCCCCAGCCTAAGTGGTACCTTTGGTAAATGCCCCAACTCTTTACTTACCCCTCAGTGCAGATTCAGGGCATCAGAGTTCACGGGTGCCATCTTCTTCTCTTCGGTAATCTTTGGGTCTTCTTCTGGTGCTTCGGCAATTTCTGTGACTTTCAGCGCATGCCCACTTGACAAAAAACAGACGATTGCCCCAAAGTTTACCAAAGAGAAGAAGATGGCGCCTGGGAACTATCATGCAGTGAATCTGCACCGAGGGGTAAGTAAAACAGACGATTGCCCCAAAGATTACCAAAGAGAAGAAGATGGCGCCCGGAAACTATCATGCCGTGAATCTGCACCGAGGGGTAAGTTCCCGGGCGCCATCTTCTTCTCTTTGGTAATCTTTGGGGCAATCGTCTGTTTTTTGTCAAGTGGGCATGCGCTGAAAGTCACAGAAAGAGTTAGGGGTATTTACCAAAGGTAACACCTAGGTTGGGGGGGAGCAGGGAGGGGGTCTATGTAGGGTAGGGGTATTTATTAGCAAGGGTTTGGTTCTCCTTTAACAAAGAAGTAGGCTAAATATACGCACATAACTAGAGTAGAAGAAATTATCCCGCTTGATCCATAGCTCGTTATATAATTTTCAGTTAGGCTCTACAATGTAGAATAAGCAACTAGAGAGCCTTTTCAAATCTTTGTGTAGTTTTATTTGAAGCACTTCATGTTTTCGGACAGTTAACAAACAATCAAAAAAAAAAAAAAACAGTGAACTCTTAAAGCAGTTACTTTCCCATAATTCCCAAATGTGCATCCTCAGCTCCATCTAGTGGCCAGAGTTAGAGACATCTGGCTAACATGATGTTAAACCCTATACCCTATCAGCAACATTGCTATGTTTGGAGCCCCTAACCATTTGTAGCAAGATGTTACTATAAAATCGACTGCACTGGCTATGGAACCAGCATTGGGACGTGTAGTGCTTTTAGGGTGTTATGCACATATTTCACCAGCAGGTGGCTCATTGCCCCAGATAATCATTGTGACAATGCTATGCACTTCTGTCTAACAGATGATATACTGACTTCCCACATTATGTAAGCTCAGGGCTAGTTACACAGCCTTCCAAAACACATTTATATTTCATGTGTGGCTGCAGTGGTGAATATTGTCTCATCTGATGTTACCCAAGCTGCAGACAAGAAGCAGTATTCAACAATGCAAGCAATTCACAAGGGACCAAATGAAAAATAAAATATGCATAAATATTAAGGATTTTGTTTCCTTAAGTCCAAATGTTACTTAGTCTATATTTTCAGTATTAACATGCGATAAACATCACTAGTGATGTCGCTTATACCAACCAATCGGATCTTTGCTTTTGTTTTCTAACTTCTAGGTGACCAAATCTATTTGCTGATTGGTTGCTATGGGCAACATCACTGGTTATGTTTGTCTCCAGAGCTAATAAATACGTCCCTTACTGTTTTTCTTGTCTCCTCCTATTATATAATATAAAAATAAAAAACTTTCCACAAGTAGTTTATATAGTGAATAAACTACCCCCTCTTATATAAATGTAAGGATTTTATAAGTTACCGTGGAGTTCCATGACCATACAAAAACACCAGGCCAAAGGAACAGGCCATGGAACTCTGAGGTGACTTCTAACATCCTCATATTTTGCAATAGCGTGTACTTTATTATTATACACAAGTTTCAATGTTTCAGTGTGCAAACAAGCTGCCGACTTTTGGATTAACCAGTTAAATTCTTTTCTAGCCACACTGCATGTTGTGTGCGAAGCATTCACCTACAATGCAACATTCCTTGTGTGACTTTTGTTAGAAAGATCCTCTGTTTCCTGTTTGTCTCATTTGTACCTACTGGGGCTGCCACTACAAAGTACTCCTACTTGTTCCTCTTAATAAAAAGGAAGAACAGGCGCCTGTTGCTTTTCTTTTTTTAGGTCATATTGTTTTTGTGTTTACATCATCAAACATATTACTGTATATGCCATAGGGCTTTCAGACGATTAACCACTTAACTGCCGCAGATTGTAAACTATGCTGTCTACTGCAGTTCAGGGTTAGGAAGCATTTGCCATAGACAGTAAGCAGAGTGGGAAGCAAGTAGCCTCTGCCATTTTTGGCCCCATAGCGGTTCTCCTCCTGGACCTGCAGCCTTTCTGCATCAGGTAAGAGGCACAAACAGACAGCCTTTTTACAGGAAGTACATTTCTTATCTGCTTCTGAATTTTGGAACCAGAGACACAAGTATAAGTAGCTGGAAGATGGCAGTACAGCATGAAGGTGGGATCCACGATGACAACATTGTATAGGTTAGGGTTGGGGGTAGGTTAAAGTTTTGCTGGTTAGGGTTAGCCACAGCTTGAGTTTTTCTTGATGTGCACATCACTAACACCAATCCCCAACATCAATATCAGTGTTGTGATCGTCTTTCCTTTGGCTTCCAGATACCTGCAGCAGATTTATTGGCACCTCAAAGGACTTATTGGCTCTTCTACTACTCCTTACTTGAGCTCACCTTGTTCACATCCCAGCTCCTCAGTACTTAGTACGAGACCGTCTAAGGTTCCTGTCCACCAGTGAGGTAAGCCTGACATTTATTTGGCCAAATTCATATCTGCATTTTAGCCCAGTACAATTCTATTGTTTTTGCAAATTCTATGTGCTGGATCTTTATGTTTGATGCACTAAATAAAGTACTCTTTGCCAAACTTAGCTGAATCCATGCAGAGGTATTTTATTGATGAATAAACAACTTTTGATGATGATTTAACTTTTCAAGAGAAGGGAATTCCCATCTGGAATGGTTCTGCATGTACATTATGCACAAAACCATTCCAGTAATATGATAAATGGATATAGAAAGTAGAAGTGACACAGGAACACATGGCAGCCAATAACTACTTTGTACAGCTCTGACTTTTGACATCAGGTACAGGGAAGTAGAGCCCTCTTTGGAAGTCTGGATGGTACAGTTAGAAAGGGGGGCCTATGCAGGGGCCCTATGCTTTACAATTGACTTTAATATGTAATTCCATTAATTTAAGTGTACTGCTGTGACTGACTCTGGGTGCTGTGGAAACCATGGAGCTACCACCTGTTCAAGAAGTGGCAGTGGCTCCAGGGTTCCCCTGCGTCAATAGGTGCAACAGTACCTGATTTGGAATGGAAGGAAGGGCTGGTAGGTGCCAAGCATAACGAAACAGCAGCGCAAAGAGTGTATTTTGACAAGTAACTTTAATGAAAGTGGTTTTATGCACAACTGACTGCAGGGAAAGTGCAAGTTGCTCATTGCACTTGAGTTCATAAATGAGCCCTTTAGTCTAGTCACAGTACATCAAAACAAATACAATCTACCTTTTCCTGAATATTTTAGACTTGCAGACTAGCTGATATCAGCTGGGTACATAGGTATGATGCAGTATTAGCCCTAAAGTGGGTATCATAATGTACAGAGCACTAGAGAATGTGTGTCCATGTTAATGGTGTTATTCACTGCCCAAACTCTTTTTTTCAGATTCTTTACCAGATATAAAGATTTTATATATTTTATTATAAGCATATATCAACAAATGAATAAAATCATAGAAGTATATAAAAAAAAGTAGATGAAAAGTACAGAAATAATATAATCCAGACTAAACAAAGTCAGTTACCCCCCCATCCGACCAGAGCTGCTTTAGAAAGACACAAGACACTGAAAGTTAAACTTCAGTATTAAAAAATGATCACAAATAGAAAATGAAAGCTGTATTTCCGGCAAGTGATCTGAAAACAACTGAACTAAAAAAAAGTGTTGGAAGGTGAACAACCCCTTTAAAATTGCCTAAATCGTATGGTCCACAGTGTGTGAAACAATAATTTTGACATGAACGATAAAGTGTGAATTTTAATAGGACATTCTCTGGTGCTCCATACTTATAAGTTTATATGATTTCTGTGTTGTCTGGGAGCTCAGTGGTTACCCAATACTTGCTGCAATTACTATTCAGGCATTCTACTTCCTGTACGTTACTTTCCCAAACTGCTCAGGAGAACCACCAGCATTCATTGCTTTGCAGTGTAGTTCTGACCATCATCATGAGGCAACAGCTTGGTAGACCTGACAGGGGACTGCGGTTTATATTCCCTGCGTGAGAACAGAGTTGAACTGGCTACCCATATTCTTCTGGAGATTTATGTTGGCATTTGTCTAAACTTTTTTTCTGACACAGACAGGGACCAGAGAGGATATATGAGAAGCACAAATAAAGGTGTAATTCTCAACTTTAACAATCATGTTATCCCATATATAAACCAGGTACCATAAATGTATTTTGACATATGATAAGGGTGATTAAAACCAACCTCTATGTCCCCTTTAAGGGCATTGAATATTTTATATATAATATTACATTTGTGTACCAACAATGTCTTTACCAGGTAACTTTTGTTACTTGTCAGTGTTTAATAGTAAAATGTCCCAACACTTATTTTACCAGGTGTCATGTGTATTTACGTGCTTGCCAGAAAACACTTTAATTCTGGCAGATAGATGAAGCAGTTAAAGAGAGCAAGAAATGGCATATGTAATGCATACTGTGAGTCTAACATTAGCTCCAGAGTCACCATGGCCTGACCTCAAGCTGGCTCAGAGCCCAGGCTTTTCCTAAAGTTGAGGCGCTCACATTTCATGTCAAAAGGCTTGCTATGCACACTTAGCAAATGTTTGTGGTTGTAGTATTTAACTGCTAAGTTCATCATACTTTTTACCAGTATAGAATACTTTGTTTTAAAGAATGGTTCTGGTAGAGCATTCTGCTGCTAAACACTTATAAGCATTCCAGAATTCTGCATTTCAGTCACACCTTTCTCTTTACAAAAGTTTCTGCTCCTTTCTCATTAATCCCTACAGGAAACTAGGGTGTCATGTATCCCTTCTTATTAGCAGTTGCCTGGCATCTATATTTCATGTATAATTAATAATGAATGGAGGGCACACCAGAAAAATTCAAAGATTAATAAGAGGTGCAGAAACAAGTGCTACCCCTACCTCAGGTAACTCACATCACTGACTCATCTGCATGTTTGCACACTCAAAACAAAAACAATTTGGCAAAAAAGGTGGTTTAAAAGTCAATTTTTACTATTTGTTCAGAAAAACATTTTATACAGACAATGCCTTACAAAACATGGCATAATTTTGACAATATTAAAAAGTAGCAAAGAGTATCAACCACCCATTAATTATATGCAGCAAGAAAGAAATCAGCAAGGGAGCGGATACACCTACCAGAATCCCCTTGACAAAGGCCTTGGTGCCGAAACGTTGGGGCCATTCTCATTTTTCTGGTAGGTGTATCCGCTCCCTTGCTGATTTCTTTCTTGCTGCATATAATTAATGGGTGGTTGAAAATCTATATTTCATGTTGCAGAAACACTGGTCCCATTTCCTATCTTATCTGTTATCCCTCCCCCCAGAATATATGTATATCTTTATTTAAATATGAATATACAGTAATGGTTGTAGGATAATTTGCAATTTTTTTTGAAGTAACAGGACTTTTGAATAGAGTAGTAGTACACTTATGGGCAAAGTCATCAAAATGTGAATTTAATGTATAAAGTCGGAAAAAAAAGCTTCATGGCAGTATTTTCAAACTGCATGTTTTCTTTTATTAGCAGTGCAAAACACTACATGTTTCGGGTACAACTCTTTTTCAAGTGTATTTTTACACGTATGGACTGATAATGTAGTAAAGTCTTTGGTATGGGTAAAGAAAATCCCTTCCCCAATATCTGAACACCTCTTTAGTGGTCTTCACTTTAAAGGACCAGTAATGTCAAAATTTTTTTTACAAAATTCGTTAGTATACATTGAAATATAAACACCAACATACTTTAAAAGCCTTGCAAAGCCTTTATTAAAAAATAACTTACTGAAACTCCACTTCCTGTCCTCTTTAGAAACGGCGACAGGGCGACCATCCATCCTGCAGCAGTTGATTTCTTCTCCCTGGCTATCTCTCCTGGCCACCCTATGTCTGCCGCGCTCTGCCAGTAAGATTGACAGCCAGCTTCTTCTTCTCCTCCAGTCACTTCTTGATGCAGCCTTACTGGTCCTGGTGGTGATCATCTATGGGGCAGTTGTTGTTGGCACGAAACCGGTGTGCACTGGCCTTCTCCCTACACACTCGGTGCACCACCAAAACAGCTTGAAACCACACAATATAGGCATATATACAATGTGTATATATATATATATATATATATATATATATATATATATATATATATAGTCCAAGCAAGTATGGAACGCACACCATAAGTGAAAATCCGAGTAAAACTATACAAATAGCCCATCGGTGACGGCACTCCACAAAAAATCAGGATACACAGGTCATCTAGTCAATTTAGAGGTTTATTGGTGGACCAACGTTTCGATTCCATACTGGAATCTTCTTACAATAAGGATTAATTATATCTTAGTTGTGATCAAGTACAAGCTACTGTTTTATTATTACAGAGAAAAAGGAAATAATTTTTAAAAATTTAGATTATTTGGATAAAATGGAGTCTATGGGAGAAAGCCATTCCGTAATTTGGAGCTTTCTGGATATGGGGTTTCCGGATAAGGGATCCTACTATACCTGTACTGAGTGTATTAAACAGAAGAGCTATATAGCCTCAATCTTTGGATCAGAACTGATCATCTGGGCTAAACACTAGAATACATTGAATGTTACAGTGCACCAAGTTCTAACCAAAGCTAGAAGGCTCTTAATTTTCATAGAAACAGTATAAGCAGCTTCAGGAGCTACAAATGCTGATCAGCATAAGCACATTAATTGGCTCATAAGTAAGCAGCAGTGGCATAAATCTGGAAGAGGGAGTATGTACAGTGTAGACAGCACATCCAGCTGTAAAAAAGCTTCTAAGTTTTGTTACTTTCCCATTGTACTTTGGTTCTTCAGTGCTGTCCCACCGTCCTCCTCGATAGACTCAAACCAGGATACTTGATCCTTATAGCTGGGAGATTACACTACATTATAACAGTCGAGGTTTCCGGACACAGCAAAGATACAACTGAAGCTGGCAGCTGACAGAGAAAAAGCAGGTTGGCTGAGCTAAAACCTCTATAGACATGCTTTGTGAAACGGGAGTCCCTGTTAGGGTTGCCACCTTTTCTGGAAAAAAATACCGGCCTTCCTATATATTTATCCTTTTTCCCTATTAATAACTTTGGGATCAGCCATAATTTTTACCCGCCAGGCCTGTAAAATACTGGCCAGGTGGCAACCCTAGTCCCTCTCTTCACTTGTCTGTCCCAGCCTGCTGATGTTGCTTCCACGTGAAGTGCAGCCAGCTCTTTCCACTGCTTCCATCTCTGACTGCACTTGAAGAGCCGAGGCAAGATTCTCACCTTCTCAAGTATTGATCTGTGTACAGGCCCGACTAGCAATCTGTGGGTTCAGGCAAATGCTAGAGGGGCTGCTGTAAAATGCCACAGAAAGTGACTATTATGTGGGCTGGTGGGGGCTGTTTGGGCCTCTGTGTACTAGGAATGCCAGGGCCTATTTCATACCTCCCAACTGTCCCTTTTTCGGAGGGACAGACCCTCTTTTGACAGCTCAACCTGCAGTCCCTCATTTGTACAGGAAAGTCTCTCTTTTCTCTGCACTGAATAGCCAGAAAAAGAAACAAAGTTGCTCACTTAATTGGCTTTTAGCAGAGAGCCCAGAACACCTAACAGGTGCAAATAAGATACTTTGTAACGTTTTTGAGACAAAAAAACACAGTTGGGCAGCATGCAGCACCCTAAAACCCTGCCACCCTAGGCCCGGTCCTTGGTGGCCTTTCCACAAATCTGGGCCTGCTTGTGATTATAATATTACTAGGGATGCACCGAATCCACTATTTTGGATTCGGCCGAACCCCCGAATCCTTCGTGAAAGATTCGGCCGAATACCGAACCGATCCAAACCCTAATTTGCATATGCAAATTAGTGGTTGAAAGGGGAAAATATTTTTTACTTCCATGTTTTGTGACAAAAAGTCACGTGATTTCCCTCCCTCCCCTTATTTGCATATGCAAATTAGGATTCGGATTCGGCCGAATCCCGAACCGAATCCTGGATTCGGTGCATCCCTAAATATTACATAAGCATAATGGATTGTATCATATTTACGTCTTCAAACTCAGATCCGAGATCATTACTGTAACTGACAATGTGCAATAAACGTGGGATAAATATACCACAAACTAAAAAGCTAACAATTTAATTTGGCCTTAGTCTGCACAAAAACCGCTTTCCCATTTGGTCAAATTGTAAGAAGAGGTTCTTATTGCTGCAGTTACTACTGGCAACCAGGAAAAGAAATATTTTTATTAGTTTCTTGCCACACAGTTGTAACTATAAACTGAAAGTGTAAATGATTTCTAATGAAATTGGGAACTGAGGTAGCAGAGGGCACAGTGTAAATGCAACGCCAAGTTACGCAGTCTCGTCACGCCCACAAGTCGGCTACGTGGTACGTCATTACGCCTACGTGTAATCGTGACGCTAGTCTCGCGCGATGAGACTTCCGGCATTGGAATTTTCTATCAAGGAGGAGCATGTGGTTTAACAATTTTGCGTGTGATGTAAGTTGCGATCCGGGTCTGCGGGCAGTGTTAGCACAATCGGCCATAAAGGCTGTGCAGGGGGGAGGACATACGGGTACCTTAGTAGTCGCCTTCCTGAAGTCTGCAGCTCACTGACAGCAGGTGGGCCGGTAATCCGAGTACGTGCAGTCTGCCTCGCTTTAGACTCAAAACCCACTGGATCTGGGACTGCCCCACTGATAGCGGCCCTGGCAGCATTTCTTTAAATTTAGTTCTCCTTTAACTGTGATGAATTAACCCAAATAAGAGTCTTTTCATGTTTAGCTATAATAACATGTTTACTAACATTGAAGATAAATATCTGGATATGTTGGCCATGGCAACCAATGAGTAATTAGATTTAAAAAGCAAAGATCTGATTGGTTGCTGTGGGCAACATCTCCAGATATCTATCTCCAATGTTAGTAAACACGCCCCTTAAAAATGTTCTTTTGAGACACACTATGGGTCTATGTGCCTTGCTTAAAGATTTAAATAGGTAACCTTTAATTTTATCTATTTCCTTTTTTTTTTTACTGTAGATCAAAAAACGTATCTGCTGAGTGAATAGAACCATGGAATCTTTAGAAGAACAGCTTTCTCATCTTCACCTGGCCAGGCGATGCGCCGTAAAAGATAAGGTGACTTATGTTGTTGGCATTGACGTGTCAAAACCTACAGAGGGACAGAATGATGAGAAGATTGCGATTTTATGCTCAAATAAATCAGTTCAGTTATATGATAAAGGAACTATGGATTTTATCCGAGAATATAATGGGCATCCTGCGGTATTAAGTGAAGTAAAATTCTCTCACTCAAATAGTCATCTATTGTTTTCAGCATGTAGTGATGGTACAGTAAAAAGCTGGGATACACGGGTGTCTGGAACAGATGCCATGCAAATATTTACTGGCTACCCGTCCAATGCCTTCATCAGCTTTGATATAAGTTGCAATGATTTTGTCGTTTGTGCTGGGACAGAAAAAGTTGAAGAGGATGCCTTCCTCGTTTTTTGGGATGCCAGATATAATTCTGGAAACAAGTCTGCACTCCAAGATCCTCTTGGAGTTTATGCAGAGTCTCATTTTGACGACATCACTAAAGTGTGCTTTCATCCCACAAATCCAAGCATGGTAGCATCTGGATCCACCGATGGGCTTGTCAATATATTTGATATCAGCAAAGATAATGAAGATGATGCATTAGATGCTACATGCAACTCCGACTCTTCGGTGAGTTTCCTGGGATGGGCAGGACGAGATTCTGACCAGATTTATTGCCTCACACACGACGAAGGTTTTTATTGGTGGGATCTTGCTCAGATAGATACCGACAAACCAATTACATTGTCCAAAATTCAAGATATGAGAGAGGAATTTGCCACACATAATATTGACTATATGATTGGTGGAATCTATCATAAAAAGGAAAATACATTATTTCTTCTTGGAGGATCTCACAGTGGCAATGTTAACCTTCTAAAATGTGACAATGATGGTGTCAAGCACTTAAAAACCACACATGGAGGGCATTCGTCCACCGTACGATCTTTTTATTGGAATTTTGAAGATGACTCTCTCTTGACTGGTGGAGAAGATGCACATTTGCTATTCTGGAAACAAGGAAGTTTGGGTACATCACCCCTAAAAAAAGAATCCATGAAAATCGCATCATCTGTGCAGCAGCGAGTACGAGTGCACAATAAGAAGTCTTACAGGACTAAGTAAAAATGTCTTGGAATTGTTTCACAATTTCATTTACATTTTTGTAATTTAAAAATATTGGCTTGTGGGTTTTAACATAAAGTAATAAAATCTGTTGTTACAAATAATAGTTTGGCAATTTAAAATACAATTATTGTTCACTCCTTCGACAAGTTTCATCGTATTGTAATTGTATAATTGTCATTCTGATTTCAGAATTGATTGCAATATTTACAGGGGCACGTCATCTTAAAATGTATTGTTTTCAAATGGTACACTGCAAATTACTTTTCCTTCACAATATATCCATTTTCAAATGAATTGGAGTCATTTTTATCCATCCTTTGTTGCTCAGTAGCAGCTCAGTAAGCTTTGCTGCTTACTTACCAAACTGTGAATTTGAAAAATTCATTGATACATTTTTCAGAAGCACTTTCAGCACCTACTGAGCATGCACCTTGAGCTTTACTAGTCTGTAACAGAGGAGCATCACACAAAGTGATGAAATGTATCCGTTGTAACAGTATAGAATGTTATGAGAGAGAGCTGCCACTGGGAAAAATATGTGGGGCAGAAATTAAACTATTTATATTAAAACTTACATTTTAGAAAATAATGTGAACTGCCCCTTTAACATTTCTGATTTAAATCTTTAGGGTCAATAAAAAAATCCCACATTCAGTTCTCCAGTTTAACAACAGCTGTAGTTCGCCACTCAATTTTTTTTAACAATTATTTTTAGTGGAGTTTTAAAGATACAGGCATACCTGAACATCATAATGTATTAAAAGGTTACAACAATGAGTTATGGTCTGAGTTTTCTTGTACATACATGTTGAATTACTCAAAGACACATCTGTTTTGGGACTTGAGTATAAGGCAATCTTTAACAAAATATGTGCAGGTTTTAGATCCTTGTCCTTAGTTATCTGTGTATTGTAGGTAACCCTGTTCTTTTCCCTTATAAATATGCCAGTTCATCACTCAAATTAATAATGTACCAACCAAAATGGATAAGGCTGTAAGAATCATGATATCCAGTCTGGAGTCCAGCAGCTATTTCTCAATATACAAGATTAAACTTTTTGGCGTTACTGGCCCATTAATACAGTTCTGTTGCTAAAGCGATGGCTATTCTTGCAATTTAAACATTAGATTTTTAAATATACCATGTGGCCATAGAGTAAGCTTACAAGATCTGTCAACAGAAGTATCTTTGGTAAGTGGTGAGTGATGGAAGGGGGTGGTAAGACTGACACTGTTCTCTGTCTGATGGCAGCAGTGGTCAGAATGCCCCATTTGACATCCTATAGACATGTGTACAGTATACTTTTACAGCGCCTGCTCTTTACTCAACCTCAATCACTTTTGTTGGTAAAGACTGTACCCTTTTGTAAGTGGTTTGTCACATGTTGACAAGAGCATAAGTGTTTGATGCATAAATATGTGTGTGGCCAAATGAAATGCATTGAGTCTGTATCCTCCATCACGCTATTTATGGTCCATAAGATTTCACTTACCAGCAGTCTGCCAGCAGATCCAAAAAAACATAACGAGATTGAACAAAAGATAAGCACTGTCAATGCATTTATTCATATGTGGCCTTAGTCATGTGAGAGAAAAATCCTCTCTTAGATCTAAGGGCTTAAACAGAAACTGCACAAAACCTGGCTTTGTATTAAAATTATATTATGTATCAATGTTTGTTGCTTTTATGCTAATATAGTGGAATGTTTCTCTTAATTTCATAGTATAACAAAAAAAATTAATTATTAATTTAATATTATTTTTTTTTCCTGTACATAGAATAATGTTGCTATGACATAGATGCCTTGGAGTTTGTTTGCCAAGAGATTTACTGCCCGCTGGCAGAAATCAGCCAGCGGGCAGTAGCCTTCTCTCTCTTTCTCATTGAATCCGCTTGGCGCAAACAGACTGAGCAAATTCTGCATATTGAGCCAAAATCCACCTAAGTTTGATTGCAAAAAGCCAATCTGAAGAGAAGGAGGGCAGAAATCAGCCTGTTTTTTTGTGATAAATTAAACTGACAGAAGCAATACAGGTATTTTTATAAAAAGTCTCTTGTTTTCTAAAAATGGTGCCACATTTATATAAGACATGGAGGATCACACCCTTCTACTTTAGCAACTTGTGCTGGTAAATAAAGTGACAGTACGGCACTCAATGGGAATACTTGTGAAAAAAATCAAGATTTATTGAAAAATAAGAAAAAGTCTCTTGTTTTTAGAAAAACAAGAGACTTTTTATAAAGTTGAGTGCAATATATATATATATATATATATATATATATATATATATATATATATATATATATATATATATATATATATATATATATATATATATATATATATACACACACACACATACACATACATACACACACATCTTTTAGGGCCCTTTTGGTGTTATTGGCCTTTTAGATATGTTGTTCAATGGATAGTAGACTCTTTATATATTTATATAAGTAATACTTAGAGTAATGGCACACCGAAGCCCCTTAACCTGTCCTTCATAAAATTGTAATTGGCTGTGGGTGCCTCTGTACACATTGGTCAGGGGATTATTGGCCTGGTAACACTAACCACTGTTTTTTTCTGACAAGCTGGCACAGCTGTTTACTGGTAATAGTCACTGTAATCCATGTATGCAGTTCTTTGGTGTAACCTTCTTGGTCTGTTAGAAAAAGCAATGCTTTTAGCACCAACAATTGAACTGTGTAACACTGGTCTTAATGGGCTACTTAAAACACAGCAGCAAAGTGCCCAAAATCACCCCACGAAGACTTGCATATAAACTGCCTGCATTTGAGTCGGTGCTTATCAGGCAGGCATGTTCTGAGAACAAGCCCTGGCACAAATATTTGCAGGAAATTTAATTTAAAGTAAATAGTGCAAAGTGCAATTTTAGATGCAAAGCATCATGTTTTTTCTATTGCAGCTGTGCATCAGTTGTGCTCGATCCATAAATAAAGGCAGTGTTGTGTGTGCATTTTCAAAGAAATCATGTGAGTTGCGTCATTAACTTAGAGCTGAGTATTTCGGGTGCCAAACAGATTAAATGACTGGGGCAGTTACTTTTAGTATATCTACCCCAACTCTTCCCCCTAATTGTTCTTAAGGATGGGCCCTGGGATTGACACTTTTTCAAAAGTAAAGAAGATTACACTTTTTTTCTAAAAAGTAGTTTTTTCTAAAGTAGTTTCAGAAGTCTAGCTGCCCAATGGGACCCTCACCCTTTATTTTCCACAAGCTCAGAGATGGTAGTAAGTGCACCATTGCAGCATCATTCATGTATAGTTATATCTTGCACATCCTTTGACAAATAGGTGGTTGCCTGACAAAACATTTTTTTCTATGGTTATATTTGAAAACTGCTGTTTCCATTTTAACCTCCGGAGACCAGAAAACTATAGCATAACCCCTCCCCCTAAAAAATAATCAGTGAAATTAAGCATAAACAAATTCTTCCTGGAGAGTCCCCTCCTCTTGAGAGTACAGGATGGAGAATCCCATTCTATGTAAACAGTTGGGTAAAATCCCTCTTATAGTAGAGGGAAGTACTGTATTTTTATGCAATACTTTATGAAGAATCAAGGGTGGTGTGTGTGCTCTCATCATACATGTACAAGTTACTGTAGAGTAATGTGTTTCCCATACCTGTACTGAGTTCATTTTATTTTGCTAACAATGTTGTGCACTAACAGAAATATTGAAAACTATTTCTCTAAATTAGGAATAATAGGTGAGAGACCATTGCTTTTTGGCAAAATGAACAGCTAGTTCCAATAAATAAATAACATTGCAAAATATACAGCATATATGTTTGTGGAGGTTGAACATTTGAAATGTAAAACGGAACAGCTATTAGCATGTACTGTTATTTGAAATTTAATCTCAATCATGGTCCCTTTTAGCTATTCTTGGTAGAAATCAATACTGACAACATCTCATTTTACGTGTGCCTCTTTTTATAACATAAGGCTGGCTTGAGCGTCTTTTCTGAGAATGCTTACGTTGGGTTGCACAGCAATATATTATGTATTCATGAAATACTAACTTCTGCTGCAGCACCTACTACAGGAATGCTAGCTCTCTCTCTAGCTCTTGTTGCTTTCTGCCCAATATGCCACCACCTTCTAGATGGGTCCTAAGAGATCAAATCTGACTCATCCACTGCTTTATAGTGGCTCTGTTATGGGGCATTTTTGTCCAGGGCTAAATACAATTGTATTGTTAATTTTATTAAGGAATAAATAAAGGCAATCTTCCACCAGGCTGTTAAATCAAAGTGAAATGGTTTATTGTGTCCACAGCGTTATCCGTTTCGAGTTACAAACACTTACAGTAGTCATGTGCCTATGACTAAGTGTTTGTAACACGAAACGCGTAAGGCTGTGGACACAAAAAAACATTTCACTTTGATTGAACTGCCTGGTGGAAAATTGCCTTTATTGAGTGCCTATTCCAAAGAATTTTTGGTTGGTCCGCTCCCCGGTGTAAGGGCTCAGGGCGGTGCACCTGGGCCTCTTCCTTGATATGGTGAGTTACTATATACTATTTGGAAACCTCACCTTTAGATTTAGATTAGATTATAATTTTATTAAGGGTCTATCATATTGCTATGTAGACAGAGGCATAACTAGATATTACTGGGCCCCCACAGTAAATCATTTTTCAGCCCCCTGAAAACCTATTTTACCAATATTTATTGAAATTGTATATTAGGGCCTCATTGGGCTCCTGGGCCCTCCTGCAGCTACAGGGTCTGCATTATCTGTAGTTACGCCCCTGTATGTAGATATTAATATTGTGTTTGTATAGTTCGATGCCATTAGTGATTGGAGCTCAACGAGCTATAGATAATACAAGGGACAGAAAAGCAAGATAGGACTATACTATACTGTACATGTGCAGAGCGCCTTCCATAAACCATAGGTTTTATTACCATGACATGAGTTTGATAACATTAAAGGGATTCTGTCGTGATTTTTATTTCTAAATTACACTGTTTACACTGCAAATATAAAATTCCTAAACCAGCAGTGTATTTTTTTAGACCTCTTGTCAAAGGAGAAATACAAATACTCTGCATGAAAGATAAGGGTAGACAGAGGAGGTGGCATTAAGAAACTGATGGTGACTGAGGGCAGGTCAGGAGTGAGATTAAAAATAGGTCCTGGCATTTCAGTATACAAAGGCCCAATAAAAAGTGAATGTCTATGGCATCTTAGGCTCTTGCCAGACGAGGTTAATTATTGGCTTGAGTGTACACAAAGGTTAGAATTAGCCCAGCTGCTGACCTCTGCTTCCTCCTGTGTCTGCACATAAAGGCAAAACTATGCTCTTGGCATGTCTGCATCAAGGCCAACACAGTGCCTCTAAGTGCAAAAACAAGAGGGAGCACAAGTCAGTGGATCGACTAATGCCTGGCCTACATTTATATGCAGGATGAGAATCCACACCATTTGGCAGCAGCCTTTCTGGTATTTGCCAGAATCAACAGATTGCCAGTTAGGCCTGATTGGGGGTGAAAATTAGAGGCACAGGGTAGAGTCCTGCAGAGGGTCGGGTACCCGCGGGTTACCCACAAAAACCTGCGGTACCCTGCGGGTTGCGGGTAGGAGTTCCAAGTGCGGGTAAAGAAACGGGTTTGCGGGTCTGGGTTGCGGATAAGATACTTGTGGGTAGGGTCGGGTAGCGGTTCAAAGCGCGCAAGAATGCGGGTCCGGGTTGCGGATTGCAGGTTGCGGGTCCCAAAAGATTGACCCACGCAGGACTCTAGCACAGGGACAGATCTTGGGTGTATGATTACACCTTTCCAAAATTGCAGGCTCAACAGGTATTTTCTGAGGCTGCTAATTAGCACAAATAAAGCATTTTGACATTCAATAAACAGATCATGGTCTGGTACCAATATTAAAGTATTATAATTATGTAAACTGTGTTCTTTTGTGTCTCAATATAAAGAATTCACATCCACATAAATAAAATTTCTCCAACAAAAATTATAGTGACATTTCTGAAGTCTCCCATGTCCCTTGGAGAAGCCCTACAAGGGTTCGTAGGAAGAAGCAGTTTTTATTTTTGTACAGGATCAAAAAATGGGGGCTGTCATATAACCTGACTGTTTTGCCAACCTGACTGTCTCTTCTTAATGCATGGTTGCTAGGAGAATCTTTGTGCTTCTGTGTGGGCTGAATTGGTCTCTGCATACAGGAAATGCCAGGGCCTATTTTAACCCTTCAACTGCCAAGCACGTACAGCGTACATGCTGACGGTTCAGGGCTCAGGCTGCCAAGAACGTACGTTCTCCTGCAGCTGAGCCCTTCTCTCTGCATCTGCGGCTTTTGCCGCCTCTGCAGAGAGTCTGGAGGGTTGACAGCCCCCTGGGCAACCAGGCAGGGGGGCTATCAAGTCGGATCTATGTCGCGATTGTCGCAGATCCAACTTCAAAGTAGCAGATGTGCCATGTATGGCGCTGCTGCTACTTTCTTACCTCTTCCACGATGCACATCCGCCCCCACTCACTTCCTGCGGCGCAATATCTCCATTGATTCCAGCGAGCCTCCTGCTACAAAAACGTGCGTGTTTTTTTTTACACACTTCCATGCACTTACACACACTTACAGTACATTTATACACTTACACACACAATTTTAGCAAAGATTGGTGTTTTTTATTTTTTTGATTTAAGCACACTTGGTCCCTTTTGTACTCGTATTTGCACACTCTTTTCTTTGTTTTGCCTAAAAACTTATGTTGACAGCGTGACGATTGGATAATCGATATTGGCCACTAATTACGCTGTTGTATTAATTATTTTATTTCATTGATTTATGCTATTTTTGTGCTTTTATTGCAATTTTATTCCTAAACTTTCAGCAGGTTATTCAATGGCCGATTCTAAGCAACTTTTTAATTGGTCTTCATTATTTAGTTTTTGGGTTATGTGCCTTCTTCTTCTGACTCTTTCCAGCTTTCAAATGGGGGTCACTGACCCCATCTAAAAAAAAAATGCTCTGTAAGGCTACAAATGTATTGTTATTGCTACTTTTTATTTCTCATCTTTCTATTCAGGCCTCTCCTATTCATATTCCAGTCTCTTATTTAAATCAATGCATGGTTGCTAGGAGAATTTAGACCCTAACAAACTGGTAAGCTGCTGAATAAAAAGCTAAATAACTCAAAACCCACAAATAATAAAACATTAAAACCAATTGCAAATTGTCTCAGAATATCACTCTTTACATCATTCTAAAAGTTAACACAAAGGTGAACAACCTTTAACAAAATTATATCGGGGGGTCTTTTTACAGCTTGGGGGTCTTACGGCACATAACACACAGTTGGGGATCTATACAAGTGAGAAATCTCCATAAAACGATATATATTTGGTATCACCGCGTTCAGGAGACATAGACCTTTCCAAATCGGCTTGTACATAAAATAAATGATGTTGCTGACATATGCGATTGTTCTTTGTAAACATGTTTTTTTTTTATTTTTCCATTTTATTAGACACTTAGAAGCCTATTTTTTTTTTTTTTTTTTTTTACAGAAGTAGAATAACGCCAAAATTCTTACATATTTTCAAAGCTCAGGTTGTCCTGAAAAAAAAAACTATTATTTTCCTGGGTAAACTAAAACCAGGAAAGGCCCTTAAAGTGAAAGAGTACAAAATGTCTAAAAACTTCTCGCCAGTAGAGGTTTTCAGCTAGGACAGAATGGCTGGCAGGGAAAGGGTTAACTTATGAAAGTTAGGTAACATTGTCTAAACGATATATGATCATTGGCAGAGGACTGCATTAGGTCTCCTTTTTTCTCTAATATGTTAAATAAGGTGCAGTTCTAATTTACATTTTTTCATTTAGTATATTCACTTCTTTATATAAATTAAGTGCTATGCATGCTGTGTTCATAAAGATATTGAGAGTATAATTAACTGTATCATGAACAATTGTTTTAGTAAAATATAAAGCTTTGTTCATTTATTGCATTGTTTTCTATCATTTATTTTGTCCTTGGTTAGTGTCAATTTACATTAATCTTTAAAGGTTTATTTATATTAAACAATCTTACATATTTTTATTGAACAAATTGTTCAACAATCTTTGTTCTGTATTAACATTTTCCTATAATTAAATTTTTTTTTATGTTTTATACATATATTTACAGATTATACATGAAACTTCAGACATGGAAAGTAAGTGTTTATATTTGTTTGTTTTTGTTTAATTGTCCGTACCTTTTACTTATCAACACTTATTTTTATTTGTAGGAGAAGAGATCATAAGAGGCCTATTTTGCAATGGACACACACAGAAAGAAATCATTTGGATACTAGACAAAGTTTACAGCTACAGGATATCGTTAGTAATAAATGTGTATGTGTGTGTGTATAAAATGTGTGTGTGTGTGTGTGTGTATATATATATATATATATATATATATATATATATATATATATATATATTTATTCACACACACAATTTTGTTGTTTTTATTCAAATCTAGATAATTCATATATTGAAATTTTTTCTACATCTGTTTAAAGTGACCGTCATTTATGCCGAATTTTAAAATCTTATTCCTTGTGTCGTCGTGCACTCAATAGAGACCATCAATCTATTTTTAAAGTAAGTACTTATTTTTGCACACATTTACTATATCTTTATCACAAATCATTTATAATAAATCACTTTATAAATCCGCTACCAATGACTATAAATACTATATTTTAGATTAGTAAAGGTAAACTTTTTCCCCACCTCCTATTCATTTTTAAAATTAATTTTCACATTTTCTTTCTGTCAGCCCTATGTTGCTATTTTATAGTTAATAGGAGAAGGGATTCATGTCTTCAATTGCTTCAGGTGTTCAAGAGGGCTTCTGTATAGCTGTGCTTCGTTTATCAATCAATATATTGCAAATATCTAACTAGAACTGTGCTGCAGTTTGTGGAGTTAGTTGTCCTGGCAACCAAAGACATGCGCTCATATATGAATACATCCGATATGTCACTGCACTCCTTAGATTCCCCATCCCACCATACACTTTTTATAATTGTATAGGCAGGGTACCATGCATAGGCATTAGGTCATCCATTCTGGTGCAGATTTTGGGTTGCTATACAACTTGCATTGTCCACAAAAGACACTTGCCTGCTTACTATGATTCATAATTCCAAGACTGAAGGAAACAAAATTTAAATAATAAATATAGCGTAAGTTTATTTTGCTCAATTAAAATTTGAAGTAATTTCTTAGTGACAGGTCCCCAAAGCTTAAAATGGTATCACAACGAGATGAACTGGACCCTGCATTGTTTGCACCTCAGATTCATGCTGTAATTTTTCACACCTGTAATGCTCTGTCTCTTTTACATATGCTCACATGTTTACGTCAGGCAGACTTTATGAGCAGCACTGGCAACATAGAAACAGTACACACCGGCACAACATGGGTACTGCTACCCATGTTGTGCCGGTGTGTTCTGTTTCTACATTGCTTCTGAGGTTGCCAAGTTCCTCTATCGCCGAGCACCTGGGATTCGTGTTTGTCTGGACGGCCAGGGTGTGCGATTGTAAGTTCTTTCTTTCTACAGCACTGGCATAGTGTCACTGTCCATAGTATACTATGTACTATTCATGTTAAGGTGGCCATATATGTTAAGATTTTTAAAAGTTCTTTGTTATCCGAAGACAAAGCTTATCTTGAAATTATCTTTGAAATGTATGATTTGTTCATCAACAAAAACAACAATTTCAAGCGATATTGTATATTTCAATCTAGGGGAAACTGTGGGTAGCTGCCTGCTTGGCCCTGCAAACAATAGTACAATGGATACATTTCTCTCACCTAGTTTGGGGGGACACAGGCACCATGGGTATGAAGATACTGCAGATTGGAGAGTGGACACTAATAGATAAAGTTGACTCCTGCTCTGGTCTTCATCCCCTGCCTCCTCCTACCCTCTCCAATTTCTTTTATTATCCTCAGAGGAGAAGAACATGGACACTCTGTGGCAGGAGCAAATGGCCTTAACTACGGTGCAGGTCATGCCACACTTTGGCCAGAGAGTAGCTACTCCAGCGCCTCTTCAGACAGATGTTTTCAGCTGCCTTCCCGCTCCACTGAGGCTGCAAGCAAGAGCTCCCATATCCCTGAGGCTGTTGTTCTCGCTCTACGGAAGACTGAACCAGCCTGATTTTACAGGGAAGTTTCCTCTAAGGCACTAAAACATTGGCTGAATAGGTAGGACACCTTTTTTCCTACCTCCCACCCCATATAGCAGCATAGCAACCCTTGGAGCAAGTGCCCCGTCTTAGGCTCTCTCCCTCCCCCAGTACTCTAATCTGGTGCAGCTGGAGCCTTCTTAGGTGCACCACGACCTTACACAGTCTCTTCCCAGCTGCACTCTTCGCCCCTCTTTAATTCTCCACTGCCATTTTGAACATTGGCACCCTTTGAGAGTGCAGCGACCTTACCCCACAGCACTCAGACGTAAATAGCAACCGGTTGCGTCACTATGCACCCTTCTCCCACGCTGGTGGCCATGCCTCCCATTGCCATCTTGCGTATCTCCCAGGCTCCACAACGCGGGAATCAGAGCAGATGATTAGGACTTAATCAGGGAAGTCCTATTTTCCTAACAGGATCTCTGCTTATATCATAATACACCCCTAGTCTAGAGATATACACACATATATCTATATATCTCTATCTCTCTATCTTTACAGACATGCCTGAGGCACCACATGTCATCAGCACTGATATAGCGGGGACCCACATCTACCCCCTGCCTATCCATCACGCAGATCTCCCTAAGGGAGATTGGCCATGACTGACACAGCGGAGAAGGCAGTTCTAGTCAAATCCTCTGCACCTGCCCATATACCCGGGTGTCTTTACCTTGCCTGTGCAGTTTTCACAACCAAATTTTCCACTGTCTTGGCTGACCCTATGCTTCCAGCCTGCAGACCCATCATTGCTCCCCCCATTCCCGCACCCACTCCTTCAAAGTCAGTATCACAGATGGAAACAGACAGTGATCTAGTGCGGGCATTATCTCTATCCCTGGTGGGGTTACAAAACCTAGCTTGCATTCCAGAGACTTTGGACAGGGTCCTAGAGCAACTGTCAAACCCATTACAGGCACAGAGCAGACACCCAGCTGCGTACAGAATGCATTTTAGGACATCGTCCGTGGAAATCATTATCCTGCATGCACTGCCCTAAGCAAGAGGAATGCGACATTGCATGTTTCTTTACTCCCCAATCACACCTCGCTCCACATCTCCCTAGTCAGCCATCCATTGTCGCTCCTCACTCTTCCCTCCTGGGTTCTAGCTTCTCCTTCCTCAGTCATCTGCTCTTGCTCCTCACTTCTCAGGGGTGTGCATATTCAGCCCTGCACCCCGATTACAGTTACTTGTTTTTTCCATCTCTTTTAGCCAATAGGCTTTTTTACATTTTTTTTTTTTTTTTTTAATTGCAGCAATCAAATTCGAGCTACAGCTGAGGAGGGAGAAGCTAGGACCCAGGACTGATGGCTGAGGAGGGAGGAACCAGGACTGATGGCTAAGGAGTGAGGAACCAAGTTGAATGTCTGAGGAGGGAGGAACGAGGAGCAGGACCTGACAGCTAAGAAGGGAGAAGTGATATCTGCTTTGAGGAGGGGTGAGTGAAAAAGCAGGAGACGTTGCATTCCTCTAGTATAGGAGATCACATACAGAAGATGGATTTTCCGTAAGAGGTAGTCGTGACTCCACTCCGGTGTACAGCAACTTTGGCTGGTGCTTGTCCATCAGGCACGGTAAGTATTCACTAGAGGAAGTGACGCTTCACTGCTTTTTTGTTCAGCTCTCTTGTATGCACTGCACTCTCTAAGCTGCTCTCCAGGCACATCCCAGCAGCAACCAAGCGATGACAATGCCTGCAGATACGCTCCAGGCTCTGTGGGAAGCTTCTTCCTCTAGATAGCAGCATCCCACTACCTACAACTACCGGGACCAAGTTCCCTGCGTAACATGGTGGAAGATAGGATAGGGGCACCTTCAAGGGAGAGGGGAAGAGTCCCAGCCACAGCTCCCATGCAAGTCACTTATTTTGCCTTCACCAGATGCCATGTTAAATTGTCATTGGGACAAAGTGATCTCCTCTGCAGCTCATGCTCTCTGGCAGAAGGAGGGTCTTCCCCACAGCCACTAGCAACCAGGGCCCTCATGGCAATATTTTTAGGGGCTTCCTCCCAGGTCACTGCAGGTAAAGAAGACAACACAGAGAGGGGTCCCTACCCATTCCTCAAGGAAGTGGTAGAGAAATGCAATGTTCCTCCAGCTGTGGATGCACCAGTGCCTATGCTGTCTAAATCAACCACCTTGTCATTCACAGATGCAGTGGCCTTCAAGGACCCTACAGACCAGCGCCTGGAAAGTAGATTTTTTCGTCATCAGGATGCAGCCTCTGACCGGTCCTGGTTGTGTCCTAAGTTAGCAGAGCTCTGGAAACATGTTCTGAATCCTTCCTTAAAGGCCTACAAGAAGGGACTAGCAGGGCTGAACTCCTTAAGATGGAACATCAGAGGCCAGTTCCTACATATCCTAATCTACTCTTGAGACTGCCCATCTTCTAGCTAGAACATCATTCCTAGCAGTAGCAGTCCAGAGGATGCTCTTGCATGAAAAACTGATGTCCCTTACTTCTCTGCTATTCAAGGGTCTTAAGCCATTTTGCGAGGAACTCGAGAAAATAATCTCCCAGACCACAGTACTGAGCAAAGTCAGTCTTCTAACTCGGCGAGAATTGGGAGATTTTTTTCATAGCTCCAGCACAAGAACATGCCAACTGGCCAGCCCTCCCTGTAGATCTTGATTTGGCCCCCTGACAAGGGCAGGTCAGGATGGAGATCCAGCAAACCTCAAGGCAAACCCGCATCAGACAAGTTGACCACAGCCGGATGGGGCACCCCCTGCGGAGTTGCAGGAGCCAGTAGAGGGGAGGCTTTTGCGATTCTGGGAGATATGGCTTCTCCATTCTTCAGACACCTGGGCGCAGGGAATCTTCAAAAAGTAATACCACCTGCAATTCCTGTCATCCCCTCCCGGAAATTTCTCATGTCAAGGGAACCCGTCCAACCCATTAAAGGCTCAAGCCTTCTGGGATTGCGTTCAGGACTACAAAGAGTTTATAGTCCAGAAGAAGGAACCTTATGACCCATACTGGACCTGAAGGGAATAAAAAAAGTTCATCAGATCAGTCCGATTCAAGATGGAAACGATTCGATCGTCCATTAGAAGAATGTAACCGGGACAGCTCCGGATGTCCCTGGACGACTCGTATCTACATTTTCCGATACGGCCACGTCACCACCAATACCTCAGATTTGCCTTCTCCAATCAACACTTTCAGTTTGTGATTTTACCTTTTGGCCTTTCCTCTGCACCGTGCATCTTCACTAAGCTGGTGGCAGTCACAGTAGCTACCCTCTGAATCAACGGAGTGTCAGTTACTCCTTACCTTGACGATCTCCTGATAAAGTCAAGGACAACAGGGCAAGCTCACATTGACCTGAGACAAGCCACAAACTTGACTCTCTACAATCAATTGTCGCAAATCCACTCTTGACCCCAGCCACAAGTTTACTTTTCTGGGAATGGAATTCAATACACCGAGCCGTCAAGTAACTCAGCCGAATGAGAAGCAGAAGCAATTGACTAATAAAATACAGATGCTCCTGTCTGAATTATGGACCCTTTCCTGTGCCCCACCCTTCCTGGTGTTTCACAGTATTACGCACTGTACCATTTTTCCTACTTAGGTGGTCTCTGCCTTCCACATTAACCAGTACATCAAAATTCCGTCCTTGTGGCCAGATCCAAGGTACCACAAGGAGAGGAGACTCCACAAATTGGATGTAGGTTGTTGAGCTTTCAAAATGTATCTCCGAAGGTTTGTCCATTTGACAATCCGGCATGTTATTTGTCATACCTTCAGGCCCTCGCGCAGGCAGGGCTGCTTCTAAAACCCAATGGATCTGAGATGCCATCTGCAGTTTCTGTGGCCTAAGTGAAGCCCTCTCCAATACAGGTACGGGTGCACTTCACTAGAGCACTGGGAGCTTCCTGGACCTGGTTCAACTTTGCCTCCTCAGAGCAGATCTGCAGAGCCGAGACATGGTCATGCAAGCACACCTTCACGAAATCAACACAGACGCTTCCTCAGATGCGGCTTTTGGCAGAAAAATGCTGCTCTCAGTGGTGCAGTAATTCAATGCTAACATGTTTAAAGGTTTACCCTGTTGTTCCTGCAGAAAGGTTCCGTTGTTTTATTCTTCCGTTATTCTGCCTAGGGCCACTTGGTCTTGGGTACAAACTAAAGAGGAAATGATAAAGCTAGGTGGTATAAGCACCCTCGGCATGCCTACTTTTGATTACCTCATCTTTCTCCTGTGTCCCCCTGTTGACGAGAGAAATGGATTTTACAGCGAGTATAATAAATCCTATTTTTCTTACGGATAAGCATAAGAAAATCTATATTTTTGACCAAACATTTCTATTGTGTATCCCACATAACAATACATCTTATTGTCTTCTTAGAATGAAATTCAAATTTGCTCCCCCATGATTGGTGTAAAAGCAATGTATAGGAAAATCAGAGATCTCAAAGGCATTCGACCATGCTACAGGTTAGTTTTTCTGAAAGTATACTTACTTCTATCTTTCACATTTGTAATCATGTTCTGCTAAGATATTGTCTTCATCAATTCCTTTTGTTTTAATGAAAAGTAGGGATGCACCGAATCCACTTTTTTGGATTCGGCCGAACCCCCGAATCCTTCACGAAGGATTCGGCCGAATACCGAACCGAATCCGAACCCTAATTTGCATATGCAAATTAGGGGTGGGAAGGGGAAAACATTTTTTACTTCCTTGTTTTCTGACAAAAAGTCACGCAATTTCCCTCCCCGCCCCTAATTTGCATATGCAAATTAGGATTCGGATTCGGTTCGGCTGGGCAGAAGGATTCGGCCGAATCCGAATCTTGCTGAAAAAGGCCGAAACCCGAACCGAATCCTGAATTCGGTGCATCCCTAATGAAAAGTCCTTCAAATATGAATGAGTTTCTAATTTTTTTATATACAGGTATGGGACCTGTTATCCAGAATGCTCGGGACCTGGGGTTTTTGGATAACGGATCTTTCCAGAATTTGGGTCTTCGTGCCTTATGTCTACTAGAAATTAATTTAAACATTAAATAAACCCAATAGACTGGTTTTGCTTCCAATAAGGATTAATTATATCTTAGTTGGGATCAAGTACAAGCTACGGATTTATTATCACAGAGAAAAACGAAATCATTTTTAAAAATTTGGATTATTTGGAAAAATGGAGTCTATGGAAGACTTTCCATAAATCCGAGCTTTGTGGATATCGGGTTTCCGGATAAGGGATCCTATACCTGTACTATAAAATGTTTTAATTTTTTTATTCATGTTTGGGAAAAATAGATATAAATTTCTTTGCACATCCATGTTTGTGAGATCGAAAATTATATTTATAACAAATTAATTTCTTTCTTGGATATATTTAACAAAGACTAGTAAATATTAAAGTTAGCTGTGATAGAAATTCAGAATTTTTTTTATCGAAGTGTCATTAATTTACAGTTTTAATTAAACCAATAGGAATGATGTATATCAGGTAATGAGAGTGCTCGACCCATATGGACTATGATTTCGGTGTCCAGGACAGTGTCGTATCCCTCGAATTATTTATAGCTGCAGAGGCCCAAACGATGTCTGGCATATTGATGGTAAAGTGTAAGACATTTTTCACGTTTCACTGTGTACATTAAGGGGCAGATTTATCAAGGGTCGAATTTCAAAGTAGAAAAAGCTCCGAAATTCTACCATCGAATTTGAATACTTTGACTTTGAATATCGAAGTCGAAGTTTTTTTACATCAAATTTGGCAATTTGCGGTCCAGGTAAAATCGTTCAAACAATTTCATCCATCGATCGAACGATTTTTCTTGATTTCCAAAAGCTTAGTAAAGTGCTCTATAAGGTCCCCATAGGCTAACCTAGCAGGTCGGCAGGTTTAATTTGGCGAAGTATTGAAGTCGAATTTTTACTTGGTTCTCTACAAAAGTTAAATTTTGGGTCGGATTTGTAAATTGGAATAATTTTTTTCTTAATAATCTTGAAATTTTTTTTTAATATGTAATAGCCTGTATAAAAAAAGTACTCCATCTCAAAAATGCAGACGTCAATGGCAGATTTCCCTTTTACACTTGCAAGATATGATCGCACTGGGTTTCGTAAAATTTGAAGATATCCTTGTTTTCAGTCAATATTACAGAAAAATCACACAAATCAGATTTTTTTATACTCTTAACCTTAGTGATTAACTTATTGATTATATTTATTGATAAATATTGTGCATACGAGTTTGCACAAAGTGGTTTTAAGAAACTAGTAAGACATTTTCTGTTTTTAATAAATAACCCCCATAATGTCTTTTTATTAAAAAAAACAAAATAACACTCCTTAACAAACATTTATTTCAATATAATTTTTTTACAAAAATTTGTAAAATATTTATACATCTTTAGTTTATTGTACAGAAACAGAAGAATAATTAAATATTTTTATTTTAGGAAATGAGAAATTAAAGTTCTATGGAATTTGGATTCACTTATGTATTGATGGGTAAGCATGTTATTAACCAAATTTGTAAAGAAATTCATTCTCATATGTATCTCTCTCTTCCATTCTGGATGTCCTAAAGTATATTCAAAATCAAAATAATGTATTACAAATATTTTAAGCCACCCCTAATTTATTATAACTTTTACATGTATAGTGTAACTAATGTTTTAATAAAAGTATTAATGGCCAATTTAATGGATAATCCCGATTAAAAAGTATGGCCCTATTATTTATAACATACAGATTTAAAAATGTAAAGTTAAAATCAAAATATACTTGGATTATTTTTAATCATAGTCATGTAAGGATAATAAACATGTAAACAGCTATGTACTGCTTCGTCTTAATTATGTTTATTTTTGTTTTTCCAGACGTGTTATATGGCTTAATGCGGGTACTACTAATAGAAAACCAGACATAATTGGACGATATTTTCTCAATGGCGTTGATAGTGCAAATAGTACAAACCGGTTTACTTTCATATTTGCTTTATAGTGATTAATAATACTATTAATTGTTAATGTTCAGATATTAAAATTGCATCCAAGAACTGAAACAAATTACATATATTTTTTTAAGTTGTCCAAGACTAGTAAGATCGGATCGTGGGATTGAGAATGTCCTGGTTGCTATATTTCAGACATCTTTTCGGTACTATAATAATGACTCATGTTCTGGTTCCAAGAGTTTTCGCTTTGGAAAATCTGTTCACAATCAGGTAAGCAATCAATGTTGACATACATCACATTACACGCTGTATGTATGTAATCTGCAAATACAAGTCTTATGACCATTTTATGTCATCAGTGTTAAAAATGCACTGTTACACAATGTAATGGCAATATATTTTAATTTCAATAAAATATTAATATATTTATTTGTAGCGCGCAGAATGTTTTTTAGGCCATCTTAAGAAGTCGTGGATATCTATGTGGCAACAAAATTTTGAGGTACTGCTTTTATTGTAACATAATTTCACAGTGTAAACTAGATAGGGTACACAGGGCCGTTTCTGTAGTGCCGCCACCCATCGCCCACATAACTATCCTGTGTGGGGTCCGGGGGGAGGCTGCAGCACTTGTACGGAGAGCTGAATTGCGCTCTCACACTAGTTAAAGCTGAACTTTCAGTTTTAAAAATGGAATTTGGCTCCTGAAGGTACCAGGATAAACTTTTTGCAGCCCTGGTAGCCTATTTGTCGCTGATGTCTGAGTAGACTTTTTTTTAACTTGCCTCATTGGAGCAGTGTCCCTGATGGTAAAATACAGGTTTGACCTGACCTGAGGCTGCACTGACATTTTTCAGTCCATGGTGGAGATTTTTAATAATGAATGGCACGTAAGAAAATTGTAGAAAAATGTCATTTAATTCTAACATATTTTATATGTTTTTACATATTTCTGATTTTATGTTCCTAATGAGGCAGTACTATTTACAGTTAGGGTGCATGCAGAGAATAAAGTTAGAAATAGTATATATGACTTAAGCTGAGGGAAGATGGAACATTGGCTCCCCTGCTCTGTCTGTATCAATTTTGTAGGCTGACACAAACTTTGTTCCACAGTTGCTTTGCTCGCCAAAAAGTATGGCTTCTGATTGCATACAAGCAAACACAGTGCACTGGAGCAGGTGCTGGCCTAAAACACAATAGCATTTTCTGTGCTAACCTCCATTCTGCGACACGTTCCTGCATACAAGTATATTTTTGACTTTTAATAACAAATCAACAGATGTGGAGCACGGAGTGGATCCTCTTCTCTTGGCTGCATTAAAAATAGCATTTAAGCCAACAGTCTGTGTGCCCTGGTCCTTGTGGAGCATGTAGAGCTTACATTTTTTTCCTGTGGATTTCCTAAAATCATAATTTTTATGCTGAGCATTACTATAAGATATCTATATATTGTACTAAGTCTCTACACAAAAAAATATGTGAATTATTAAAGTATATATATATATATATATATATATATATATATATATATATATATATATTCAATACACCGCAATATATGTATACTGTTTGCATTTGTGTTCTAGATGATGTATTCACAGAATGTTAGGGGGGTTCTTAAGAGTAACAGGATTATTTCATGTATTGTAGTGTACTTTACAATCATTTCTTTCCTGTACATATATACTTGTTTTATTCCATATTTTTTTTAATTCTATGTCTAATTTTTTTATTTTTTTTTCCTGTAGACAATGGTCGCAGCACAGATACTCGATTTGTCCAATCCAGTAAATATGTATTTTTTAATTTCTAGTTAACCAGTGCTGTGCCAAGTCAGCCAGGCTCCTGTGTCACCCCCCTTCTAATGCGTGCAGACGCAGAAATGCACATGCGTATGTGTGTCCAAGCGGACAGCCAGAAGCTGTTTGTGTATGCAGAAGAGCCCACACAGCACAGTGTTGTAGTTTGGTATAATTGGTACATACAGTACAAGAGTACTGCTTTTCTTTCCCCAAAGTGCTCTTGCATGTGTGTCCCCTGTAAAAGATGCCCAATATACATTGTAAATGTCAAGCATATTTATTTTCAAGTATAAAAAAGAATTGTATGTGAGAAACTACACTGTACTTCCTTGATTTAATTATAAACATAAATATTGTTTTTTCATTGATACAGACATTGTCTCCAGTTCTGTTTTCTTCCTCTCATTGATCAAGAATTGAAATTTGAACAGTGTGAATGGAATGGACACCTAATTAGAAAGCAGAGAGGATTTCAAAATTTCTGTTCTAAACCAGATGTGCTTTACTTTGCTCCACCCAACGGTTAGTGACTTACTTATAAAAAAAAAAAAAAATCTATATTTCCCAAGTCACCATGGCAGCAATTCACCAACATGGGTTATCCCCTCTCCTTTTGGTCATTGGACAGGAACAGAAAACCTCCTCTACAAAGCCTCCTCCCTCCCCATCACCACTATCTTTTTTCCCTGTCCTTCGGTCATATGGATTGTTGGAGTGCTTACCCAGGATCTATTCCGTAAGAGGGGGTTTTTTCTCTCTCTTTTCCCCCCTCTTTGGATGCCTCCCTTGTGCTCTCTGCGGGGGTCGCCATGGGAGAGGAGCTTCCAGAGGACGATGTGGGTCCAAGAGTCTGTACCCTTTGAAGCAAGGTGGGTGCTGGAAGCTAAAAGTATAATATGCAGGGAAATGGCCTAGCATACTTTCCGGAGCGTGTGCAGTCCAAAATGGCGCCTATGCGTTCCAAGGACCGGAAATGACGCACACATCCGGAAGCGTGTTCGGACGCAGAACACGCGGCGTGTTTATGCGAGCGTAATTATGCCACTTTCAGGAGTCTTTAATGGAACGCCGGCGTATTTTCGCCTGCGACGATCGCCATCGCTGGAAACGTGTTTTCAAGATGGAAATGGTTAGCTCTTGGAAAGGAGTGCAATCTAAAGGCTCTGGGTAAGCGAAACAAAGATTGAAAAAAAAAAAAAGAGAGAGAGAGAGATATGGAGTATATGGCTGATGATTTTATATCTTGACTTTTAGTCTCCCTGCCTCCAGCGACACTCAGAAAGATGCTTCTGGATCCAAGAAGTCAACAGAGGGACAATCTCCTGTGGGACAACAACAACAAGATGCAGTGATGCCTCAGCTGGATGCTTTAGTATCGCTAATCAAGCAGGCTGTGGTACAGGGAGTGCAGGAAGCCTCAGCATCGACGTCTGTACCTGTAGCTGGCAGGAAGTCTAGGAGAGTCAGGGAATCGCTCTATGACTCGTTATCTGAAGTTTCAGAACAGGAATTGTATGATCCAGAGAAAAGTTTAACTGAGGAAGGAGAATTTGTTTCAGAGGAAGAAACTACTCTAGATGTCGCAGCAGTTGACAGTTTGATTAAGGCTGTAAGAAAAGCGCTGACATTAACAGAAGAGGCTCCGAAAGGTTCCTCAGCAGATAGATTCTTTCCATCTCTCAAGAAGAAAGCACCAACATTTCCGGTACATGAGCCGATTAAAGATTTAATTCACTCGGAGTGGAAGAATACAGAGAAGAAAGTTGTTATACAGGGGAGATTCTCGAAGAGATATCCAATTGAAAATGCTTTCTCGAAGCTGTGGGATAATCCGCCCAAGGTTGATGCAGCAATGGTTAGGTTGGCAAAGAAAACTAAGTTGCCAGTCGATGCGGCTGCATTCAAGTATCCTATGGAGAAAAGATTAGAGTTTAATCTTAAAAAATCTTATGTTTCAGATGGAGCAGCTTATAGGCCAGCAGTGGCAATAACTTCTACCTCAAGGGCAATGAAGGTGTGGCTGGATAACCTGGATGAGGCCATTTCATCTAATGTGAGAAGGGCGAATTTGAAAGAAATGCTCTCGGAGTTAAGACTCGCTGTGGAATTTATGGCAGATGCCTCTTTGGCGAGGTCCATGGCACTGTCAGTGGCTTCAAGGCGTGCCTTATGGCTGAAGCCATGGTTGGCAGATTCAGCATCTAAATCAAATCTGTGTCAGTTGGCCTTCGAAGGAGAGATGCTGTTCAGTGAGAAATAGATTCAATTATTAAAAAAGCATATGGAGGGAAGAGCGTATTTCTTCCCCAGGAAATAAGGTTTAAGCGGCAGAGGTCTAGACAATCATCCCCAACTGGGAATACTTTTCGTGACCGAAGGTATTCCAGACCAGGTAGAAGCTATGGCAGACAGCAGAATTGGAGAAACTCTTGCGGAGATGGAAGGCAGTCCAATAAGAAGACTTCGACCTTCCTCACAGGTTCCAGTAAGTCACAATGAGATATGGAGGACCCAGGCTGTGGCGGTGGGGGCGAGGTTAGCCCTTTTTCAACAGATCTGGGTCTCAAAAATCCAAGATGTCTGGGTCTTGAAGATTATCCATGAGGGGTATCGACTGGAGTTTTCCAAGATGCCGAGACACAATAGTTTAAGGTGCGGAAGCTATATTTCAAGATTATGTTCAACAGCTCAAGATGTCTGGCGCGGTGGAGATGGTGCCGATCTCCCAGCAGCGCTTGGGATTCTATTCGAAGCTGTTCTTGGTGAGGAAAGCATCGGGGGCTTCAGGCCAGTTCTGGATCTGAGGCCCCTCAATCGTTTCATTTCATGTCGAAAGTTCAAGATGTTGTCATTAGCCTCAATCATTATGACGATAAGTCCCGGGTCTTGGTTGATAAAGTTAGACCTAAAAGATGCCTATTTCCATATACCAATTTACAAGCTGCCCAGGAAGTTCCTTCGATTTATGACGGGAGGCCAATATGTTCAGTTCACCTGTCTTCCCTTCGGCCTGTCAACGTCGCCAAGAACGTTATCGAAGGTGCTAATAACCAATATAGCAGCCTTAAGAGAGGTCGGAATTTCGGCAGACCATTATCTAGACGACATTCTGTTGGTAGCCGAGTCAGAGGAAGAGGCTGCAAGAAACAGAGACAAGGCGATACAGGCATTGCAAGCTTTCGGATGGGTCATAAATTGGCAGAAAAGTTGTCTTGTGCCAACTCAGGACTTGGTATTCTTGGGGGCTCAAATAGAGACCGACAGAGACCGAGTAAGTCTTCCTCAAGAAAAGGTAGAACAGGGCACAGTGAAGGACTGTATGTCACTTCTAGGAGTGATGACATCAACCATTCAGATGGTGAAGTGGGCGAGATGGCATCTCAGGCCTTTGCAACAGTTTCTGATCAAGTCAGGTTCGCTGAATCCTCTAAATCTAAAGAGAGATCTTTATTTGCCAGAGGAAGTTCGAACAAGTTTAAGATGGTGGATGGAAAGACAGAATCTTACCAGGGGCATGCCTCTGTCCGAACCCCAGTGGGTTACAATTATAACAGATGCATTTGCAGGCAGATTATCTAAGACGCAATGTCCTAGCTCCTGGGGAGTGGAGTCTCAACTCTGCAGTTTTTCACCAAATAACTCAGAGATTTGGAATACCAGAGGTCGATTTGATGGCGACAAATGTGAACTGGAAATGTCAAAAATTCTTTTCCAGAAGAACCTGCCCGTCAGCCGCAGTGGTGGATGCCCTGTCACAGGATTGGAGCAAGATGTTCTCCTATGTCTTTCCTCCATTTCCTATGATCTGGAGAGTTCTGAAAAAGATAGATCAGGAGGGTGCCGTTTTGATAGCGTTAATTCCCCATTGGCCCAGAAGGCCTTGGTTCCGTTGTTGCGACAGTTGTCGATAGAGAAACCATGGAGACTGCCAGTCAGACGGGACCTGTTGTCACAGGGTCCTGTGTTCTTCGAAGAGGTGGCATACCTGTCCTTGACGGTGTGGAAATTGAGAGGCAGAGGTTGTATGAGAAGGGGGTCAGGAGACCTAGTGACCCTACTTTTAAAGTCCAGAAAGACTTCTACCTCATCACAATATTATCGAGTTTGGGATCGATTCGTGCAGTTTGCTCAGTCCAAAGGGTTTGAGCCAAAAGATCCAGAGTCCTGCCACATCGTGGATTTCCTTTTCTCTGGATACGAGAAAGGCTTGAGTAATAGTACGTTAAGAGGCCAGATTTCAGCCTTGTCAGCTTTGAATGGTAAAACCTGGGCTGAAGACTCTTTGGTTGTGAGGTTTTTTGCGGCATTGAAAAGTATCCGTCCATATGTTAAGCCGCGTGTCCCTCCTTGGGAGTTGCCAGTGGTGCTGAAGGTTTTGATGGGTTCACCATTCAAGCCAATAGAGAAAGATTCAGATTGGCATGCAACCTTAAAAGTACTTTTCCTGGTGGCAGTCACCTCAGCATGTAGGGTAAAGGAGATCTATGCCCTTTCAGCAAAGGAGCCGGACACAGTAATTTTTCAAGACAAAGTGATGGTGAGACCTTCGTTTGGGTTTCTTCCGAAAGTAATCTCTCAATTCCACATGGATCTGGAGGTGGTCTTACCCTCATTTTGTCCCAAGCCAAAGACAGAACGTGAAGAACAATGGCATACACTAGATTTAGTGCGAGAAATCTCTCACTATTTGGAGCGAACAAAGAATTGGCGCAAGTCGGACAGACTCTTTTTTGATTCCAAGAGGCCCAAGGAAGGATCAGGCTCCGTCTAAATCTATGATTAGTCGATGTATAATTAATTGCATCATGACATCTTACCAGTTGACTAGCAGGACAGTTCCCAGAAACCTTAAAGCTCACTCAACCAGGGCTGTTGCTACATCCTGGGCGGCGGAAGCCAGGGCCCTGCCAGAGGTGATCTGTAAAGCGGCTAGATGGACATCAGCCTTAACCTTTGTTCGGCATTATAAGTTGGACATGTTACAGTCCCAAGAAGCTAGATTTGGGATGAAAATCCTTCATTCTGTTGTTCATTAATCAATTAAAAAAGTGGAATTATGCAGCAGACAATGTGTCCCTCCCTTCTTTTTTGCTTGGTAGATCCCATGTTCGTGAATTGCTGCCATGGTGACTTGGGAAAGGTAGAAATTTTTTCTACTCACCGTAATTTCTATTTCCAAGTCACTTTCATGGCAGCATTCACTAACTGCCCACCCTTCAGACGCTGGTTACGAAGACAGTGGTGAGGGGGAGGGAGGAGGCTTTGTAGAGGAGGTTTTCTGTTCCTGTCCAATGACCAAAAGGGGAGGGGATAACCCATGTTGGTGAATGCTGCCATAAAAGTGACTTGGAAATAGAAATTACGGTGAGTAGAAAAAATTTCTACCTTTTTACAACTGTTATAGTAATATTTAATTTTTTAAAAAATAGTCCTATTGCATGCATTTTATTTTTCTTCATTTGTATACTATATTATGAACTCTATATTATTTTTTTTTGGCTACAGTTCACTCAAGAAAAACTATAATAAAACAACAGTGGCGTGTTTCATTTAAGTGTGTCATGTTGCTCACAGTTTAGTACATGTCACAAAAGAACTTGGATAAAGTTTGTTTTAGCATAGGATGCAAATGTTAGGCACCTCCAGTGAAAGAAATATTAAATTATTTTCATAGGGGCTCTCATTGAACTTCTCGTGTTAAAAATGAACCACCCATGTATTAAAAATCATGTTGAATTTTAGTGAACTAGTTCAGAGCACTGACACTATGGAGTTGATTTATCAAAGTGTGAGATTAAAATTAGAGAGAAAAACTCACTTTCTATTCATTCGTATATGATAGAAAAAAACCCTAGGAATGAATACAAAGTAAGTGAGTTTGATTTTGGTGAGTTATAATCTCACAATTTAATAAAGCTGCCCTTATATTTTCAATAGAAGAAACTTATCAGTTTACTCTACTATAAATCCAACAATTATTTTTAAAGGAGAAGGAAAGGTAACTAGCTATTCTAAACTGTTGGTTGTATGCCCCCCTCCTGAAACACCATACTTGAATTTCCCAATTCGAGGTGGATTTCTTGTACTGACAGAAGTAAATCCCAGATGCTGAGTTTGTGGCCGTTATTTTGATGTGTGCGTCACATCCTGTGCCTATGTTCCGAAAGTATGCATGCGCAAAATTTATTCCTCCCCCACGACAACTCGCGTCATGCTTTCAACGCTCCTGAACGCTTGCCTGGGGGATATACAGAAACTGTTTGTACATGCGCAGGGCTTGGATGATTGATTCTGTGCATGTGCAAGCCCTTATAGAAGATTTGGATTGGCAGAGGGATGTCTTCTATTTTATAAGCACTTTACAATATTTTTGACATATCTCTTGGAATACAGCTAAAGGGGAAATCGTATAGCAGCAGCATTTCCGTAAGTAGCTCTTCACTCAAGGCACAATATATATAACTGTATTTGTATTTTACCTTTCCTTCTCCTTTAATTAAAAAAAAATGGCATTCCTATTATTTTTCAACTGTCAGGTTTAGTATTCTATTACCAGCCCTTTGCAAAACATATAAATATTACTAATATTTGAGATGTTTACATTTTAAAGTTTAATTTAATGTGAACTAGACTTCACACATGCAGATTACATTAAACTGAACATCCACATTAAAGAAAATACTTATGAAGTGGCAGCAGAGACATCTTATCTGTGAGGGTTGGTAGGGGTGACCCCTATGTGCCTCACGCATTTGCCCCTTAAAGGGGAAGGAAACCTAGTTGGCGCAAAAACCATCCCCCCCTCCCGTGTGTTGCCCACCCTCCCCCCTGGCCTACCCGTCCAGCTGGGCAAATGCCCCTAACTTGTTACTTACCCTTCTGCGCAGGTCCAGTCCAGGGAGTTCACCGACGACATCTTCTTCCACGCGTTCTTCTTCCTGCTTTGACCGGCGCATGCGCAGTAGGAGCATTTCGCCGGTACGATCTAGTGCGCATGTGCCAAAAGTACATCGTGACTTTTGGCGCATGCGCAGTAGATCCGTACCGGCGAAAAGCTCCTACTGTGCATGCGCCAAAACGCCGGTCAAAGCAGGAAGAAGATCGCGTGGAAGAAGATGTCGTCTGTGAACTCCCTGGACTGGACCTGCGCAGAAGGGTAAGTAACAAGTTAGGGGCATTTGCCCAGCGGGACAGGTAGGCCAGGGGGAGGGTGGGCAACACACGGGAGGGTTTTTGCGACAACTAGGTTTCCTTCCCCTTTAACAATACAGACCTACACAACTTGTCCTATAGTTTTAGGTAAGGGAGCCTCAGATCTCCATTCTCTAGTGTAATTTGTTTATGTTCACCATGTGCTTATTGTCAATAACATAATTTAAATGTTTATAATGCAATTAGTTCAATAACATTTGTTTTTGCTTTTTTTATTTAGGGAAAGAAAACAATATCTGTTTGTTAGATCCAGCACTGAGAAATTATGCTGAAAACTTTGCAGCAGTAGCGGGACAACATCTTCTTGTAGCCAGTGAAGAGTTTAGAAATTTATCTTGCCAATTTTTGCTCCAGCGTGGATATACTATGCCAAAGACACGTAGTCAAGCTTTTGACTGTTATCAAATACTTTCTGCATCTTTTGACTTCATTATAAATAGATTGCAACTGTGTCCACCCCAAACTTTTGTGCAAGCTATTAATGTCTATCATACTATCTTTCATTCATTTTATTGATATGATTGGTCTCTGACATCTAAAGGCTGCTATTCAACTATTCCTACTATATAATCAATAGTGTTGAATCCTGTCAAATATTTATCTTACAATTATTGCTCTCTTTAATGTAGAGGGATTTTGTATTCACCGCAAATTCCCTTTCTAGTAGTCCCAAACTGTAAGTGCAGACATTAGTGGTCTTGTCTTCATTTACCTCTGGAGACAGTACAGAGAATTAATTTTTTTCTTGTACCTCCTGGTCCCTCACGCTGTATATATAGTTAAGTCTCTACCTCCTCATATCCTTTCCGTTGTCAAGCTCAAGATAGAAAGATGTCCTTGTGCCCAGACTAAAAATCTGCCTGGGTGGGACTTACTGCACTCACAGTTTGTGCCTACTAAAAACGTTTTTTTCTGGTGAGTACAAAATTCCTTTTTATATAGTCGACCCTACTGTCAGTACAGATGTTAATGGACATCCAAAAGCTGTCTTCGGTAGTTAATTTTAATTTGTGGTTATTGTGCCACTGTCACAAGTCTGGTCCAAATAGGGACTCTCCTGTGAAATTAAGAGAAGTCTAAAGATGGCCATAGACGCAAAGTTCTCATTGTACGAATCAAAGATTCGTACGTTTTTCTTAACGTGTGTGGAGTCCCGACATTTTTCATCCGGCTGAGATCGGACAGGTTAGAAAATTCGGCTGTGGGTAATATCTCTGCATGTATTGCCGATCATACAATTTTCAGTGGGAGACTCAGTAGCTTTGTCTATCGTACGATTGCTGTCAGGGGCAGTACATCGGCTGATCTGTTCTAAACTACTGTTTTTTGGTCGGAATGGTAAGACTTTGATCTGAATGGTTAGTGGCAGGTCGGGAGATGGAAAAGTCCGATTGTACATTGATTCATACGATCGGATCTTTGCGTCTGTGGCCAGCTTTAGTTTGGATGCGGTTTCTCCTGTCCAGTGTCTTAGACACAGGGCTCCTGATGCCACCACATTTGCTTTGGTTTAGGCTAGCAGTTTGGTGACCTCCATTGCGGCCTCTGCTAGAAATGTTAAGGCAGCGGATAGCTTTGCTACCTCGTTTTGTAGTTGCTGTGTCGGTGGACATTGGGCTAACTCTTGCACCCAATGTCTGCTTCTGCGGGTTAAGCCAGTCCCACTTCTTTTGTTGTTCCTCGGGTTCCAGATACGTTTCGAAAGAATTTCTGTCAAAGCGATCCCACTCTGTCAATCGCATGAGTGATGGAGTTCAAAATTTGAAAGGCTTGTTTTTTTCCGAACTCCTAGAAGTCTGGCTGCCCTTGACAGTGCAGCTGTCTCGTCCTTCATCTCTAGCGTCTGCATCATCTCCCTTTAGTAGCCTTTTAGACACATCAGGGGTTGCCACTGAAGTACCCCTCCCTCCTCTTCCTGTCTGTCTGAGTCTGTTTGGAAGTACTGTTGTTCTGAACGATCTGTATCCTGATCGGTATCTTCCCCTGCTGTAGAAGCCAGTCTCTTTTCAGATTCTGAGGAAAGAGTGAGTGTGGTTGTAGCCCTGTGTTTCACATTATCTAACTCTGCTTTGGGCCCTCCTTTTCATAACCCATTGGAGAAATTACCTTGTCTGATGTTTGGACAATCGGATCAGTCTACCAGGCTATTGTTATAGGGCTCTTATCTATAGGCATATGGGGTGTGTTTTGTGATGAGGCCAACTCCTGTCAAGGCTGTGTCTGAGTAGTATGTGGTGAAAGTACAGGAGGTCAGGTATGGTTGCTTCCTTTGGAGTATGTTGCAATGAGGGCAATAATTATGTTTTGATTTTTTTGGGGAATGGCTGCACACCCTACATGTAGTTAGCTTATTATGTTTCTCTTGCTTTTTAGCTGACTGTACTAACTCCATGCTGTCTTGTCCAGGATTTGACATGTTTCCCAGCAACACGATTGTGTAGTGTTTTTTTTTTCTGAGCTAGTATGTGATGTGTAGATGCCCCAAAATGTACCTTGTGCATACTAATTTAATGGGTCACATCTAACCCGCTTCATAAAGACAACACCTGATTCATGTGTGGTAAAAGCCCAAAAAAAGTACAGCAAACTATTTTAGTAAAACATTTTTTGTATACATGGGTGTATACTTGTAAGAGATGGGACACAGTGTGTATAAGTATACGTTTAAATGTACATAATGTAAAAAAAAAAGAAATTATTTTAAAATAAAGTCAACTTAGACCAATCCTGGAGCAGGAGTTACGCTTGCATTGGCACTGGGTCATGGATGTCAGGACATACACGACAGCCACCAGACTCGTTGACAAGGGTGCAGTCACTGGTGTTTCCTCTGCGGTTGAAGCCGCCAATTAAGAGAGACACTCATCTGAATGAGAACATTAATAGTAGTTCTTGGTAGATAGACCACCAGCCTGTCAGCAAGTCGTCGACCATTGAATTGGCTACTTCGACCTTTGAATTGAACGTTTCGAACTAAAAATCGTTCGACTATTTGACCATTCGATAGTTGAAGTACTGTCTCTTTAAAAAAAAAAAAAACTTCGACCCCCTAAAACCTACCGAGGTGCAATGTTAGCCTATGGGGAAGGTCCCCATAGGCTTCCTAACAATTTTCTGATCGAAGGAAAATCGTTTGATCGTAGGAAATGCGGTAAATCCTTTGACTTCAATGGTTTTTACTTAGACAGTAGAATATCGAGGGTTAATTAACCCTCGATATTCGACCCTAAGTAAATGTGCCCCTAGATGTTACACTATTTAGCAGCATATTTTTAAGTTAGGTAATATTGGAATTTTCTTGTAACTTAAAGTTCAGGCAACATTATTCCTTATGATACTCACAATTCCCTTTATAACCCAGCCTGTAGACTTGTGCCTTTATATGGTCACAGAACAACCCCTCAGTGACTTCTAATATCCTTATCATTTACAGTAGGGGGTACATTATCCCTTATAATACATGAGTGATACTCAGAGTTCCCTGTATAACTCAGCCTACAGCCTTGTGCCTTTATATGGTCACAGAACAACCCCTCAGTGACTTCTAATATCCTTATTTACAGTAGGGGGTACATTATCCCTTATAAAGGAGAATGAAAGCTTACCCCATATTCTTTGCAGGAATAAAAGCCCACAACATATTGTACTGAATCGCTAAGTTAATTCTGTGTTACAGGCATTTGCAGAGTTAAAATCTACACTTTTAAATATCTCAGTCCCATTTATCATAAGGCTGACACCAGGGTAACCTGTTGCGCATGCGTGAAAATTCCTCCAACCGTGACTCCTTAGAGCAATGTCAATCAAGGAGGCAAAGCAGCGCTAAGTGGAATGCGGCTGCGCGTAGTTTTAGAATGGAAAAAGCTGTAGGTCTGCTGCCTCGGGCAGTGTTAGGATGGAATGCAAAGAATTTGGTGACGTCACCCTAGAGCGGCCGGCAGGTTTTGAATGGAGCAGCATACAGAGGGAAGGAAAACACTGATAGGAGAAGCAGTAAGTTCTACAAAAACTTTATGAAGATGCAGTTAAAATGCATTACATTTCATTTCAACCTTTCCTTGTCCTATAATACATGATACTCAGAGTTCCCTGTATAACTCAGCCTGCAGCCTTGTGCCTTTATATGGTCACAGAACCCCTCAATTATTGAAAAATAAATATCAAGAAATAAGGTAAAATGACAGGTCTTCTAGAGATCTTAAAAATATTGTGCATCGTTTAACCAAATTTTATGTCACCTAAAAAGGAAAGAAAATCAAAATAAGAAAAAATAATGTTTTTGTTTTAAATAAAGCAGTGTGCAATGTGTGTAAAATAGTGGATTCTGCAGTTAACAAGCAAATAATCACATAGCAAAATGGGAAAATTAAATTTTAATAAATATAGTGCAAAGGAAGTTAGGTATATAGTTAAATACAAACAAATATAATAAATACGGAGAAGTTACAGGTAAAAAACTTAGCGAGTAATTGATGCAGCATGAAATACTTCCTGCCAGGGCCGGACTGGGGGTAAAAAGCAGCCCGGGCAAAAAAAAATCAAAGCAGCCCACATGTAAAGACGCAATGGTCTGGCTTGTTGTACACATCCACTCATATATTGGGGTAAAACTGAAAAAATGTATGCGCATAAAAGAGCTGCCGTTCTCACTTAAAGGGGTTGTTCGCTTTCAATTTAATTTTTAGTATGATGTAGAGAGGGACATTCTGAGACCATTTGCAATTGGTTTATTTGTGGTTTTTGAGTTATTTAGCTTTTTATTCAGCAGCTCTCCAGTTTGTAATTTCAGCCGTCTGGTTCCTAGGGTCCAAATTCCCCTAGTAACCATGCATTGATTTGATTAAGAGACTGGAATATGATTAGGAGAGGCCTGAATAGAAAGAGGAGTAATAAAAAGTAGCAATAACAATAAAGTTATAGATTTACAGAACATTTGTTTTTAGATGGGGTCAGTGACCCCCATTTGAAATCTAAGAAGAATCCAAAGAAAAAGGCAAATAACTAAAAAACTATAACAAAAATAAATAATGAAGACCAATTCAAAAGTTGATAAGAACTGTCTATTCTATAACATACTAAAAGTTAATTTAAAGGTGAACCACCCCTTTAAGTGTAATTCAGAGAGAGACAGAGATAGAGTGCAGAGAGAGAGTGCAGAGAGAGGGAAAGAGAGAGGGACAGAGTAACAGAGAGTGCAGAGAGAAACAGAGTGCAGAGAGAAACAGAGAGGGACAGAGTGAGAGAGAGGGGGGGAAGAAAGAGGGACAGAGTGAGAGAGAGGGACAGAGTGACAGAGTACAGAGAGAAACAGAGAGAGGGACAGAGTGACCGAGAGAGGGGAAGAGAGAGGGACAGAGTGACCGAGAGAGAAAGGGAAGAGAGAGAGAGTGGCCAAGAGAAACAGAGAGAGGGGGAAGAGAGAGAGACAGAGGGACAGAGAGGGGAAGAAAGAGGGACAGAGAGTGACAGAGAGAGGGACAGAGTGACAGAGAGAGGGGAAGAGAGAGTGACCGAGAGAGACAGTGACAGAGAGTGGGGAAGAGCGAGGGACTGAGAGTGACAGAGAGAGGGACTGAGAGTGACAGAGAGAGGGACTGAGAGTGACAGAGAGAGGGAAGAGAGAGTGACAGAGAGACAGAGGGAAGAGAGGAATAGAGTGACAGAGAGAGGGACAGAGTGACAGAGAGAGGGGAAGAGAGAGAGACAGAGTGACAGAGAGAGGGACAGTGACAGAGAGAGGGACAGAGAGTGACAGAGAGAGACAGAGAGAGGGACAGAGAGAGAGACAGAGTGACAGAGAGAGGGACTGAGAGTGACAGAGAGACAGAGTGACAGAGAGAGGGACAGCGTGACAGAGAGAGGGACAGCGTGACAGAGAGAGGGGAAGAGAAAGGGACAGAGTGACATAGAGAGACAGAGTGAGGGGAATAGAGAGGGACAGAGTGAGGGGAAGAGAGAGGGACAGAGTGAGACAGAGGGACAGAGAGAGTGAAGAGAGAGTGACAGAGAGAGGGGAAGAGAGGGACTGAGCGTGACAGAGAGAGGGGAAGAGAGAGGGACTGAGAGTGACAGAGAGAGGGAAGAAAGAGTGAGAGAGGGACAGAGTGACAGAGAGGGGGGAAGAGAGAGGGACAGAGTGACAGAGAGTGACAAAGAGAGGGGAAGAGAGAGGGACAGTGACAGAGAGAGGGGAAGAGAGAGGGACTGAGTGACAGAGAGAGGGACAGAGTGACAGAGAGAGGGACAGAGTGACAGAGTGACATAGAGAGGGGAAGAGAGAGGGACAAAGTGACAAAGAGACAGAGAGAGGGGAAGAAAGAGGGACAGAGTGACAAAGAGAGACAGTGACAGAGAGAGGGGAAGAGCGAGAGACAGAGTGACAGAGAAAGGGGAAGAGAGAGACAGAGAGAGGGGAAGAAAGAGAGACAGTGACAGAGAGAGGGGAAGAGAGAGTGGAAGCCTAAAACCTGTTGGGCCTGGGACGACTGACCCCCCTTTTCCCCCTTGATGGCCTACACACAGCAGGATAACAGAGGAGTGGGAGGGGCGGAGCCACAGTGGCAGAGAGGATGGAGAAGCGGTCCTAGAGCCCGCTGGATACTTTGACAGGAACTTTCTAATACGGCGATTAGATCAAGAGCGGCCCACTTATAGAAAATATACAGCAGCCCCTCGGGAATTTGCCCGAATTGAGAATCTCTGCTGTAGGCATAACACATTATGCACAACTAATGCTGTACATGCAAAATATAGCATGAATGTGGCAACCCCACAGCAGGGAGTTAGTGTAAGCTTGGACTGGACATGAGATACTAATTACAGATACAGCAGCTGGGTTGTACTTGGAAAGAAGATACAGTACAATGGCCTAGCCGTATAAATTCCACCTGACTCCTCTTCCGAGAACACTATGTCTGACCTTTAACCCACAAATGCAGCTCGTCTTCTAACCACATCGGCTCGGTTCACACTTTGGGTCTTCAGCTTCGGGTCTTCAACTGGAGCTTCAATTCTTAACACCTCAGCTACATTTGAGCTTCAGGTCTTCACCTGTAGCGATGTCCACACTCTTAAGGAGGGTCCGGAATGCGCATCACAGAACCCTCCTTTAAAGCTAAATTTTGCCAGGCCGTGGACAATGGTCGCCCCATGGTGGCAGGCCTGCATTTACGATCTGAGGTTACTTTAAAACTCGTAAAAACAATACTTAAATTTTATTGGTTGAAAAACTCATTATTGAATTGCTATTGGATATTACGTAAATATAGGGAACACGACCGATAAGAAAGGAGAGCACAAGACAGAACTATAGATGAAATTAGATGAAAGCTGAAAACTAAAATGGCAAGCCTGACGAATGAAGGAGGAGGGCAGAAGGCGGAGATATGTATTGTACAAGAGGTGAGGGGTTACGCATAAGGGAGGAGGGCTGAGAGGGAGTGGAGGAAATCAAATTAGGAAAGCTTAGATGTGAAGGCTGATTTACGCGGCAGGAGGGGTTAAATTGGAGCATTATGTGTGGCCAGGACGAAGGTGTGACTACAGCTTTTTTGGATATGTGAGAGGCGTGGCTGCATTACGGTAACTTAGAAAAGCGCATATTGGAGAGTTCTCTAAAGGATGTACTTAAATGGTTTCCGTACTCTATAACATACTGGTTTTATTGATAGCAGCAAACTTCCTCTCCTAGACGTAGAGACCTAATTTGAAAAGAAGAGACAGAAATATGAGCGCACAGCACAAACAGTTGATGAACATAATGTAATAACTTTAATTTCAAAACCAAGTTCCAACAATTCAGCACACATTAAAACCACACTAGCAGGTCTGGACTGATAATTAACCCTTTCCCTGCCAGCCATTCTGTCCTAGCTGAAAACCTCTACTGGCAAGAAGTTTTTAGACATTTTGTACTCTTTCACTTTAAGGGCCTGGTTTTAGTTTACCCAGGAAAATAATATAGCTTCTAAGGGGGGAATTCACAAAAGTGTCCGGAACGAAAAAATGGCTTTAAAATGTCATAGAAAGTGTCGTAGCAACAGCTGACAAATTCACAGAGCATTTCTCCGCCAATTTTCCGACATGTACGACGCTTTTGAATTAGTGTCGTTAAAAGTGGGCGTGGTTTTTTCGGCGCCACTTATCCCGACATTTTTATGAATTACTCGTAAACTCATTCTTTTTACCGACAATTTTTCAGACACTTTAGGCTCTCCAAAATGAAAATGTCAGACAAATTGTCGTTTAAAAAGTCTTGGTAAATGTCGTTTGTACGATGAAAAGATATACGACATTTTAGAAAATTGTCAGACTTACGAGACATTCAGAGATGGTAACATCTGCCTTTGTGAATTTGCCATTCATAAGACATTTTACAAATTTGTCGACCGCCACTTCTGGGTTACTTTTTTTACCGACACTTTTGTGAATTCCCCCCTAAGTGTCTAATAAAATGAAGAAAAAAAAAACAAAAACAAAACATGTTTACAAAGGACAATCGCATATGTCAGCAACATCATTTATTTTATGTACAAGCCGATTTGGAAAGGTCTATGTCTCCTGAACGCGGCAATACCAAATGTATATAGTTTTATGGAGATTTCTCACTTGTATAGATCCCCAACTGTGTGTTAAGACCCCCAAACTGTAAAAAGACCCCACGAAAACCATATATTTTTGGTAAAGGGGTTGTTCCCCTTTGTGTTAACTTTTAGTATGATGTAAAGAGTGATATTCTGAGACAATTTGCAATTGGTTTTAATGTTTTATTATTTGTGGGTTTTGAGTTATTTAGCTTTTTATTCAGCAGCTTCCCAGTTTGCTAGGGTCCGAATTCCCCTAGCAACCATGCATTGATTTAAATAAGAGACTGGAATATGAATAGGAGAGGCCTGAATAGAAAGATGAGTAATAAAAAGTAGCAATAACAATACATTTGTAGCCTTACAGAGCATTTGTTTTTTAGATGGGGTCAATGAACCCCCATTTGAAAGATGGAAAGAGTCAGAAGAAGAAGGCAAATAACCCAAAAACGAAATAATGAAGACCAATTGAAAAGTTGCTTAGAATCGGCCATTCAATAACCTGCTGAAAGTTTAGGAATAAAATTGCAATAAAAGCACAAAAATAGCATAAATCAATGAAATAAAATAATTAATACGACAGCGTAATTAGTGGCCAATATCGATTATCCAATCGTCACACTGTCAAAATAAGTTTTTAGGCAAAACAAACAAAAGATAAAAGTACAATGAGTAAGTAAAAAAAAAAAGCCACACCTGTTTGTGAGTTTTTGTGTACATGTTTGTGCACTTCTAAAAGTTGTCTGAGTGTGCAAATACGTGTACAAAAGGGACCAAGTGTGCTTAAATCAAAAAAATAAAAAATACCAATCTTTGCTAAAATTGTGTGTGTAAGTGTATAAATGTACTGTAAGTGTGTGTAAGTGCATGGAAGTGTGTAAAAAAACACGCACTTACCGTTTTTGTAGCAGGAGGCTCGCTGGAATCGATGGAGATATTGCGCCGCAGGAAGTGAGTGGGGGCGGATGTGCGTCGTGGAAGAGGTAAGAAAGTAACAGCAGTGCCATACATGGTGCATCTGCTTCTTTGAAGTTGGATCTGCGACAATCGCGACGTAGATCCGACTTGATAGCCCCCCTGCCTGGTTGCCCAGGGGGCTGTCAACCCTCCAGACTCTCTGCAGAGGCAGCAAAAGCCGCAGATGCAGAGAGAAGGGCTCAGCTGCAGGAGAACGTACGTTCTTGGCAGACTGAGCCCTGAACCGCCAGCACGTGCTTGGCAGTTGAAGGGTTAAAATAGGTCCTGGCATTTCCGGTATGCACAGACCAATTCAGCCCACACAGAAGCACAAAGAGCCCCCACCAGGCCACCAAATACTGAGTTTCTATGGCACCTTGTAGCAGCCGCTCTGGCATTTGCAAGAACCCACAGATTGCCAGTCAGGGCCTGGACACTACAATATCTTAAATGGATTGTTCACCTTTGGTTTAAATTTTAGTACAGGTATGGGACCTGTTATCCAGAATGCTCGGGACTTGGGGTTTTCCGGATAATGGATCTTTCTGTAATTTGGGTCTTCGTGCCTTATGTCTACTAGAAATTAATTTAAACATTAAATAAACCCAACAGGCTGGTTTTGCTTCCAATAAGGATTAATTATATCTTGGTTGGGATCAAGTACAAGGCACTATTTTATTATTACAGAGAAAAAGGAAATCATTTTTAAAAATTTGGATTATTTGGATAAAATGGAGTCTATGGGAGACAGCCATTCTGTAATTCGTTGCTTTCTGGATATCGGGTTTCCGGATAAGGGATCCTATACCTGTATAATGTAGGGTGTTATGTTCTGGGACAATTTGCAATTTGTTTTCATTTTTTAATCGTGTTTTTTTTCTTTTGGTTATTTAGCTTTCAATTATGTAGCTCTCTCGTTTGCTATTGCAACCATCTGGTTGCTAGGGTACAAATACCCATAGCAACCATGCATTGTAAAAGGTGGGAAATCAATAGGAGATGCCTGAATAGGAAAAGGAGTAATCGAAACGCAGCCTTTGCAATGCATTTATAGCCTTACAGAGCATGTTTTTTTTTAAGATGTGGTCAGTATAAAGTTAGAATAGAGTAAAAAAAAAAAATAGAAGCTAAAGGACAAGTAAATCAAACATGGGTAAAAACTGGTTTATAAAACAAACGAGCAAGCTGCAAAGCTATGGTAAATAATGGCAATAAAATAAAATAAATAAAAAAAATTCTATCAAAAAAATTAAAACCGTATAAAATAAATAAATAAAATTAAGGCAATAAAACTAGTAAAACTATATATTGTAAAATATTAAACTAAAACACAAAGCCATGGAAGTTAATTAAAGTACAGAGAAACATGCGCTCTCCTGTGCAGTGTAAATTATTTGCAAGCAGCAAGCTAAATTATTTAAAAAAATAAAAAAAAACACATAAACACAAACTAATTAACCCTTTAAGTGCCACGGATCGTAGATTCTACGTTCTGCAGCACTTCCGGGTTTGCGAGCGGAGGAGCGGCTGTTAGAGCCGCTCGCTCCGTTCCTTCACGATCCCCTGCCCCTAGACAACGAGCAGAGCAGGGGATCGAGTGGCCCCTGGGGCGCGATCGCCCAGGGGCCCCAAAGCAGCAGCAGGGACGCGTTTCCTATGCGTCCTGCTGCTGCCTACAATTCACTTCTGCCCAGCTCCGCCCCCCCACGCCTGATGACCGTTGGAGCTGGAGATCTGCTGCGTGGGACCCTTTCTCATGGATCTGATGCATCTACCCCAGGTAAGTGTAACATGTGCACACACAAAAACACACCAACACACCAACACACACTTATTGCAGTAATATACACTTACATTCACACTTACACACACTCACACATAGATTTTTGGGGATTGGGGGGGTCACACACACTCACAGCACCCATGTACACTTGTATACGCGCATACGCGCAAATAACATGCAATTTACCCATTGTGCACACGCATATGTACATATATGGCTTTGTGGCTTTTTTTTTTTTCGCATCGTCTTTTTTTTTTGGCTAAAAAAAAATGTTTTATTGCCGTTCCGAATAGCGTATTCGCTAACCGTACTGTGCAATAGCTTTTGTATGTTATTTTGGTGGTTATATTGCAATTTTGGGTATTTTGGTGCATTTTTAGCCATTTTATTGAATTTTTAGCCATTTTATTGCATTTTCAGCTCTGCATTTGTGTTGTTCACTTGTTTCTGTCCGTATAATCGATTTGGCCCAGCTAAAATATTCAAACGGTAATTCTGGTGGCCGATTAGTGTAAAAAAAAAAAGCATTGATTTTTGTGGTTTTATTCGTTTTTGGTGATTTATTTGCATTTCACACTGTTCTGTGTTATTTTGTTTTGCCTATGTAAATTTTATCTACTATATATCCATTTGTGGGTCTCTGTGTGCCACATAGTCTGGTAAATCTATGCATATTGGGCATCAAAGTGTTCAGTAGACGCCTGTCGTTCATATTTAGGATGTTTTATGCTGATACGTTACGAAATGTGGGGCACATAATGGGGTAAAATAAAGCTTTGTGACGATTTTCAGAAATTTGATAAAAACCGCTACGTTCGGCATAGCTTTGCAGTTTGGTAGTTTGCAGTAGAAAGATGTAATTACCTGTTTTAGATTCGTCAGAATGTGTACTTTCTAAAAAATATATATGGTTTTCTAGGGTCTCCATACTGTTAGGGGGTCTTATGGTGCAAATACACATACTGGGTGCTTATATTGCGTCAGCCATGAAAATTTATATACACTACTGTCATTTGGGTGCCTCTGTACACCATATAGTTTGGTAAATCTATGCATATTGGGCATCAAAGTGTTCAGTAGACCCCTGTCGTTCATATTTAGGATGTTTTATGCTGATAAGTTACGAAATGTGGGGCGTAAAATTCAAGTTTTGTGACGATTTTCAGAAATTTGATAAAAACCGTTACGTTCAGCATTGCTTTGCAGTTTGGCAGTTTGCAGTAGGAACACATATTTACCCATATTGGATTCGTCAGAATGTGTACTTTCTGAAAATATATGGTTTTCTGGGGTCTCTGTACTGTTAGGGGGGGTCTAATGTTGCATAATACACACACCAGGTGCTTATATTGCAGCAGCCAGCCCGTCAGCTGTGAAAATGTATATACACTATTGTCATTTGGGGGTCTCTGTGCGCCACATAGTTTAGTATATCTATACATATTGGGCATCAAAGTGTTCAGTAGACCCCTGGCGTTCATATTTAGGATGTTTTATGCTGATAAGTTACGAAATGTGGGGCATATAATGGGGTAAAATTCAAGCTTTGTGATGATTTTCAGAAATTTAATAAAAACCGTTACGTTCAGCATTGCTTTGCAGTTTGGCAGTTTGCAGTAGGAACACATATTTACCCATATTGGATTCGTCAGAATGTGTACTTTCTGAAAATATATGGTTTTCTGGGGTCTCTGTACTGTTAGGGGGGTCTAATGTCGCATAATACACACACCAGGTGCTTATATTGCAGCAGCCAGCGCGTCAGCTGTGAAAATGTATATACACTATTGTCATTTGGGGGTCTCTGTGCGCCACATAGTTTGGTATATCTATGCATATTGGGCATCAAAGTGTTCAGTAGACCCCTGGCGTTCATATTTAGGATGTTTTATACTGATAAGTTACGAAATGTGGGGCATATAATGGGGAAAATTTCAAGCTTTGTGACGATTTTCAGAAATTTGATAAAAACCGTTATGTTCAGCATTGCTTTGCAGTTTGGCAGTTTGCAGTAGAAACACATATTTGCCCATATTGGATTCGTCAGAATGTGTACTTTCTGAAAATATATAGTTTTCTGGGGTCTCTGTACTGTTAGGGGGGTCTAATGTCGCATAATACACACACCGGGTGGTTATACTGCAGCAGCCAGCGTGTCAGCCGTGAAAATGTCGATACATATTGTCATTTGGGGGTCTCTGTGCGCCACATAGTTTGGTATATCTATGCACATTGGGCATCAAACTGTTTAGTAGACCCCTATGTTTATATTTAGGATGCTTTATGCTGGTAATGATACATGGACAATATGATGCTGGAAAGTTGAAGCTTTGAGGCAATTTTCAGATATTTCATCAAAACCGCCAAATTTGGCAAAGCGTTGCGACTCAGTAGTTTTGGGCAGAAAGGCATGGGTACCCATTTTAGATTCTGTATAATGTGTACTTTCCCAAAATATATTGGTTTGGGGGAAAACATATATTTCTGTGTTTTTACCCCACAAAAATGCAGTCAATGTGTTGATTTTTCATTAGCTGAAGTTACCCACAGGACAATTTGTATGTGCTAACTTCATTTTGGGGCCTCTAAATGCCATATACTTTGGTAAACCTATGCACAGTGGGCACCAAACTGTTTGGAGGACCCCTGGCAATCACAATTTGGGAGCTTTTTTGTGATACGTAATGATACATGGGCGATATGATGCTGGAAAGTTGAAGCATTGAGGCAATTTTCAGATATTTCACAAAAACCGTCAATTTTGGGAAAGCCTTGCGACTCAGTAGTTTGGAGCAAAAAGGCATGGGTACCCATTTTAGATTCTGTAGAATGTGTACTTTCCAAAAATGTATGGGTTTGGGGGGTAAACATATATTTCTGTGTTTTTACCCCACAAAAATGCAGTCAATGTGTTGATTTTTCATTAGCTGAAGTTACCCACAGGACTATTTGTATGCGCTAACTTCATTTTGGGGCCTCTAAATGCCAGATACTTTGGTACACCTATGAACAATGGCCACCAAACTGTTCGGAGGAACCCTGGCAATCATATTTAGGGTGCTTTTTCTTGGTGCGTAACGATACATGGGTGATATGGTGCTGAGAAGTTGAAGCTTTGTGGCAATTTTCAGATATTTCACCAAAACCGACAATTGTGGGAAAGCCTTGCGACTCAGTAGTTTGGAGCAGAAAGGCATGGGTACCCATTTTAGATTCTGTAGAATGTGTACTTTCCAAAAATATATGGGTTTTGGGGGGTAAACATATTTTTCTGTGTTTTTACCCCACAAAAATGCAGTCAATGTGTTGATTTCTCATTAGATGAAGTTACCCACAGGACTATTTGTATGCGCTAACTTCATTTTGAGGCCTCTAACTGCCAGATACTTTGGTAAACCTATGAACAATGGCCACCAAACTGTTTGGAGGAACCCTGGCAATCATATTTAGGGTGTTTTTTCTTGGTGCGTAATGATTCATGGGTGATATGGTGCTGAGAATTTGAAGCTTTGAGGCAATTTTCAGATATTTCACCAAAACCGACAATTGTGGGAAAGCCTTGCGACTCAGTAGTTTGGAGCAGAAAGGCATGGGTACCCATTTTAGATTCTGTAGAATGTGTACTTTCCAAAAATATATGGGTTTTGGGGGGTAAACATATATTTCTGTGTTTTTACCCCACAAAAATGCAGTCAATGTGTTGATCTTTCATTAGCTGAAGTTAACCATGGGACTGTTTGTATGCGCTAACTTCATTTTGGGGCCTCTAAATGCCAGATACTTTGGTAAACTTATGAACAATGGCCACCAAAATGTTCAGAGGAACCCTGGCAATCATATTTAGGGTGCTTTTTCTTAGTACGTAATGATACATGGGTGATATGGTGCTGGGAAGTTGAAGGTTTGAGGAAATTTTCAGATATTTCACCAAAACCGACAATTGTGGGAAAGCCTTGCGACTCAGTAGTTTGGAGCAGAAAGGCATGGGTACCCATTTTAGATTCGGTAGAATGTGTACTTTCCAAAAATATATGGGTTTGGGGGGTAAACATATATTTCTGTGTTTTTACCCCACAAAAAATGCAGTCAATGTGTTGATTTCTCAGTAGCTGAAGTAAAGTCCTGAACAATTTGGATGTGCTAACTTCATATTGGTGTCTCTAAATGCCAGTTACTTTGGTAAACCTATGCATAATGGGTATCAAACTGTTCAGTGGACCCCTGGCAATCATATTTCAGGTGCTTTTTCTTGGTAACTAATATAGTTTGGGATATGCAGAGCATCAAAATAAAACCTTTGAAATGATTTTTCAGAATTTTGAATTTTATTTTGAAAAACCGCTATGTTCAGACAAGCTTTTATGTTTGGTAGTTGGGAGTAGAGAGACATAGTTACCCATTTTGTAATCGGCAGAATCGGTACTTTTCAAAAATGTATGGTTTTCTGGGGTAAACCTATGGTTTCAGGATTTTTTGCCTTGGAATCTAAAGCATGCCGTTTTCTGCCTTAGTGCTTTCAAAATTCAGTAATATACTGCCGGGAGTTTTTGCTGTACAGAAGTCCTAAATCTCCATAAAACTATACATATCTGGTATTGGCACGTTCGAGAGACATAAGGCTTTCCAAATCAGTTGGATTTTCATCTGTAAAATGAAATATTTTTCTGGTATAAATTGATATACGATGAAAAATGGTAATTTTTCATTTTTTTTTGGTATTTAGCACTATAAATTTTTTTGCACAGGTGGAAATACATGAAAACTCATGCAGATTTAGAAAGCTCAGTTTCTACCGAAAAAAAACAATGTATAGTTTTCCTAGGTAAACTATAGGTTTCCCCTCAGAAAATGCCCCTAAAGTGAGAGAGCACAAAATGCTTAAAAACGGCTGGCATTTCGCGTACCCAAAGTGTGAAATTCTGCTGGCACTTAAAGGGTTAAAGTATATGCCACATTTCAGTTAATTAATTGTCTAATTACCAGCACAAATGCGGGGTAAATAAATAAAGCCGGGGTACCTTGCCAAACAATGTCTGTGGGAAGAAATGGCGACGCCTACAAGTGGCAGCGTTAACTTAATTGGTCAAACCCTAGGACTCCTATTGGCTGGGGAAAAAATGCGCCAAATAGAAAACCGGAAGTAAAAAAAAGGTGTAAAAAAAAATGTGTAAAATAAAAAAGGGAATAAAGCAGCCCAGGACAGAAAAGGGTCGCCCGATGCCCGATGCCCAACAGCTATAGGAGGAAGGCTGAGGGCGGAGTTATGATGAATGACGTCTGAGGAGGGAGGCTACAGAGCGGAGGTGTGACTGTGCATTTGGCGCATGCGTGACTACAAAGGCAAACGATGCTATAGAGAAGGCATAGGGCAACGCATGCAGCAAAGGTAATTAGGCGCATGATGTCCTAAAAGGCGTTCCGTAGCTAGTGCAGCTGTAGAGCAGGACGTGTGTCCAATCGGAGAGCGTCTTAGCTCTTCCGTCAGCGAACCCCGGGCGGGGCCATGCGTAAGCAGGTTAGACAGTCTCTGTGTTGTGTGTGTGCCATGGACTCAGCCCAGTGATATTGACAATAGAGAGAAAAAAGGAAAGTGACCGGGGGAGGCCAGAGTCACCAGTTAGAAACAGAAGCTTACACCCCCACCAGCATCCCTACGAAAGAAGCCGGCTTCCCCCACAACTCACACAACACAGTCCCCCCCTCCCGGTTCGCCGGGATAGCCATAGCCCAGGCCGCTTAGGGAATGTGAATCACTTCTGTATGTAAGAAAGATCTCGAGGTAATTGGAAGGGAACTCCCGGGATTATCCCCAGATTCGCGGGAAAAAGCTACCGGTTGGGATCGGTGTGTGTTAAGGCCTAGATTCCGCTCACCAGGGGAAAATACTCCACATCTCTAATCCCTATCAGGAGCTCCAAGGTAATCCAGCCACATCCCTTCCTTCCTCCCTCCACACAGCCTGACCCACGAACAATCCTTCTATAGCCATATGTAATGCTCATAAACTCACATTTACTGTCTCTCTTTATACCCACACAGCCTCATTGATATCTTCTTCTTTATCTTTCTACCAATGGCAAGCTCTCCAAAAGAATCAAGACTTACCTCCCCCCACTCATTTAATATAAAATGTATTACATATGGTAATGTGCCAGCGCTCACCCTATGCACCCCAATATGTAATACATTTCATGTTCAAAGTGGTTACCCCTGAATTTCCTTCTTTATTAGTATGTGTAATGCATTTGACCTTACAACACCTAATTTGCAACTAACTTGAACTTGGAAGTTGTGAGAGAGGAATGTCTACAAATTGTAGCAGTCTTGTCATGTGTAATGATCTTTAATGGCACAATACAAATGCATTATCCTGCAATTGTTAAAGCCCAACTTCCAGAATTCCTCAGGATATTGCGAGCCCTAATTTAATACCTGAAGAGCAGTAGGAGGAGGAAGCCTGATCTTGTCATTAATATTTTATGGCATTTGATATACTTTAAATAATCTTACGCTTTACTATAGTACTTATGACTGTGTTTTACTTGGTAAAATTAATGATTTATGCTAGATTTCTGTTTGTACCACTTACATATTTCATAAATGCAGATACACATCGCTGGATAACTTTTTAACATTGTTAGTAAGGGGCCTTTGGTTTCTTAGTTGTATTCCTATTACTGGGCCCCAGTTTGAAACTGTCAGGCCTAAAGCCTTAAGGGGCTTACTATATTAAGACAGAGGACTCTGGAGAACCAAAATCGTAGTTCAGTGATTTATTTTATTCATACAGTGCACTAACCAAAATCGTAGTTCAGTGATTTATTTTATTCATACAGTGCACAGTATGAATAAAATAAATCACTGAACTACGATTTTGGTTAGTGCACTGTATGAATAAAATAAATCACTGAACTACGATTTTGGTTCTCCGGAGTCCTCTGTCTTAATATAGTAAGTCTGCAGGTCTGGCGGGACCCTGACTCTGAAGTGGAACCAGGCACAATAACACAAGAGTACATCATCCACAAATTTGTATCTCTAAAGTCTTAAAGGCTATTGTACGTGTATATATAGTGAATAAAGTACCCCCTCTTGTAAATTATAAGGATATTATAAGTTACTGAGGCGTTTCATGACCATATAAAAACACGAGTGCTTTTATACAGGTCATGGAACTCCGAGGTAACTTCTAATATCCTCATATTTCACAACTGGGGGTACTTTATTTATTATAATACACAAGTTTCAGTGAGTCATGTGACAAAAATGACATCAGAACTCACCGTTTATAACTGATGACATCAGAACTCACCGTTTATAAGGATATCATTTACAAGATATTCATAGCTTTTGTGTATATATATATATATATATATATATATATATATATATATATATATATATATATATATATCATATCACAGAAGTTTAGTCATTGGAGAAGCAACCTTTGCTGGCTGAGGGAAAGAATTTGTGACAGCGTGTAGTTAAGGAGGCGTTAATTATTGATAACAGCAGTGATGCTTCTAAGTATACAGTAAGGAATAAGGAGCAGCGTCACTCCCGGTCCTGCAGTCAGCAGTGAGATTCTGGCTCTTCCAGTAAGATGGTTATACTACGGTGACCGAAGCCATTGCGAGACTTTCTTACAAAATGTTCAATTTTATTTTTCCCTGGATCCTGCAGTGATGAAAGGTAGTGTTTGCTCTTGGAGTTCTCTAACATTTTAAGGCCTGTGGTCCAATAGGTGTTTGCATACCTTTATTGGAAAAAAGGGGGTTAATATTGCTAATGAACTTTGTGATTTTATTGCTTTATTAACAGAAAATAATTGGAATTAAAGCTGGAACAACAATTGGTGCAAGGAGTCCACTGAATAAAAAAAAATGTTTTTGTTTAACTTTTCTGCATAACGGTGGCCCAGGAAATTCTAAATTGATGGAAATTGTATTTTGTTTTTTTTCCTCTAACCGCACTTCATATTTATATAAGCATTGAATTCCTAGAAATAACTAATTTCATGTTAACTGTAGTTGGTATTTGGTTGAGCGGTGTTTAAAGTAAAATCCTAAAGAGTTTATTTATTTTTTTTTTCTTACATCCTATTTTTGGATTATGATTTATATGATTCATTCATATTGATGTCTTGGCTATATTAGTATTGTTTTTTGGTTATTACTTATTGTGTCAAAATTAGGGATGCACTGAATCCAGGATTCGGTTCGGGATTCGGCTTTTTTCAGCAGGATTCGGATTCGGCCGAATCCTTCTGCCTGGCCGAACCGAATCCGAACCCTAATTTGCATATGCAAATTAGGGGCGGGAGGGAAATCACGTGACTTTTTGTCAGAAAACGTGGAAGTAAAAAATGTTTTCCCCTTCCCACCCCTAATTTGCATATGCAAATTCGGTTCGGTATTCGGCCAAATCTTTCACAAAGGATTCGGGGGTTCAGCCGAATCCAAAATAGTGGATTCGGTGCATCCCTAGTCAAAATAAGTTTAGCTCTCAATATCTCCTGGTAATCCACCTGTTTAAACTCGTACGATACATATATTTTTTTAATCAGGAAAGGGCAATTTAAATATACTAAATTGATAGAATTCAGGTTTGAAAAGTCTACACAGTTTTCAAATATTTGTACATATATGTGCCTTGTTCCTATTATAATGTTATAATTTTGGTCCAGCCCTTGCACTGGGAAACACTCCTTCATCTCAGTGGACTTGTATAAACTCTGATGCACATGAAGTAGTCCGATACATTGTTTTAAAGTAATTTGTGTACACACATGCACTGTTTTTATATGTAAAGCAGCCCCATCCTGTATTGTATAGGTTTGTAGATGCCCATAATAAACCTTATCAATGTCTCTTGTTCTCAATGAAAATATGTCCTCTTCCACAGACCTATATCTGCCACAACAGCTATACTTTTCTTTCTTCTTTTACTATAATAATAATAAAATAATAATAAATAGGCATTGATGAAAATGGCCTCTTATGAGAGTACATTAGTTTGAATGTATTTGAGTCCATGGCTGGTGAGTGTCTGCTATAGTTTTCCAGCCTGCAAATAGACATGGATAAATGTAAACATACTGATTTTCATAAATATATGTCTTCCTAGACATGCAGCATCTGGCTTTATTCTATATTAATATACAGGACGTTAGGCCCGTAGAAAGGGTGAATATATTTCTTGTAAAGTTAGAAGATGAATAACACATTTACAAATATAAGAAAGCATTGATATATCGGCCATAGTTCCAAGACTATCTATAACCGCAGAATATTCATTACAAATAAGTATATACAGGTATATCTAGAAAACAGAGGAAATCTTCCCAGGTATCAATCCAAAGTGCTGTTTAGACTGACTCCCACCAGGAGGGCCAGGCTCACAGTAACCTACCTTAAAGGGAAAATGCCCTATTTCTAAGGATAAAGCACACTCTTTTGAAGATTACAAGTATTACAGTGAAACCCTGCTTTTACATTGTCCCGGGACGGCAAAAAAGGTGTAAAACTTGGGTATGAAACCAACACAGTTTACCTACGTGAAATAGTAATTTCCATGGACTTTACATGAAAGCTAGGTGCAACTGTACATATACATAAACCAAACTTTTTAATTTATGTGCATAATTGTATATATAGATATGTGGGAGTCGTTGCACCCCACATTTAAAGAGAAGGGCATATGTGGGTTTTTGGTAATCTGCATATTCTGCCAATGTGAAATAAAGACTTAAATGAAGAAGTGCCCCAGGGGCCAAATGATTATATCAGTGGCAGAACACCATTTTTGCATTAGGTTTGCTTCTGAGTGTCATACTCAAGCAAGCGTAGATATCTAAACATTATCGCTACCATATTAGATATTTGCACGAATGATCCCACCTTATTTCAGGGTTGTATGTAAGTCAATGTGCCAGGAATCATGAAAGCGACACAGTCAGATATTAGTGAACCCTACATATGGAGTCTGCCATTCCATTACTAGTGTTGCTGTAAAATTTAGGCGGATCTCGTTGCCAAGGTTATAATGTTAAAAAAGTATTGTTATGATGCAGTTATTTTAAAATTCGGTTTGATGACATTTTCTGCCAGTGTTTACAAATCTAATTTGTGGATTTCAGCAATGATATGTTTGTAGCTGGCCCACGAGTTAGGAAGGCTTCCTGAGATAACATAGACATTATAGGGGGTGTATACCCAGTTTATAAAAAAATTTACATCCAGGGATTTAGTTTTCAGTAAAACAAACCGTGTTGTATTCGCAAAGTATTTCTTTTTATTTGCTTTTATAAATGAGTTTGAACTGCAATAATGCTAGCTCAACATGTGTATAAAATGGTCTTTGCATATAGTAAACTATTTTGGTAACTTATTGCATGCCCTAATATCTTGGTTATCTCATATCTTTCTCTTCAGGGATATGTCCTCAGCACCAACCACTCCTCCATCAGTGGATAAATTAGACGGATTTTCTCGGAAGTCCGTCAGAAAAGCCAGGCAGAAGAGGTCACAAAGCTCTTCTCAGTTCAGATCTCAGGGCAAGCCAATAGAACTAACACCTCTGCCGCTGCTTAAAGGTAAGGCCTGAATAACACTGTGTTGAAAGGCAACATTTTTCTGTGAACTTTAATTTACTGGACAAGGAAAGTGTTTGGAAGGCAAACAACCCCTTTAACTCTTTTTATGATATAGATGAGTTTAAAGGGATACTGTCATGGGAAAACATGTTTTTTTCAAAACACATCCGTTAATAGTGTTGCTCCAGCAGACTTCTGCACTGAAATCAGTTTCTCAAAAGCACAGATTTTTTTTATATTTAATTTTGAAATCTCACATGGTGCTAGATATATTGTCAGTTTCCCAGCTGCCCCCAGTCATGTGACTTGTGTGACTCTTTAGGGTTCAAGCACGCGGGGAGATTTAGTTGCCTGCGACTAATCGCCTCTTCTGCGGGGTGACAATCTCCCTGAACTGCCTTCCCCAGGGAGATTGTCCCTGGGGAACAATACACCAGCGCCAATGCACCAGCATGCAATACACCAGCGCCAATGCACTCGCGGCGCTTTGATTTCCAAAGTCGCCCGAAGTTTCCTCATGAGGCAACTTCGGAAATCGAAGCGACGCAAGTGCATTGACGCTGGCGTCTTGTCATTTTTGCAGGGGGAAGGCAGTTCAGGAAGATTGTCGCACCCGCAGAAGAGGCGATTAGTCGACAGGCGACTAAATCTCCCCGAATCTGCCCGTGTGCTTAAAACCGTACTGCTTTACTGCAAGTTGGAGTGATATCACCCCTCCCCTCCCCCAGCAGCCTAAAGGTCACCATAGACGCAAAGATTTCTCTTGCCGAACGACCGATTTTAGCGAAGTCTGACCAATCCTTCTAAATTATCGTGCGGATAGTGGGTTTCGAACGATCGTACATTTTATGATTTTTCGGCCGACTTCTGTCAGAAAGTTGATCGGCCAGGTTAAAAATTCTTTATCGGTCCCAGTGCAATCTATCTATGTTGCAGGGACAAGCAGGCAGCTACCCTTTGTTTTCCTGGCAATATTGCCTGAATGGTAAGGTAACCTTTTAAGTTCCTAAAATGTGGGAAGCTTGGGCAGCAATGGTCTGCAATCATGCTTACTTTCAGAAATTAAGATATATCTTTGTAATATTACCTATGCTCTAGTTCCAGGAGTAACCAGGGCCTTCATTCTTATTGTTAAGGCTAATGACACATGGGTAGGATGTACTACAACAGAGAAAAACCGATACACTGCATTCCTCTACCTAAAAGTGTGTGGGATCTGCCAGGCACGGGATTAGCCCGTTGGAATACACACTGGAGTGGATTTTGGCAGGGAAACGCATACTTTAGTGTTTGTGAAATCCATGGACATGCATTTCGCAAACGGGTTGACTTTTCACTATTCATATAGAAATGCCAGCAGAGAAGCTGACTGGTCTCCCATTAGCCTAAATGACCTTCGGACTGGGCTGGACCTTATCCATTGCATTGACCCTGCTCTGCCACTGTGATGGAATGAAAACAGTGAATAGGTCAGCCCAGCCTGAGGGGCATTTACACTGTGATTAGTGGCCTTGGACACTCATAAACAATAGTAGAGTTAGAAAAACGACACATGGAATTTTCTCAGCCGGCAGTGAAATGCCTCAAAACTTCCCCTGACGTCCTTCTTCATGGGAAGGAAGTGGCAGCACTGAAACATTTGAGCTGTAGCTTCTTTGCACAGAAAAGATGCTGCTAGGTGTTTCTAGATAAAATGAATGGAAGGCGGTAGGAGCAGTTTTAGGTATTTCTGCCTGCAGAGAAATGTAGCATCAGCTTTAGTGTTTAAAAAAAATAATTTTTTATACCTGTAATTTAGCTTACAGGTGCTTTGGCGAGCCCTGAAGCTGCCCTGATCTAGGCTGTGGTATTCCAAAACAGTGCACAAAGATTTAAAGCTAACTTTAGAATCTAGTTAATGTTCTAGTTGGTTAGATTGTTCCACATTAATCTCCTTTTGATTCCATCTTCATTCATATCTAAATGCTTTAAGGTTATTTGTAAAATCAATTTCTATTGAAAGCAGCATTTGCTTAACTCCTGGTTGTAACTTTTTAAACAATGTTGCAGAAGTCTTCGTTCCCCAGCAAAGACAGGTCTGTTAATCAGCTGCCTTGTCTTACATTCTATCAATAGTCTGAGCCACCAGGGCAGAGAATAGAAAGGGACAAACACAGAAAATTTGTAATAAATGTATATTACAAAGTTACTTAGAATTATGCTTTCTTTTATTAGGCAAAAATTTTTTTTTAACTTCCCTTTGAGCTTTATGATGGAACAAGCAGTTTACTTTTAACACATTATTGATTTTGTGATGGGAAGTAATGGGATGGTATGTTTTTCGTTCCCTGTACATTTATGAAACTGAATGTTGCTTATCTTATTGATGTGTTTTCATATTAGTAAGTGTTGATTCAAATACGGTTACAAATAGCATTCAGAGACTTACTAGAGGCATATGTCATGGAAATTCATGATGTGTCTTTACCTATGGTTTTGGGTGGGTTTCGGTTGAAATCTGGGCGACACCATCATCTCATTCTATGGCAATGCATATGATGAAATTATGGAGTTAACTGGTAAAATGGATTGTGGAGTATTTGCCACGATTTATATGTTTTAGACACAGCCAACAAACTATTGGGCTTGAAGTGTTGATAAAAAGTCTGAGGAAGTGATGGCTAAGACACTCCCCTGAATATTCTGAGCATTATTTGTTTTGTCTTTACTTTCTATAATGTTTCAAGCAGTGACAGGCATGGTTTGACCACTGCTGTTTTTCTCCCCAGAGAGCAGCAGTGGGCCACAACATATGCCATTAGCCTTAACGCACAAAATACTGGAGCTACATTAAAGCCGCTGTTTGATGCACATATAGATGTGTTTGCACCCTAAAATAAAGTCTCATGCCTTGCATGTACAGTATATAACCTAGCTCGAAAAGCAGTCTCACAAGGAGCATTTAGCCTTGGATGACAACACTAAAATGTTCAACATAAGTGAGTACATCATTTCAAATCTTGGCATTTTCTTCCTCTCTTTCCACAATTCAAATGAGCTGTGATTAGAATTCTAGAATAAAAGGTTATCTATGTACATCTATGTACATATGGACCTGTCATCCAGACATAAAATGGACTTGTCATCCAGACATAAAAAAGCTGTATAATAAAAGTCCTTTTCAAATTAACGAAAATAAATGTGCACACACTCCTTTGGACGCATACTTTTTAACAAGATGGAATAAAGTTACGAATTTTAACCTCAATTGCCATGGCTGCAGGAGTGCGTGCACATTTATTTTAGATTTTTTTTTGCCTAAGCTACGGGTTCGGGGCACGGCACCTGGGCCACCTAACAGATTTGGTGAGTGACAAGCTCTGCTGATTTTCTACCACATTTGAAATAGAATTGTTCATCCTTTAAGTGAAGGGCCTGGGGTTTGGACACCAAGGTCACCCCTTTCCACTCGGTGAGAATTACCCAGTGGCTTGCTTTTTTCTATTGATGTGTTTAGGTATCTAACAGCACTTAAGCAAGTTTATAATGGAGGTCGTTAATTAGTTAGTCCATATAGAGATTGGAGCCAGCCATCCATTTTGTGTGTATGCCTTTTCAAATTAAACAATACAGTTTCTATTTTTATTAAAGCATTCGTAGCTATTGTAAGCTCATTTAAAAATCTCAGCTGTCAATCAAATATTGCCTGCCCCTCCTCTATGGCTAAAGGTGGCCATAGACTCCAACATCCGCTCGTTTGGCGACATCGCCAAAAGAGCGGATCTTTCCCAAATATGCCACTAAACTGCATGGCTATATCGGGGGTAATTTGAACGTTCGACCGTAAGGCCGAACGATCGAATTACGATGCGCCAAGCGGCTCCGATGGGTCGGTCGGGTAAAGATCCAACCTTCACGATCGATATCGTGGCCAGATAGCGATCGGGAAGACCCGTCGGAAGCCCCATACACTGGCAGATAAGCTGTCAAATCGGTCCAAACGACCGATATCGGCAGCTTTATCTGCCCGTGTATGGCCACCTTTAGGCATAGAGGCGGGGAAGACAATTACTTTCCATTTAGTGCTTCCTAGATGTCCTTGCACTCCCCACATTCTCCTGTTCTCTTCACCATTTAATTCTTTAGCCAGGGCATGAAGATGGACATAAGGTCCCCCGTTCTGGTGCACAAACAAGATTTTGAGATGATGCAAGGCTTGCCTTAATCACAGTGTCCACACAATGGCTCCTGCCTGCTTGCTATAATTATGAATTCCCAGACGGAAGGAATCCAGGTTCAAATAATTTATATAGTGTAATTAAAGTTCATTTTGTTTGACTAATGTGATAAAATAGGATTTTAAATATTTTTTTTTTGGGTGACTGGTCCCCATTAACAATAGTTAAAATAACTGCCCTGTGTTACTTGCGGTCCTAGGCTCTCTTGCTGATTACTGCAGATGAGCCCTGGAATCTAGATCCAGATTGACCTGGCTGAAGTACATGACAAAACACATTGGCTGCCAACTCTGTTATGCAGTTCTGTATTTTTCAGGCTGGTACTGGGAAACTGCAGTTTTCGGGAAGTGTTTGATGCAATTGGGGAGAGGTAAAGGGGACTGTGCAGAACCCATACTGGTTACAATGTTATGGGGCGGGGGTTTACAAAACCAAAAAAAGCACTCTACCAAAACCAAGCTATTTCATTAACTAAATCCGTTTGATGTATACTATTGAAAACATTTTTTAAACCCTACCCTAACACTTCTAGGTGGTTGGTTTTCCTTTAACACCAATTAATGTCAAATATGACACCCATATCATAGGTGGCGGACCAGTTGGTCAAAAAAAATAAAGTGGGACTTTTTTTTTGCAAACGAAAAGAATATTAATTTCTGAGCCACTTTCCCATATATTAATTAAAAATCAATAACTGTAGATGTGTGTAAATGAAATTGCAATTGAGAGCTGATTGTCTACTCTTTGGTATCAACTGGAAAGACAATAGCAATGTATCTGAAATAAATTGAAGTACAAGACCATTAATTACCACACTTAGAATGACATTGATTTCATTAGAATGAATTCTAATTGTCTAAGGAAATGAATGTGTACAACATACTAAATGTTCATTTTAAGGTGATCTGTAACTTGCAATTATTGGGTCTTGAGAATTACAGTATATTGGTTTCAACATATTGCAAAACATTACAACTTAAATGTTTCTTTTTATGAATTACTTGTAAAATAACGCTTTTGCAGACATGTTTTGTATTCCGCAAATAAAACTGGCTCTTGTATTTTTAATTTTACCCTCCTAACGTACCTGTAAGATGTAAACATGAGTGCTTAATAACCACCTTGGCCCATTGGTTCTTGATATAATTAAATTTCTGGCCCAGCATATACGGTACTATTTATATTTAGTAGGCCCCCTAGTAAAAGGTGTGGTGGTGGTTGTTGTGGGAGTCTGCTGCCTTAACTTGCTGCTTTATCTAATACCACTAGTTTTACAACTTTACCGAATACTAGTGTGGCGTTCTGCTGATCTAGAATTAAGGTAAGGAATATACACAATGCATTCAATGGATCACTTTATTTATTTCCTATTGATTTTGGGAGTTGAGTAATAAACAAACAAATTCTCAAAGAAAAGTATCCTAGTGGTATTACTTAAGCCTGCATCATCATAATTTCTGCTCTGCTGTTTACAGTGTGACGAAGCCATTGTTGTTAACTACCGTAATCTCAATTTGCCTACTGAGGCTTTTCTTTTAAAAGTTTCATTACTTACAGGCAAAAAGCTACAGCTATGCCATCTGATATTATCCTTTATTTTAATGTATTTAATGTGTTTAGCAGCACTTCACAGAGATTATACATCATTCACATCAGTCTCTGCATCACTGGATCTTACAAAAACAATTTAACTTAAAACTACCTAGTCCATGGTTTTACATGCCCCCCTTTAGTAGGCGTTTACTGACCTTCTGCTCCACTATCGTGCAGAGCTCAGCAACACGCCATCTACTAACAGCCAGGGCAGTGTGAGCTTCTAGTGCTACAGCGTGTGCACTGTCTCATCCTTGATCATTTGCAGAGTATTTAAGTGTGGTTAACCTTTAAATTAACTTTCAGAATGTTATAGGGTGGCCAGTTCTGAGCAACTTTTCAATTAGTCTTCATTATATATATTTTTACAGGTTTTTAATTATTTTCTTTCTGCTTCTGACTCTTTCCAGTTTTCAAAAGGGGGTCACTGACCCCAGCTAAAAAACAAATGATTTGTAAGGCAACAAACTTATTGTTATTGCTACTTTTACTATTTTATTTATTCCTATTCATACTCCAGTTTCTTTTTTAAATCAATGCATGGTTACTAGGGTATTTTGGACCAGATTGCTGACATTGCAATCTGGAGAACTGCTGAATATAGAGCTAAATAACTCAAAAACTACAAATGATACAAAATGAAAACCGATTGCAAATTGTCTCGGAATATAACTCTCTACATCATCCTAAAAGTTAACTTAAAAGTGAAAACCCCCTTTTAATCATATCAATTTTATTGTGGAAGATCATGTTACACTGCGTCATCCACAGTCATCAGCAACAAGAGCCCTTGACCATTGGACTTTGTTGGAAAAGTGTCTCCCTTTAAAACAGGCATGTCCAAAGTGCGGCCCGGGGACCAATTGCGGCCCATATTCAAATTTACACTGGCCCTCAGCCTCCGTCATGAAATTAATAATAATGAGGCCCCCCAGCACAGTGCGATCAGGAATTGCCTAACCGTAATATTTGGGCACATTAGTGAAATGATCTGCCACTCGGTCCATACTCCTGCCTGTGTGCTGAAGGTGTTAGCAATAGACACGTACTGGCACGTAGAGACGCACTATTTTTGCATACTTCTTTAGGGCTGAAGGTGCAATAGACATACTGACGTGCCAGTACAGTAAAATAAAGTATGGCGTCACTATGTTCCAGTACGTGTCTATTGCTAACTAAGTGGCAGATCATTTCACTAATGTGCCCAAAATATTACTGCTACGGTAACTTGAAGTTAATGGTTCAAAGAATGTCAGGCTGAATGGTCGGCCCCCACACATTTTCACCTCACCAAGTCTGGCCCTTATAATAGCCGTACTCCTTGAACACCTCTCGCACTCGAGAGAGAGAGTCCCCGTTTGGCCAGGTAGTACCCAGAAGTTACCCTTATCTTCATGTAGCTTGTACCTGGGTGTGGGAGGGGGTAGTACCATGGCCCTTGATTCTTCCCACTCGCACTCCTCGTGGCCCATGAAGAACAAATCCTCTAATCTCTCACCGCTGCTGCTGGCGGCCCCCGGATGCCCCCACAGCCACTGCTGCACTTGCCTCCACCACTGGAGTCAGCGCTTCTGATTCCACTGTGATTGGAGCAGAAGCCTTTTTTAGTTTTCATGGAGGTCTCTGATGAAGTGCAGTGACACGAAACGCGTCAGACCTCATGACGCAGGATTATACAGTTTGTTAAAATGTTAAATCTTCAATAAAACTAAAGTTTTTTACCGGCAATCTGAAGACTGAGCGATTCCTTGGGTGATCCGAAGAGTGCGTTGCCTAGAACTTTTGTGTGTGCAACTTTGCGTTCTCCCTTAGCGACGGACTCAGGGCGGCTGCACCTGGGTCACAACGGCGTCCGGGTAAGATCTTACATTTTTCATCTCTTTGGGAAAATCGTATCCAGCAAACTAGCACGGTGCACCCGGACCATTTATCCTTAAGGGTGAGCTGGAACCGGCATTTGAATGGAAATATGAAATAATTAAATTTGTAGTGCCTTCCCGTACCTGCTGATTTACCACAGGACCCGTAGTGTGAATTGGTTCTAAGATTCCATCTAGTGATGCTGGGAAAATTATTTGGTGTATTAGTTTTCATCCTGCCTAATATGTTCTGCGACGGACTGTCACAGAGCCCTTCTGCCATTGGTCTGAAGTAAGGTCTCTTAAGTCTAATTGGTCACGTGACTCTGAGAGCTGTCACTGAAGTGTTGTTTCAGTGAGAAACAGAGAGTCTTTAGGACTATGAAGATTTTCATTCATCCAGGTCATAGTATATCTAGTATAGGTCAATCTAAAAACAACTGGACTTGCTGAGTAATCAATGAAGACGTTTCACTACTCATCCGAGCAGCTTCTTCAGTTCAACTGACTGGTGTGGGAAGTTCTTGGCGTATAAACTCTTCCACTAATCCATTTACAATGGCACATTGTAACTCTTCAAAGAGGTGACAACTGAAGAAACTCACAGAGGTGTTGATTCTGTGTAGTTGTGATAGGATTATCCAATGTGTCATGCAACTCCTAGATTCAGGTGTTACTTGTGAGAGTTGCATGAATGGATGTGTGAAGTGTTCTGAATCCGCCGGGGTACAGATGCAACTCTCAGTAACTATTCAGTAACAACTGAATCTAGGAGTTGCATGACACATTGGATAATCCTATCACAACTACACAGAATCAACACCTCTTTGAGTTTCTTCAGTTGTCACCTCTTTGAAGAGTTACAATGTGCCATTGTAAATGGATTAGTGGAAGAGTTTATATGCCAAGAATTTCCCACACCAGTCAGTTGAACTGAAGAAGCTGCTCGGATGAGTAGTGAAACGTCTTCATTGATTACTCAGCAAGTCCAGTTGTTTTTAGATTTTTTTTTTTTTAGATTGACCTATACTAGATAGAGAGTCTTTAGCTTTATTTCTCACCCTAGGCTTATACGCGAGTCAATAAGTTTTCCCAGTTTTTGTAGGTAAAATTAGGTACCTCGGCTTATACACGGGTCGGCTTATACACGAGTATATACGGTATGTATTTTTTACCAATACACAACATGAAGACAGTTTTTAAAAACCTAATCTCCCCCCCCCAAGTTACTAGTGCTGTGTGTGTGTATGTAGAAGCATTGTGACATGATACATGCACTTCTCAAACCTCTACCTTTTGTCTCCAACGTGAAAATTACTTTTTAAAGTTCTTTTGTACTTTCCAATACTAATGTGTTGATCAATTTGTTTGGCTGACAAGCTATTGGCTGGCATGTGGTTGGATTGCTTCATTATATTGCAGATGTACTGGTTAACCCGGTTATAATTAGCTATGCAGCAATGAGAAACAAGCCCGAGAGAAACAAGCAACCTGTATTTCAGAAACTGCCGCCACCAAACAATTAGTAGTGAGGTGCAGTGATAGCTCATGTATGTCTTCTATTTGGGCGTACATTCCCTTACTCCGTGTATACTCCCTAGGCACTACATTGTGTACCCCTTCCTTCCTTCATTCATTCATCCATAATTGAAATGCTTTTACCCTTTAATGAATCTAAAAATTCTTTCCTGACTCCAAACCTGCAATTGGACATGCCCATAAAACAGCTTAGTACTAAAAGCTAATTCCTGTATCCTTGTATTTGCTAGCTTTCTAAAATGGTATCCAACTCTTTCTTGTGCAAGCAAAACCACTTCAGATGATAAATTCCACACCTTTATAGATCTTTCCATATAAAATCCTTCTTCTTGGGTATGGCATTAGGTTCACTGAATAACGCATCAGTGTTTATTATGCAGTCCTTTATACATATCAATGATTATATCACCTTTAGCTCTTTTCTGCAGTGTAAACAGCCACAATTTGGCCAGTCTTTCTTCCTAATGGAGACGTTTCATAAGCATTATCCAGACCCCTTTCTGGGTTTATAATTCAGTAATGTCCCCTTTGAATACTGGAGACTTGAGTGTCTGTTTATTGTAAATGGGGACTTGACAGTGCTTTGTAATGCGGAAAGATAAGCTTCTCCTCCTTTGAGTCCCTAGCCCTTTTAATGCAGAAAAGCACCTTGCTAGCTGACTAATTGTATTACCTTCAAGTACCGCTAGGTCTTTCTGCATCACAGATATGTCTTAAGCTGGCCATAGACGCAGAGATCCTATCGTACGAATTGACCCAACCCGACTGATCCCACTGGAGCCTATTGCACATCGTAATTGGATCGTTCGGCCATATGGATTACCCCCGTTATAGCCATGCTCGTTATTGGCATATCGGGGAAAGATACGCTTGTTTGGCGATGTCGCCAAACGAGCGAATCTTTGCGTGTATGGCCACCTTTAGTCCTCTCTCATATAAGTAGCCTGCATATTTTTTTCCCGTCAGGACAGGCCCTGTAGTCCTGCTGGTTTGAGGAGATCAGTCTCTCTATATAGAACCAGTAAGTTATTCAGCACTTTACAATAATTTGTAAGAAAACATGGGTTGTAAAGTAATTTAAAGGATAAAGGTTACAGAATGAAATTAGGATCACATGGCCCTGCCCTTATATCCCTATTGCAGCTTTTTTTTTGTGAGATGCTGAACTTTCTTGCATAAGCCATGATGGGAAGAAATATAGGAATAGCAGGAATTGTTTACACAATATTTGCTTATTTCTGGAATGGGCTTTCCCAATAAGGGATCTCTCTGTACCGATACCTTAACTATGTTAAAAATCATTTAAACAATAAATAAACTCAATAGGATTGTTTTGGCACTAATATGGATTCATGCAGTTTAATTAGCATCAAGTATAAGATACTGTTTTATTACAGCAATAAAGTAGATCATATTTGCTTATAATTGACTCTGTGGGAAATGGCCTTTCCCTAATTCAGTTTTCTTCATGATGTATCTGGATAAGGGATCCCATATACCTTTTGTCTATCTGCCCATTTATCTAACTCTTTGACTGAGGAAAATAAGCTGAGCTGTGATGGTGCTTCCAGGCAAACCATAAAAACTTGCTTGTCTGAAGCTCTGCAGAAGGCAACAAAATGCATTTGATAAGCAAGACTTGAATTGCTTTTCTTTTAAAATAAACATAATAAAAAAGATAAATAAAACAAAGTAGTTTAAATGGGAACTGTTGTTCTTTCAAGTTCTGTCTTAATATACATGGTTTGTCACCTTAAGCTATTCTGCATTTTGCTCTTAAATTGACTAATGCAATAATTAAGGTCTTAAAAAAACTTATTACATGTATTGGAACTCTCAATTCGGCACCCAAGTTTTCGAAAGGCTCCAAATACTGGCATTTGCGGGAGCCTGCATCAAAATCTGCCATCGACTTTTTAATCTTACCAGATCCAGAAAATCCCTTCCAAAATGCAGAAAATGAATCAGACATCAGGTCACCAACCCATTAATAAAAAAAAAAAAACCAAAAAACAGAATAATATTGGCTTTCAAACAACCCTGGATTCTAGTGGTATGCACTGATTGGATGAAAGGAAGAATGAGTTGGGCATTCTGGCTGCAGGTCAGCTCTCTATGTAGTATGTACTTCCTTCCATTACAGCTGCAGCATAGCTTTCTAAAGAAGAAAACAAACCTAGAAAACCTAGACACTTAAAGGAAAACTATACCCCCAAAATGAACACTTAAGCAACAGATAGTTCATATCATATTAAGTGGCATATTAAAGAATCTTACCAAACTGGAATATATATTTAAGTAAATATTGCCCTTTTACATCTCTTGCCTTGAGCCACCATTTCGTGATGGTCTGTGTGCTGCCTCAGAGATCACCTGACCAGAAATACTACAACACTAACTGTAACAGGATGAAGTGTGGACGCAAAAGACACAACTCTGTCTGTTAATTGGCTCATGTGACCTAACATGTATGGTTTATTGGTATATTTGTGAGTACAGTGAATCCTACGATCCCAGGGGGCGGCCCTTATTTTTTAAAATGGCAATTTTCTATTTATGATTACCCAATGGCAAATGCTACTAGAAAAGTATATTATTATGAAAATGGTTTATTTACATGAAGCAGGATTTTACATATGAGCTGTTTTATGCAATATCTTTCTATAGAGACCTACATTGATTGGGGGGTATAGTTTTCCTTTAAGTTTCATCTCTTGTTGCTAGTGCACTTTACAGATGAGTATAGCCACTATTTCTAAAAAGTGGAATTAAATTATAAAGCTCACCTGTTGCTGGCACAGGGGTACAAGCACACAGATCAAAATAAAAAATGAACTCTGGAGAACCACATCAGATTCTGTGTATTTTATTCAATCACTGAATTCAAGTGATTGAATAAAATACACAGAATCTCATGTGGTTCTCCAGAGTTCATTTTTTATTTTGATCTTGGATATATTGTGGCTTGGACGGTGCAGAACCTCGATACATTTGGAGCGAGGGACCACCCAACAAACAATATAATTATCTGTACAAGCACACAGCCTTTCCATCAAGCGACATAAATTAGATTGTCCATTGGTAACTTACAGGAAAAGAACCACATAATGAATCTCATGCGCTCTGCTGAATACTCGCTGTAAGCAGTGTCCGCACAAGGACTATTTATTACAAACTTAACAGGAATGGTTTCCATGGGTGAGCACCCACACAAGATTAACATCATCATTTGCAGTGAAATAAATTGATTGGAGTTGTGTAAAGTTAGATTACATTGGACTCCGGAGCAGTGAAAATGTATTTGTTGGAAAAAAATCACAATGCACCAACTAGTTATTGGGGTTTGGTGAAAGCAGTTATAGAATGCCTTAGTCCTAGCAACTTTAACTTTATTTTTGCATAGTTTTGTATTATTAGCCTTCCTGACCCCAGCAGCCAAAATCTATTGCTCACTGATACTATGACGTTAGTGTTACTTTTGGTTTTTTTTTTTTTTGTTTTTTTAAATGATCTATTGCAAATATCAGTGTCTACATCGTTCTTAAATAGAATCCCATCTCATTCGATATTGATATTGCTTTAAAGAAAGGGAGCCAACATTCGATTAAGTCTCTGGATGATGTGCAGAACAGTATGGTGTGAAATAATTTTTATATTTTTCTTTTGAGACCATTAATCCTGAAATCAATACAAATGTAGATGTTTCATGTCTCCAATTCACAGCCTGTGCTTCAGTCCCTTATTTTTTTTTTTTTAAATGTCCAAGCGAAACTCACCAGATTCGTTTGCATCCTGGATATGTCTCTTCTATTGTTTTTAGACAGTGCCACACTTCCTTCCTATGGCAAATGTGCTGTTAACTCTCTCACAATGATAACCATCGCTTGAATTTGTCTTACAGGGTTTTATGTCCTCTTTTTCACGCGTGTGAAATGTTAAATTGTGTGATGAGCCTCATTGCTCTATTTACATGTGCTGCATTAAGGGAAGTTGTTGAACTTAGAAAAAGCAAGAATATAAAAGGTACAGTGTAATTTGTTCTAGGTCATGAAAGGTCGACACAGGAAGGCTTTCCCTAATGAAAGCATGACCTCATAATTCCATCTACTTATTTAAAGGGGAAGTAAAGTGAGAGAAAAAGTAAACTTGTTCAGTGTGTTAGTATCTCTACTGTGTTAGCAGATTTCTTGTACAAGACTGGGAACTTTAGGTTGGGACTTTCATACAACATTCAAGAGTAAGTCCAGGTTTTCCTCATTGATTTTACATTCCCTTTAAAGGAGAAGTAAATCTTAACAAAAGAAGTAGGATAGAAATGTTGTACATTATGCTTTGAGCTTCTATGCCAGCCCAAAGCAACCACAGTCCTTTCACGATATAAGGCTGATTGTAATTAATACAGATAATTACTAAATGGCAGAACAGAAACCAGTGCAATTAGCATCATAATTTAATAATCAGCCTTGTAGCACCTGCTTATATCACAGGCCAACCTCATTTTCTGCTTGATAATTTGTGGCAACCCCTAAGCTTAACTTCTCAAGAGCTGCTCAGACCCCACTGAGCATGTGAGTGTCGCAGACACTTTCCAAGATGGTGACCCCCTGTGACAAGTTTGAAGTCCTGGATCATTGCTGCTATTGGGAAGCTGAAACTTTAGGCTGGTGAAATAAGTGCAATTATTAGGGTTTAGTTCTCCTTTAAGCCAAAGAAACTGTGCACGCTCAATTTAGAGTAGATGATAGTACCTAGTGCCACCCGTTTGTCATAATTTTTGGACTCCAGGCTTTGGGTGCAACATGCCATATTTGCTTTAATATTGATAATTTCCCTGCATTGATGGCCACCAATCTATTCCCACCTCAAAGAAAATTAGGGATGCACCGAATCCAATATTTTTGAATTTGGCCGAACCCCCAAAAAGATTCGGCAGTATACCGAATCCGAACCCTAATTTGCATATGCAAATTAGGGGTGGGAAGGGGAAAACATTTCTTCTTGTTTTGTGACAAAAAAGTCCATGCTTTTCCTCCCTGCCCCTAATTTGCATATTAATATTCCGTTTGGCTGGGCAGAATGATTTGGTTGAATCCTGGATTCTGTGCATCCGTAAAGAAAATATATTTTGGAAATACCTAGCCATCCACATAATATTCCTATGCCCTAAGCCCAATGTAACTCGGTGAGCGTTTTGAGCTAGCATTTGGACACTGGCAGAGGCTTTCAATGTTCTAGACCTCTTTAAAGGGATACTGTCATGGGAAAAAATTTTTTTCCCAAAATGAATCAGTTAATAGTGCTGCTCCAGCAGAATTCTGCACTGAAATGTATTTCTCAACAGAGCAAACAGATTTTTTTATATTCAATTTTGAAATCTGACATGGGGCTAGACATTTTGTCAATTTCCCAGCTGCCCCATGTCATGTGACTTGTGCTCTGATAAACTTCAATCACTCTTTACTGCTGTACTGCAAGTTGGAGTGATTATCACCCCCTCCCTTTTCCCCCCCAGCAGCCAAACAAAAGAACAATGGGAAGGTAACCAGATAACAGCTCCCTAACACAAGATAACAGCTGCCTGGTACATCTAAGAACAACACTCAATAGTAAAAACCCATGTCCCACTGAGACGCATTCAGTTACATTGAGAAGGAAAAACAGCAGCCTGCCAGAAAGCATTTCTCTCCTGAAGTGCAGGCACAAGTCACATGACCAGGGGCAGCTGGGAAATTGACAAAATGTCTAGCCCCATGTCAGATTTCAAAATTGGATATAAACAAATCTGTTTGCTCTTTTGAGAAATGGATTTCAGTGCAGAATTCTGCTGGAGCAGCTCTATTAACTGATTCATTTTGAAAAAAATGTTTTTTCCCATGACAGTATTCCTTTAAAGAATGCTTTATGTAAGTCCTCAGGTTGATGGGAAATATCAGCTTGCTCTAGAAAACAGTAATTAAAACAATGTGAATAACCAACAGCAAACTAATTTTTGGCTCACCAAGACAATTTTGTCAAAAACCCCAGGTATTTTATGTATAACTTGATAATGATTCAGTTAGCAATATTTTTAATTCAGGTTCTTCCTACTTTTCCTTTTTTTCCCTCTTTGACCGTCTGACATGTTTTTTTCTCTTAATTGAGCTGTATTGCTATGTTTGCCAAGTTGCTAATGGTATTGTGGCGGTGCGTGGGAGCTACAATGGCTTTATTTATTAACAAGGTGCAGTAATCTAATCTACCATTCAGCATATTGGCTCAGCATGTGTTACTGATCGCTAAAACACTACAGCAGTAGAAGCCATCCAATAAATAATGCACACATCATCGTACAGTTTTACTGGCTTTGTCTTAGTTTTGAGAATCAGCTGACCTCTTGGACTTTCCTGTTCAAATTCCAAGAATTTAATGCTGGCTGATGTTTTGTAACAGATTGCCCAACTGGGCTTTCACTGAAAGTGAAATAAAGTGTAGATATTGAATACACAGGTATTCTATGTTCCACTGGCAGAAATTTTTTTTCAAGCCACTGGTCATTTAAATATTTGATGGTAATTATTTTAATCTGTGCACATCTGAACAGGTGGTGAAGTAGTGGGAAGTTGCCAGAAAAAAAAATGTATATAGGGTGGACAAATAACAAGTTCTATTGCGTATAATACTTTGTGTGTGGTTCCAAACCACACCTTTAATTTCACATAAACAACACTTGCATTTAATTTTCAGATTAACTCAAAAAAGATAAAAGAATACACATAAGCTGCAAATTCGCATGTACTGTACATTTTAAGCATGTCTTATTTTGCTTTCCAAACTGATCCTAACTAATCTGCATGAATCCATATTTGTGGCAAAACAATTCTATTGGATTGATGTTTACATGTTTTTTTGGGCTGTGGAGTCGGTACATAAATCTTTCCACTCCAACTCTTTATTTTATGGCACCCCTCGGGTTTTTAAAGGAACAGTAGCCTAAAAATTGAAAGTAATAAAAAAATGTTTTTGCTTCAGAAAGACTACTATTTTTTGCTTCAGAAAGACTCCTATTGTTTATATAAACAGCTGCTGTGAAGCCATGGGGGCAACCATACAAGCTGAAAAAAAGGAGAAAAGGAAAAGGTTACATTGCACATAACAGATACTCCCTGTCCAATACAATGGTGTTTTATTGGTTATTTAACCTGTGTAAACACACAGCTTTTACCAGTGCATGCTAACAGTATATTATATGTAAATTACTTTAAAAAGCTTTCATGTTTTGGTGTAACTGTTTCTTTAAATTACTAATGTATTTTCCATGTTGATTGCAATGTACACAACATACAAAGCATTTAATCACTGCCAAAACTCAAAATATAAACCACATCCATGGTAATTCTAAACCAAAGTCAAAGTTGAACTTCATAAAACTAAAACAAACAATTAAAAAACCTCAAAACAATTTATATATTAACGGAACCTGTCATATAGCAGTAGAGTATCTGTTAAAGGGATGCTGTCATGGGAAAACATGTTTTTTTTTTTAAAAAAAAAAAAACAAAAAACGCATCAGTTAATAGTGCTGCTCCAGCTGACTTCTGCATTGAAATCCGTTTTTTCCGAAGAACAAATGGATTTTTTCATATTTGATTTTGAAATCTGTCATGGGGATAGACTGTCAGTTTCCCAGGTACCTCCAGTCATATGACTTATGCATGGATAAACTTCAGTCACTCTTTACTGCTGTACTGCAAGTTAAAGTGTTCACCCCCCTCCCTTCTCTCCCCCCCCCAGCCCATCAGCAGAACAACGGGAATGTAATGAGGTAACTGCTCCCTGGTTATCTGACTTATTTATATTTATATACAAGGTTATTCACTTTGGTAGAAATAATATAAATGCTAATATTGTAGTGTTGTAGGAGACATGTTTAATTGAGGAGATTGGGGATTTTTGTGGGTAACAAACTGTGTAAAGCTAGGCAGTGTTGGTCCGTGGCTACCAAAGCCAATAAAGTACTGTCTTGCCTAAAGGCATTCATTTGAGGTATGAAAACGTAAGTTTTAGAGATCACTTGAAAGGCTCACCTTTAGTATTCAGTGCAGATGTGGACAGTCTGGGCACAGCCTGGATAAGCTAATGATCCTACTTTCAAGTGGGGGGCATTTGCAGTCCTTGTTTATTCATTAAGCCCCTACATATATGGGGATTGGGCACTTCTTTTGGTTAAATTGTGTCTTGGAAATAAGTTACTGAGAGAATGTTTTAGGCTACGTACAAATTAGGGATTTAAACATTGCCATGAAGTGCAGTTTTTATGTATTCTTCCACATGTGTTATGTCAACTCTGACCAACCTTGTCACACGCTGAACTTTTCTCTGAAAAAAAGGAGAAATTATACCACCTGTACAGTCTACCTTTGACTTTGACTGTCTGCCACAGTTTATACTAGCAGATTTGATCCCCAAATATTTAATGTGTTGAAATTGTGGTGCGCTTGTGAGACTTATTTTTCTAAGAGAAAAGGAGACGCACTAGATAGTGTATTACCCTTTAGTTAAAAATAACCGTAATTGGAAAAAAAAAACCTACTCACATTCTGTTAGGGACAAACTTGGCATATAGATGGTTGGCTTCCTGAGGTTGTGGAACGGAACCTGCACCTGTTGGTAAAAAGTGCTACTATAGTGAAGTACCGCAAGTGATCCCTTTCAATGGCCCCGGTAATTTTATACTTACAGGATCGCAGTTGTCATTGGTGTATTAAAGCTGATGCGGATGTTGGCATAAGCCGGTCTTGGATAGCGGTATCCTTTTGTGTTGGCCCTGGGGCAGTGATGTTCTTTGCGTAATTTCACCAATCTCCAGTTCCTCCGTTCCGTTTTCAGATAGCTTCCACGTGCTGTATCCGCTCTCAGTAGGGTTACTCTTAAGAACCCGGCGAAACTTTTCAAAGTTGTTTAGTGTGAGTGGTAGCAGTATATGGTTAATTAATAAAGGGGACTCATTCTTCTATTAATAATTATAAGAAGATTTAATTTATTGCATGTGAAAATATTTAGTTGAGCATTTTCAGGCCAAAATACTTCTGTACACACACGGACAGGTGGTTGACATTAAATTCAACAGCAGGCCGCACAAGGCAGTATTGGGAGTTTCATACTAAGTATAGTCATAGACTGTGATGGTTAAGTGCTTTTCACACAAATTTTGTAGGGCCTCAGATGTTTTTACAATAAATACTTTTTGTGCTTTATTTGGCCTAAATGTAGATATCATGGGAGCACACCTCTGTTTTTGTTTAATGCAACATTACATTTTCCCCAAGTAGAAAGTTAAAAAGACTGCATGATCTGGGCTTTGCCATGACAGCAATTTATTCCATGCAATTTTTATTCTGTGTAAATATAAACTATAAATAATATGATTCTCTAACAAGAACTGCGGAAAAGCGGAAAATAAATCAAAGTTTTCTGTTTTCTCTTGCAGACATCCCAACCTCAGAGCAACCTGAGCTGTTCCTTAAGAAGCTTCAACAGTGCTGTGTCATTTTTGATTTCATGGATACACTGTCTGATCTTAAAATGAAAGAATACAAGCGCTCCACTCTGAATGAACTGGTGGATTACATTACAATAAGCAGAGGGTGCTTGACGGAGCAGACTTATCCTGAAGTAGTTAGAATGGTGAGTAATTATGAATACAGAGGGGAACTGGGAAACTGCTGTAATAACCCAAATGGAAGAGTCAAGCTTTTTCAGGAATATTGATTTTCATTAAACGTTCAATGTGCCTGTGCTTTTGTTGCATCACTGTTCTTTGTGGAGAAAAAAAAAAAACAAACACTTTTTTTAATATTAAAAAATGTACAATATGAGAGACCTATATCCATAACACACCATTAAGATTAAGGAGTCAGTTTACTAAAGTGCGGTAAATTTGACATTGTTTCCGGATGTTATCGATGTGAATATCTTTCCGCCAGAATATTCGCAGAGACTACGTTTACTAAACAGCGATGTGCTCAGAAGTCATTGTGATCACTGGTGGTAACTACATTAACGAACCAGCTTACGTTAGCGGTAATTTTAGCGAGTTGAGCATTTTCTACCGGCAAATTACGTTACGTGGTGGTTATTATAGCAGTTTTTACTAGCGACATTTATGGCCAGAAATGCATCTTCAAAACTCATAAACTTTATTGACTGATGATTATACCATCCAACAAGATTACCAGAGTAACACCAATCAAACATGTCTGCATCATATAAACCCTTCTGCCAATAGAATCATATGAACAAGAAATCATACCAGTCAATCTCTTTGCTTCATAGAAATGCACAGTTTAATGTAGCCAATCACAATGAAACAAAAAAGCGTAGAGGCTGACGAATCCTTGGACTGTGATGTCCGCTGCCAATAATACGACTCTGAGCTAAAACTGCTGCTGTTGCACCAGATAGAAGCAGAAGCCAAAACCTCCTGTCAGCAATAGCTACAGATCTCTCTCCTGTCAGCAAAGAATGTTGGGTAACAAAAAAAAGTATTATGGGATATTTCCTGCCCCTTGAGAATTTTCTGGCCAAAAAATACTTTTACGCCACTACATAGGTGGCGGTAAAATTTTGTGAATATTCTTGCGTAAATTTTGTCTTTTGCCCATTTCGCTGTTTAGTAATCCAGCCATTAATGTGTACGTAGCGTTATATTCTTGCGCAAGAGAATTCGCAAATTTATATTTACTGCAGGTTGCTAAACCGGTGATACATTTTCTGTATTTTGTGTGCATATTTTTATCGCGCTTTAGTAAACGGACCCCTAAAAGCTATATAGCACATAGTAAGAGAGCTGAGCACTACTCCCCACACCCCTCACACACCCAAGTTAATGGTAAGAAACTTTAATCCCTAATCAGCTGAATCCTTGGTTCCTGTTTGATGTAAGATGCATTAACATGGCTCTGGGAGAGGATGGGCTGGCTTGGGGCAAGCAGGACAGCTTCCAGAATGTCATTGCTATGCTGATGAGCTGGCAATAACCTTATAATCAACATTCCTAGCAGAACTTGCGGCTTCCTATATGTTGGTGACCATTGTTTCCTATATTTTGATCTGCAATTAAGCCAGAAGGGTGCTCTAAGCCCTATAATTTCTAGCTACAAGGAACATAACACCATTATTGCAGCCAAAGGTTCATGAGGAGCTAATGGCTCCCCTCAGCACATTTGGAATTTCATTTTTTTTTTGTCAGCGATTATGATAGTTAAATAGTTCTCTCAATAACCGACACTGTGACATTGTGAAGTGCAGATGTTATGTAAGAAACTGATTGAAGGTGTCCAAAACATTGGATCCTTAGTCATCACACCCTGTGTGACTATTCCATTTTATCCACAGGGTAGCAGTCTGTTCCTAATGCTGTACGTAAGGATAGTAGCATACAAACATGCTATTGTGAGAACCCAGCAATTTAGTATCCAGCTGAATGTCTGACGCATCTGAAGTTGCTACTCTACATGCCAGCTGATGGAGAGGAACAAACTAGCACTTGCATCAAAACCAGAATCATTTTACCCACATGTTTGCTGCAAATTTACTCCCAGGCTTCTCTTTCCTGAACTTTTAACTATTGATGGCTTTTCCATCCTGTGCTTTGATGGAGGAAACACCCGTGCATTTATATTTAAAATGGGACTTCCCATCCTATGAAGTGATGATACATGGAATGGTGATGTGGAGCTGCCTTTTTTAACATTTGTTTGGGATGCCGCTCACATTAACCATTGAGAATGTATAAATGTTTAGTCCTGGTCTCCAGCTGTGCAAATACAAAAGGCTAATATACTTTTTACTTTCAAAATGTTTGCTTTTTAGCCATCAATATTGCATTATATAGCACTGTAAGATTAAAAACTAGTATGATGCCTTTTGTTGCACCACCAAGTTCTTAATAGCACTCTTTCATTTACAGTGAGTAGGGAAAACAATAGCTTATCTGAAAGCAGTTTCATCAAGAAGTGCTGCCTCTTTCTGAAAGCACAGGAGCAGGAAAAATAGTACAGTGAATTATTTGTAATGTAAACAGTGTACATTAGAAATCAAAACTATACCATAAAAATCTTGACCGAATCCCTTTAAAGATGAGCACTTACTTGCTGCCCTAGTTATTCCTGGACCAGTTGCTACATGGCTGCTACGCTGTTTAGTGTAATGAAACTGAATAATTATTTTTACAGTTGACATATGAGTGGAATGTTTGTATTTTTGCTGCTACAATAAATGCTAATATGTTCTTGTTTGCTCTAGGTATCCTGCAATATATTTAGAACTCTTCCCCCGAGTGACAGTAACGAGTTTGATCCTGAGGAAGATGAACCCACGCTTGAAGCATCATGGCCACATTTACAGGTATTGTTGTGCATTCACATGACAACTCCATTATCCATAGATCTGCTGTGCACTCATGATAATAGTTGTAAGGCAAGTTTTGTAAGTTTTGTCTAAAAATAGGCCTGCCACTCCCACTTATGGCTACTGATTTTGTTGCTTTAGAAACACATTGTTGGGCCTTTCAATTTGGAATTGAAACTTTGTTCTATATTTTCACTGCCTAAAGTAATAGTCAAGGCAAGTTGAAACATTACTTGCCTACATAGTAGTACAGGAAGTACTACTTGACTACATTGACTACATAGTAGTACAGGAAGTAGTACACCACATATTCAGTTTAGAGCCTCAAAACATTGGTAAGTTTAATTTTACCAAGATTTAATTTGTTTAATAATTAAGGCCTTACTGGGCACCCTAAGCTCCTGAGGCCCCCCCCCCTGCACTCGTAGGGTCTGCTTCCTTTGTAGTCGCGTCCCTGGGAGAAAGATCCATAAAGCAGGGATTGCTAATTTACTAATGTACGGCTATTTATCGGGCAAGAGCATGCTGCTGTGAGATTGGGTTTGTGAAAGCTAATCTTGTAAATTGTATATTCATGGCTTGAAACACTTCTCTTTGTTCACCTTTCTTTCAGCTTGTATATGAATTTTTCATACGATTTTTGGAAAATCAAGAATTTCAACCCAGTATTGCCAAAAAGTATATAGATCAAAAATTTGTCTTACAGGTAAGCATAAACATTTTGAAAAAAGTTCTATAAAATGTACTTTAATGCAAGGATTTTCAGACCCTGTAGTGTAACTTAGACTGCTAATAAATTAACCCTGACATTTACTCTCATTGTACAAGTTGGATCTGGTCAGACGTTGAGCATTCAGGAACTAAAGACATAAACTGTTAAATACACCCACTTTGGTTGTAATATCTACAGGGCATCCTTAATCCTTTGTCTCCTGCACTTCCTATTTGTTACATGTATATTTTTATCTGCACAATTCCTGAAAATAAAACGACACCTACACACAATTCTGTGAACTGGAGCCCTCCACCCTCCTGTTGTACATTCACCACAATGGGAGTGACAGTTTTGTATCCCTGAGCCCATGTTGAGCTGACAGCAGCCTGCCAGGGCTCTGCACACATAAAGCAATATAGAGGTAGCTTGAATCTGAAGTAAGCTGTTACTATCAACTAGTGATGAATGAAACTGACCCATTTCATGTTAAGCATTGCAAGGACTTTACTGAGCAGTATGTAAGGTCTGCTGTAGGTTACAAAAGGTTCAGACTGGCAACAGGATCTCCCAGTGGGCCTCAGTTGCATCAGTCCTTTCTTATTCCCAGCACGGGTCTATATAAGACCTATTACATTTAGCACTATCCAATTGTTAGAGTGGGACCTCAATGTTGGGTTATCTGGAGCCTTAAGACACTAAGGGGCAGATTTATTAATGTTCGAGTTTTGTTTTCCACAAAAAAAAAAATCAAGTTTTCTAGGTCATTTATAGTAAAAAATCTAATTTTTTTTTTTTGCAAATTTTTTATTATATTAGATTTATTATACCCCCAACCTTGGAAATAAATTGAATCAGAAAATACACATCTAAAACCTGTCGTGGTCATGTAGAAGTCAATGGCAGCGGTCCCATGAACAATTTGAAAATGTATATATCCTTCATGATGTTTTTTTTCCGGAGGGTTTCGCCTGAAAACTCAATCAGTTCAAGCAATTCTATTTTTTTTTTTTCTCTGAAAACTCGATCAGTGCAAGTTTTTGGGTTGTTAATCCCCCGATACAAGTTTTTCCATTAATGTTTTTTCTTAAATTAGAAACCATTCAAGTTGAGTTCATTTGAAGTCTAAAAAACTGTAAAATGTGACCTTTGATAAATAACCCCCCTAAATGCCTCTCTCTGATGGCAGAAGTGTTTATTAAAAATGTTATCAATTACTGAGCCGCCATTTAATATATTTATAAATAGAAGTATTCTAATATAAATGGCTCTTGTGTGCAGGGTATATTTTTATTTACACTTATTTCACTTGGCAGATTTCCCTGTAACAGTTCAAAGCAACCAGTCATTTTCTTATCAATTTATCCTCACTATTAAATAACTGTTATGCTTTCTCTTGTAAGTTTATTTGCTGAAAACCACATATATATATATAAAGATGGGGTTGCTAAGAGACAAATATTTTTAGAATCTCTTTTCTCATGTAGATTTTAAAACGGCTGCTGCTGACTTGCCTCCACCTTTCTCTTAACAGAATGTTCTATAAATGGCATTTAAGTTATGCAGATGCCTCGGCCAACAGTAGAAAAAAAATTATCTTTCCATGAATATTTAACTTACATGAGTTTTTTTTCTGCACTGACTCCACTGATTCTTATACATTTAAGGAGGAGGTTAATATGGGAGGTTATTATATTACAAAAACAAACAAACAAAACATGAATAATATGTAATACAGGTATGGGACCTGTTATCCAGAATGCTTGGGACCTGGGATTTTCTAGATAACTGTTCTTTCCATAATTTGGAACTTCATACCAAATGTCTGCTAGATAATCATGTAAACATTAAATAAACCCAGTAGGCTGGTTTTGCCTCCAATAAGGATTAATTATATATTAGTTTTGATAAAGTACAAGGTAGTTTTATTATTAGAGAAAAATGAAATCATTTAAAATTTGGATTATTTTGATAAAATGGAGTCTATGGGAGATGGCCTTTCTGTAATTCGGAGCATTCCGGATAACGGGTTTCCAAATAACTAGTTTCCGAATAACGGAAATAACTTGTCCATTCCTCCCTCATACGTGTCTAACCAATTGCTGTTGTTTTAGTATATAATTATACAGTTATTTAAATGTTACCCCTTTAAAGAGAGAACAATAATGATACATTATTTATAAATATAAAGCTTAAAGGGATCCTGTCATCGGAAAACATGTTTTTTTCAAAACGCACCAGTTAATAGGGCTACTCGAGCAGACTTCTGCAATGAAATCCATTTCTCAAAAGAGCAAACAGATTTTTTTATATTCAATTTTGAAATCTGACATGGGGCTAGACATTTTGTCAATTTTCCAGCTGCCCCTGTCATGTGACTTGTACCTGCACTTTATGAGAGAAATGCTTTCTGGCAGGCTGCTGTTTTTCCTTCTCAATGTAACTGAATGTGTCTCAGTGGGACATGGGTTTTTTACTATTGAGTGGTGTTCTTAGATCTGCCTGGCAGCTGTTATCTTGTGTTAGGGAGCTGCTATCTGATTACCTTCCCATTGTTCTTTTGTTTGGCTTGCGAGGGGAGGGAGGGGGGCGATATCACTCCAACTTGCAGTGCAGCAGTAAAGAGTGATTGAAGTTTATCAGAGCACAAGTCACTCGACTTGGGGCAGCTGGGAAATTGACAATATGTCTAGCCCCATGTCAGATTTCAAAATAGAATATAAAAAAATCTGTTTGCTCTTTTGAGAAATGGATTTCAGTGCAGAATTCTGCTGGATCAGCACTATTAACTGATTCAATTTGAAAAAAAATCTTTTCCCCATGACAGTATCCCTTTAACCGTGACAAGTCGTAGCAACAAAATACCTGCAGCTTTCTTCAGGCTAAATTTATGGGAAACATAATGTGTTGGCAACTGTCTCCCTAAGATGCAGAGGTCAGCATTCAAAATGCATATAGAATCTCTGCTCAGCAGCCTTGGTAGATGTCACAAATCTCCATATGCTGCATAAGCCTTATACTGGATATGGGTGAAACATTTGAAACCCCGAGCTGAATGCATATTGATCTTGTTACTAGTCTTATGAGGCTTTTGCTCTGTTATAAAGATGTTTAGAATCTGTACAAACAGCAGGACGCAAGTGTTTTTGTCCGGCAGATAATAGAGACCATACCATGATTAAAATAAACTACATTTATTACAAAATAATACAGGTATGGGACCCGTTATCCAGAATGCTCAGGTAGTGGGTTTTTTTTTTAGATGAGGGATCTTTCCATAATATGGCTCTCCATACCTTAATTCTAATAAAAAATTATTTAAACTTTAAATAAACAGTATTGTTTTGCCTCCATTAAAGCTGAATTATATCTGGGATCAGAAACCATATACTGTCTTATTGTTAAAGAGAAAAAGGAAATCATTTTTTAAAAATGTAAATTAGTTGATTAAAATATTTGCAGCTTTCTGCATAATGAGTTTCAGAATAATTCAGAATAATTTTCCCGTAATTTGGAACTTTCTGAATAACTGGTTTCCGGATCCCATACCTTTGGCAAACTATACAAGGTATGAAATCACTTGGATATTTATGGATCAAGGACTGGTCAGGTTTGTGGATTTTGTTATTAAATACTGAACAAAACACACACACACAAATAAATATATATATATATATATATATATATATATATATATATATATATATATATATATATATATATATATATATATGAAGCTGCAAAGATATAGCTATGAAACTGAGCAATACAATACATAATGGTACATTACATTTATTGTAGTATTACAGTAATAGTGTGTGTGCATATTATTGCCCTATATTTCTGCAGACTCTGCTGTATATGCACTCTATTTCATCTCTTGTATTCTGGTTTCAGCACCTTTATTTTGGAAAAATGTCCGTACTGGAGCAATGAATATATTTGTGCAATTTCACCCCCTTTTTATTTTTTTGGGAATGGCATGGGGCTGATATATAAGATTTGAATGCCCTTCCTGCCTTTACAAATGCATGACTTTGCCAACCACTAGATGTAACTGATCCTATACTGTGCTAAGCATATGACGGCCTGTGCATTCTCTGAATAGCTTGGTGCATTCTGTGAAACTTTAAAACTGACAGCGTAATTCCAATCAGTCACTGTAAGGCTACAGCTAATGGCACACAGGATTCTCATGCTTGGCTTTACTTCACCAGCATTTTCCAGGCAATTGTATAGAGTCCAGCAAGTTAATTGTAGGGGTATGCTATAGACCCCCTAATGTAAGTGAGAAGGAGAAGGCTAAGCTCCTAATGCAAATAGAAAAGGCTGCTAGTTTGGGTAAAATGATGATAATGGGGAATTTTAGTTACCCTTATATTGACTGAAGCAGCAGTACTGCCAGATCAGTTAGTGGGAACACGTTTATAAACTTGTTGCATGACCATTTTATAGCACAGGTTGTTGAGGAGCCAATCAGAAAAATGCTATTCTGGGTCTAGTTATCTTTAATGACCCAGAACTTATAGCAAATGTGCAAGTTATTGAACCCCTGGGTAATATTGACCATAATGTTATATCATTTAATGTCTGACGCCAAAAACAAATAAACAATGGGGCAAGAAAAACCATGAATTTCAGAAAAGCTAATTTTAGTGCCTTGAGGGCTGCCCTTCAGAGCCATTTTTTGGGGCATTAGGTTTTCAGCTAAAACACAGAACAGAAATGGTTGTCCTTTAAAATATTAAATCATTACTGTTCTCAATTTATTCCCTTAAGGAGTAAATGTAAAATCTCTAAGAATCAACCTATGTGGCTTAATATAGAAGTAAAGAAGTGGAAAGAAGAGAGAGGCATTTAAAAACTACAAGTCTGTGGGGACAGAAGCTGCATTTAATGAATATAAACACTATAATAAATGGTGTAAAAGAGCAATCCAGAAGGCAAAGAAAGGAAATGAAGAGCGCATAGTGGCAGAGGCTGATTAACCCCAAAACATTTTTTAATTATATTAAAAGTAAAAAGATGCAGGTTGACAGTGTTGCTCCTATAAATAATGGTACCAGTATGGTTGTAACGATACAGAAAAGGCAAATGTGCTAAATCAGTTCTTTTCTTCAGTGTAAACAATAGAGGAGTCTGAGTTCCCAGGCTCACTTCATAGCTGCAGTGATAGCTCAGCTCAATCAAATCAGTGACTGATTCAGGATAAGATTCATAAAGCTTTAATAAAAATGAATATAAAAAAGGCTCCAGGGACTGATGGCATACACCCCCGGGTTCTAAGCGAGCTTAGTTCAGTTTTAGACCAGCCCCTATTTCTGACTTTCTCAGATTTGCTTTCATCTGGTATTGTACCTATGGATTGGAGAAAAGCTAGATCAACTAGCATGTCAGCAGGTTAAAATAGAGTTTAAAGGCTGAACTTATGGACTTTTTTAACCTAACTTACTATGTATAACTTACTATGTACTATGATAACCTCCCATCTACTGCTTACAATATCTGTACTGACATACACATCATTGGAGTGTATGCCAACACATTGAGCAGATGTCACTTCAGAACTATGCATTTTTGCACCAAAATTTGCTCCATGTGTCTGAACACAGGCTGACACTCAGCCTGTCGGTGCAGATACAGAAAAACCAATTATATTACAGGTATGGGATCCATTATCCGGAAACTCTCCAGAAAGCTCCAAATTACGGAATGCCCATCTCCCATAGAATCCATTTTATCCAAATAATCCAAATTTTAAAAATGTATATCATTTTTCACTGTAATAATAAAACCGTATCATGTACTGTATCCAAACTATAATATAATTAATCCTTATTGGAAGCAAAGCCAGCCTATTGTGTTTATTAAATGTTTATGTGATTTTCTAGTAAACTTAAGGTAAGAAGATCAAAATTATAGAAAGATCCATTATCCGGAAAACCCCAGATCCCGAGCATTCTGGATAACAGGTCCCATAGCCGTGCTAGGCTTTTCTGTGAAAATGATGTGCAAGGAATACAGATTAACGTATATATATATATCCATCCAATGTAATGTTTTTTATTTTGTCCAATGTACTATAGCTGCCAGTAAAGATTTATGCCTGGGATCAGTGGTTTTTAACTCACAAACTTATAAAAATGTTGCTCAAGGCATACATATTGGAGTAGTAAGTGGCAAGGGGTCCTTTCTATTCCCTTTTACTTATGCATAAGGAACACACATATGGGACTGTAAATATTTGAAAACAAAACTTAAGTCCTGCTGTGAGTGGAAACATACTGTAAGTGATAAACAATGCTGATTTTAAAGCAGGTCCATAGTTGTGCTTTGATGTATGACTGGGATGTTTCTTATGTGCATAAAACGCAAGGTTGCTGGAAAACCTGTTGGCAAATCTTATTGTCTGAGTTTTCCCATGTCATATTGTCGCTGACAATGGTATGTATTTAAAGGACCTTGCACCACACTGACTCAGGATATTTTTTTTCTACATACTGTTCAAATAAAACATAAAAAAAACTTTATTTAGATTTAAATTACAGCCTAATAAAATTGGAGCAACTTAAAATAAACACAAGTGGGATGCAGCAAATCCAGGATTTGGTTCGGTATTTGTCCGGTATTCAGTCCTTTTCAGCAGGAATCCGCAGAATCTTTATGCCTTGCCAAACTGAATCCGAATCCTTAAAACCATGTGACTTTTCATCATAAAACAAGGAAGCTAAAACTTTTCTTAACGGCACGCTGCTGGCACGGTTCTCTCTCTTTTTTTTTTTTTTTTCCCTTCCTGTCCCTGATTTGTGTATTCAAATTAGCAATCAGATTTGGTTTGGTATTAGGCTGACTGTCATGAAAGATTCGAGGGTTTGGCCGAATCCAAAATAGTGGATTCAGTGCATCCCTAAACAAGTATTTGCACATATACATGTACATTATTACTATTCATGCAGTCAATGTACTTAATTATGTTGTTTCCAATAATCATATTTAGTCAGGACTATGATACTAATTAACCCTCCTTTTAGCTTTTAGAGCTGTTTGACAGTGAAGACCCACGTGAAAGGGACTATTTAAAAACAGTCTTGCACAGAATTTATGGCAAGTTTCTGGGACTCCGAGCATTTATTCGAAAACAGATTAACAATATTTTTCTACGGTAAGTAGATTTTTACTGTATAAATATATAATCCATGAGGTTATATTAACACACATTGACCTTTAAAAATGGAGTGCTTCAGTAAAGGCCTCACTAAAAATGTTAACTTTTGGCCATACTACGCAATTTTTCACAGGCTTACAAAATCCAAGTATGGTAGATCAACTCGCTAATTACCTTCACATATCGCCAATACATATATATATATATATATATATATATATATATATATATATATATATATATATATATATATATATATATATATATATATATTTTTTTTTTAATAAAATATGCTTTCTAGAAGCGTGCAGACTAACTAATAATAAGTTCCTATATGGTGTTATGTTTTCTGGCCCCTACAAGTCCCTATTCTAATTATCTTCTGCTTTCATTTGCTAGATTTGTTTATGAAACTGAACACTTTAATGGAGTAGCAGAATTGCTGGAAATATTAGGAAGGTAAGCTGTAATAATAAATGGAATGTTGTGGTGGTGGGGGGGGGGAACATGTGGGCAAATGATAACTGAGTTAAAGTGAATGGTGATATTCTTGTGGCAATAAGTATTGCGATAATAATGATACCTGTTTTCTCCATCATCTGCTTGGGGGACACAGGGAACAGTGGGGTATAGCTGGCATCACTAGGAGGTAGGACACAACATGAAACAAACTAGTTCCTCCTCTGCTGGCTATATATTTATGTTCAGTTGATTTCACAGACATTGGAGATGTTCAGGACACCTACACTGAGTAGGTTGCCACATTGACATCCTTCAGCGTGGGAGCCTGAAGGGTCTTGGGGAAGGTGAGTATACTTTACTGAAGAAACACCCATTGCCCATGCAAAGCCTTCTTGTGCATCCACCACTGGTTGAAAGTCCTTTGGTGTAGTATTGGGCACCAGAGGAACAGCCCTTATGCCTTAGTGAAGTGAGATACAAGGGGAGCAGTGACGGCAGATTCACTCACTACCATCTGGCAGCAGAAGCCGGTTCACGGTGTGGCGACCGCAAGTCCGGCAAGCAGAGAGGGAAAATGTATTTTCCGCAATCTTCTTTTCGCACCCGCCATTTCGAGATGAAGCATTGCATGAGCGTGAAGGTGGCACGTCACATAGGTGCCATTTTATAACCGCACATCAAGTAAAAAGGAGCTCAGAAAAACGGGAAGAGCTATATATCTCACTCCCCGCATAGTGCCAGGCAGACCCCTTGATTCAGTGGAGACCAACTGCAGGGTGTTACATCCCCCTCATATATGTTTTCCTGAGGAGGAATTTAAAAAAAATTAAAAATTCTCATTTTCATAAGAGAGACACGTTTTCAAAGGGTCATCCAGCCTTTATATCTTTGGCTACCCCTCACACCTCTTACCATGTCCAAAGGATCCAGTGAGGTACCTTTTTCCAGGGGGCCGGCATCTTTCACAGTCAAATTCTGGCATGTGCCAAATGCCACAAAAGACTGCCAGCAATCCACAAAGAGGCTCTCTGTGCCAAATGTGAACCAAGAGAGCATAGCCCTGAACACTCAGGCTCTCCTCCTCCCCAGGTGGATCAGCTCCAATGGAGAAAACAGCCCCCTCTAAGAAATTCATCAGCTGTAGGGGCGCAGGCAGTTCCAGAATGGGCAGCACATCTAGCCTCAGGTATCCCAAAGCTAGCCTTATCCTTGGATAAGCTTCTGGCTAGACTAGAAACTCCAACATCAAGGAGATCCAAGCGCAGAGCTCCTTCTTCTTCGGATGAGGAGAGCGTTGAGAAACTTTCCCCACCACTGGCAGAACCAGAGGAGGAACCTTATCTCTCTGAGGGGGAACTCTCCCAGAGTTCAGATATGCAGGGGGAGGAATCCACAAAAAAATTCTTCTAAGGCAGGAGGCTCCTTGATTTTATCATTCATAGAGACACTTAACCTGCAAGATCCGGGAGACAATCCGGATATCTCTAAGACACTATTCAAGCGAAATAGTAGATTTTCTCCAACGTTCCCCTCACATTCGCAACTAGATCAAATAGTTCAACAGGAATGGGACAAACCGGGGAGCCGTTTTCAGGCAAATCATAGATTCCTAAAAATCTTTCCATTCTCATGAGATCTGGTAGAAAAATGGTCGTCGCCACCCTCTTGGATGCCCCTGTTTCCAGACTTTCCAGGAACACAGCCCTCGCTGTCCCGGATGCCTCTTCATTAAGGATTACATGGACAAGAAATTAGAAGGTCTCCGTCGCTCCTTATTTTCAGCCTCAGGGACCTCTCTCCGCCCAGTTTTTAGCCACAGCCTGGGTGAGTAGGGCTATCCAGTCTTCGACAGAATCCCTACTGCAAGCTATTCTTGGCTCACAATCACACAAGATTTCTGGGTACACTAGGTGGTAAACTGGGGCTACCATCTTGAATTTTCCTCCCTACCTCCCTATCGCTTCTTTACGTCCAGGCTTCCTCAAGAACCGACTAGAAAAAGAGCTTTTCAGGAGACGGTCAACAACCTCCTGCACACAAGTAATTATACCAGTTCCAGGTGGAGGAAAATTCAGGGGCCACTACTCAAACCTATTTGTGGTACCAAAAAAAAAAAAAGACCTCAAGGCCCTCAACAAGTTTATTTGGCCACGAAGGTTCAAAATGGAGTCCCTCAAATCCATCATTGCAGCAATGGACCCAGATTAGTTCTTGGCTTCCCTCGACATAAAGGATGTATATCTGCACATTCCATTTTCCCTTCCCATCAGAAATACTTACTCTTTGCCTGTCATAACCAACATTTTCAATTCACGGCCCTCCCGTTCGATCTGACACCAGCCCAGCGAGTATTCACAAAACTCATAGCGACGGGATATCCATCACTCCCTAACAATAAAGGCACCCTCCTTCACGGAAGCCTACCATTCACTCCTCATCTGTGAAGCAAAAATCTGTACTGCAGAGGATCTCCCTTTCACGCAGAACTCGAGATTCTCTCCTCTGGGTGCTTCAGAACCATCATCTTTCCGTGGGCAGACCTCTGGGCGAACCCCAGTGGCGCCTGTTGACGACAGATGCAAGTCACTTCAGATGGGGAGCAGCACTGAACGGACATCCTGCGCAGGGTCAGCAGTCCCAGGAAGATCCGCCTGGGGCTAATTCACTGGGAAAAGGACTTGGCAAGTGATTAATATCCAGTCGGACAATTCTACGGCAGCAGCCTACATAAAAACTGGGAGGTAGATTTTCTCACCCGGAAAACAGTAGATCCAGGCAAATTAGTATTTCTCTTACTACGATAGCATGTGATCTGTGAACAAATTCTGTTTTGGATTTGTTCTAGGAATAAACATTTTTCCACTCCAGAAATAACATTACAATGAGTGTTATGTTTGTTACACTTCTGTTTTCCAGTATTATCAATGGCTTTGCAGTTGATTCCCAGAACAATCAAGAGAGTATTCAGAGAACAGGTCACATTGATTCTAATTGTCCCAAGGTGGCCACGGCGCACCTGGTTTTCCGATCTAAATCTTTCCATAGAGGAACCATGGACGCTACCATCTCAACCGGATCTCCTTCAGTGGGGTCCAATCCAGCTCCAGAACCCAGCAAGTCTATGCTTGACTGCGTGATTCTTGAGACCAAGATTCTACAGCATACTAAAGGGTATGGACCACTTACCAAGAATGGTGTCTAAAACACAAACTAAGTTTTGAAGTTTTTACCATTACCAAATCTGCTATAATTTTCCAGGAAGGATTGACCATTGCTCTATCTCTCAGCTCGCTCATATCTCAAGTGTCTGCTCCTTCGGTTTTTTCAAGGGGTAACTCACATGAGCCCCCCGATCAGGGTGCCAGTACCTACGTGTGGGACCTTACACTTGTACTTAACGCATTACAGAAAGCACCGTTCGAACCCATAGCCTCGGTCTCCATCCAAGTGGGAAGACGGTTTTCTTATTGGTGATTGCATCAGCAAGATGCGTATCCAAGCTCATTGTATTATCGTGTAGGCCTCCCTTCTTGACCTTCCTCCACGATAGAGCAGTACTCAGGACAGTACCTTCCTTTTGCCAAAGGTAGTCTCGACATTTCAACTGAATCAGGAGATAATCGTTCCAACATTCTGCCCTTCCCCGGCCAATTCGAAGGAAGTGGCACTTCATTTCTTGGAACCAGTTAGAGCTCTGAAATTCTATCTGCACAGAGTGAAAGACGTTCACAAATCCGATTCCCTAGTTATTACATTCAGATTCCCTAGTTATTACATTGTCAAGGGATTGAATCCTCCATTGATAGTTAGAGCTCATTCCACCAGGGGGATGACCACATCCTGGATTTTCAGAAAGCCAGCTTCAGCGGACAAGCTATGCAAGGCCACTACGTGGACTTTCGATACTTTTGCGGCATCTAACGCGCGCTTTGGGAGGAAATTCCTCCAAGCGCCTGTGGCTATTTCTACTTAGGGCCTCATCCCGCCCTATTAATCGGGGACAGCTTTGGTACGTCCCCATTGTTCCCTGTGTCCCCCAAGCAGATGATGAAGTAAAGGAGATTTTGTGTATTCACTGTTAAATCTCTTTCTCTTCAGTCGCTTGGGGGACACAGGGCTTCCCTCCCTGGATGAGGGCCCTCTCTGTTTTTTCTGACAGGGTTACCCGTTATTACAGTTACGTTTCTTATTTCAGTCTTTGGTACAAACTGATTAGGCTCCACTTACTGCTGAGGGGTATAGTCAGCGGAGGAGGAGCTAGTTTTTCATGTTGTGTCCTACCTCCTAGTGGTGCCAGCTATACCCCACTGTTCCCTGTGTCCCCCAAGCGACTGAAGAGAAAGATATTTAATGGTGAGTACACAAAATCTCCTTATTTCTCATACATATCTTACTTTTATACTTGGGGGCCACAGACTGGTCAGCAGTCGGATTTAGGATGAAATATTTAGTATTTCTTTAACCACTATAGCATTTGATCCGTGAACAAATTCTGTTTTGGATCTGTTCTAGGAATAAACATTTTTCCTCTCCAGAAATAACGTTACAATGAGTGTTATGTTTTGTGCACTTCTGTTTTGCAGTATTATCAATGGCTTTGCATTGCCCCTGAAAGCAGAGCATAAACAGTTTCTTGTTAAGGTGCTGATACCTCTGCATACTGTCCGAAGCTTATCCCTCTTCCATGCACAGGTAAGCTTTCTGCAAACTGAACTATCAGTCTAACCTATAAAAGCAATTACGCTCATCGGGGCAAAATAGCACAACTGTGAGCTAAGACAACAAAATATTTCAGTGGAGATGATTTTCAGATTTTGAGGACACCATAGAGATTTTTTATTTATAAGAAACCCTTATTGAGTTTTCCTCTGTACTCCTTTGTAAATGACAAGTTATCCATTATTATTAGCAAGTATTACCAATTAAGCACCCAAGTAGGTTAATTTGTAAATTGCTATAGTGGAGAAATGTGTTTGATTTGTCTGTTATAATTTAGACATAGAAGCAAACATCTGATATGTTGCTATGGCCAACTTCATGAGTGCGGTCTAGCCAGTACATTAATACAACACCCCAAGGATCTTTAGTCCACTGTATATGACTATGAAATGTAAAACTGTATAGCATTCCCATTTATAATTGTGTTTTATTTCCTGTATTACTTTTGGTAGCTGGCGTATTGCATAGTACAGTTTCTAGAGAAAGATCCTACTCTCACAGAACCAGTAAGTGTTGCCAACTAATCCTAGAACTAGGATGTTTTGCCTGTTTTCATGCAGAAGGGAAACTTAGAAATGTTTGCTTTTTCAACCTTTAATAGGTCATTAGAGGGCTGATGAAATTTTGGCCGAAAACATGCAGCCAGAAAGAGGTAAGCTGCTTGATGATGTGTAATTGTGAGGGCTTTGTCTGAAGCCTTTATACAGTAAATGTCTTTGTAAGATAATCAAAAGATTTTCATGTAGCTTTTTGAAGCACAGTTTTTTGGAGCATACTATGTGATTCACTGATAACAGAAAGTAGTATTAATAGGCTGTATCTTTTTTCCTTGCTGTTTATGATACAATTCCTGGTTAGGAAGTAGGTGTAATGCTCACATGTATTTTGATCATCGTTTGTAGCCTCTTCATATTGCCCCAACATTGTTATGCGTCAGCACAAAACCAGACCAACCAATGAGCCTGATTTGACTCATTGCTCAGACACAGAAATGCACAGATCTCACTTTCCCCACCCACTCAACTAAGTAATATTAGTCCATGGGCTGATGTGTCAGATCTGTGGCGTTGGTGTTAGTAGCCACATTGCAGTGACATCCAGTGACTGGGACACCAGGGGCCCACCCAAAAATCTTAGACCAGGCACCCACCAAAAGACCTTAGATCAGGGGCCCACTCTCAGTACTATTATAATTCCTCTTCTCACGCAACCTCTATTCTGCTATTATCTTTTCTTTACATGCTATAATCTATTATTCAATCTATTTAGTCTCTTTGTTCTCATAGAAATAGGTAATGCCCATGAAATAGACCAAATGTTTTGAAGCAGGAGGGTCCACTGACACCCGGGCCCACCGGGAGTTTTCCTGGTATCCCTGTGGGCCAGTCCGACATTGGTGACATCTGCCAATTCACCTGGCTCAGTTTTATTGCTTAATTTGACAAGAGTGATAGAATTGAGCAGGAAAGCATCAGGAGGGGCTTCCTGCATCAGTAAATTGTTAATTATGTTTTATTGTTCTGTCCAGTTCCCACCTGTACAGAACAATAATAGTGCTTTTGTTACACATTCATAATATAAGCAATTTAAATCCCCAAAAATCACATAAATTGTGGAGTAGCCTATATGGTAGGCACATTATGACATTATGTTGCAGACATTCAACAGAAAAAAGGAAAATCATGGAAATCCCCCCTGTCTGTCACTTCTCCTAGTTTATTGGACTCCATTTGGGTCAGCCAGGGCAATTTCTAATAAACACTAGTGTATTGGCTTCATGAGCTTAAAACTAATCTTGCCAAAAACTAGGTTAACTTGCTGAATTAAACATGCCTGTATTAGAAAGCAGAGAGCTACGTATGAGTCTAAGGTTATGTATTAAAATCCGAATGCTGCAAATCAAAAAATCTGCTATATCAGATCTGTCGAGGCCATGTACAAGTCAATGGGAGTGGCACCTATCTCAATTTGAAGTTTTTGTAGTCTGTGCTTTGTTTAGCCTGAAAATTTGCCTTTTTCATGCAAAAACTCAATCATGCAATTCGAGGAAAAAGCCTGAAAAATTAAATTCTGGTTTTTGCTTGATTTTCTTGATTTTTTCCGTGATCCATTTAAATCAAGTTTATTAATAAATAAGATAAAATTGGGCATGGGAATTTGGTTGTAGTTTTTTTTTTTTTTAAACAAAATTAAATATAAAATCAATTCGGATTTTAGTAAATAACTCCATTAGTATTTGAAGGTGTTGAAGGGTCTAACATTTAATTCTAATTTTAGGGAGTTAATTGTGGCTTCTTTAGTTTTATTGTTCTGTCTGTAGGAATCAGAGCTTGCCAATCTCTCATCTGTGCTAAAGTTTAAATTCATTCCTTTTTGAAATGTTCAAAGATGTTCTGCTTTATTCTGCTTCAGGTTATGTTCCTAGGAGAGCTGGAGGAGATTCTCGATGTGATTGAACCCTCACAATTTGTTAAAATTCAGGAACCTTTGTTTAAACAGATTGCCAAGTGTGTATCAAGCCCTCACTTCCAGGTGAGTGTTTGTATGAGTGGCAGTGACAGCTGAGAGTAGATGCTTATATTATGTGATTGCCAGTGGAGAGGTACAGCTGAGCACTTCTGCATTCCTATTACCTTTGTTTTTATTAAAGTTAAAGCTAATCCAGTCCATCGCTAAACAATGTGTGACGTATATTCTTGCCCTGCTAGAACTGGCATGTTTTTGTTAGCAGCTGTTGCCATTTTCATGCTACTTCAGCTTTATTGGGGAGTATGCAAAGCTGGCTGTTTCACTGTAGTGAATGATTTTAAATTATACATTTTATAAAACATTCTTATTATGTAGAGCTAATTGGTTCACAGAGACTCTTTAGAGAGTCTATAAAGGAGAAGGAAAGGTATAATCTCTGTGGGTGCCACATGTCAGGACCCCCCCCCACACTGAACATTATCACTTAGCTAATACCCTGGTCCAATGCTCTATTTGGCTGACAACTGTACTGGCCCAGGGTACGTCTCTACGAGCACCACATCTCAATCTTCTGCTTCTTCTTTTTCATCGGGCCAATGTATGTACAGTAGATTGAAAATAGTGGGTCTTTGCTTTAAAGAGGTTAAAGGAAAACTATACCCCCAAAATGATAAATAAATGATTAAGTGGCATATTAAAGAATCTTACCAAACTGGAATATATATTTAAGTAAATATTGCCCTTTTACATCTCTTGCCTTGAGCCACCATTTCGTGATGGTCTCTGTGCTGTCTCAGAGATCACCTGACCAGAAATACTTCAACTGTAACAGGAAGAAGTGTGGAAGCAAAAGACACAACTCTGTCTGTTAATTGGCTCATGTGACCTAAAATGTATGGTTTGTTAGTATGTTTGTGAGTACAGTGAATCCTACGATCCCAGGGGGCGGCCCTTATTTTTTAAAATGGCAATTTTCTATTTATCATTACCCAATGGCACATACTACTAGAAAAGTATATTATTATGAAAACGGTTTATTTACATGAAGCAGGATTTTACATATGAGCTGTTTTATGCAATATCTTTTTAAAGAGACCTACATTATTTGGGGGGTATAGTTTTCCTTTAAGAAGGGCTAAAGAATTGCTAATTCTAAGCAACTTCTCATTTGGTCTTCATTATTTACTTTTAATAGTCTCTTCTGACTCTTTCCAGCTTCCAAATGGGGGGTTACTGACCCCCATCTACAAATGCTCTGTAAGGCTAAAAATCCAGTGTTACTGTTCATTTTCATTAATCCTCTTTCTATTCAGGTTTTTCTTGTTCGTATTCCAGCATTTTTTTCAAATTGGTGCATGGTTACTAGAGTAATTTGAACTCTAGCAACCAGATTGCTGAAATTGCAAACTGGAGAGCTGCTGATTAAAAAGCTAAATAACCCCAAACCCACAAATAAAAAATAAAAACCAATTAGAAATTGTCTCAAAATATCCCGCACTACATCATACTTAACGTTAACTCAAAGGTGAACAACCCCTTTAAATTCACCTCTTTCACTCTATTTAGCATGCGCACTCAGCAAGAAGAATAATAGGAAGAGGATCAGACTTGAAGTTTATAGAGCTAGTGAACAGGAGCACCGGCCTGTAGTTTCAGATAAGGGATTATAATCACAGGAGGGGATCTTTACATTTGCACCTCCCAGTGATTATAACGTTTCTTCTCCTTAAGGGCAGAGAAACACGGTCAGATTTGGGGAGATTAGTCGCCCGTCTACAAATCTCCTCTTCTGCGGGGCGAGTAATCTCCTCGAAATGCCTTCCCGCCAGCTAGAATATAAATCGCCGGCGCAATGGCACTCAGAGCGCCTCGATTTCTGAAGTCACCCAAGTTGCCTTACGGGGAAACTTCGTGTGACTTCAGAAAATTAATCGCGATTTACATTCTAGCAGGCGGCAAAGCAGTTCAGGGACATTACTCGCCCCCAAAGAAGAGTCTATCTGTCGCCGGGCGACTAATCTCCCGAATCTGACCATGTGTCTCTGTCCTTCAGATGAAATAGCCTTATACTGTTCTGCTAATTAAATAAAAACAATTCCTGCCTAATTCTTTTCATTTGAATGGTGGATAGGAACGTGTCATTTTCCACTAAGTATGCAGACTTCACTTAATTCCACTTGCGGGCTTTACTAACTCACACAAGTAAATAAGTGGTGTTGCTTTTATCCTCCTGGATTTTAGTTTAATGTGATTGCAATTTGCAAAATGGAATGTTCTAACAAAAGGTGCAGTCTGGTGTCTGCAAAACCAACATGGCACTGTTCACTTTCAGCAGGAGGTCAGAAATAGCTGCGTTCAGCACATTTTTAGCCAATATTTACTTTGCCTTTGAAAGATATATATTTGAAACTGAATTAAAACCTCTGAATTTAAACCTGGTCATTTTTTTTAACCTCTTTGTCTGTCTGTTCAAGGTGGCTGAACGAGCGCTTTACTATTGGAACAACGAATACATCATGAGTTTAATAGAAGAGAATTCAAATGTCATCCTTCCTATAATGTTTGCAAGTCTTTACAGGATTTCCAAAGAACACTGGAATCCGTAAGTGTATAATGCCGTTCATATTCCCGCTCCCTGATAAGCAGTGTTTGCTGTCGTTGTCTGACCTCTGCTGGATATAGCAGAACCGTGCCAACATGTGCAGCAGTGTAGTAATGTAACTTTATTTAGTGCTTGCCATGAAAACTAAAGTTAGAGTCTGTCCTGTTTAGCCCAACAAGAATGAACATAGATATTCATTTGTGCCTTTAGTCAAAGGCAAAATGGTTTCTCTACAGTAAACTGCCCCTCCTTATATGATTGAGTGATTATAAGTTGTTCTCTCCTAATGCCGTCTATCATTTAGTAGTAATTATTCCCAGACAAGTCTGCATATTTATCTAAAGCTGCCACTAATTACAGCCAGCAGCCAATGGATATCTTGTTCAGCTGGGAATTCTAGTTCAGTAGTGTTTAACTAAACACACTTACATGTTAAGCTGCACACACCTCTATACCATTCTACAAATATAATGATGATTACATTTTTACCATTATTTCTATACTAAGATTTAAAGGAATGACGTTACTTTGAATGTTTCTGTCGCTCTAGGTCCCTTAGGATGCCTGTGATTTTATTATAGAAGTAGTTGTGGGTGCTTGTTTCTAACCCAGCTCCATCCCAACTATGGATTATCACCTTACAAACATGACATTTTAGTCAGGGGCTATAGGTACAATAGTTTACAATCATCCAGTTAGTATTGCCCCGATTGAATCTTCTTGTCTTCCCTCCAGGGCAATTGTGGCTCTCGTGTACAACGTGTTGAAGGCCTTCATGGAAATGAACAGCACATTATTTGATGAGCTGACAGCCACTTACAAGTCAGATCGCCAGCGGTAACTCTTAATAGTTTGTGTTTTTTTTCTTTTCAGTCAGCAATTGGGAAAGCTTCTGATTAGCTTCCTCGGCTGCGACATCATCCCTTGCTGCTTTTACCTCTACTGCACTTTCGTTTTATTGCCGTATTATGCATAGACATTACTCTGCTTTTATTTAGCACAGGGGTGCCCAAACTTTTTGCAACGAGGGCCAGATTTGGTGAGGTGAAAATGTGTGGGGGCCGACCATTCAGTCCAACATTCTTTGAACCAAATGAAATTACAGGAATCGAGTATTCGTAGCAGTAAATATTTGGGCACATTAATGAAATGATCTGCCACTTGGTCTATACTGCTGTCTGTGTGCTGAAGGTGTAAGCAATAGACATGTACTGGAACGTAGTGACTCCATACTTCTTTATTTTACTGTATTGGCACATCAGTACCTTTATTGACACCTTCAGCCCTAAAGAAGTATGCGAAAACATTGCGTCTCTACGTTCCAGTACGTGTCTATTACTAACACCTTCAGCACACAGGCAGTAGTATAGACCAAGTGGCAGATCATTTCACTAATGTGCCTTAATGTTACTGCTAAGGCTATGCGATTCCTGATCACACTGTGCTGGCGGGCCGTATTATTATTAATTTCATGATGGAGGCTGAGGGCCGGTGTAAATTTGAAAAAGAGCCGCAATTGGCCCCCGGGCTGCACATGCCTGATTTAGCACAATGGTTAAACGATGGTTTCATCTGAACATAGATCATTCAAGGATTATTAAGGACATTAGAAGGATTTGTGCTTAATTCAATTATAACTATATAGTACATGGCACCTTTTACATATTTTTTCTATCATACTTATCATTCACTAATTTGCAAATGCATTTGCATCAATATACATAAACAATATTTTATTTTAGCTTCAAATGAATTTATTCTGTATACCGGATATCCTTCATTGTGGTGCATTGTCTACAGAAGAAGGGTCATGTATACATTGTCAAGTGTGAGATACAATAATATTAACCACCATAAAAAGGAGGCACGGGATATAAAATATGTTGATCACTTGCCACGTGGAACTGGAGGTCCAGTTGTGCTGGCCCCAGAACTTCAGCTTAGGCAGCGGATAAACCAGAAAAGTACAGGAAGAGGGCTATCGCACACTCAAAAATACTTCACAAGGGCCGCTAAAAATAAAGTTATAAATGTAATTTATTGTAGATTTATTAACAAAGAAAAGTATCTCCACTGGCTCTACGCGTTTTGTCCCCCCCCCCCCAGGGCACCCCTCTTCTTGTACTTTGCAAATGTGATACACGCATAAAATTACACACACGTATATAAAATTACACACACACACACACGTATATAAAATTACACACACACACACGTATATAAAATTACACACACACACACGTATATAAAATTACACACACACACACGTATATAAAATTACACACGCACATATATAAACTACACACACATATAAACTACACACACACACAACTTTAAAGCTGTTGAAAATGTAAATTTTTTTTTTATATTTGTTTTTCTCAAAATCATTTATTTCATTAGGCCAACTGAAACTGTACATTATTCTTCATGTCTGCTTATCTGCTCACTTTTATCTGCCAGGACTGTGTGTGTACGTGACATTTAACATGCAGTGTTCACTTAAGAAGCCAGGCATGGGTTAAGCTGATCTGACAGTATCTGTTCTTTGCCAAACAGCTTTATATTAGCAGAGGAGTCAATTGCTGTCTGTTCACACATGGGCCACGTGGGAACATTAGCTCAAGACGAAAACAAAGAGTGCTTGTATTAGGACCTTAAACAAATTAACCAGCAGAGATAATTTATGACGGTTGTATAAAGTTATTGAAGCATAGAAAGGCTCAGTTATAGGGTCACACATACTTAAAGTGTCTATTTATTAGAATAGTATTTCCTACTTAACTTTTGGAAATACAATATATAAAGTGAGCACATGCTAAAAGCATGTTTCTGTTCTTCTACAATCACATTAGGCATCCATAGCAAGCGTAATTTCTAACAATGATAATAAGTCTTTGTTTCAGACTACTCCTATTTTGTAAAGGCAATGTGCTTAAAGGGATATTGTCATGGGGAAAAAACATTTTTTTCAAAATTAATCGGTTAATAGTGCTGATGCAGCAGAATTCTGCACTGAAATCCATTTCTAAAAAGCAAACAGATTTTTTTATATTCAATTTTGAAATCTGACATGGGGCTAGACATATTGTCAGTTTCCCAGCTGCCCCAAGTCATGTGACTTGTGCTCTGATAAACTTCAGTCACTCTTAACTGCTGTACTGCAAGTTGAACTGATATCACCCCCCCCAGCAGCCAAACAAAAGAACAATGGGAAGGTAACCAGATAACAGCTCCCTAACACAAGATAACCGCTGCCTGATAGATCTAAGAACAACACTCAATAGTAAAAAACAGTTCCCTACTGAGATCCTTAATTTACATTGAGAAGGAGCAGGCACAAGTCACATGACTGGGGGCAGCTGGGAAATTGACAAAATGTCTAGCCCCATGTCAGATTTCAAAATTAAATATAAAAAAATCTGTTTGCTCTTTTGAGAAATGGGTTTCAGTGCAGAAGTCTACTGGAGTAGCACTATTAACTGGTGCATTTTGAAAAAAACATGTTTTCCAATGACAGGATCGCTTTAAACTTTGCCTTTTTTCCAGAATTAAATTTCTGAATTAAAAGTGCTTCCTTGTACAGTGTACGTAGAAAAAAAAATATTATTGACCTTGAACATGAAAGAGTTATTCTTGGTACTAGTGACTATTTCTATTTGCTTTATAGCAAAGCATATTTCTTTGTGGCAGGGATTTTAAGTATAAGATCAAAACATATTCATTCACAGACACACAAATCAGAATAAGTTGCCCTTTTATAGGATTCTCTACTAAGGGCAACAGGGTGGCTGAAATTAATTAAACACAGAAGAATTGGGATTCACACATTGCTATACAGGTTTAAAGGGGTTGTTCACTTTTATATTTACGTTTAGTATTATGTAGAGAGTGATCTTCTGAGGCAATTTGCAATTAGTTTTTATTTGTGATTTTTGAGGTATTTAGCTTTGTATTCAACAGCTCTCTAGTTTGCAATTTCAGCAATCTGGTTGCTAGGATACAAATTTCCCTAGAAACCATGCATTGATTTGAATAAGAGACTGTTATATGAATAAGAGAGACTTGAATCAAAAGATAAGTAATAAAAAATAGCAATAACAATAAATGTGTAGCCTATTTTAGATGGGGTCAGTGACCCCTATTTGAAAGAAGGAAATAGTCAGAAGAAGAAGGCAAATAATAAAAAAAAAAAAATGGAAGACCTATTGAAAATTTGCTTAGAATTAGCCATTCTGTAACTTACTAAAAGTTAACCACCCCATTAATCACTGGGAAAATGTGGACTTTGCAAAAAACAGTTGCCTGCCAGTACATTAAGGTTAAATCATGCTTTTATTTACTGTTACAAAGTGAATACGTTTGGTTTTGTTTAACAATATCTTTATTGCTAATACTATCTCGTCTTTGGTGTGTATATACAAAGCACCATCTAGTGGTCACAATTTGAGTCCAAGTACTGTTCAATTCATACAGTCTTTATATAAACCAGCAAGCTTCCACTGTGGCTGAGTTTACAGGATACTCTGGTATCCTAGTGAATTTGGGTTAAAATAGGATGTCTACTTCCTTGTGAATATTGGGTATCCTCAATCAACATATAGGCTTCTATTAATGGATTCCAGACTTGTGTAGGCTGGTTGACCACAATCTTAATTACTTTCCATGAACTTGGGTATTAAAGGGAGTATTTTTCCTTTAAAATTAAGAATTAGAGAAGGATCCATTCTGTACCCACTCCCCCATACTAGGCCCTTATTCGTCACTTTGTGAAGCACCGTAATGGAAATGTATCTGTAGTAATACTGCACTGCTTGCCTTTTAAAGAACTCTCTTCTATTCATATTTCTGTTAATGTACACCTGTAGTTTATTGGAAATAGGTCGCCATTTCTTTGATCCTGTTAACAGGTTACTTCTATTTCTTAGTGAGAAGAAGAAGGAAAAGGAAAGAGAAGAATTGTGGAAAAAACTTGAGGACCTGGAATTAAAGCGAGGTCTTAGGAGTGATGGAATTATCCCAACTTAACAGAGGGACCATCTTCATCCTTTCCTGTGGAGTCCCATTTATGTAGTAGAAGATGGAGCAACAGTTTCTGTATTGTGCAACTTTACAGTAGATCACATTTGTTTCATTATTACAGCAGCACTGTATATAACTGTCTAAAAACAAAAATTATATGGACTTCAATCCAAAGTTTGGACAGTAGATGAACTCTTCAGAACTTTGCAAGCATAATCATTGTTTTAAACTTTCTTTAAACCTTTGGATTTCTCGATAAAAAAAAAAATTGACAGTGTCGAATTCCCATTTTAAGGCACTTGGTATCTATGGCATAAAGTATGTTGACGTTTCTGATCAGACGACCTTGTTCAAATTAACTTCTCTTTCTGCTCAACAGGTGAAAACTATTTATATAGAAACAAACACACAAACCTTTAATAGCAGAGTTTGTGGAACAACCTCCTCCTCTGGAAAACGTTCTCATTGTTCTCCATGACTTTCTTTGCACATCTTCAAGAGCTGAATGTGTTTGCAGGACTGTTCCTGGCAATGGTTTTGTATGCTGGTGATATGTTTTGGCAATGCCAGCCAAGCTCTGGTGCTTTTTTTTTTTTAATTGCAGTTTGGGCATGTATAAGAGAAGTGTATGGATAGGTGGCGTTGAATATAAGATTGCATCCCATGTACAAGTCTATCGCAGTGCAAACCACAAGTACCCAACCAGTATTAGTATTTGCGCCATCCTTAAGACACAGGGCTGTTTTAGAAACTCCCATTTTAACAATTATTATCCTTCAATATGTTATTGGAACATTTTGAAATTAAGTTTAAAAAAAAAACACTTTACGAACAGGATGAGTCCTTGAACGGATAGGATTGTATTCAGAGAAGGAGAAAGAAACGGTTTAGCCTTGTTTTAGAGCATAACATGCTGTTACCAAGTATTCCAGCAAATAAAATAAGGGAGGGTTAGTTTCTTAAAACCCATAACCTTATTTCTGTGGACTTTAGAGCTTATCCAACCTCACAGTGCCAGCCCTCTGGGAAGGGGCCTCCATCACACCCTTCTGCATTCTGACCTGGATGCACATTCTTAACTACTGTATTTATCACCCAAAGTGGTTCTGCAAATGCTACTGAACGAAATCCTGGAATTCCTGTTGTCCTGAGTATTAATAATAAAGTTTAAAAATGCTTTTATATCAAAGGTGCATTGTGACCAAATTGTTTAAAGCAAGAGAGAGAGGGCTCTGTTATAAGTATCTAGTGTTCTGCAGAAGAAGAAGTAGAAGAAAGCAACACACACATCATCTGACCTCTTGGTGGGTAAAAGTGCTGTCAAAATTTGTGTACAGAATATATAAATATATATATTTTGCTGATGCTGTCATCAAGATTTTTGTAATTTCAGGATGCTGTTAAAAGAAACTTGTCTGTGGCTGTATCTGTATATCTATCTAATCATTTAGGTATACAGATACAGCCATATCAGGTGATATTGATAATCCTTCAGACCAACGTATTTTACATATATATGTACTTTAATTAGTAATCGAAGACATTTAATAGGCCTCTTGTATTTGTACTTGTTAATGGTTTTCCTTTATATGTTTAGAAACATTAGGCTGGCATTTTTCTTTTTCTTTCCATTCTCCGCACTATAAATAACTACGTCTCTTATTTTAGTGTTCCAGGATTATCTGCTCACCCTCTCTGTACAATTTTACTTTAAAAAACAAAATGGATATTGTAAGCTATTTCACTTTGTACATAAGGCTGTTCATTCTGAAAACAGCAGCTATGAGCAGAAAATGTAAGCATACACCTGATGTATGGCGTAATATAAATGTCTTTGGAGGGGAAGCAAAGTATAGATTTTTTTGCAGCCATATTGGCCTTGGATAAAAGTGAATGTTTTGTAGGGTATGTGGTCATGAAGGAAAGGATTTAGAGCATGGGACATCAATGCTTGCAACTGTGCGGCTGTTGTGAACTGCCTCTCCTAGCATGGTGACCGTAGGAGTCAACAAGAGCTGCAGAGTTGACAGTTTGAAACCCCTGTTATAGGGCACTGACATATGGAACATTTTGCCACTTACACCAAATCATACTCGTGGGTGGGCAACAAACACCTGGAAATGTAGTTTGTAACCTATAATCTCTGTATCCCAGCCTGTGCATTTGTGTTTTCCATCAATAATATGAATGCTCTGGCCAAAATACAGCAATAACCATATTCAATTGAAAGGTGTTTCCAGGAGCTTTGTTGTGTGTCCACATGAGTGATAAAATGCCCCATTTGCCATAACCCTTAGAGCAATAAATTAGAATTCTGTATCCCATATACCGTAGCAGCCGAATAGTGAAAGGCTTGTTTCTGCAAAGGCTCTATGATTTGTTTGGCTCTCTATTGGTTACAGAACTACTCCCCAAATAAAGTACAGTGGTATGGAATTCCGAAACGAGCGTGCTAAGGGATTGTAACACATGCTTTGAATTATTATGAACAACCTCAAATGCTCTTCCTACAAAGATCTCTTGAAGCAAACTTTTACGGATTTATTGCAGTGGAGCAAGAGCCATTGTCACGGGTGATTTGTTTAGCGTGATTATACTGTTAAACAAAAAATTTTAGACTGTCAGATGTTTTCATTTACATTGCAACTTCAGTGGATGCAAGGTCATTGAAAAAAAAAAATAAAATAGGCATTGCAAACTATATCGTCCCGTAAATGTCAGATATTGTCCCATCGCAAAAATTAGCTGCGTGATATTTTAATAAAAAAATGTATATTCAAAAAGTTGTGTTGTGCCTAAAAATACAAATGTGATGTTTTCTTGTTTTAATATTTGTTGCGGTCTAGTGAGTGATTTGTATAATTTGTACATATACAGTTACCACAAAGCACCATGGGGCACAAAGTTAGCAGAGAGCTTAAAGATGTGCCATATATTCGCTTTGAGACCTTCCAGAACCCCTATCTTCTGCGTACAGATGCCCCCTTAACTGAAATAAGGGGCAATTCACGAAAGATAAAACTGTTACCCTTGCATAAATGATCACTTAAAACAGGGCTGTGCTGGTGCAAGTCCATGGGTGAGATGGAACCCTGTCGGGTCTATACTGGCATCTTTGTATATGTTGACATTTACTATAATATGTCTCACAAACATGCTATATAGTGGTTAAACAGTCATCCGCATATAGCAATAGCCCTCACTTAAAAGGAGCATAAAGATGGCAGTATAGGGCACTATTCCTGAGACTGTTGCTAAAGTGAAATGTAAGCTGCTAGTGCTCTCTTGCACATCCAGCACTTTAATGCTTTAGCTGCATTAGATCTGATTCAGGTGGTGGCCAAGCCCATTAAATCCTCAAAATCCAAAGCTTCGGTTCTTAAATTATATTAAGGCAGTGTTCCCCAGCCAGTGGTTTGTGTGCAACTAGTTCCTCAACAACAACCCCTTGGATGTTGCTCCCAGTGGCCTCAAAGCAGGTGCTTATTTTTCAATTCCTGGTTTGGAGACATGTTTTAGTTGTATAAAAACCAGGTGGTCTGCCACCAAGAGTCTCCTGTAGGCTGCCAGTCCACATAGGAGCTACTAAATAGCCAATCACAGCCCTTATTTGGCATTACCAGGGTCTATTTTCATGTTTGTGTTTCTCCCCAACTCTTTTTACATTTGAAAATGGCTCACGGGTACAAAAAAGGTTGGTGACCCCTAGATTAAGGGATATCTCAAGACTGGTTGTCATTTGTTCACCCTGAAGTTTAAGCACTGATGCCTGTTCTACTACTTTTATGCCTAACCCCCTTTGGTTCCATTAATAACGACTCTACTCGGTCAGTCAGCCTACCCAATTACAAACTCTTTCTCTGGTCTCTATGGTTTATGGACTTTATGCAAACAAGGGAAAGCACAACTTTCCCTTGTTTGTTATAGTTTATACAGGAGCAGTGACCAGCTCCATGTTGTAGCTCCCACCCTTCACAGCTATAGTCAGGTGATCCCACTGGTGTCTAATTAAAGGGCAGCCAAGTTTGGGAGTTTTACTGTGAAAGCAGCTAGTAAGTTGCAGGTAAAACATAGTCCCTTTGTAAAATGTATAATGAAGCAATAGAATTCTTAATGAATCAGATAAAATTGAGCATAGGAGTAGGACTGGCCAGATATGGGATGACTTTGACGTAGTTGGCCAGCTTAAATATATTGCAATATATGGACAAACAATCCCTGTTTTGTTTAAAGGGTAAGGCATTTTTCAGTAGCAGTATGCACAAAATGTCTGTCTTAAATATATTGATAATGGGTTTTAGTGCAGAGGACTCTTGTATTTGTCTTATGGACTTTATGCACCAGGCTGCTGTATAAAGCACAACGATCATCAAGTTCTTCATATTTGTGTATCCCTCAGTATCTCTAACCCACATCTTGGACTATACTGTTGCCATGTGACAGTGAAAGGCCCTCAGAAACTTTTGTTTAGAAAGTATCCCTCCACAATAAAGGCTAGATATATGCAAATACTCGAAATTAGAAAAGAGGGTGCACACCCTTTAAAAGTATGTAATGCGAGGTGCTAATCCATAGGGAGACTCCCCATGTGGGTCTCCAAATCTCACGTAGAAAATAAATCAAGAAAGGATTGCACTCTCCATTTAAAGAAATTAAATAATATAAAAAATATATTATTTAATTTCTTTAAATTGAGCGTGCAATCCTTTCTTGATTTTTTTTATAGATGCAAATACCCGTTCTGAATCTCTAACATGGTAGGTTTGTTGCCCGAATATTTCCAACAAACTAAAAATGTAAAGTAAATATATAAAAATATAGTAAAATGCATGCTTCTCCCCCCCCCCACCTCAATTTTACTCATATTATCATTAATGATTCCTTGACAATCTGAATATTTTATTTGAATATTTTTTTCCTATGTTCACAATCCTTCCCGGAGATCTAATTTTTTAAATATAGTTGAAGTTTCTAATTTATTGCCTTTTCCACCCTTTGCGAAAACCACCAATTTACATTTCAGTGAATAATTTAGTTATACAGCGAATGAAGATTGTACCTATGGAAGGTATTCAATCTAATCCTCTGGCTATAAAGCAATATTCAAATATATTGGCACAGTAAACGAATAAGCTGTTCAGTGTATGAATGTTTCCATGATTCCATATAGTTGAATGATGTAAGATATAGTTATTCGAGAGGACATTACTACACTTTCATCCAGTATGGATCATGGGTTCCAGTGGAAAGAGGGATAGTAGCAAAATCACTTTAAGGGGCATATTTGTGACCCCTTTACAAACGTCTGTATGACACAACAAGAGGATATTACCACCATTAGTTTCCACAGTGGGTAATGGATGCAATGCCCTATTTTTCAGAGTGGTATTAGTGTGGGCGCACCTGAGAATCGTACCCTTGGGGTGAAACTAAATGAGCCCTTTCTCTTACCAGAAACCACTAAAGAGACTCAAACATATTCAGGGCTTTTTTCTTAAGTGTGTCTGCACCATAATGTGTTCTATGTTGGCTTGTTTCTCTCATACATCGTTTGTCTTGGTCCTACCGTGTGGCCTCCCCAAGAACCATCTCTGTTCAACAAGTGCCTGTTCTGTGTCCCACAAAATGCTATGTTGAGCCTATTGGTAGTTTTTTGCTTAGTGCTTCCTCTTGTGTATCTGCTGAATTGCCAATCACAGTGTATTCTTGAACAATCATACAAAATCATGCAATTGTACAATTGAAATTGGAGTTACTGAGAGAAACAGCCAAGAATGCAGTGCTTGCTGCTAATTGTGCTTTATTGCCACAACATGTTTCAGGCTCAAGGCCCTTTATCAAGTGTATTGTAATTGTGCCTACAGTTGGTTTGTCTTAGTGTTAGTTGGATATAACTTAGTCGATCCTGCAATGTGATGCTGTATACGGTGCCTTCATTTACAGGCAGCCTGGTTCTGTAAACCAATGACTTGACACTGCAAGGTATAAATGCTCCTCTTCCCAACATTCAAAATTTTATCCTAGTGAATGGAATTATGAGCAGCAATCGGCATGGCTTAATGAAGGATATGTCATGTCAGACAAATTTGATGTAGATCTAATGTTATCTATTTGGATTTTGTTGATACCGTGCACCACAAACGACTACTCTCTAAACTAAGGGTTTAATGAAGTTGTTTGCACATGGATAGGAAACTGGCTACAGGATCGGGTACAGAGGGTGGTTGTTAATGGCACATTCTCTACTTGGAGTAATGTTCTTAGTGGGGTCCCTGTAACAACTTACCCTGGTGGTCCAGTGGTGCGGCGGGGACGCCCGCCACATGCTTCCTCTGCCATTGCTGGTTGTTAGGGCGTGCGCGTCTCGTTTCCTTTATTGACGCGGACATGCTGGTGTGATGACGCCGACACGCAAAGGGACGCAATGGCGCGAAAACACCAGGGTATAAAAGGGGAATTCAGTCTGGTGCAAACTGCCTGTGATAGGATTTGTTTCCTGGTGCTGTTAGCTGTTGCTATTCCGTTTGAACCTGATTCTGATTACCTGTTTTGACCCCTGCCTGGCTTTTGATGATTCTACATTCTGTATCCTGACCCCTTGCCTGATTACTGACTTCGATTCTGCTTAACCCTCTGATTGACTATCTGGTTTGACCCTTGCCTGCTATGATTATTCTCTGCATGCCCCGGCCTGATCTGACTACTCTATTGCCTAACGCCTTGTACCTTAACCTTCTGCCCAAAAGACTTTATTACAGTTGTGCCCCTCCTATCCAGAACCTCTAGCCTTGCACCTCTCGTTTAAGTCCTGGTGGCATCCAAGTAGCTGAGGGCTCCTCCCGAGGCCAAAGGTGGTCACACTACAGGTGAAGCACGAGCCGAGACCAGGGTGCTTGGCATTTGTTCTGGTGTTGGGTGCCAACCATTACAGTTCCTCAGGGCACGGTATTGGGTCCACTTTTGTTTAACTTGTTCATTAATGACTATGGGGAGGGTATTGTAAGAAATGTATCAGTGTTTGCAGATGAAACAAAACTATCCAGCCCAATTAATTCCATCCAGGATGTGGCATCCATGCAACAGGATCTTGACAAACTGGCAATCTGGACAGCTAAATGGCAAATGAGATTCAATGTTGATAAAAGTACAGTCATGCACCTGTGATATAAGAATATCCAAGCCACTTATACCCTTAATGGGACTGCACTAGGCAAATCCATTATGGAAAATGACCTTGGAGTCCTTGTAGATTATAAACTTGGCTGTAGCAAGCAATGCCAGTCGGTAAAGGGCAAATAAGGTCTGGAGCTGTATTAAAAGGAGCATAGATTCCACTTTATAGAGCACTGATAAGGCCCCATCTAGAATATGCCGTACAGTTTTGGTCTCCATCACTCAAACAGGACATTATTGTATTAGAAAGGATACAGGGAAGGACAATTAAGCTGGTAAAAGGTATTTAAAATCAGCTTTATAAGCTTTGAAGAAAGACTGGCCAAATTGGGGATGTTCACGCTGGAGAAGAGGCGCTTAAGGGGTGATATGATAACTATGTATAAATATATAAGGGGATCATATAATAATCTCTCTAATGATTTATTTACCAGTAGGTCTTTCCAGCTGACGCAAGGTCACCCATTCTATTTAGAAGAAAAGAGGTTCCGCCTAAATATTGGGAAGGGGTTTTTTAGTTGTGAAGATGTGGAATTCTCTACCTGAACCAGTTGTACAGGCTGATACATTAGATAACTTTAAGAAGGGGTTGGATGGCTTTTTAGCAAGGGAGGGAATACTGGGATATGGAAGATAGCTCATAGTACAAGCTGATCCAGGGACTAGTCCAATTGCCATTTTGGAGTCAGGAAGGAGTTTTACCCCCTCTGAGGCAAATTGGAGGCTTCAGATGGGTTTTTTTTGCCTTCCTCTGGATCAACTGGCAGGTTAAAAAAAGTTAAAAGGTTGAACTTGATGGATGTGTGTATTTTTTCAACCTAAATGCCATTAAATGAGGTACGTCATTTTAACTTAAGGGTGCCAAAAGTTCGGCACCACCAAGTGGTTATATTTATTTGCCTGACATCCGGACCGGTGCTCCTGTCAGCAGAAAACTGCACCGACCTGGGGTTCTGCCACATAGCACTAAGCGGTCATATTCTTCGCTTCTTCATTCTTCAAATTTCCTGGAGCAGATGCATGCGCAGTAGAATGAAATAGATGTTTTTTACGCTAGTTCGGCTTTTCGCTCGACTGCGCAGGCGCAGCTGCGAGAAGAAAGAAGAAGCCAGAAGAGGATCACTCCGTGGCGCTCACTGGAGTTTTCTGCTAATAGGAGCGCCAATCACTTGGGATTGCCTACATATTGGCACCCCAAGCAAAAAAATACTTTCCTTTTCTTTTAATTTCTTGAAATATGTTTTAATGCTTATAGGTAGCCTGCCATGCATAAAACCATAGGTTGATAGATAAGCTTGGAATAGGGAATGGGAATCGGCTCTTAGTGGCCCACATTAATAATATGGTTCAAATAGCTTATTGTTTCATCAACCCAAACTGTCATGTTATGTAAGTGCAAGAAATGTCCTCACCCAAGCTTAAATCTTTAGATTAGTGGTTTCCATGATGGTTTGAGGCTGGCTCCCAAGAAGGCCTGGAGATTAGTTTGAAAAAGATTTGGGGATAATGCTTCTATTTTGATCTCCTAGATACACCTTAAAACAAGCTTTTGAAGGCGAGATCTGGGGGAAACACTTATTTGTTGTCTTGATATTCTTGGAACTATGACTATTATGCCAATGGTATCCTGCATGAGTAACCTTGTTATAAGCTTAGAGAGGCTCAACCACTGCTTTAGATAATGCAGCAAAGACAACTATGCAGCACTAGACTTTCTAATTACCTTTCTGGAGCCTAGCATCTGAGTTGCCCTTACTGAACTCCTACACCTTTTTGGCACAGCTCCATTTATTTTAATTACTGTATTAAGCAGTGTTACCAGAATTAAAGGACTGCTAGAAAAGACTATTTTTTTTGTATTCAAAATTATATGAATTCTGTTGGCGATGATGGATCTTCTAACAGAATCTTGCCTCAAAAAAGGTAATTTACATTTTCTGCTTAGTTTAGTTTACAACTTGGTAATAAAATGCATCTCCGCACCCTCCAGATAGAGACTGCCTAAAAACCACCTGTCAAAAGTTGCTTAATTCAGAGAATAAAACCTCTCAAAGCCTCTTTTGTAATGAGCAGACACAGCAGCCAACAAGTCTCTGAGGGTGGGATCATTAGACAGCCGTACCTGTGGCCAGAATTTTGATTCACATATTAGTTACCCCTTTTACAACAAAGTGTGTGTGTTTTTTCCCCCTAAATTTAAGGGGTCGTTTATGTCCTCTGATTCACTGAGCAAAGCCCAATTTTGAATGCAATTGCCATTTTCCCCCCATAAAGCAGTTTTTTATCCAAGCTTTGTTGCAGTCACAAGGGGGTGATGTATCTGGTGTGATTGCAACCAATTAGTCAATGGACCCATTAGACACAGGTGCACTGCTCCTATTGACTTATGGTGTTGAGGAGTATCCTGGGGCTACCACTTTGGTGGTAACTCCAGGGTTCATTGGGTCCATATGTGCACCATTGCTTGATTCTGAACTGAAAACCGGAAGGACTGAGCGATGCTGAGTGCAACTACAGGTGTGGGACCTGGGGTTTTCCAGATAAGGGATCTTTCCATAATTTGTATCTCCATACCTTAAGTCTAAAGGGTCATTTAACCATTAAATAAACCCAATAAGATAGTATTGTATTATAAGATTATGTCTTAGTTGGGATCAGGTAACTGCTACTGTTTTATTATTGTAGGAAAAAAAATCATCTTTAAAAGTTAGAATTATTTGCTTAAAATGGACTCTATGGGAGATGGCGTTCCTGTAATTTGGAGCCTTCTGGATAACGGGTTTCCGGACAAGTGATCCCAAACCTGTATCTAGAAATGCAAAGAGAGCAAGTACATTTAATGATTGGCGTTTAACCAGCAACTGACTGCAGGGAAATTTGAAGGGACACAGCTATGGTAGCCGCCATTAGTGACCCCTTGTGTTGTTTGAACCCTTTAATTGCCAGACAATGTATATTCTACTTTCTGCTGCACTTCTGTTTCGCAAGCTGAGAAACGACTTCAAAAGCCATTCCTGCGTGACCCGCTTGTTCTCCAGGGGCCCCTAGACTGCAGCAGGTATGTGAAAACTGTGGCCTCTACTTCCTGGACCTCCCCAGCGCCACTCCCGACCTGGATGGTTGATTAATATGCTGCACGACCCGCACCAGGGCCGCCCCCACTTAGTTACATTACTATGTCTAACATCACAGTACAGAACACTACTGCTTTTCAGCTCTCTTGGTTTCCACCCAGAGTTAGAGAGCTGAAAAGCAGAAAGTAGCCTTCTGTTCTATTTTGTTAGATATCCGCTCACTCCAGCCTTTATACATTACATTTGAGGCTAACTAACTATATTAGATACATTTTTTTTTATTTTGTGCAACCTATCTATTTACCCAGTTTTTATTTTTATACTGAACTGTTCCTTTAATATAACAACTTTTTTTTTTACATATGAGTGATAAATGATATCCCTGCAGTGAACACCAATCATTTGGTCTTGTGGTTCTTATTTTTACATTGAACTGTTCCATTAAGACTTACCCATATGCCTCCTCCCCTGTGGATAACACAGCCCCCCAGCACATGATTAAACACCATAGGGCTCCCTAACAATAATTTTCAAATGCTAACAAACCTCCAGAACAAATACCAGATTTATATTCAACAAGCAGAGCAGGGCACACACAGGCAGAGTATGTCACACACTGGGGAGAGTAGGCCAGGCCAAGATTATGTCACACACAGGGAGCAGGGCCGGGCCAAGGGGTAGGCAGAGTAGGCACGTGCCTAGGGCGCAAAGCTGGGGGGGCGCCAGGCACGTACCTCCTCTGTTGCCTACCCCCAGTCCGTTCCCATCTCTGCCCGACTTTCTCTGGCCTTTTAATCTTTCTGCGCTCCTGCGCATGCACGAATTGGCGCTCGCGTGCGGTCCCCTGTCTGCCAGATCGTTTCTACACTCTTCTTCTTTCTGCGCATGTGCGAACACAAGTTCGCACGCATGTGCAGTAGCGCAGAAAGAAGAAAAGGGCTGAAATGGTCAGGACAGAGAGGGGACCGCACGCGAGCGCCAATTCGCGCATGCGCACTTACACTGAGCCGGTGCTGCGTCACCGCGGCTTGCCTCGGGCTCCCGTGTGGCGTGGCCTGGCCCTGACAGGGAGCATGGGAAGGCAGAGCAGGAGACAGGGAAACCTATCAGGACCAGTCTAATATGTACTACATACAGTGACACAGTGCTGGTGCCCCATTAGCATTTTGTATAAAGTGTGAACAGATGAACAATGTAGGTAGTTTTAGTCTGGGTCTCAGGTGTGAACAATACAGAGGATTACAGTCTGAATTTGCAATGCAGGTGGGTCCAGGCTTGTGCCAGCCTCTTTTCAAGTTTCCTGGTATCTGCTCCCCTTGCTGAAGGTGTGGGGCGTGTGCACCCGGGCCCACAGTGGTAAACTCATTTAACGCATTTAGACTTAGCACATAATGGTTATACTGTATATTAGTATAATTTAAACAATGCAGGGGCCAGTTATCTCTGTACTGATACTTATTAAAGCTATTACATGGTAAGCAGACACAGCAGGCAGACTTTCATGTGGAGGGCCACACAATTGGGGGGTCGCGGGCCGCCAGTTGGACAACCCTGATTTAGTTAGTTAAAATATAAATGATATGAAATGTGTATGCACTTACTTCATTTTGGGGTCCCCAAGCACCAGTTACTTTGGTAATCCTAATCCTATGCACAATTGGCATCAAACTATTCAGTGGACCATTGGTGTTCATATTTAGGATGTTTTTTCCTGGTACCTTATGCTATGTGAGAGATAAGATGCTAGCAAGTGGAAGCTTAGAGGCAATTTTCCGGTATTTCATCAAACTGCCTATTTCGGGAAAGAGTTTGGAGTAGAAAGACATGGTTATCCATTTTGGATTTGTCTGAATGTGTACTTTACAAAAATACATAGTTTTTGGGGGTCAATGTATTGCAGTAAATGTGTTCATTTTTCAGTAGCTGAAGTCACCCTTATGGACAATTGTTATTAAACTGCTCAGTGGACCCTTGGCATTAATATTTAGGATGTCTTTTCTTTGTACCTTATGCTATGTTGCAGATAGAAATGTTTGTTTCAGAAACATGAGGCTTTTCCAATCAGTCAAATGTTTGTGGATAAAATATTTTTCTGGTATAAATCCCTATATCATGAAAAATAGCAATTATTCATTTTTCTTTGCTATTTAGAGCTCTAAATTGCCATTTTGGAGTCAGGAAGGATTGTTGTTCCCCCTCTGAGGCAAATTGGAGGCTTCAGAGGGTTTTGTTTGCCTTCCTCTGGATCAACTGGAAGTTAGGCAGGTTAAAAAAAGTTAAAAGGTTGAACTTGATGGACGTGTGTCTTTTTTCAACCTAAATGCCTACATACATACTATGTAAATCTTGCTCCAGAAGTGGAAAGACACAAAAACACAGATTTGGAAAGCTCAGGTTCTCCTAAAATAGAAAACAATGAATAATTTTCTTAGATAAACTATAATCCCCCCCCCCAGGAAATGCCCCTAAAGTGAGAGAGCACAAAATGTTGAAAAAAACTGCTGGCACTTACTGCAAATGAAATGGGAAATTCTGCTGGCACTTAAAGGGTTAATGTGTTTAACTGCATGTTCCATGTTTGTACACAATGACCATAACAGAAAGTTTGATGTTTTTTTTTTGTCCTTGAATGTTAGGCTCCGTGTTAGTGCTGCATTTACCATGTGGTTATAGAACATTCCGTGAATGGTCTTCTATTCTAACAGTCCTATTAGGAGCCCCTGCCTAAAATCACCTTATGCACCGAATCCAGGATACGGTTCAGTATTCGGCCAGGATTCGGCCATTTTCAGCAGTATTCGGAATCGGCCGAATCCTCATGCCTGGCCGCACCGAATCCAAATCCTTAAAATCATGTTACTGTTCGTCAGAAAAACAAGGAAGCACTTTGTGCGTGGCTATCTTTTCCCCTCCCCCTCGCTGTTTTGCATATGCAAGTTAGGGTTAGGATTCGGTTCAGTATTCAGCCGAATTTTTCACAAAGGATTTGGGGGTTCGGCCGAATTTTTCACAAAGGATTTGGGTGTTCGGCCGAATCCAAAATAGTGGATTCGGTGCTTTCCTAATTTCCGTTTTCTCTGTATTAATAAAACAGTACTTTGTGCTTGATTCCAGACATGATTATTGGATGCAAAACAATCCTATTTGGTTTAATTAATGTTTTAATTGCTTTTTTTAGTAGACTTACGGTATGGAGATGCAAATTACAGAAAGATCCCTTATTAGGAAAATGCCAGATCCCGAGCATTCTGGATAACGGGTCCCATATCTGTATGTGGGACATTGCTCATGATTTATGGATCTTTCTACATAGCCAGTTTCTGGATAAAACATCTGATATCTGACATATACTGTATTCCTAGACAAATATATCTCCATGATTACAATGAGTTAATCACTATAGAAAGAGAGAGCACAGCTCATTTAAAGAGTACATTTGTTTGGATTATTTGCCAGGGAAAACATAATGTACAGCTAAGCCATGGAAAGCCGCACTCACATTTTTCTTTTGAAGACCATTCATGGAGCCACTTATATTTAGGAAATCCTTGTTAAACTAACTCCTTGGGATGTGCTGTGGGATAAAGTCAAGAGTGCTGCTATTAAACCTTGGAATGAGAAAAGAGAGTTTTCAAGATCTATTAAACAAAACAATTACTTGCACAAAAGTATCTTTTTTTTTCTGGGTTATTTTGAGAGATGAAAAGATCAAACAGGATGATCAGATCTAAAACAGGGACTGTTTAATGCTTAAATACAACATCATGATCACGGCATCGAGATACTGAAACATGGATCCTGTCCCCACAAGGTATTAACTGAGCGCTTCTATTTTCCAAAACAAAAACATTTTTTTAAAAAATATTTTTAGAAAGTAAAAAATTAAAACACACGTTTATGCTACAGTGCAAACATAGAGACTTTTATTAACTATATTTTTATTAACCTTTTTCAGAATACAGAATGGATTTCCATATAAAAAGTTATAAACTATTGTTCTCAATGATCCATTTCAAATGGGGGTGTGGGGAGAAAAGAATGTAGGGAAAAAAGGTAAGGGGAGAGAAAGCTCCTCTCTCATTCTAGTATCCTTAGAAGAGAACTAAACCCCCTTTTAGGCATATTTTTTGCAGTTATTTTTTTAAATTTTCTCAGAAAAGTTAGTCTTTTTTTCACATCATTGTAAATAGACAAAAAGAATGTTCGTAAATATATATATTTTTCCTGTTCATGATATTTGTTTATATGATGTGTTGCTATTTTTATAAAAGGAAGCAATTTTGAGGAGGTGTCTTGTAAATTCATAAACATCCTATAAACAATTCCAAATCAGATCTGTAATATTTTTAAATCATGTGGCGCCATAGTGAGATTGGTATTGGATCACCATTATTCCTAAAAATAAAACCTCTCCTCCATTCTATGCACATTTTCTTGCACCTTTTGTTTTATTTTCTTCTATATGGAAATTCTATGCTCAAACTGGAGACATTTAGGGGGTTATTTGCTAAAATCTGAATTTCTCGTATCATATTTTATTTAAAAAAAAAACCCATGACCAAACTGCCATGTCAGATTTGAAAAAACTCAAAATTGAGCGAAAACCTAATCTCTCGATTTTTTTTTCAGGCTTTTTCCAAAATTGTTTGAATATTTTTGGGCTTTTTTCCCCCGAATTTTTCAAGCCTTAGCCCGAAAACCCAGAAAAAGTTGGATTTTCAGGCTATACCCATCACAGACCATGAAAACTTCAAATTAACATAGGAGCCTCTCCCATTGACTTATACAGGACTTCGACAGGTCTGTATAAGTCAATGGGAGGTCTGTATAATTGGAGGTTTTTTTCACTCTAAAAATTCTAGATTTTAACATTCAGATTTTAATAAATAACCCCCTTAATTTGTAGTTTAAAAACAAATAAAGTATTCGGGATTAGTGACAGCCTTACCAATCGTTCCCTTTGTAATCCCATGATTAACTCTCCAGTCACCAAAGCAATGTAGAACATACCATTCTGTAAACTCTCTAGCACATAACATAGGCATATAATGGGGTTTCCAGGGAACTGGGCACAAAGAATAGGCAACATTATAAACAGAAAACTGTGAAATCAAGGTTCCACCACAAGCATTGTGCCTAAAGGATGATGGGATTAATCTGAATCACTCATTAACAGTCAGGCTTTTAATAAGCTTTACTTAAGAATCCATCACAGTCAATTGTAATAATTCAAAATTATTTTCGCTTAAACAGTTTATTGTGAAGCCTGTGGAGTTTATATTCCAAAACGGATGCTTCCTTCCAAGTTGATTTAATCAGCAGTGCAACAGTAATTATGTTAATGCAGCAGCAGATCCCTGGATGAACAAAGAGTCTACAGCAGCTATTTTATTACAGGGATGATAAGAATTATTTGATCACATTATACTGTATTTTTATAGATCACTTCAAGTTCTGTGCTTATAAACTTATAAACTGCCCTGTTCTCCTTTTATACACTGCCCTGTGCTCCTATTATACACTGCCGTGGGCTCCTATTATACACTGCCCTGTGCTCCTATTATACACTGCCCTGGGCTCCTATTATACACTGCCGTGGGCTCCTATTATACACTGCCCTGGGCTCTTATTATACACTGCCCTGGGCTCAAATTATAAATCACACTGGGGCAAATTCACTAAGATGTGAAGTTGCGCCAGGCGCAAGTTCGCTGCACTTCGCCACACTTCGACAGGCGTATTTTCGCCAGCGCTCCGCAAATTCACTAAAATCCGAAGTTGCGCACAGGGGTAGCGTAAGTTTTCGAAGTTGCGCTAGCGTTAATTCGCCAAGCGAAGCGAAGTTTCGCTAGCGATGGTTCATTTACATACGGCGCAAAATTCAAATTTCAATGGAGGAACACGTATCACCACTTCAAATTCCTAGAAAACCTTCAAATCTGCAAATAAAAATTTTATTTTGCCCTACACAGGTGCCCACTGTCTAGGTAAGTTGCCATGAGTCAGGAAATGTAGGGGGGAAGGAGGGGAGCCCCAAAAATTTTTTCGATCTTTTTCAGCCTATCACCCATCATGTAGAAAACACGCCAGCGTTTTTTGGGACTTAGAAAAAATTTTGACTTTTTTTGAAACAATACCTATCTACTCTATTGCGCTTCGCCAGGTCTGAGGTGGCGAAGGAAGTCTAGCATAAAAGGTAGCGTTCAGTACACTGCGCAAGTTAGTGAATTTATGTAGTTAGTCGCTAGCGAAAATTCGCCTGGCGTTAGGGTGCGAAGTAACACTAGCGAAAATACGCCAGCGTTCGTTAGTGAATTTGCGCAGTAGCAAAAAATGCCAAACGCTAGCGAATTAACGCTAGCGTTTGGCGCTTCGGCGCTTAGTGAATTTGCGCCACTGTGCTCACGTTATACTCTGTATATACTGTCCTCTACTCATATTATACTATGACTTGTACTCAGAATAATATGGCACTTTAGAAGTCTGTAATTTTGTATTTAGAGTTCACAGAGTTGAGTTTCAAACCAATGAAGCATTCTCATCTAACTTATTGGACTTGTGGACTCAGTTTCATTGGCATCTGTGGAAATTATTTCATTTTCTATTGCAATTGCAAGTCATATACAGTAGCAGCTCTTGGTGACATTTCTAAATACAAGTACGCAGATAAATCTTTCATTCTAATAAAGCAGTGTATATTTTGTCTGCAAGGCTTAATTTTTAATCCCTTAACTAGAGTCGCTTTAGCTAATGGCAGCTTATTAGTAATTAGTTGTGACCTGTCTAGTGTCTAGAGAATTATAGAAGGAACTGTCTGGTTACTATGGGTTACTGGGCTGGGGCAAACTACTTTGTTCATGCTACTAAAAACAAAGTAAAAAAAAAATATGTTGGTGGTCGTGTAGTAACATGAGCAAGTTTTCCCCAGCCCAGTTTCCTAAAGAAAACAGACAGTTCCTTTAATTATTCTAGATCAGCGGTCCCCAACATGCAGATGTACAAGGAGTTCAGGAGCAACACAAGAATGAATAATGTTCCTGGGGGTGCCAAATAAGTTTTGTAGTTGGCCATTTGGTAGCCCTTATGTGGACTGTCAGCCTACAGAAGGCTCTGTTTGGCAGTACACATGATTTTTATGCAACCCAAACTTGCCTCCAAGCCTGGAATTCAAAAATAAGCACCTGTTTTTGAGGCCACTGGGAGCAACATCCAAGGGGTTGGGGAGCTACATGTTGCTCACAAGCCACTGGTTGGGGACCACTAATCTAGATCATTGATCCCTAACCAGTGGCTCACGGCGAGCAACAAGCTGCTCACCAACCAGGGACGTAACTGCAGGGAGGCCCAGCAGGTATAGAGGCCACATGAGTCATATACAAATTTAATAAATATTTGTAAAACAAGTCAACCTCTAGATATTTGAGGGGCCTGAAAAATAATTTGGATGTTGCTCTCAGTGGCCTCAAAGCAGGTGCTTATTTTTTGATTTCTGACTTGGAGGCAAAATGACAACGTGTACAGCCAAACTGCACCCCTTAGGAACTTTTTTCATGTTTGTATTGCTCCCCAACTTTTTTATATTTAAATGTGGCTCACTGGTAAAAAAACAAAAGGCTGTGGACGGCGATTTTAGACCCTAGACTGTAGGTTTTGGGAGATCTTCATACTCCTTGCGCAGCCGCAGCTCTGGGTAGGATTAATGATGCTCAGTAAGTATGGGAGGGAATGTATCAGAAAGGTAAGTGTAGCACGACCTGCAGCCAGTTCTACTTAATATGAGTAAATGGGTATTTGCAACAAATTAAGACAAACCTGCCTTCAGTGAACTAACATGTTTTTGCCCCAAAATTATTTTATTCATAATCTTACCTTGCCTTGCCCACCCTGACAATGTACTTGTACGATCCGATCCATTGTGATCCCTTTCATTTATTCACTGGAGGGTTAAGTTAAATCCCTCACCATCACTCTTTCCCCTGCAATTATGTCACCATTCGATCCTGATGTTAGCATGCTTTGTTTCCTATGTGTTGTTAAGAACGGATGCCCTTAATATTGTTAATGGGTTTAGACAGGAGCCTTTCCCTGTGTGTGTGCAATCTTTGATGTTCTCAGTAGTTCATGTAAGGATCTGCCTTTGTATGATTTGATTGACAGGACCCCCTGCACCTATATAAAACAACAGTAAGTGAAGAGTTTCTGCAGAGACAGAACAAGGAAGATACAGAGACTGGATTAAAGGTCTGTATGTCTTTATTTGGTAACATATTTCAATATTTTGGGGATGTCAATTTTATAAACATATATTAGATAAGTGAAGTACTTTCTGTTACATATACAGGTAAGGGACGTTATCCAGAATGCTTGGGACCTGGGATTTTCCAGATAATGGATTTTTCTGTAATTGGGATCTTCATACCTTAGGGGGTTATTTACTAAACTCCGAATGCAAAAATCACTAACAATTTGTGATTATTTTTATTAAATCGGACTTTTGAAAAAAATCACACATTTTTCCGAATTTATTAAACTCTGAGAATGGAAAAGTCAGAATTAGAAAATCCGGCATTTCAGACTTGCCGAGGTTGCATATAAGTCAATGGGAGAAGTCCCAATGATTTTTTTGGCGTGTGCTGAGTTTTTGACAATACCCTGAAATTTTCAGGCAAAATTCAGAGTTTTCGGGTGAAAAATTCACAAAAAACTTGATTTTTTCCCGCAAACAAAATTTTCCGGAAAGTATTAATAAACAAGCCCAAAAAACCAGTGCGGATTTGCTCTGAGTTTTTTTCAGAAAATATTGAGATAAATTCGGACTTTGATAAATAACCCCCTGGCTTTGAAGTCTACTAGAAAATTATGCCAACATTAAATTAAGCCAATAGGCTGGTTTTGCTTCTAATAAGGAATAATTATATCTTAGTTTGGATCAAGTACAAGCTACTGTTTTATTATTACAAATTTGGATTAATTTATTATAAGTCTATGGGAGACTTTCCGTAATTTGGAACTTTCTGGATAACGGGCTTTCGGATAACGGATCCCATATCTGTATATATAATATACATACTTTGGTCTATTTAATGCAGTGCAAATACCAGTATTCTATAATAAGATGCTGTTGAGTGTTTCAACCGGTAAAGGATGCGACTTACACATACGTATGCTGGATATTTGTTTATCTTAGTAAGTGGTTACATTTAAATATTCCCCGTGATTTCATTTTTGATTAAAAAATAAGATCAAATTCGATATTCACAAAATGCCACGATTTTCAGGAGAGCTATATAAAAATAATATGAAGTTTAATTATGAGAAATGAAACAAAACAATAAATGGTTTTAGGGCCTGATACAGTCCTATGGAAGCAAATCAAGACGATTAAGGTTGTAAATAAGGTTGTTAAAGAATGAATGTACTTTACGTATAATACATATAATATGTTGGGGCTATTGGTTCTTTAAATTAATTGCTTCTTAGTTTTCCAACCCTAAATACATTTTCTAGTTTACTTTTGCAACTTTCTGATTGTGAAAAAGTTTTTCGGTACTGGCGGTATTGTCCCAAAATAATATGTTGTTGGAAAATACTTGAAATTCTATTTACAGGGAATTTCTCAGCTCAATATTAATATTTCCTCATCATTTATTGGATCATCAAATGAGATTACAACGTGAGACAGGTTCTAAGCGAAATAGTGTTAACAAGTTTGAGACCTATGTTGTATTTTTATCTTTGTTATGTATTCAAGAAGAATCTCCTGCTTATAGGTAGCAAATAGATTTAATTAAAGGAACAAAGTAATTGATAGTTGGTCTGTTTACCTAGATAACTTATAAGATGTGGACAGAATGTTAATTAAATAATGTATGTATACTAGGGATGTAGCGAACTGTTCGCCGGCGAACTAGTTCGCGCGAACTTCGACTGTTCGCGTCCGCCGAATGTTCGCGAACGTCGCGCGACGTTCGCCAATTGGTGTTCGCGTTCGATTCGAAGTAAAATTTCGTTCGACCATTCGACCATTCGACCGTTTGATCGCTAAAATCGAACGATTTCCATTCGTTCGAACGATTATAAGCATTCGATTGAATTAAAATCATTCGATCGAATAGCTTCGATCGTTCGATTCGAACGAAAATCGTTCGATCGTACGAATAAAATCCTTCGATCGTTCGATCGAACGATTTTATCGAGCGTTCGAAGTTCGCGAACTGTTCGCGAACTGTTCGCTTTTTTGCCGGTGTTCGCGAACGGCGTTCGCGAACATCAAATCGGCAGTTCGCTACATCACTAATGTATACTGTAATTACCCAGGTGTGAATTAAACTTAATTGACTTCTTAATTGCTCCTAATTGAGCTTCACTAATATTCCCTATTTTGCTATTTCTTGATAATTCCCTTAACTTTCCGCTACTGTACTTCCCTGAATTCAGCTTTTTGGTTGCAAGTGGAAAGAGAGATAATTAAATACTTTTTCAACCTTCTATACTTTGCTGTAATACACTGCTGTTTTATATTGGTTCATTTAGTCAAAATATTCTGCCGTATACTTTAATGTTTATGTTAAAAGCTCAGTAACAAGTATTTGGAAAAAAAATTGCTTCTTAGCTGTACCGGGTATGGATTTAAGATGGGTCCAGGTTGAGAGGGGGTAGGTGAAAACTTGTGATCATACGTTAAAGGAGGTACCAATGACTTCTTCATATACGACTGAAACATTAGAGGCACAGCTGTGGAAAGTGACTAAATATTGTGATGTACAAGAGTGCTGTTTTTCTGTGCGTGTGTATAAAATAACACTTCATATATATGGGCAATCTTATGATATACTGGAAACATCGCACAACTTTCAGTTTCCTTTACATCACAATGAATTGAGAAAAGGTACAAAAGCAACAGACTCCTTTGTTCCCCCTGTTATCAGCTTGCAGATAAAAATTAATGGAGTATAAATAAGCAATTTTTAGGGCTCTTACAGACGAACGTTTGAAGCTGCGCTCCCCTGTGTTCCGTTTTTATGCGTTCAGCCGCAGGGGAGCACAGAAGTAGACGCATTCAGTTTTTTTCAATGGGGCTGTACTCACACAGGCGAATGTAGGCGCCGAACGCAGGTTGAGGCGCAACATGCTGCATTTTTCCTGTGTGAGTACAGCCCCATTGAAAAAAACTGAATGCGTCTACTTCTGTGCTCCCCTGCGGCTGAACGCATAAAAACAGAACACAGGGGAGCACAGCTTCAAACGTTCGTCTGTAAGATTCCTAAGCCATTAAGCAAAACTGGACTGAGAAATAGGCTGTTTTAACAAGCCCTAACGCACTTTATAGGGAAACAGATGGTCCAACTAGTTCTTTCCAGAATGCAATGTTTATTTAACTACTATTCAGTGAATTATTGATTGTAGATCATGGAATGGAAACCTACATTTCTCACTGCATTGTTATCAGAACAGAGCTATTTAGTAGCAGCTACCTTAAGGGTGGTGGCAGACGGGGCTACTCAGGGGGATTTGTCGCCCAGCGAGGTGACTAATCTCCCCTAAATGCCTTTCCGTCGGCTAGAATCGAAACCAGCGGCTGGATGGCACTCGGAACGCTTCATTTTCAGAAGTCGCCCAAATTTGCCTCACGAGGAAACTTCGAGGCAACTTCGGAAAGCTGAGGGGCCTAAACGGGATGTAAACTTTCCACTACTTTTTTCAGTCCTGTTGTTTTTAGAAAGCTCACCTAGAAATAAAGACTTCTTCGCTTATTATCTATTTTCCATTTGTGACCTTTTTTATAATATTGAAATTTAACATGTCATTATTTCTGGTCAACAATCTGAAAACAACTGAACTTAAAAGGAGGTTTGGATGGTGAACAACCCCCTTTAAACCCCTGAATAGCAGAGTCTGGTTATATATAAACACTGTGTATTACACTGGGGGGGCCCATTTACTTAGCTCGAGTGAACGAATAGAGGAAATTTCAAATGTTTTTTTTGGCTACTTCGACCATCGAATGGGCAACTTCGACCTTTGACTTCGACTTCGAGACGAACGTTTCGAACTAAAAATCGTTTGACTATTCGACCATTCCATAGTCGAAGTACTGTCTCTTTAAGAAAAAACTTCGACCCCCTAGTTCGCCACCTAAAAGCTACAGAAGTCAATGTTCGCCTATGGGGAAGGTCCCCATAGGCTTTGGTAGATTTTTTTAGGTCGAAGAAAAATCGTTCGATCGATGGATTAAAATCCTTCGAATCAAACAATTCGAAGGATTTAATCGTTTTCGTCCGATTTTTCGTCCGATCGTTCGATAGCATTAAATCCTTCAACTTCAATATTCGAAGTCGAAGGATTTAACTTCGACAGTCGAATATCGAGGGTTAATTAACCCTCAATATTCGACCTTAAGTAAATTTGCCCCTGGGTGTTTAAAAAATGTAGAAGACTTGCCAATCACTCACCGTCGCTGCTCTGCTTCTACCGGGAGAACAATATGGAATTCCGGCAAAAATGAGATCTGCATTCCTTATGCAAATGTAAAGACAAGAATTTATTATAAAACTAAAAACATACAGTGCTTCAGTGAGACACATGTTCTTGTTGTTAACGTTGCATAATGCAGTGCGGATCTCATTTTTCATTTTCCTGTTTGATGGGATCTTTTAGCTTGTAGTGCTGCTTATTGTATGTATTTATCCGTTAATAGCATTAGTTCAGCTCAATGCTAACAAACTGTTTCTTGTTTTATAAAAAAAAATCTGATATTTACCCAAGATTGCTGACTGTCTGATAAATGTGATCATTAAAAAATGTTTGCAATGCAAATATAAAGCTAGAAATGTAACTGGTTTTAAGTTCCTATTCTGTTCTCTTTATAATAGAAGCAGGCTCAATAAACGGCAAAGGCATTACAAAGAGCAAGAGGTAAAATAAGAACAAAAAAAGAATAAATAAATCTCTGTTTCCTCAACATCAGCATTACTACAAGGAATTGCACTGGGGCCATGGGACTTGTGTGCAGATTATTAGATTTTTGGTATATAACTAGAACTACATTGCAATTAGTGGAATAAAATGAGTGAACATATTAAAGATTAAAATATTAAGGAATAAGGCAGCTGCCTGGCTCAGACAACCAAATATAAAGGTAGGTAAATAAAAAAAAAACAACATTTACCAAACTGGGAAGTTTCTTTGTTTTTGAGTGTGATGGAAGGTTTTATTTTAATGGATTTATCTTATTAGCAATCTCCAAAACTGCACTGATAGGAAATTGCAGAGAAATCATTATAAGCACCCATAGATGTCTTGCTGTCTGCAGTAGCACAACCCTTTTTTGGACACAAAATTAATTTTCCATAAAATATGTAGCATTGTTGGCAGACAACGATGTTTAAATTGGGAGGCACATTTATCAAAGGTCAAATTTGATTCTGGGTTTATTTAATAAAAAATCGAATATATAAAACTTGCACAAATGTTATTGTCTCAAAAACTTGAAAAGAATTTGAATCGAATTCAACAAAAATCAATTCGAGTTTTTTCTCCAATGTCAGAAAGGCTACTAACATGTCAACATGCTACTAAATTGGTCTCCCATTGACTTATACATGAACTCAACAGGTTTTCGGTGGCGAATAGTTAAATTCGAGTTCTTAAAGGGACACAGTATGATAAATCTAGGAATCCGAATTAAAACTCGAATCGAGTTTGTATAATTCACAATTAGAATTTGAGAGTTTTGACCAAAAAAAAAAAATTAAACGAAAATTCGAATTCGAATTTTCAATTCGACCCTTAATAAATCTGCCCCTAAATGTTGGTGCTATTATCCTATAGGGGCATTAATAGGAGTAATACATCTCTGTGCTGGGGTGGCAATGATTTTATTGAAGTGGTAGCCATAAATGCAGAGAACCCGCTGCCAAACCAAACAATAAACACCAAAGGAATCCTCTTATGCTTATTTTACAGCAATAGGAGTGAGAGGAACTGTTGTGTTTGAGAAGAATGAACAAGAAGAGGGTGATGTTCCCTGTCCTGCAGCTTCTGGTTTTAGCCCTGTGTCTCAGCACCGCTGCAGGATCCAATATAAGTCTGAGAACGTTCATTGGATGTGCTGTGAGGGAATTCACATTCTTAGCAAAGAAACCTGGCTGCAGAGGTCTGCGTGTGACTACTGATGCCTGCTGGGGGCGCTGTGAGACCTGGGAGGTGAGATCTTTTTTAGTTTTTATCATTTTTCAAAAAGAGTGTCGAATGAGCAAACTGCATCTCTATTATATTAGATTTTAAAGGGGGGGGGTTCACCTTTTTGTTACCTTTTAGTATGTTACAGAATTGCTAATTCTAAGCAACTGGCTTTCCATGTTTTCTTTTTTTATAGTTTTTAAATTATTTACCTTCTGACTATTTCCAGGTCTCAGATGGGGGCAATCGCTACTTTTTTTTTTATTACTCATCTTTCTATTCAGGTCCTCTCCTATTCATATTCCAGTCTCTTATTCAAATCACTACATGGTTGCTAGGTGAATTTGGATCCTAGCAACCAGATTGCTGAAATTGCTAATTTGAGAGCTGCTGAATAAAAAGCTAAATAACTCAAACTGAATATTACTCTCTACATCATACTAAAAGTTCATTTAAAGGCGAGCACCTCATTTAATTGCTAATATAAACTCAGATAAAAAAAAAAGTAATTTTAAAATTTTTTATTAAAAATTTGATAGTGATCAATAACTAGCCTTTGCCTACATATCAATTAATTCTGTGTATGCTGCATTTACTTTAACTGTGATGCCCAAAAACCACCACTCTAAAATTCATATAATTGGCATTATACGACTATATGCATAGGATCAATTATCCAGAATGCTTAGGAAATCATTTTTAAAAACTTGAATTATTTGCTTAAAAGGGTTGTTCACCTTTGAGTTAATTATTAGTAAGATGCAGCGAGTGATATAAGACAATTTGCAATTGGTTTTCATTTTTTATTAATTGTGGTTTTTTAGTTATTTAGCTTTTTATTCAGCAGCTCTCCAGTTTGCAATTTCTGCAATCTGGTTGATAGGGTCCAAATTTCCATAGCAACCATGTAGTGATTTGAATAAGAAACTGGGATATGAATAGGAGAGGACTGAATAGAAAGACAAGTAATAAAAAGTAGCAATAACAATACATTTGTAGCCTTACAGAGCATTTGTTTTTTATATGGGGTCATTGACCTCCCTTTGAAAGCTGGAAAGAGTCAGAAGAAGAAGGCAAATCATTGAAGAACTATAAATAATAATACAATAATAAACAATTAAAGGAAAACTATAACCCCCAAACAATGTAGGTCTCTATTAAAAGATACTGAGTAAAACAGCGCATGTGTAAAACCCTGCTTCATGTAAATGAACCATTATCATAATAATATACTTTTCTAGTAGTATGTGCCATTGGGTAATCATAAATAGAAAATTGCCATTTTAAAAAATAAGGGCCGCCCCCTGGGATCGTAAGATTCACTGTGCACACATACAAACCACATGTAAGGTCACATGAGCCAATTAACAGACAGAGTTCTGCCTTTTGCTTCCTCACTTCTTCCTGTTACAGTTAGTGTTGTAGTATTTCTGGTCAGGTGATCTCTGAGGCAGCACAGATAGAGTCACGAAATGGTGGTTCAAGGCAAGAGATGTAAAAGGGCAATATTTATGTAAATATATATTCCAGTTTGGTAAGATTCTTTAATATGTCATTCAATTTGATATAAACTATCTGTTGCTTAAGTATTCATTTTGGGGGTATAGTTTTCCTTTAATGAAGATCAATTGAAAAGTTGCTTAGAATTGACCATTCTATAATATACTAAAAATTAAATTAAAGGTAAATAACCCCTTTAAAATGGAAATGTGGAGCTTTCTGAATAAGGGAGGTTAGATATTTATATGTCAGATATTTTAAGAGGTTAGATATTTACCTTTACGTGAATAAAAACCAAAAAATGTGTTGTAATTATTCAAGGGAGAATTAAAGCGTAAAAATGATGGCCTGGCAATGGTACATTTTATATACTGAACCAGCAGAGAGCTTCAACAGCCCTATAACAGTTATGATACAAGAACATTACTGATCATGGAGACAGTGTTGGCCTTTGGTTGGTGCAGAAACCCAACATATTTGGTGTAACGTGTGTACATTCATTTTTATGTCGACCTTCAGTCCTGCTTTAGAGTAGGGACACATTGGGCGATTCGGGGAGATTTAGTCGCCTGGCGACTAATCTCCTCTTCTTTGTGGCGACAATCTCCCCAAACGCCTTATCTCTGTCTTGCGCCGGCTGAAATGAAAAATCACCTGCGGCATGGCACATGCGGCGCTTTCCTCGTGAGGCGACTTTGGGCGACTTCAGAATACGAAGTGACATGTGTGCCATGCCGGCGCAAGACAGAGGTAAGTCGTTCGGGGAGATTGTCGCCGCAAAGACGAGGCGATTCGTCGACAGGCGACTAAATCTCTCCGAATCGCCCAGTGTGCCCCTACCCTACAAGTGGACCTGTCACCCAGACATAAACACCTGTATAATAAAAGTCCTTTTCAAATCAAACATGAAAGAATTCATAGTTGTTGTAAACTCATTTAAGAATCCAATCAAATATTGCCTTTGGCATAGAGGCGAGCACTTACCAGATGTCACTGCTCTCCCCACATTCCCCTAGTTCTCTTCACCATTTAATTCACCATAAATAGGATTTGGAATCATTTTTTTGGGTGACGGGTCCCCTCTAAGAAGAGGTGGTTGGTAATGATTACTTTTGCTATGTTCAGTAAGACAGTTAACGAAAGTTGTCTCCCCTAAATGTAAAAATATTTCTATGTTTGTGACAGTGTTACTTCTTTTTCTCCCCCCTAACAGAAGCCATCCCTAGATCCTCCGTACATAGAAGCCCACCACAGAGTCTGCACTTACAATGAAACTAAACTGGTTACTGTAAAACTGCCAAACTGCGGCCCAGACATTGACCCATTCTTTACCTACCCAGTTGCCATTAGATGTGACTGTGACATTTGTTCCACTTCTACTACAGAATGTGAGACATTTTAAGGTGTGTCTTCTAACAACAGCTTTTTCTAGTGGCTTTGGATGGAGCAGTGCTGGAACCCCATATACAACTGATAGCGGAAATAATTGTGTTCTCTATTTGCACAAAGTTATATTATACAACCAAACATGTCTCATTGTTGTTATGTGTTTAGTCTGCTGACTAAATGTATTTACATATAATAATAAAAGGATCATGAATATGTCCCCTCCTCTGAGTGCAATTACTGCAACATATTCATCCGTAACAGAACATGTTTTTGAAAGGACCAGCAACATCCAAACTCAAGAAAGGTATTGCATGTCAAAAGGCTATTTGTTTTTACGAGTAAAGGTTTAGTTTTCGTCTTCCTATAATAGAACCTTTAATAATAATGTATTCAGATCCTAGCCCAAAAACCCTGAAAAACAAAATATAAAGGCATATTTAAATACGATTATATACTTTTATGATGCAGAATTTTTCAGGGGTACAGACTTGGGGACTGATTTATTATTAATGGAGGGTTGGGACTGTGTAAAACAAGGTATAGAAAACAGGTATGAGACCTGTTATCCAGAATGCTATGGACCTGCGGTTTCCCGGATAAGGGATCTTTCCGTAATTTGCATCTTCATACCTTCAGGGGCACATTTACTAAGTTTAAGTGAAGGATTCGAAGTAAAAAAACTTCAAATTTCAAAGGTTTTTTTTTGGGTACTTCGACCATGGAATAGGCTACTTTGACCTTCGACTACGACTTCGATTTGAACGATTCAAAGTAAAAATCGTTCAACCATTCGATAGTCGAAGTACTGTCTCTTTAAAAAAAAACTTAGACTACCTACTTCGCCACTTTAAACCTACCGAGCTACAATGCTAGCCTATGGGGGACCTTCCCCATAAGTTTTCTAAGCTATTTCTGATCGAAGAAAAATCGATCAATCGATGGATTAAAATCCTTCGAAACGTTCGATTTGAAGGATTTGATCGAACGATTTTTACTTCGATCGATCAAAGTATTTTCGGTAAATCCTTCGACTTCGATATTCGAAGTTGAAGGATTTTACTTCGAGGGTCGAATATCGAGGGTTAATTTATCCTCGATATTCGACCCTTAGTAAATGTGCCCCTACGTCTACCAGAAAATCCTGTAATCATTAAATAACACCATTAGGCTGGTTCTACTTCCAATGAGGATTAAGTGTATCTTAGTCAGGCGCAAGTAGAATGTACTGTTTTATTATTACAGGGAAAAAGGAAATTATTTTGAAAAGTTTGGGTCATTTGATTATAATGGAGTCTATTGGAGACAGCCTTTCTGCAATTCGATGCTTTCTGGATAACCAATGCCTGTACCAGAAATTAAACCTTTTTTTTTATACATCTATCATAACATTGCCTTTCATGCTATTTATAATTTTTCTATAAATGTATTTGCCTGATGCTTTTACATTACTCATCTGTAGAATTTATTCGGCAGATGAAAACTCGTGGTGAATTTCCGCGTTTCGCCGCCATCGAACAAATTTGCGAAATTACTGCGAAAATTGTCTCCAGTGTCAAAATATATCTGACGTCAGCAACAATTTCGACGCCGGCGACAATTCTAGGTGCCCATTGATGCCAGTGTCAGAATTATCACCGGCGTGGGAATTCAAGCCATGTGAATTTTTCACCGTTTCGCAAATTTTGTGGGAAATTCATGGATTTTTTGGCGAAGCGAAACAGGAGAAATTTGCCCATCACTACTCATCTGATCCCTCAAGATCCTCTATGAGGAGGCTGCCATATTTGTGCAGCAGGCTGACAAACGAGTCAGGTTGGTTTAGGTTTAGGAACTTCAAGTAACAATTACTTACAAAAGCAGTAAAAAAACGATCAACGTGACCTACAGCTGACAATAATATTTTGAAGAATAATTTTATAATAATTGTCAGTATCACAATGCTACAAATGCAAGTAACAGAAAAAAAAGTCACTTGTGGTGTATTACTTTGTTTTACCCAATCCCATCTCTCAATTAACATTAAATCAACCTCTAAGTGAACATCCCAAGCCTATTTAAACACAGTTAATGATGATGCAAATTTTTCGTATGGATGTATGGTGAAATTTCATGGTTCGCCATTGGCTAATTTATTTGCAAGACCGTGGCATTTAATTTGACTGCCAAAACTTAGGTCATTAAAGAAAATGCAGAAAATACAATAGACACCAAAAACACCCTTTGACTTCAAGGCATTTTTCATGAAAAAACGCAGCAAAGAACGTACCAGGATTCACTGAATTTTGTTCAGAAAAACGCCAAAAAGTAAAAATGATGCGAAAAATGCCCTGAAATGAATGTGTTTTGGAATTTTTTTTGGTGAAAATGGGACAGATTTGCTCATCACACTGTAGCTGGAAAGATTTATTTTGATATGATTTTTAATGTGACTTCAACACCCCTCTGACGTTGCAAAGTTGATTCCAAAATCCTTTCCATCCAAATGCTATAAAATAATAATGACTTATTGGCTCCTTACATGTAAATACATTGCAGCAGTATTCACTCTCTTCTCCTAGTGGCCCTTTAATGAGAATTTTGGCTTCTCACACTGTCACTGTTTTTTATTTCACAGGGCAGTTTAAACCTCACTCGACAAATAACCAATCAAAGCAACGCTCGATGTGAACAACTTTATATACTGTACAACTACAAGTCCATATTTCTGCAAACAAAAGTTTTATATTGTTTCATTTTATTTTTGCACACTTTATCTAGGCAAAGTCACACATCCATACAGTTATGTAGGAAGCGCAGAGCCTTCATATAATGTGTGTGTATATATATATATATTTATATAAAGATATCATAGAACAATAACAGATCCTGATAGCATTCTTACATTAGGGATAGAGTATCTAATGTATGTAGTTTAACATTTAGTTGCTGGAAAAAAACAAACACCACCCCATTGTGACATCAATGTTTATGGTTGAAGTTATTGGAGATTAGGTCTGACATGATTTATTACGTTTTATACAATAATTAGTATGATATAACCAAATCATAATACTCAAGTATGTGCACTCAAGAACATCCTGTGCAATTGTCCTGTGTGGATCCAAAAGTCCAGACATTTAAGTGATTAGCAAGGCTGTTCCCACAATGGGGATCTCTGGCAAAAAGCAGTGTTCACTTTCATCTGCGCCACACTTGAATACATCAAGCTTTTTTTTTGTGTAAAAGATCAGGTATTATTTTCAGCAAACATTTTAGAAAATAACTGTATAATATTTATTGTATATTGCCGGGAGCAACTCATGAACGACAAAGCTGCTTTTGTAGGCTTGTCTTCTCCAAACAATATTGTAGGGGAAGTTTTACCCTCTAAATCAAGATGGATTTTACATTTCCACCTCCCTGAGCTCAAGGGAAATAAATATTACCACTATGGTGTTTTAATTAGGCTGTAGGCCACACAGTGTGAACACCATTAAGACCAAGAAATAGAATAGAAACGTTATGTATGCTGCCATGTTTGATTATATACAGCTTTCCTGGTTCTTGTGTCCGGATGATGTTGCATATGATAAAGCAAGCCTGACTACACTGGCTGTCTCACTTGTTCTTCTAACATTGCTTGCTGATACAGTGTCCTGAAGCTTCGGTAATTATTAGAAGTTCTTAGGCATTTCCCTAAGCAATGTCAGAATATGGCACAACAAGGCACATGAAGTGGACAGAAGGTTCCCACGGTGACACTTTGGCCGATGCACAAGGCCCCAGCGATCACTTGCTTTGCTTCTGTTTGGATGGAGGTTGCTAATCACAGGTCTAATACAAATGTTGCACCTTCAAATAAACCTACTTATCTATGATTTTCTCCAGTGTAAACTAATGGGTTAGTCATGTCGTGTCTACCCATTCCTACTATCAAAAGCAGCACTGGAGGTGGGAAATACAGGTGACCTGCTGGGCTAATACTGCTTCTATGTGGTTTCTAAAAGATTCAACTCCTTGAACCCCACCCAGGATTCCCCCTATGCCCATGTCTTCCTTTGCCTTTGGTACCGAGCATCACTGAAAAGTTCTATCCAAATGACATGGCCATACATCAGACATACACTTATCATGTAGTCCAAATGTGGCCTGTAGAACATAAACAGAAAAAGATACAAAGCAGAGGATTAATGGAGTGATTCACCTTACAGTAAACTTTTAGTATGTTATAGAATGGCTAATTCTAAGCAACCTTTCAACTGGTATTCATTTATTCTTTTTAACAGTTTTTAAGTTATTTGCCTTCTTCCTCAGACATGTTCCAGCTTTCAAATGGAGGTCATCAAAAAGCAAATGCTCTGTAAAGCTACAAATGTATTGTTATAGCTACTATTTATTCCTCATCTTTCTATTCAGCCCCTCTCCTATTCATATTCCAGTCTCTCATTCAAATCAATAAGCGGGTTGCTAGGGGAATGTAGATCCTGCTGAAATTGAAAACAGGAAAGATGCTGAATAAAAAGCTAAATACCTCAAAAACCACAAATAATAAAAAATGAAAACCAATTGTAAACTGTCTCAGAATATCCCTCTCTACATCATACTATGAGTTAATTTAAAAATGAAAACCCCCTTTAAGTTTTATTTAAAACATCTTTCCACCATATAAAATTCACTTAGGTTTGTGCAGAGTTTTTTTTTTTTATAAAAAGCAATTGTCAGCTGGAAACAGACTACAATAGGAAACACTTACTATTTCTGTCTGTCTGGATTTAAATCCCATGGGGAATATTTTCCATTGGCTGTCAGCGTGTATTTCATTTATAAAACAAACAATAATTTTGGCTTAATATAGATTTAAATGATTTCCTTCTGAGAATTCAGGTCTATAATAGCTGTGCTTTATACTGGCTCATCAACAGTATAATACAATCCCACTGAAACGTTCCCTTTTCTTATTCACATATTTCTACCCTATACCCCTTCTAAATACTATGCACATTTTTTGTCATGTGTATTAAAAAAACACATGAAATGGCAATGTTAGCTGTAAGGGGTTGCATAGCATATACTGCCATCATGAGACGTAATTGACAGATTGTGTAAAAAATGGCAATAAAAAAAAAAAATATCAACTGTATTTTCCAGTACTGTAAAAAAAGATGAGCGGAGCTTCTGTGATGTGTCCTAACATGAAAGCAGTATCAAACTGGCCCTCCTTGGACCCACCAGAGAATCTGGCATTTAGGGCCTAAGAGCAGTTTGATAAATGTTTCAGGTGTTGTATTGGCCCATGGTGGAATTATGAAGGCGCTGATGGGAAGTGTCCTAGACTGGGGTTCACCAGGAGTTCCTCTGGTAGGCCAGTCTGACCCCGCATGGGACATGTAAATGAATAAATGCCTGTTAATATGAACAAGGGGACATGGTTTAAATGGACCACCACACCGGACCTTCAAACATCAAATGAATTACATAATTTCATATTCAACATTCTGGTCCTGCTTTGAGAATAAAAAGTCTTTCAGGACCGAATATACAAAAATATTACAAGGATTTGTACTAAATTGCTAGGTGAGTGGGGGCGCAGCTTCTCACAAAACATGGAGCTAAAATAAGAGAACATGGAATGATACAACTGCTCAAGTGAAATATAGTGTTCTGAGTGCTGCCATGAGTTGCTTGCTGTAGTGTAGTTTGTGTCATGTCAACATTTCTCTTTAGTTTGTTAGTGTTTAGGAGATTATTGCCCAATAAAGACAAACAGCAGTGGGCAGTACCATTTAGTTACATAAAACGATGCATTGTGTGGTCTCTAGTTTGAATGCCCTGCCAGTAACAGTGGGGTGGTACCTCCCTCATTCTCAGCTCAGGGTTGTACAAGAAGCATCGGTGAATAACCAAGAACAAAGGAGACTAGGGAACCCCGTTTTGCTATGGCTTTGCACATGCATGGAATTGCAATCAGTCTCAAGGGCTTCAGGACAGACTTTATATAAATGCACTACAATGGTTATACAATCCCATTCCCCACACGTCATAAGAACATTATAAAAGTAAAAAGGCACATATTGTGTTTTATCTCAGCTCAGTGAAATATATCACAGTGTGTGAGAGAGACAGCAAGAAACATCTTGGCATCGTCCCAGGTCCTAACCACGGGGCTAAGGAATATGCACTGCTCATATACTCCATTATGATTGGTTCATCACGGACAAAGCCAAGTTTCCAACTTGTGATGCTGGAGTTTCGAGTCTTTGCTCCTATTTATGTACAGTAGCACCAGTTATCCCGTAGGCGATGACCTTATACTATTGTGCAGGAGTTGCGACATTTAACACAACGCCTCTTCTTCTTCTTCTTTGGGTGGAACACCGTAAGGATTGCTTCATCAAAAACATTCTTTAGGCCCTTTTGAGTCAAGGCGGAACACTCCAGGTAACACTGAGCTCCGATCTAAAATTCAAGACAAAATAAAGACACATTTTATTACCCTCCCTTGCGCCATTGTATTAGACAGGGTGTACAATACACAAAACTTAATTGCAGTATGGGCACAAACTGTGAAGGGTTTGGCTAACACTGAAGGTGTATCCCCCTCAACACTCAATAGTGTAGTACACCTACATCTTGAGGATACTTCTTTTATAGGGGGTGCTTCATACAAATTTGCGAACTTGTTATGCCACAGACCTGGGGATGTATTAACATTACGCTTTGCTACAATTAGATTGGATATCAGCATTGTACTTTTCGAGACCACTAACCTACTCATAAATTGAGACTACTATTCTTTATTAGAGTGCTCTGGTCCAATCCTAAACACGCTATTTCATACTATAGCACTAATTGTCTTCTATGCTGTTGTATGCATATAGATTATAGCAAGGGATCCCTTTTGCACATGCAGCGCTGCCTAGTTCTATTTTAATTGGTTTTAATTTTGACAGTGGCATAGTGTTGAATAAATATTGCCTTTTATTCCATATCTAGGTGCATTTATTTATAATTGAGCTATTTGGGGTCACATGTGCAGGGGGAGAAGTTCCATTCTTGTTGTGTATATATTAGACAGGGTGTAATTTTTATGTGCTATGTAACCTGTGCCTTTTCTCCTTTTTTTCCAGCAGCTTGAATGGCTACCCTCATGGCTACACAGCAACTTATTTATATAAACTATAGTGTTTCTGAAGCAAAAACAAAGCTTTTACCAGTGCATGCCAACAGTATATTAAACAACATTTAAAAATCTTTCATTTTTTTGCTGTTACCGTTCCTTTAATAAAAGACGCAACATAAGTGAACCCCTTCCATAGCTATGGTTAATGTGGGACATCCTACATTGGGAGCTGATGTTCATGATGATAGAGACACCCATATTATTGCGTTATCGTTGCATTATATGAGTGAAGCAAATGCTCTTATGTTTTTGCCTTGTTTTAGTACTACGGTTCCCAACCCACCTCTTTAATTATCAATGCTGATAAAAAATATGTAAATTATAAATGCATAGGTTTCAGCCATGCACACAATGTATTATCAGCAATTAAAGGCAAATAAAACCTTTAGCATACTAAAGGTACTGTAGCAAACACTGGCCTGAACCCATTTTTGACTTTATGTGCAGAAATTTGCAGGAACAAGGCTGCCTTTGTTTGGATTTGCCCTGTTAGGCATCAGATTAACCCAACTGGGCTAACATATCTAAGGCTCTATTGCTAATGAGATCTAGCAGCTTGTTTTCTGACGTGGCCAAGGACTCCTGAAACATACCATTTTTGAAAGCTTCATTCCCTGTTCTTGGGTGATTGGTTTCTCTTTCATATGGAGAAGTCGAGCCAAAGTTATAGGGTCATCGCGCAGATCAATCTGTAAAAAATATGTTTTGGAAAAAAAAGTGAGTCTTTTACAGCGCAGCATGAAGCACGCCTTAGCTAGGTAGGAATATACATTATTTATTACAAGACTGGAGACCAGGGCGATAGTTTATTTATATATCATTTAAGAGGTCTCCTAGAGATTATAGATGTATAATTGCATTGGGCGTTACATTCTGCTCCTGGATGTGAAACAATCTGTGCATGTTACAGCATGTGTGAGGCACTGACAGTCTAGCAGTTTTCGTAAACACCAAATGGAAAACTTCAAGGTAAAAGACCGTAGAACCTCTTAATCAGTCTTCGTAGAGTGGTCTTCACCAGTTGTTCCTCTGTTATTCACTGCCCTTTTGCTACATCATCCCTTTAGCTGTCATACATTTTATCATATAACACAGATGGGTTTCTGTTTCTCCAGGTGACATGAGGCTTGACAATAAGGCCTGATAAAGTCACATAGTCAAGTCTCCGTTTTAGCCACCCATTAATTAAAAACTCTCTGCTTCATTTTAAAGTTTTAAAAAATTGCTTTTGGTTTCCCATTAAGACAGATCAGTTAAACTTATAATATCAATGATTTCCAACAAGCGACCCTTTTATAGGCAACGTTGGTGCCCCTTCAACCAGGAAGGCTAATTTGCTGCCTGCATAGATTTTATAAAGAGCCTAGAAATGTTTGTATGAATGATCAATGCATTAAAAGAATGTGAAGCAATGAAACTTCATTTAGTAATTGCTTGAAAAATCTGCCATACTGTAGACACATTACTTACATTTACAAACACAGTTGCAAAATTCAGCGTTCAGTTCCGGCTATGGATAAATACCCTATGGGAATGTAGGAATTACTGCCAGGTCCAGACTACCAGTAATTCCAGGGATCCCTTGCATCCATGCACAAAATTCAGCAGTAAAAGCTGCACAGGTGCATTGGAGCTCACCATAGGTTGCAAAGGAACACGTGTGGGTGCAAATATTGTCAATATCATCAATACACATTCAATTGTGCATCCATTTTAGAACTTTACACATCTTGCATTTGTAAAAAATCCTTGTTCTTTCTAAAATGCTGGGCAATATATTGTATTTGATAAAATGTATTGTATAGAGGCATCTTCAACATGAGATACAGTAATGTGCATATTTTTCCTTTATCTATGGCAGTAACATTCATAACTTCCAATAAAGTCATGGAACTATACAGTAACGTAATTAGAGGGGGGCGGGCCCTGGCGCGGGACGTGCAGCCGGGACCCGTCCCCTCCGTACGGCTAGAAACGGCCGCAACTACTGAAGAACTTAGTGGCTCGCTAGCTGCCGGGGTGCCCTGAGGGGGTGCGGGCCCTGGCACAATTGCCCATACCCTGCTCCCCCGGTAGTTACGCAACTGGAACTATACTATATATTATTACATAAGGCCTGTTTGTTTGGCCGGAGTTTGGACAGAGGCAGGAGGACTAGTTACCTGCTGTTAGATACTAAGTTTCTTTAAAATAATAAGCTGCATGTAGTTTCAGAAAAAAAAGAACTGAATCTTCTGTGTTTGGATCACACAGTGTAGATACTTCCACCATGAGCACTACCTGTGTTCCTATGAGGACATATGGAACATGTGGCATACATGCCCTTAGCTCTGATACCCATTCCTCCTGGACATTTTGATAAGAAGCAGGGTTGACAACAGAGAAACAGATTAAGAACACGTCCGTGTTGGGATACGACAGTGGTCGAAGTTGATCGTAGTCTTCCTGCAATAAAGGCAAAGGCAAGGTTCTGTTATTACAACAACGCATGAATAGACAAAAAACTTTAAAAGCATAAACAAATCACCCAGCCACTTAAAGTGCACCAATCATGACCAAAATCATTTACTAAGTAAATACACTATGTGAAAGTTCAAGAAAGTCCGATTTTTAAAACAGTTAGAATTGTTTGTATAATGTAAATGATCAGCTCACTATTCCTTCTGCAAGATCTCCCCTATCTCCACTGCAGTTCTAGCGGAGGCAGGCATCTTGGATTTCACTGGCTCCTCCTACCTATATCTTCCCAGCCAACTGCAGCTCTGAAATCTCGCACATGCTCAGTTGAAATTACTTGCTTACTTATCAACCCTTCTAAGCTATTTTCAAATCAGCCAAACCTGTGTGTTAGCTGCTGTTCAGTAGTCCTGCCACCTGCTGGAAGTTAGTGTGTGCCCTTCATTTGCATAATAACTTTACCAGCCTTTACCTTTAATCTTTCATTGATACTTTAAAGGGCACCTATCACAACCAAAATCAAACACATATTAACAATCTGACCAGCACAAGCTAAACATGTTTAATCAAACTACATACATAGTTTTTTTGAAAAAACTGCAGGTTTTAAAAAAATCCCTTACTTTGTCAAATGGGTTCTTTCACTGAGGGAGGCCATACTGTGACTATAACAGAGACTCTAATATGCAAATTTCAGGTGCATACTCAGATTGTAACACTGCTTTGAGTATTCTACCCAGAAAGCCTTGTTAGGCAAGAAGTATCAGGAGATTTCCCTATCTTGTCCCCTGCTGGTAAAGTTATTATGCAAATGAAGGGCACACACTAACTTCCAGTAGGTGGCAGGACTACTGAACAGCAGCTAACACACAGGTTTGGCTGATTTGAAAATAGCTAAGAAGGGTTGATAAGTAAGCAAGTAATTTCAACTGAGCATGTGCGAGATTTCAGAGCTGCAGTTGGCTGGGAAGATATAGGTAGGAGGAACCAGTGAAATCCAAGATGCCTGCCTCAGCCAGAACTGCAGGGGAGATAGGGGGGGATCTTGCAGAAGGAATAGTGAGCTGATCATTTACATTATACAAACAATTCTAACTGTTTTAAAAATCAGATTTCTTGAACTTTCACATAGTGTATTTACTTAGTAAATGATTTTGGTCATGATTGGTGCCCTTTAAGAGGATAGAAATGCTGAACCTTAAAGGTAAGGTCACACTGGGAGATTCGGGGAGATTTAGTCACCTGGCGATTTTTCATTCTAGCAGGCGGAAGGCAGGGGAAAGCAGTTCGGGGAGACTAGTTGCCCCAAAGAAGAGGCGATTAGTCGCCGGGCGACAATCTCCCCGAATCTCCCAGTGTGACCTTACCCTAAAGGGATTCTGTAATGATCTTTATGGTGTAGTTTTTATTTCTGAATTACACTGTTTACACTGCAAATAATTCACTCTACAATATAAAATTACTTTCCTAAACCAACAAGTATATTTTTTTTGTTGTAATATTGGTGTGTAGGCAGCTATCTCAGGTAATTTTTTCAGAAAAAGCCAGTGCTGCACTATGGAACTGCTTTCTGACAAGCTATTGTTTCTCATACTTATTATAACTGAAGGAGTAGTCACAGTGAAACATGGATTTTTAAGTCACATGACTTAGGGAATCTGGGAAACTGATAATATGTCTAGCCCCATGTCCAGGGCCGGATTTACATAGCGGACGCCCCTAGGCCCACTGCCATTTTTCGCCCCTGTCCCCCCCCTTTATTCGTGCAAATTTTCATGGAGATTGTATCTCCTGTGCATCCCCAGTGTTTTTGAACCAATGTGGGTGTGGTTGGGCAGCATGCCGCCCCCCTAAAATCTTGCCGCCCTAGGCCCGGGCCTAGGTGGCCTTCCCACAAATCCGGGCCTGCCCATGTCAGCTTGCTGATGTTATTAAGGACTTTCTATGTACCCAGTGGCCATCTGCTTTGGGACTGAGGCCAGAATTGCTGGTAGAGAATTGAGCGAGGTTAAATAAATGTTTTACCTAATGCACTAAAATGCAGGTCTAAGCAACAGTCTAATGTATATTCATTTAAAATAATCAATTATTTAAAACTACTCTGCAAATGTCACTGGCGCTCAAACCTTGTCATTACTGCTTGCATGACTACAGAAAATAATGTAGCAGAAATCAGCCCCTCTTAGTTGTTTTAACAACCCCCCTGTGTGGCTGTGCAGAAAGCCTGATCTATTTACACTGTGAGTATCTGAACTGTTTGTGCTGCCAGTAGGGGCACTAATGGGCACTTAGATGTTGAAAATTTGTATTTGAACATACAAAACATCACGGATAGTTATAAAGCTGTGTAATACAGTATAGCATGTGTATTGAGGAGTAAAACAGTGGTGTCGTAAGTTGCATTGGTGATTCTTATACCACTTTATATGCACCACTTTATATGCATCACTTTATATACACCACTTTACATACTCCACTTTCTATGCACCACTTTCTATGCACCACTTTCTATGCACCACTTTATATGCACCACTTTACATACATCACTTTATTTGCACCACTTTACATACACCACAGTATATACACCACGTTATATACACTACTTTATAGACACCACTTTACATGCACCACTTTACATGCACCACTTTATATGCACCACTTTACATGCACTACTTTACATGCACCACTTTACATGCACCACTTTACATGCACCACTTTACATGCACCACTTTATATGCACCACTTTATATGCATCACTTTATATGCACCACTTTACATACATCACTTTATTTGCACCACTTTATATGCACCACTTTACATACACCACATTATATACACCACGTTATAGACACCACTTTATATGCACCACTTTATATGCACCACTTTACATGCACCACTTTACATGCACCACTTTATATGCACCACTTTACATGCACCACATTATATACACCATTTTATATGAACCACTTTTTAGACACTTTATATGCCATCATTTTGGTGCTGTCTGATTGTGTCCCATTGACTTGAATGTGTTATGTCTGAGGTGCAAAGTAATGATGTAAATGACATGCTGGTGAGGCAAACCTTTATTAATATCAGAATTAACTGTTTATAATGGAGAATTTCCTTGATGCATGTTAGTTCATGTGTAAAGGCAACAACAGTCCTTAATAAATACTGCACATCATTCATTTTACAGCAGCCTTTACAGAACTTGTATCTGGGGTCATATATTGTACTCAGCAATATAAATATGCCTCTTATTGTACCAACAAAAAGGGCTACACACCAAAGACCAGTTGTCAATTCAATGAAATCCCTTACTCTGGGACCCCTAGATGAATTTGGAAAGAAAATGATAGCACAGTAATATTTATATATTATTATTTATAATTCTGCCAGTAGATGGCAGCAAATAGACATACATTCCTGGTTTTCCTTCAGTTTTTTGGTTTTGTTTACTAGCATCGTTGTCGTCATTGTTTGTAAACAGAACATTCCCAATGTAGAATTCTGTAGGCCTGAGGGCATGTGCTGGTTGACTTGTACTGGGCTAAACCTGCCAACTACTCAGGGTGACAACTGACAAACCCAGATGTGGGCAAAAACAGGACTTGGCTTTTCTTGCATCACTCCATCCCTGAATGCTGGGAATAGGATTGTCCCGAGATGATTTTACTGCGTCTCACTTTGGATATCATCACCCAGGGCAGAAACTAGGGGTAGGAAGAGAAGGCACCTGTCTAGGGCACAATCATGGGGGGGCACACTTTTAAAGGGATTGTTTTTCTTTATTTTAAACCCTGGTTTGTTTTGCCTTTAATAGTTTTTAAATTTTCTAAACCGCCTGTTCCAAACCCCTCTTGCCCTTTTACTGCGGGCAGAAACACTCCCCACCTCTCTCTTGGCACCTGCTGGCAAAAGTACATATTTGGGGGAAATTTTGTGGATTTTTTGGCTGCTGCTGTGCTGGCACAGGTATAGGGGCAATACGATGGCTGGGAGGCAAAATGAGGGATTGGTTTTGCTGCTGGCTCAGGTATAAGGGGCAATATGATGGCTGCTGGCACAGGTACACAGATGTTTGGGGCAATATGATGGATTTTGGCTCCTGCTGGCACAGGTACAAATTAGGGGCAATATGATAAATTTTTTTAGCTGCCTCTACGATAAGTACAGATTGGGAGTTTGGGAGCAATCTGAGAGATTGTTTGCTGTTGGAACAGGTACAAATTTGGGCAATATGTTAGGTGCTGGCACAGGTACAGGGGGCAATATGAACGGTAAGGTGGGAAATTGTAATGCAGGACCGGGTGTGGGGGGTGGGGGAACACTGAAGCCATTGCCTAGGATGCTAAAATACCTTGGCCCAACATCACCCACTGCAATAGCTTAGCCAGTCTGCAAGGTCTCAATGTATAGTCTGACATACAGGGCAAGGGGACAACTAGCCAGGCATCCACTCACTGGAATACATTCACTGAACGTCTAACAAATTTTCCAATAATAAACTGAAAACCATAACAATGAACTCTGGAACTTTGTTTATCATCATACTGTACTGTACTAAACCACTGTATTCTAACTAGTTTAGTAAAAAAAATTTAGTAAGCACTGGTGCAACCCTATAAAATGTACAATCTTTTCTCCACTGGCTGATGGGATTGCTAAATACCAAATCTATATTAATTATACTTCTACTAAAAGAAGGGGCTAGTAGGGAACATATATTTTACTGGCTGGTTAAAGGGAAAGGAAAGCCCACAGCCCCTATCCCAAAACTTTCAATCAGTTTAAAACTTTCCCTGCAAACTGATTGATATTTGTAGTGAGAGCTTTCAAAAGCAGTGCCCTGATAATCACCTTGCAGGGCCCTCTCCCTGATAGGCCTATGATATCTATACCAACAGATACAGGTAACTTCACCGGTAAAGGTATGGGATCAGTTATCCGAAAACCCGTTATTCAGAAAGCTCTGAATTTCGGGAAGGACTGCATTTTAACGGAATAATTCACATTTTTACAATTGATTTCCTTTTCTTTTCTGTAATAATAAAACAGTAGCCTGTACTTGATCATGACTGAGATATAATTAATCCTTATTGAAGGTTTAGGGCAGAGACACGCTGAGATTCGGGGAGATTAGTCGCCCGGCGACAATTTTCCTCTTCTTTGGAGCGACTAATCTCCCTAAACTGCCTCTCCTGCCTTGCCGCTGGAATGGAAATCGCTGGTGGGATGGCACTCGGAGTGCTTAGAAAACAAAGTGGTCTGAGTGTCATCCCGCCAGCGATTTTCATTCTCTGCACTTAAGCCTTATTTCTTCTTAGAATACTTCTTTCCAATTATACAACATTCCCTTTCATCTTTAGCTACCAGCAGTATTTTACTCTTGTAACCTTTCAATTTAAAAAGCCAAAAAACCAAATAGATGTTGGTCCTTCATTATGCCTTTCTGCTTCATCATATCCATGCTACTGAGAGTCCCATGTCTCTCCTCCTCCTCCTCCTGTGTCTAAAGAACTCTTTCCTACACAATCTGAGAAATTTTCACTTCTCTCAGATTTTCTCTGCTCCCTTAATACAACCATGGCTTTTTTTTTTTTTGCTTTCGCTTAACTAGACCCTGCCGAACCATTTCTATAATAAGAGAAAATAAACAGAAAAATATTAATTCACAGAACCGGGATACACTGAAAGTGCAATGGACGCAAACACACGCTATTCAATTAATTTGTATATAAATGGCTGGATGCATGAACCAGATATTACACAGAGAATCAGCAAAAACGTCCCTTTATTAATGTATTTAAACACAGCCTGAACTAAACAACCAGGTGCTGGATTAGTTCAGTTGGGATAATATTAAATTAGTAGCCTATTATTTAGGATAAAATAAGTTAAATTTTTTATGCAGTTTACAATTATTGTAATGTATTTTATTACAAAGGACACGTAAAAATATATGTTGTAAATAGTAACGTCACTTTCCTGTGTATTAGAAACTGAGCAGCTGTGGGAAGTCCCTTGGTTCATTTTCTCTTGCTGTAACGTTGCTGAGCACTCAGGACTAATTGTGACTTCCCTGGCTAACACATTTTATTTAGAAATCCCTGACTCTATCTAATTTAACACCATGCCAAGGTGTAGCTTGAGTACTGATCATTACACAGAACTGCTTTTCCTTCCAAATGGGAAAATGCTAATATAAACTTAGTTTTTTTGGCTTCTGTATGCTTATTGTGCAAAACATGAGTTCTGGGAGCTGACACCATCTTTTCCTATAAACAAGAGGATGTTAAGGCAGCAATACACACGTAGAAGGGCTGAAGCATTGGCGCCAGGGTGTAAGTAAAATGAGTCTCAGGAAGACTATATTTGCTATTTAATCCATCCGGAATCAGTTACACTAATGACCTTGCACACTTAGAGGGTTACTGTCCATTGTCCTGCTTTGACTTATGCCATTGTCCATTCCATGAGTATGAGACTGAGAAAACACAGTGACATGTAGTAAATATCTATAGCCCAGGAGGGCCCCTGGTTGATATTGTCTAAAAAATGTATTTGATGGAAGGGGAAACACATGGGTGGACCAAGAGGGAGGAAATAAACAATTCTTATAAACCATTATAACAGGCTGCACTATGGGAAGGATTGCCACTTGCCCAGTATTTTACTGACCCAGTTGGCATATAATGTACTTGATGGCAGTTGTACTGATATGGAAGGAAAACAACAGAAATACAAAGGGCAGCATTTTGTTATGGTGGCAATCGTATTCTGGCACATGGGGTGAAATTTCAATACAAAATAGTGTGTTACCTGTTTTTTCATCTTTGATCTTTATACTAAACAGGTACTGCCAAAATAATTCTGCTCGTCCAGTTGCAGTTACAACTCTTGACAAACAACAGTGTATTGGAATCAGTGCTAAATTTTGCATCATAGTAAGAACATTCAAGATAAGTTTTGTCATATGTACAGAGTACAGCATATACAGCACATTAAAATTCTTACTTGAATGCCTTCTTCACTGACAATTAATTTATTTATTCTTGCTATATACAATAAAGTTACAAAAATGTCTGTCTTTTAAATACAGTAAAGTTACAATAAGTCCTATCTACTCTAGCTAATGTACTGTTATCAAAATTACCATAACCATAAAGTATGAGTGTAAAATGTAGTGTTTAACAGCATTTGCACTATATTTTAGCAATATTGCACCGCTATGTAAATCCGGCCCTGTTTGTTACATTAGTGTGTGTTATACAGTCTGACAGCACTGGGGTCAAAACTGTCCCTGAATGAGGACAGGAAAGAGAAAAGTGGCAGTACAGGATGACTAGAGTCCTTCATGATAAGCTCTGTCTTTCGGAGACATTGTATGGTGTAAATGTCTTGAATTGCTGGAGGGGTAGTGTCAATGATCTTCTGAGCCATTTTCACCACTCTTTGCATTTTCACCATTCTTTTCTTGTGTGGAGCACAGGGCCACGCCACACCGCACAGGTGCCCAAGGCAAGCCGGCGGACGCGGCGCTGGCTGAGCCCAAGTGCGCATGCGCAAGGTGGCGCTCGCGTGTGCATGTGCAAGAAAAGCTGCAGTTGTTACTTCTTTTGCGCTTCTGCGCATGCGCGAACTGGCGCGAATGTGCGCATGCCGAGATATACATTTGCGCGCATGCGCAGGAGCGCAAGAAGCCGTAAAAAGTTCATAGAGTCGGGCACCGGACTGTGGGTAGGCGACAGAGGAGGTGCGTGCCTGGCGCCCCCCCGGCTTTGCGCCCTAGGCACATGCCTACTCTGCCTTCCCCTAGTTCCGGCCCTGGTGGAGCAGATGCTGTACCAGGATGTAAAACAGCCTGTGAGGATGGACTCCACAGTGCACCTGTAGAGAATGGTGAGGACTGTGGTGGACAATCAGGATTTCCTCAGATGCTGGAGAAAGTGAAGGCATTAGTGAGCCTTGTTGATGACAACAGCTGTGTGCTCTGTCCACTTGAGGTTAGTGCTGAGGGTTACCCTCTCCACAGCGTCTCCTCCAAAGTAGATGGGAGCATAAGCTGCACAAGGTTTCCTGAAATCCATGACCAGCTCTTTAGCTCTCATCCTAAGTCTAATAATATTTGAGTTGTTATGCAGTGCTGGATTTAGTGGGCGGCCGTCCCGAGGGTGCTCGGTCCTGGCGCCCGGCTGCGTGGTCCTAGCACCCACCCACATACCCCCCTCCGGTGCGAGCGTATATGTGTGCCTGCAATGGAGTGCTGGGGAGCTGGGCTTGCCGCCCCTAATATTCTGCCGCCCTAGGCTCAAGCCTTTGTGGCCTCGCCAGAAATCCAGGCCTGTTGTTATGACTTCTGCTGCTCTCTGGCTTAGAACAATGGCCGTCAATATGTCCCTATCAGCCTCTCACGGCTCCTGATAGTACAGAATGTAGAATGGCCCACTGATTGCACACAGAGCAGTAATATGTGGAACTCAGTGCCCAAATGATCAAGTGTTTTTCCTGCTACAAGGAAAAAGAAAATGAGTAGAACCTGGGGATCAGAGGAGAAAGAGGCCCTGGCACATTGAAACGATTTTCTTAAAAGGAGTGGTTCACCTTCAGGTTGACTTTTAGTATGTAATAGAATGGACTATTCTTAGCAACTTTTCAAATGGCCTTGATTTTTTATAGTTTTTCCTCTTCTATCTCTTTCCAGCTTTCAAATGGGGGTTACTGACCTAGGCATCCAAAAACCTATTGCTCTGTGAGGCTACAATGTCTTCGTTATTGCTACTTTTTATTGCTTATCTTTATATTCAGGTCCTCTCCTATTCCTCTTCCAGTCTCTCATTTAAAACAGTTTGGTTGATAGGATAAATTAGACACTAGCAATGAGATATAAGTGGAAATGCCAAAGAGCTGTTGAAAAATAACGAAATAATTCAAGGCCAAATGCAAATTTGTGCAAATGTAGTCAGTGCATTATCACTGTCTGCATCATAATAAAAGTCAATTTAAAGTTAAAATTTAAGGATTTTTTTTTTGCTAGTTGATATTTCATATGTTGGTGGCCATATCTCAGGAAAGATAGAATATTATATTAAGAAGTGAAAGTGTACACAATTGCACACCTATGTACACAAGTACATTCTGTCTTATGAACAAAAAACCCTGTATTTTAGTATTTCAAGGCTTTTGGGGGCAAAAAATAAAAGGCTCCATTGAACACAACTGACCAGGTAAAGCTTTGTTTGGAAGAATGTGTGGAGTGTTTTCTACACCAAAACCCTGTAGAAAACAACATTTTCCTGTACAACATAGAAAAACTGGTATTTAACGTAATTTACATTATTTGCATAACTGTTGCTTTAAGTCAAACAAATGATTTATTGTAGTTACATTATTTTATACATTACTGTCCCTTTAAATCCAATAATACAAAGATATTTGGAGACCTCCTACCTGTCCTGCAGTGTCATAGAGTCCCAGGAGATACTGCTTCCCTCCAACGTTTACTGTTACTGAAATGCAGAAAAGAAATACATGAACATCAGGAGCTGTTTGAATGGAGGTTAATACTCATCCATCATTATGTTCGGCTTTTACGTCTCCGCAAGTCTGTGCTACAGTATATTTCCTTGGATGGTGACAATTAAACCAAACTGACAGATATCGTCTTTAACCAGAGACACTAAAGGCCACACTTATAACAGATGGTCCTAGTCAGTTTTTACAGTGACGGAAATATAGATTGAGTCGGTTTGTCATTCAACACACTCCCGAGACATGGTGTCTGGTCTGTACAAATCAGCTTGAGTACAAAACAAAAAACTCATTAGTCGACTAGATTAAAAATACAAACGCAAAACTGCCCATCGGAATGGGAAAGGTAAGGAAAAGAAATGATGCAGAAGTGCTAAGTCTCCATTTCAGGATAACCGTAGCATGCATTCCTTTCTTCTTGGGTATCCTTTATCAGCCTCAGCCCCTACACTAATAATCCATTTCACTTATTGATTCTACTTTATGTTTACTAAGGTAATATCCATGGAAGGAATTATGGGTTGGAGCCGTGTTGGAGCCATATTGGTTGCCTTTGTAAGCACTCTGGCTTGGGTGTACTTCTAGTTCTGTCTTTGAATATTACATGAAGCATAGAATGGAAGACATCTGGAACTGGTAAAGCAATGGATATAAAGTAAGAATTGGCTCCATATTCATCTTTTGATTGTTTGGACAAGAATAGCAGAGCTCATATTTATTATATTAAATAGACCATCTCCTGTAAAAAGCATATTTCGTTCAGCATAACAGGTGGACTTTTAACTTTTATCTTTCAGGGTGTCACATTGTGGAAACAACGGAAATACAAATGCAAACACTACAGACTTCAAAGTTTAGGAAAATCCTTAAAGATAATAGGCCTTAATTAACACTGTCCCAGTCACAAGTTCTAGAGCACTGTGTTAAGTAAAATCGCTTCTCTTAGGGGCCTTGCATGTAGCAGTTGCTCTTGGATCAATGGTCCATCAAGGCTGTGCTTTGCCCTCAGTACTGTCAAGTGGAGGGGAGCAATAATGGCTGCCATACACAGGCAGTAAGTACAGAGCTCTCTTTGTCCTTGCAGGTCCTGGCACCCCATAGTCTGAGCATCTGAAAGTTAAGTGGCTTTCTACATGCCAGTCTCAGCCCACCCTCTCAGATTGCAGAGCTGCCAAATGCAGAGCAAGATGCAACTCTATGCATTCCATTTAAGGTGCACAAAGTGTTGTTGCTTCGAGGCGCAGCACACAGGAAAGTGCAAAAACAGGAAGATATGTATCCTTTTTTGGCACATTGCTCCATATATGGTAAATAAGCCCTCATGTATGTTGTGTCAGTGAATGAAGGTTTAAAGTCTACAAATGCCCGTTTATAAATCAACATATGAATCATATTTCTGTGTTTTTAAAAAACAGTTAAATAGGGGGCATATCAGCTTTCGTATGTTTGTAAAGCTCCTCTAGCTGATTAAAATGAGGAATGTGCAATTTGCGGAAGAGTTTGTCCACTGTTCAGTTGCTGCCAATGACAAAACTGTCTGTTTCCTGAAACAGTTTCAAAGTGCTGCTGCACAGAATTAGATCAGACCTAGTTTTTAACTTTTATCTGCAAAAAATAAATTTTTTAATAGAAAATATGTTATCTCAATAAATAACTAGTCATTCTATTCACCTCCATACATTGTTGGGCACAAATAAAAGTTCCAGTGGGAAGGCAGAGCTGGCAGTTCAGGGATTAGTCTCCCCAAAGAAGAGGAGATTCGTCTCCCTGAATCTGCCTGTGTGCCCCGACCCTTAGAGAAATTCTACCACACTAAAAATCCAATGCATAAACTTGTAAGCTCTGTAAGATTCTGTTTTCTATTTGTTCAGATTGATTTTGGACAGAGCTCCCTAATTAGTTGAACTGCCAATTATTTTCTCCAATGAGATGAATAAACTTTAATGTGTTTAGTTTGAACAAGCAAAGATCTGTTTGGATGTTTGTATACCTGTCTCTTATCTAGGGCTGGAACTAGGGTAGACAGAAGAGGCACATCCTAGGTCGAAATGGTGGTGGGGGCCACTAGGCATGTACCTCCTCTGTCTGCCTTCTCCTAGTTTTGACCCATCTGAAACTTTGGGTGTATGTGTGCGAGTTGTACCCACATGGCGGGAGGGAGTGTGTTGTGCCAGCCGCTTGCCTTGGTTGCCATTAAGCTGAGGCCCAGCATTGCTCTTATCACTAAAAAAAGGGCAGCATCTACAACCACCTTAGTGATTCCCCAAACATGATCTTGTTCTTACTGACGTGTTCAGTGTCAGGTATAAGTTTCTCAGTCCAGTGTGAACCTGAAGGCAGCAGGATTAATGTCACTTCACTGTAATCTCATTTCTGTGTGCTGCCTGTGCTATGCAATGATATTTATGAAGGCTGCATACAGCCTTTCCATACAAAAGATGTCTAACAATTTAGTACAGGGGTGTCCAAACTTTTTGCAACGAGGGCCAGATTTGGTGAGATGAAAATGAGTGGGGGACGACCATTCAGCCTGGTAGCTAGCCTGCAATCAGGATCATTCACTCCTGGAGTTGGATGCGTACACAGCGTTTAGGAAGTGGAGAAGTGGAGTCTGTGGATTTATTCTTCTCGCCTCATTTAAACAAGGAATCGCATAGCCGTAATATTTGGGCACATGATTAGTGAAATGATCGTCTATACTGCTGCCTGTGTGCTGAAGGTGTTAGCAATAGACACGAACTGGCACATAGTGATGCACCGATCTCGCATACTTCTTTAGTTTACTGTACTGGCACATCAGTACTTCTATTGCACCTTCAGCCCTAAAGAAGTATGTGAGAGTGGTGTGTCACTACATGCCAGTACATGTCTACTACTAACACCTTCAGCACACAGGCAGCAGTATAGGCCAAGTGGCAGATCATTTCACTAATGTTTCCCAATATTACTGCTACGGCTACATGATTCCTGATTGCACTGTGCTGGCGGGCTGCATTATTATTAATTTTATGAAAGAGGCTAAGGGCTGGTGTAAATTTGAAAATGGGCCTCATTTGGCCTGCGGGCCAGACTTTGGACATGCCTGGTTTAGTACATACAGCTAGTTTTATTAAATAAAACCCAGAGTGCCATATATAAATATGACATTCATTTTTTCAGACAAAGCTTTGCGCCCAGAAAGGTTAAAATAGTTTATATGTTTCTCCAGGTTTTCAGACGACATCACTGAAACCCAATGCTCAACTTATGCTCAATATGAGTGATTTGCTACAAAACCCACAAAATAAAGTTTATATAACTTAATTCAATACAGTACATTCCAGGAATTGAATGCTCATCAAAATAAATACTCTTAATGTATGTAATGTCTTAATTAATGTATGTTCTAAAGGCCCTCATACATGGGCAGATATAAGCTTCCGGCAGATTACGTTGGCTGCTTATTAGGCAGTATATGGGTCCCTCTGACGGGCTCCTCAGACTTATATCTGGCTGAAAGTTGGTCAGATGTCAATAGGGCGGGTTTAAAAAACCTGTTGGACCGAGGACCACGTTGGTTTGTTGATGCTGCCCTCGATCCGACCGCCCTAGTGCCCACGATTGTGTCAGCCTGATATCACCCACCTCGAGGTGGTTATATCAGGGAGAGATCTGCTAGTTTGGAGACGTTGCCAAAAGAGTGGATCTCCCTATGCATGGCCTGCTCAAAATACACATTCAAATACACTTTTAAATACATGTGGATTTTTTTATATTATTAATTAAAATAAAAACCTTACAATAGAATACAATAAAAATTCATTAAATATCGCTCATTCATTATGTATTGAACATCCTTGGAGACCTCTAGTTGGTGTGAAGATCATGGGTTGCGTATAGTCTAATACACATGAACACCAATCATTCAATCTGCACATGCATTCATGGATTTAACTTTTTGTACACATTTATGATTAATTTAGAACATGGTGTTATAACACAATTCTATAAACAGGACAGCTACAAAATAATTACATGTGGGAAAACTATGCCTTTCTCTGACAGCCACCACCCAAAAAAGGGCAAACTAAAAATCCCAAGAGATTCCTCTTGAGAATGACTTACCATCTGTGAATTCTAAATAACAGTGCATTCAAAATAAGACATATATCCGAGTTTGAGGGTAGACTGTCACGGTTGGGGTTGTTTTCTCTGGAAAAAAGGTGCTTCCGAGGGGACATGATTACACTTTACAAGTACATTAGAGGACATTATAGACAAATAGCAGGGGACCTTTTTACCCATAAAGTGGATCACTGTACCAGAGGCCACCCCTTTAGACTAGAAGAAAAGAACTTTCATTTGAAGGTGGTTCTTCACATTGAGGACAGTGAGGTTGTGGAATGCACTGCCGGGTGATGTTGTAATAGCTGATTCTGTTAATGCCTTTAAGAATGGCTTGGATGATTTTTTTGGACAGAGAGAATATAAGAATATAAGGCTATTGTGATATTAAACTCTATAGTAAGAATAAGTATATAGAATTTGTGTGAAAGTAGGGAGGGGTGTGTGTATGGATGATGGGTTTTCATTTGGAGGGGTTGGACTTGATGGACTTTGTCTTTTTTCAACCCGATTTAACTATGTAACTATGTATGTAACTACAGTATGTAACACAAGGTACCTTGCAGAAGGCACTGAATAGGCTGTAAGATTTTCCATAAGCTTTGTTGATTTGACATTTGCACTCTCATCTCATTCATAGTATTTACCATGATGTCACTTGTGCACAGATACCATCACTTCACTTGATAGATTTATTTTTGAGGGAAGTGCTCTTAAGCAATTGTTTTGCTTCGGGTGTGTTTATATGATTGAGGTTCAATCAGCACTTCATGTTGCTGGCCTAAAAAAGCAAAGTGTGTGCCAATATAAACAATCCTGGGGATGGTATGAAGACTGATTTGTTTGATCCATGCAAACCATTCATAAATAACAAAGGTTAAATGAGTTTCTAACTGTGTGTTTTTAATTATTAAACACCTTTGTTTTTAAACACCTTTAGAAAGTCAACTATTTGAAGCAACGGTAGAGTCTAAAGTTAAAAAGCCATTGAGCTAAATTCGTAGTTTTTTAATGAATTTTTAGGAATAGATTATGTATTAAGCTAAACAGTTATCACTTCATGGATAACTTCAGACAAAAATCTTACAGCAACATTATAGGTTTAACTAGAGGTCATATGTGCCATGTTTGGTGCAAGTCCTGACATTCCCACCTACGGAGATGGTGCTTAATAAATAGATGATCTTTACTGGTTTCGGCATGAAGGATATTTATGACTTTCAGGATGAAGCCATGAGCACCCTAATCATTCTCCACAGAGAAATGCTAAGGCTCATGGTAAATGCACTGGTTTCAACTCCAGTTATTTGCACTGGAGGAAAAACACCTGTACCCAACAGTGCTGTCTGTTATTGACTATGATGGAAATCTGAATAACACCAATGGAACCAGAAGATTTCCACTTCCTCTGTGATGTATATTACATATTACAGCTCTCGTGCTGTGAGATGTTTACCCACCTTTTTGCAATTATCTTCTTGAGGAACCATCACAGAATCATCACAGACTAAAGCTGAGACAGCTGCACACAATCACTGCCCATTCCAAGTGGAATTTGTACTTAAGTGAATGGTGAATGTCTACTATAAATAAAACATCTCTATTTCCTGACAAACATGTCTGTCACTGGGTTGACCTGTTAGGGAAGGTGCAGGCCATTTGAAATATGGACCTCTTTGACAGTTATTTGATATAAAAACTGAAGGCACTGTATCAAAAGTAATTTATAGAAACCTCCTATCTACATGATCCAGCTGTAGCTACAATTATTGAACAAGAAGTTAAAAGGTGTTTATGGAGGATCAAACTTTAATTCTTTTGAAGGCTAGACTAGGATGTTTGAAAGAATTTGGAGGTTAAATTGTTTTCTAGTTAGCAACAAGGACATTGTTGTGTTAACTAGGTGCAATATATAAGAGGCAGATTATAAGAATATTTCTTACAATGAATTGTTATTGTAGTCAGTAGCTGTTAGGCAGGAGAGTTTTTAGGTAATCTATATAAGGCTGAGCACAGTGAGTTACTTGTTTTGGTTGGCCTAAAGAAAACAAGAGTGGATGATGCTAGAAGTCTGTTATCTCAGAGAGGTGCCAAGGTAATCCAAATGCAGGGCCGGTGCTGCCATGAGGCAAGATGAGAACCTTTTCTCAAGCATCAGTGAGTGTCAAGTTACCAGGAGCGGCAAAAAGCCACCTTCCGCAACTTTAAAAGCTGAATTTCTGTTTTTTTAACTGTAAATTAGACTCTGCTAATGCAGCAAGCGCAATAACGCTCTCTACATTAGCAAAACGGCCCCCCCTTTGACCTGCTCTGATGCTAAAGTTTTAAGAGGGGTTGGCATTAAGGCTGCTGCCAGAATCAGAGCTGGCCAAATGCTTAGGTTAGCTAGTGGGAGGCAATATTTGTATAGCTCACTGAAGATGGTGACATATAGGGTCTAGTTGAAGAGCACGGAAGGTGGATCAGCTTTCCGATGGTACCTCACCAATCAGGGAACCAGTGTAAGACTAAGAAGGTCCTGTTGCCAGATAGATAAAGCCATAAAGCCAAATTCTGTGCCAGAAACCTGAAAGCTGTATAGCTACCTGATCTGAAGAAAAAATATCAGGACGGTACCCTGCATGAGAGAGCCAAGTCTGGGAATCCTTGTACTGTGATTTATAATATTATTATTGTTGGGAATTGTGAGAAGTGGAGAAACTGTGTGTAGAGACCCTGAGGGTAAGTGTTTTACTCAGCAGTTTCCCCTACATGTTGGGCACCTAAGTGGTCCTTTTAATCCACCCAGGCAGCACTTTTACTGGGTCATTTGTTAGTTGATTTAATTATGGCTTGCCCAGTAGGTGGCAGCACTTAGAATGAGAAGCAACACTAGCGTCTATCTCCTTCGCTAATGAAGTGACGCCCGTTAGTAAATCGGCGAAGTAACGAAATGCCATCATGCTGGCGAATCATCGCCAGTGTTAGTCACTTTGCCCTTTAGTAAATGTGCCCCTTTATATTTACTACAAGCAGTCTAGGTTATAATAAAGACAAAAATCAAACGCAGACCCAAATGCTGATGGAATTAATCATCGCCAGTGTTAGTCACTTTGCCCTTTAGTAAATGTGCCCCTTTATATTTACTACAAGCAGTCTAGGTTATAATAAAGACAAAAATCAAACGCAGACCCAAATGCTGATGGAATTAATTAGGAAAATCCTATATTGGTCTTTTGTGTGCAATCACCTGCCCTTTCTCCTAACTATTTGTAGGGACCCATAGAGTTAAATTTGTCTCTATGGCTTTAATTCCCTATACTTCCTGATTTCCCTTGTTACTGGGCAAAAGCTCATGTATCTAGTTTAAGTATTTGCATATCCCAGCTATTGGCCAGGAGGCGCTTTGACCACCTCTGCCTCACTTTGGTATAGTGCTGGGAAAAGAGTGGCACTTCCTCTTTGCCTTCCACCTGAGGAACAGGGGGGATGTGTGTTCTGAGCCTGGGCATGAGTCCAGTAAATTCGGGGTACAGGGCCCCGTGAATGAGGCATTAGATAGTGGCAGGTGTAGCTCCTGTAATAGTACACTCTAGGGGGTATATTTATCAAAGAGTGAAGTTAATAGTGAAGTTCCGCCACTAGAGTGATATTCCGCCACTTTCCATTCATTTCTATGGGATTTTTAAAGGCATATTTATCAAAGGGTGAACTTTCACTTTCACCCATTGATAAATATGCCTTTCAAAATCCCATAGAAATTAATTGTGAGCTGAACTCTAGTGGCGGAACTTAAAGGAATTGTTCAGTGTAAAAATAAAAACTGGGTAAATAGATAGGCTGTGCAATATAAAAAATGTTTCTAATATAGTTAGTTAGCCAAAAATGTAATGTATAAAGGCTGGAGTGATTTCATGTATAACAAGTCAGTCAGATCACTACTTCCTGCTTTTCAACTCTCTTTGTTTACACTGACTGGTTGCCCTGGCTACCAGACAGTAACCAATCAGAGACTTGAGGGGGGGCCACATGGGTCATTTCTGTTGCTTTTGAATCTGAGCTGAATGCTGAGGGTCAATTACAAACTCACTGAACAGAAATGTACCATGTGGCCCCCCTTCAAGTCGCTGACTAGCTCAGAGTTATAGAGCTGAAAAGCAGGAAGTTGGATTCTGGCTGTTTTATTAGACATCTGTTCACGCCAGCCTTTATATATTACATTTTTGGCTAACTAACTATATTAGAAACATTTTTTATTTTGCACAGCCTATCTATTTACACAGTTTTTATTTTCACACTGAACTATTCCTTTAACTCTTTGATAAATTTACTCCTAGGAGTATAAATCAGTTAGGGTTGAGCTAAAAAGAGCAGTTCTGAGCGCCAACATAGGAGTGGCAGTTTGGAGATATCTCTCCCAGGCCATATTGCCTGTAGTATAGGGATCCCAGTGGAGAGGAAATCAAGACTAGAGGATTTACCTGAGGTGATCCAAACTACTATGGGGATATCTCGCAGAGGTGAAGTGAGATTACTGCCAAGTCTGTCCCCAGGGAGTGTCAGCCTGTGTTACACTCTGTATGTGATGTGCCTGTACCACTTGTCTCTGAACCACTGTGATGTGAGTAAGCCCTGTGGATGTTCAATAAACCCTTTTTGTTATATTATTTTCAAGAACCTCTGGCACCCTCTGTCTTTTTTTTCTGCATAGCAGCATGAGAGGTGTAGTTGCACAACACCATTACCTTCCTTTTCCACTGTGCGAAAGCCCACTCTGGGTGAGAGAGTCCAGTGTAACCGTTGTTCTTTTGGTACTAGTCCGGGAACTTTTTGAGCCCAAAAACGTGTTACATATTAAAAAATTTTGGCAGAGATTCAAATGCCATTATTGTTTATATGCAGGAACGCTGGTGGTTCTGCTGCCCCAAACACATATGCTCCTAATAACTGCCATTTCTAGTTCCAATACTCTCAGCCTATCCATTACTGTCAACCTATGAAAGTGAAGCTGTTTAAGGCCCTTACATGCTTCGAGTCCTGGGTTCAGTCAAAACCCCTGTATCCACTGTAGGGCCCCCTTTCAGAAATCTTCTTAAAGGAATAAGGTTAACTAAAGAAGTAAGGCAGACATGCTGCAATGTTTTGGGTTTTTGTACCAGCTTGATGCAACCACAGCCCTTTAACAGGGAAATTTTGACGGATTTTTCGCCAGCGAATTGTTGCCGTAGTTTTGTGAATTAATTTGCGAAATTCGGATTTTCCGCTAAATTGTATCTATCGCATTTATTCGCCCATCACCTGTGACAGCTGTGAAGATCGAGATACTGAACCTTTAGGCTGGTGCAGTAAGTTCATTATATAAAATATGGAATTTTTAGCCATATTCATTTTTTAATATACATTTCCTGTTATTTGCACAAGTTCTGCCATTGACATTCACAGTTGCTGTACAGGAATCTACAAGGTTCTAACTGAGATTTATATTCCAGATATCTCCACCAGAAGCTACAAAGTAATGTATTATAGAGTCCCCTTGCTGTTTTGGCCAGCCAAACACTATCTAGTCTGTATATTCCTTTCAACTATAATTGAAACATTCCAGAGCATGCCATCATCAAACAGTCCTTTTTAAAACAATACAGTGAAAATGGAACACAATGGCAGCATAAATACACTAAGTTTGAACGATAATGTAATTATTTTCTGTTTCACTGTTGCCGCAAGTATGCTATTATAACAAAAGCCATATGGTCAAGTGTGTTATTCGGATCAGCTAACTGAGACAGATTAATGATGGCTGGGAAGGAATGGAGCTTTTATACATGGTATATTATTTGCATGAAACGCTGGAAAAATGAAAGCCTGTGAAATGCTATTTTGCCAGCTTGGATGAAACAGCAAACTACCTCCTGTGACGGGGCGTCAGCTTGATCTCAGGGAGATCTCAGCTGGATATTCAGGGAGCCACTAGAGAAAATAGAACCATGAAACACAAAAAAAATGCTGAACTGCTCTGTGATAATAAACTTGAAGGATAAACTATCTCACATAATAAAGGTTTGCATCTGTGAGTGCAAAACTAGCAGTTTCCCAGGAGGAGCATTGAGGTTTGGGAGTTACAAAAAACTGGTCCCATATGACTGCTTTCCTATGCTTGTGATTTCCAGTATCTTGAGGTTTACAGTCTATGCCATTTTCTTTTGCTGGTGCCTCTAGTAGGCAATGGTTAAGTGCAACTAGCAAGTCTTGGGCAAGTTGATGCACACTGCAACATGACTTTGCTTCTGTCTGACAAATAGGACATTTATAGTTTCTAGAGTTCTCAGAATAACTTGGTCTGCTGTGTTATTTGGTAAAGCAAATACAGAAAGTTCCCACAATCAAGAAAATTTAGCCTCATGGGTTGTGATCTTTAACTAAATGTATTTTTGTTTAACTTTTACATTGTTTTCTAAGGAAAGAAGAGGAAAGGAAAGAGGGCGAGGGTGTATAATAGGGTGCGGAGAGCACTCATATTATATAGTGGTAGGGAGTAGGCACCTCCCATAGAGTGATGAAGAAAGTGATGTTAATCTCCAAGCATAGACAGGTATAGTTCAGTGGTCTTTGGAGTTTTTGCATATGAGTCCCAAAAGGTAAATTTAGCATTTAGCTTGGCTTGTTGATAGGCATCCAAGGTCTTTGCATTTTGTCAAAATCAAAATTTGTGTTTTTTCAAAATCAATAGTTGGAGATTTCAGGCATTACCCAAGTGAAGTCCAGGAGTTGCTTTTGCTTCTGATTTCTAGATAGGATATTGCAGCATACAAATATCATGAAGAGCATGATGGAGCATTGGTCCTTTTTGAGAGATTTATGTAGCTTGTTCTTTAACACGCATTGCCTAAAATGTTTTACTAAAACTGAGCTACCAGCTTACATAAAGTAGCTGGTTAGTAGGAATCACATTTCTTCCACCAATCTCACACTGACTGGTAGATAGGCTTGAAACAAATATGCTTCCACCTTCACTGCATAAGAATTTACGACACAGATTATAGGTTCTTATGTGCTCAGCCACACAGTGTCTTTATTGCCAACAAGCCAAACAGCTGTTTACTGGCAGTAGTCAAAAGGAGCAGAATTAAGGATATATTCAAATCATTTATCACAATCTGTTTAGAGAGAAAAGAGTGTTTTAGAATACTAATAATTTAGACAATTACTTTTCTCAGTATCAACAACTTCTTCTCTTAGCTCTGTTTTTGTTTTATCTCTATAGGTTCTATGGCACACACAGCATTTCGACAGGCCCTACTAGTAGCGTGATCAAACAGGAGTTGGTAGACCCATGGCAAGTCCCACTCAAGTGAGTAGCAGCTGTATAACTTTCACTCCTGGTGTAAACTATTTCCAGCCTTCTTTACAACCATGTATCTCCAATACTTATCTCTGCTGTTACTGATAAATCTGTATCCCTTCTGGCCATCTATTTACCTAGTACATGTAGTATGTATTCATAAACTTTAGTTTAAACCCCATTTGGGCTAATGTAACCTCAGAAACCAATAAAAAATGAGTTGTGCAGAAGAGTGCTCTGGTTAACCATTCATGCCATCGCTCCTACATTTAAACAGTACATTTTCTCTATTTCAAAATACTGCTTGTTTTCTTTAATTATTTTGCGATAAAGATAATCTTGCATTCTGGCTTTTTTTTACTAAAGCTTGACAAATAAACTCTTGCACAGAAAGGGTTTGCATCACTTCTTCTGAGTGGTGGAGCAGGAGACCTGGTCTTTGGGCAGATCATAGATATGTGTACATATTCCTAAGATGTATAGAATACTTTCTGCGTTGGCTGTCTCCACTATCCTTTCAAAGCAATAAATAACCAGGCTTAAGGGAGTTCAACAGAACAAGATAAAGGAAAATATACTACTATTGAGAGGGTTTTATGGTGATAAATATCTAAGCATGTAAGAATACAGAAGTTAATCGTAAGCTGATATAAAGGAAGGGATTCTGATTTAGTATGGCCAGGAATTCCCGCTGTACTGATTTATTTCATGGAAATCCCCTTGTCTTAAATAGGAGAGTCTTGTCTAAAGTTTCCAGAATAACACAGAAATCAGAGCTACCTCCTCTAGAGCTGATAGGGAAGAATGCCAGGGGATGTAGCACCATGCTTTTAAATGCTCTACTTGCATTTATACACTCTCCCCTAAAAGCACAAATTGCTTCCACTTTTCTGAATAAGGTACAACTATGCAAGGTTCAAAATATCAGGAGTACAAACACAAAGGAGCCCGAAGTTACCACCTTTAGTAGATGTTTCTTTAGTTGAAACTACAGAGGACTAGATATTACAAGCTAGTGCCATTTCCAGCTTCATGAGCATCATCCATGAACACAAGAGATGCGTGATTAATCAGAGTTCATGTTGATAAAATGGTTGAGTAATTATACTAACGAGTGCCTCTAACACATCTGATACTCATCTCACTTCATCCTAATGAGTTTTTCTCAAGCATGCTCTTTTAGGAACTATCTGAATCTGCCCATTTTTAAATGGGGAAGATTTTTAATTAATTTGCTTAGCGGCACCTTTAGGCAGTGAGATGTTGCTTGCTATACTCATATTCCCATCACAACATCCATTTAGATGCTCTGATATCCATTGAAATTAGGGATGCACTGAATTCAGGATTTGGTTTGGGATTCAGCCAGGGCTCAGTCTTTTTCAGTAGGATTCAGCCAAATCCACGTGCATGGCAGAAGCAAATCCGAATCCTTAAAATTATGTCAGTTCATTAATCAAACAAGGAAGTTACATTTTTAACCCTTTTTAACCATAATTTGCATATGCAAATTAGGGTCCAGATTCAGTTCGGGATTCGGCCAAAACTTTCATGAAGGATTCCGCTGAATCCAAAAATAGTGGATTTGGTGCTTCCCTAATTGAAAATGCTTATCCTGTATATAACAGGATTTACCCATGAGGCATCGTTATATCCACATAATAGCATCATGTTTTTATTCATTCACTTTTATCTCCTTATATTACAAATTACATTTTAGTACTTTCTTGCTATTTAACTGTGAGCTAATATGAGTGGTTTGTGCAACATTTATGCCACTTTTTTCATCATTTGACTGGCGGGCCCCAACTGCCCTTGTCTGATATTTATTCAAAATTCTTTTATAGCCTTGGTAAAAGCTAAGTGCCATTCGTATATATTTAAAAGTGTTGACACACCCATAACATAATTAACAACATACAGAAGAATACAAGTTGTACTCTAAATGCTGGACAGACACGAGGGGGCAAATTCACTAAGATGCGAAGTTGCGCCAGGCGCAACTTTGCCGCTCTTCGCCACACTTCACCAGGCGTAGTTTCGCCAGCGATCCGCAAATTCAGTAAAATCCGAAGTTGCGCACAGGGGTAGCGTAAGGTTGCGAAGTTGCGCTAGCGTTGATTCGCTATGTAACGCGAAGTTATGCTAGCGAAGGCTAATTTGCATACGGCGCAAAATTCAAATTTCAATGGAGGAACACGTATTAGCACTACAAATGCCTAGAAAACCTTCAAATCAGCAAATAAAAATTTTATTTTGCCCTACACATGTGCCCACTGTCTAGGTAAGTTGCCATGAGTCAGTAAATGTAGGGGGGAAGGAGCGGAGCCCCAAAAATATTTTCGATCTTTTTCAGCCTATCACCCATCATGTAGAAAACACGCCAGCGTTTTTTGGGACTTAGAAAAAATTTTGACTTTTTTTGAAACAATTCCTATCTACTCTATTGCGCTTCCCCAGGTCTGAGGTGGCGAAGGAAGTCTAGCGTAAAAGGTAGCGTTCAGTACACTGCGCAAGTTAGTGAATTTGCGTAGTTACGTCGCTAGCGAAAATTCGCCTGGCATAAGGGTGCGAAGTAACACTAGCGAAACTGCGCCAGCATTCGTTAGTGAACGCCCTAGCGCCCTAGGTGTCATTTACATCTACTACAGAAATTGTGGTTGTGCAAATTTCCCAGCAGTCAGTTGCACATAAAACCCCAGAAGGTATAAAAGGGAGCTCTTTCAACTCCTTATAGTTGCGCTTTGCATCAATCAATCCTTCCTGCCTCCTGACCTGAATCAAGCACATTTGTGCCTATTGATGCTCCCTGGAACTACCTCCACCTCTGGACCAGGCAGCAGCTCCAGAATTCTCTCTATACTCTGCGTCAATAGGTGCAAAGCCCTTGTGTGTAAAGAATCAGGTGCACATGTCACTCTTATACTGAACACTGGATATCGTGCCAACTGGTGCAAAAATCTGGCTGTAATTGCATTAGGCACAACGCCCCCTGGGGAGCACATTGATGCTGGAATTCTAGGAAAAAAAACTGTATTATGGGAAAAAAAACATGGCGATTGCGCTTGAAATTGCACTTTGATCACTGCACTCAAAAGTGCCCCCCTGTAGTACTGGAACTAATCTAACATGTTTTTCATTGATACAACATCTAAACATATCCCAAACCATATCATTAAATGTACTAGGGACCAAAAACGCAACCTGTAGTTCCTGTTCACGTGTTAAAGTTAATTGGAAGGCCAGAAGAAACCTAAAGCAAAACTCAATTGAAAATGATTGTTTCCTGCAGCATGCAAAAGGGCTGCAGCTTATCTAAATAAGGAAATAAGCAATAGTTATTGAAGTGAGAGCTCAAACTTCCCAATGGTGAAAGCAGGACTGCTCCTACATTGAGTAGAACTTCCAGGAAACAATAACCTCATTTTGTGCGCAACAAAGAGGAACTTCTGACCTTCATGAATTTACTGAACTAATTACATTAACACATGACTCCTTGTAAGAATAATAGTACTAAGTCTAAAAGACACAAGCTACAAGTGCATTTGACAATGCAACATCTTACAGTACTGGTTATATAGTAAGCATGTATGTCTTTATTTATATAGTGCTACATGTATAGGCAGTGTGGTACAATTTTAGCTGCACCGTAACACTACAAAGTTTGCCCAAGTGCAGTAATCAATAACAATCACAAAAATGTTTTAAATGTTATATGTGTCAAAATTAACACATTTGCTTTTAAACAGGTGACCAATAAATGTTACCTGGTTGATATAGGTTACTGCATCCGGGCAAACCTAGTGGGGCTCATTTATAAACACTGGGCAAGTTTGCACCTGGGCAGTAACCTATGGCAACAAATCAAATATTTGCTTTCATTGATCAACTGCCATCTGCCTGTAAAAAGCCATTCACTGATTGGTTGCTAAGGGTAACTGCCCAGGTGCAAATTTGTCCAGTGTTTATAAATGAGCCCCAGTGGGCTTTCTTATTACATAACCCCATAGGTGCCTTGTATTAGGAGACACAGGAGGAAGGAATTTTCTTCTCAGTAGAGCGGAGTATATAAGTTATTCTCAGTACAGGTATGAGATCCATTATCTGGAAACCTGTTCTCAAGAAAGCTCAGAATTACTATAAGGCCATTTCCCATAGCCTCCATTTTAATGAATTAAAAAGCATTTTCTTTTTCTCAGTAATAATAAAATTGTTCTTGGTTCCAACTAAGATATAATTAATCCTCGCTGGAGGCAAAACAATCATATTGTGTTAATTAATGTTTAAACTTTTTTAGTAGACTAAAGGTATGAAGAACCATATAATGAGAAAATCCCAGGTCCCAAGTATTCTGGATAACAGGTCCAATACCTGCATTATATTGAATATTACAGAGCAGTATGTAATGCTTGACTAATTACTAGCGCTTTATTGGGTTGATCTGAAATATGCATACATACAATTTGTAAAACAATTTCCCCACAAACTTCTTTTTAAAGATTAAATATATTCTATTTATATAGTGGTTGTTCTGATTATTAAGTACCACGAAGTCCATTACAGCAATGAATATTTGCAGGGTTCTTACAGAATTCCTCTTTGGTTGAACTTATTAATTCTCCTCTTTGGTACTTCCAAAAGTCTTTGCCTACACAAAAAGTTCAGAATGGGACCCTGCTCTGCGTCATTATGTTATCTTCCCTTCTCTGGTGTTCGTTCCACACTCCAAAACATACAGGCAGGTTGATTAGCTCCTGTGTACAGCAGTATCCATAGACTGTAAATACTAAAAAATCTGTACTAAACAACTGTATACTTTTCTGTGGACTAGTCTGAATCAAGTACATAGTACAGGATGGGATCAGTTATACGGAAACCCGTTATCCAGAAATTACGAGAAGGCCATCTCCCATAGACTCAACTTTATCCAAATAATCCAAATTTTTAAAATTCACCATGTACCTGATCCAAACTAAGCTATAATTAATCCTTATTGGAAGTAAAACCAACCTATTGGGTTTATTTAATGTGTAAATGATTTTCTAGGAGACAAGGCATGAAGACCATGGAAAGATCAATTATCCAGAAAACCCCAGGTCCCACACGTTCTGAATAACAGGTCCTATACTTGTACTGTTTTATTATTATAGAGAAAAAGAAAATAATCTTTAAAAATCTGGATTATTCAGATAAAAAAGAGTCTATGAGAGACAGCCTTTGCTTAATGCTTTCTGGATAACAGGTTTCCAGATAATGTATCCCATGCATATTTTCCTTTAATCAAGTATTTTTATTAAGACATTAGAAACCCAGTATGGACCAAGACTTTTTCGATCATGTACATTTGTATAACAACATCCATGCTAAATACAGAACTTAGAGTCATTTTGAGCTCTGCAGGGCACATTGTATTTGGCTTGCACTAGAGCTCTCACCTTAATGGCTTATGTCTACTGTATATAACAATTTGAAACGCAAAACCATAAATTACATTTTCACATGTAATGTGCTTAGCTACATGCTAAAACGGTGCTGATTTTTACAACTCATTTACTGTATATTCCATAATCTTTGTGAAAAAACTCTAGAGGAAACCCCATCTTTACCCAGAAGCCTCCAAAAGCTATAACATTGGACCCACAACTGAAATGAATTGTACTTTATGCACCAGAAACATACATGCTCTAAACTTCAAAAGCAACGGTTTGATTATATTCGCCTAAAGTACCGTGAGAAAGCTAGTTTGCAAGTGATGTTTGGGCTGTTCCAAGAGATCAGGGTCGGTGTGGTCTTTGACCTCCACATTACACAACTCTCATGTAAAACATTGGTGTTTATCCAATAATACAAAATGTAAAAAAAAACAATTGGACACAGTAGGGTTTTCCCGTGGAATGAAATAGTTAGATGTGTGAAATAAATGATGAACTTCTAACTTTTTATGGGTGGGGATTAGGCACACAATGAAGACACTATGCTCCTGTAAGAGGAGAAGGCCAGTTTCACATATCATGCAGGAAGCACATGTTGCTGTGATTGTGCAAGCAGAGGGGGTGATAGCTCTGTCCCTAGATGTTCCAGCCATAACAGTGTTGTTGAGAAAATAGTGGAAGGCAGAAACATGGAATGTGATGGCAGACAATCCCCAGCTGGCTTAGCTGGCCTACCCAGTCTTTTACTTTCAGAGTTCAACATATTTAATATCATTTGAAGCCAACATGGACAACATCAGATAGTTTCCACCTCTTTGCACTATAAGTTCTTACCACATCCAATCCTTCCTGCTTTGAGAATTATACCTATTCTTACATAGAAGTATGCCTAGTTCTTTCATAGTATCCTCAAATCCTTTGGCTTTGTCTAGCAGCACAACTGCATCTCCTGAATGCCAAGGGCATATGGCTGATAATGACAGCTGTACAGTTGGAATAGAAATTGCTGATGTGAATTCAGGCCGTTGACATACAGATAACTGTTTAACTATTTTACAAGCAGAGCTATCAAACATCTATAGAAGATAAAAAGTTTTTGCTATACTTTCTAACACCGATTTTGGCAAAGTTGGTAAAGGGACATAGCAAATGCAAAAATAGTTTGAATATCGAATGGTCGAATATGGCTACTTCGACCATCGAATGGGCTACTTCAACCTTCGACTACGACCCTCGACTTCGAATCGAACGATTCGAAATAAAAATCGTTTGACTATTCGACCATTCGATAGTCGAAGTACTGTCTCTTAAAAAAATTCTTCGACCCCCTAGTTCGCCACCTAAAATCTACCGAGGCCAATGTTAGCCTATGGGGAAGGTCCCCGTAGGCTGCCTAACAATTTTCTGATCGAAGGAATATCCTTCGATCGATAGATTAAAATCCTTCGCACGTTCGATCGTAGGAATAGTGGTAAATCCATCGACTTCGATATTCGAAGTATTTTACTTTGACGGTAAAATTACCCTAGGTAAATGTGCCCCTAAATGTGTTTTGTTGTTTTTTTTTCGTTTTTACTGATTTATGTTAAGAATACTCATTTTACAGAATGAACACACAATGTATGGCCTCCTAGTCAGTGAACAATGCACCCATGTTTTACACTTTGCACACTTGCTTCCAGCCTACCAAATTGTTCTGCTCCTTATTTTAAAACTGACTGTGCTATATTATTAGTTATTATTATTAGTACTCTTTCACTTTTTCACAGGGGAAATTGTAAATCACCCCACAGTTTAACATGGTTTTCAAGAACAATGCTATGGGAGAGAAATCCATATAATTATAGAAAGAGTACCAGTAACAGACTTAAGTAATATCTTTAGATACAGTCTGCTACCATTTCTCTAACACATCCCTCCTACTAATTATGTTTGATAATATGACTGAACATTTCATGTCTAATAATTTCCCACTTTGCACCGTCTGTAGATTTATACCCCATGCTGTCACAATAGTCATGGATTCTATTGCTCATCAAAGGGCATGCAAGAGGACACAGGCAAAGGAGTTAACATTTCACTCTTCTTTGAGTTTGCAGTCTGTAGCATGTTCTCTTTGTGCTTGGATGGGATTCCTCAGGGTACTCCTGTTACAGTCTAAACTTAAGCATAATGGCACGTTAATTAGCTCCTGATGAAATCATTCTTTAGAGCGTGTATGTGTAAGCCCCACTGGGGCAGGGACTGATGTGAATGACTAAATATTCTTTACAAACTCTCAGTTTGTGCTTTTTGTTTGTCCTTCTTTCCTTCTAGATGAGATTTTGTTAGAAATTGTATTTGATTTGTTATTTCAACCATAGATACACTTTATAGGAAATACACCTCCAGAATGCATTTTTCTAGTGAGATCATTTTTGTGATTGAGCCAGTTTCTTTCCAAAACCTTTGCGCTACAGTTTGATTTGTTTTTTCTTCATTTAAATTTCTTGTTTCAGTATCAGCTTCTCATTAAATGCAAGTTCAGGGTTGATGGACTATATTATATTCATACTCACTGCGATCCCTACAAAACTGTGGTCAGGTTCAGTTCTGTGGGGGAACGTCCATGCAAAATCCTCAGACACAGCATCGGCTGTGAGCACACACATGAAGTTGATTTTGCAATGAAATTTTTTTGCACAGAAATCCTGTACGTGCTCCCTGGCTGTTGCAGTGCATTGATAACATGGAGCTAATGGGAGTGGATCAGCCTTCCCTCCAACCACATTTATATGCAGTCAAAAAATGCCTAGTGTGCCATTGGCAGAAGTGTTTTTTTTCTTTATTCAATAGATGTCTTTTGCCATTTGATTTCTTTTTTGATTTTCTTGTTGAAAACATAGCTAGACCTAATAAAACCACAACCCATGGGATTATCATTCCCTAGACAGCAAATGTTTTTCAGTAAATTTCAGCATCTCAGGATTAGCAGGCAAATAATAATTGCTTCACAAAAGAAAAATAATACATTATACAGTATTAGACGGGATTTAGATGCCCGCATGACAACATCTTTGTCTCGGTGATATATTCATTGGAGTATTCAAAGCAAATCTCTACTTTTAAAAGCAGTATCTATGTATTAAAGGGTTTACAGAGGTTTTAAACAGTTGATGGGCTATTTACGTCCTCAAGTACAGTATGCAAAGTATAATTTGGGAAGCAATTCACCATGTTTTTACCCAGAATGCAGCATTTCTTTCCAAAATGGGAATATGACATATGCAAATGGGTGGAGAATGGGAGGCAGAGGTGCAACTGGCTTTTCAGTCACTTAATTTGTGGAGGGTGTAGCTAGAGGTCATTTGACCCAGTACAACATTTTATTCAGACCTCCTCCGTAGCACCCCCAACAAATACAAGTTGATAAACTCATATTCCTCAGATCCTTCTTGGGAACTGGCCCCTTCAGACTACAGCTGATTTTCCTTTTGTAGTGAAAGGTCAAATTGTAAGTGCTCATGTGGCCCATGGTACTTGCATCTGTGGCAAACCTTCTTGAATTATGTATAGCTGTTTCTCACTAACACGGTACAAGAATAAGAGGAGATCAAGGTCAATGTCAGAATTGTGTTGGTAGCGTTAAACCACACTGTGTTAGTATCAGACTAAGAATATACCCTTGAATGTCCTAGACTTATTGGGTCACCTAGTGGTTCTAAACACACAGTCTAAACCCTACTACAGTCTCTTATTTTGTCTGACATGCTATTAAGTGGTTTTGCCTTACCATAACATTTTATAACTTTCATAGATTTTCCTAGTGTATACATTTTGCTAAACTATTCTTTTAGAATACATCAGGGTAACAAAACAGCAGTGCTGCAGGAATGTTGTGCTTTAGAAATGTGCACATGGTTTTCCTGTTGTTTTTAAAATGACTAATGTCTAAAGCTGAATGTACTGCTCATACAAGACTAAATGTAAATTAATGTCTTGGAATAGAAATGTTATAACAACACACTTTTTACCATTAAGGGAATACTTTTTAAGCTTGTTATAAAATATCTGAATGTGTTCTGTGTTAAAGTACCGGTTTTTACATGCAGTGGCTGTAATTCTGGTGAATGCACTTTAACATACATGTTATTCTGTCAAAAGTGGCTAAAACACAATGGCAACATTTAGAGCAGGCAGTGGGAGTATTTTGCATACAGAGCTGTTTGCATTCCCTTGCAACAAAAGAGACCATAGTCTGCAGCATTTGTGCCCGACCTCAAATGTATACTGTACATCATCGCTTGGAACGGCTCTGACTTGAATCATGTAAAATGAACCCATATGGGTATTAGAATTCCATAGAAACAATAGCATGCTTAATAAATGAGGAATCATTTGCTAAGGATTGCACAGTGCAAAAATTTGTCATATTGAGCTCAGCATTTTCCCCCAAAATTGAGGCAGAAAACCAGAATAATTGCACCCACTGCAATCAGGCACAAACTACATTTTATGTCAGATACTGGTACACAACCATTTATGCCAGTTACCAAGGCATAAGACATGGGTGTTAATGTACATGCCCTTTAATTTACACTTGATTCAGCCTCGCCCCAATAGGCACTCTTCCATTTACTGCTTGTTTAGGTAGATATTAGTTACCCCATGTACCAAAGTAGGTGCAATGAGCAAACTGACAAGCACAAGTCTGTAGAAGCTCATTATAAATGGCAGTATCATGTACCAATTCTAGAGTGAACAGCAATGAAAAAAACAAGCCTTTGTTCAAAGTAAATCCAAGATTTAAAAGAAGAAAAAAAAAGTAATAAACAACAACAAACAAGAAAAAGCATACTGTATGTTTATCTACCACAGCTGGAGCCTTTGTAATAAAAGTAGCAGGTTTTATATTCAACTGCCTGATAAATATTTTAATTGATTCATGATGGAGAGCGCAAGAAACAGATGCAGGAAAGAGAAAGGAGAACATTTTTCTGGGCTAAATTTGAGTTTCCTTAAAAAGAGAACTAGTGGCATAAATGAGTGCAACAGGCAAGTAACTACAAGTCATTTACTGAGGTGAGATTCCTTTCTGATGACTCGTGGCTTTGCTTGCTTCTCCAAGATTTGAAGTAGCTGTCAGTGCTTTCTATTCTATATCTTTTTAGAGCTGTGGTAAAACGTGTAATAGTTATAATTGTTATTTATCATTATTACTATTATTATTATTAATAATAATGATAATAATAAAAAAAACAGACATCCAAGTGCCCAGGCAATGAGACAGCTATTGAAACTGTACATCAATGAGGACTCTAGTCTCAACAGCTGCTCTATATTTCATGGCCCCTCAGCAAATTTTTGATCTACCATCTTAGTTAGTTACACCCTAATTATTCATATGTAGGCTTTATGGAGAGGGAGTAATGTGGTCCAAATGCATCTGGGCCACCTGATAGGGTCCCATGAGGACAAAGAATCAGACAAACTAAAATTGTAACCCACCTCCAGGAGGGTTGAGCCATACTTTGAGAAAGCTGTTATACTGGACACTCAATGAGACAAGAATAACAGGGTCAATATCCCTGATGAAGTATGCACCATATGAAACACGTTGGGCTTGTATGATACTATAAAATTACTTTTAAACAAATACTGGGTCTTGCTGCTTTTGTGATCCCTAGTGACCAATGACCGAACCACTGCCCAAGCTACAGAAGGAGAACCCCCACGAAAGAACATCCGTTTACATGGACCACACCGAGAATCAGAGACGCTTGCTTGCAATCGTCACAAACCAGCTGAAACTGGCAAACAACACTTCTGCAAAAACCTGGGGAAGAACCTACGATTCAAATAAGTTATTTTTCTTCTGGTTGGTAAGTTTAACTATCTAGGAACCTAGGAGGAAGCAGCGTACCAGCAGTCAGCACACCAAACCCCTAAACTACCTTTGCTTTTTAAATTGTGGATGAGTGGATCCACATGTACATTTGGTGCTGCTAATTACCTCTAAGATCGGACCTCGCGTGGAGCTCACACCCAACTGTTACTTTTACTTAATCCCTGGGAGGGAAGTGATGCTTTATGGCACCTAATAACACAGTCAAACATGGTAACTGATTGTGCTTATTTTGCTGTTTACTTCCATTTGCATACAATGCATTTTCCCCAAATAATTTTTTTCTTGTCTCATTGGATGGCACCAGAATAGTTGCTTCGCTTGGACCATGAACGCATTTTGTAGCACAGACCAGTAAGTATGACTAATAGGCTCTATTTGTAGCTATTTTGAATTGCCTGTCTGAGCATGGTTGGCAAGCGGCAATACTGTTTGTGTGATGCCAATGGAAATCTTGCTTAGCACCAGAAAGTAAGATATCACTCTCTGAGAAACTATAGGCAACTGTAAATTAACAGCACCTGTCCTGAGTATCCGCAGCACAGTACTGTATTTAGCTAAACAGACTATAGCATTACAAGGGGTGGATTTAAGGTGTTCTATATTGCTTATCTTATACTTCCCCCATCTCCATCAGTTATTTATTAAAACTTGATTTTTTGTTCGAGTTTCTAAGGGCTATATTATACCCCAAACTGCTAAAAATCCAAAAATACTCCAGCTAAAACCTGTCAAGGTCATGTAGAAGTCAATGGCAGATGCTCCTGAAGATGTTTCTTGTTCGTGCAATAATATGAAAAAGTAGGGATTTTTGGGGCGACAACTTTTTTTGTTTTTAATAAAAAATTAGATAAATTAGTTTAATAAATGTCCCCCCCACATGGTTTGTTAGTGTGATTCTTTATAGAACAGTTTTTTCTATTGCAAACAAGTCAGCCATGTTGATTATATAGGTATTTTCCTTTGCCATCTTATGCTGAAATTGAAATCAGTTGACTTCTGCTACACCGTATCAAGAGTCAGAAAATATAAACAGCCAGACATATACTGCTTTAAATAAAAAAATAATTTACAAATAACTTAAAAATGTATAAGTACAATGTATTGGGAAGTTCCATAAAAACTCATTTTCTTTCATAATGCAAAGTATTTGGGTAGAGACCACCTATAATGATGATTTTGGCCAAAATTTTGTTTGCAGTTAGCCATTGCACTTCCTGCTGGTTTCCCAGGCTTTACTGGAGAGAGAGAACACTTTCTGCACTTTGAATTCTATAATGTCAGCCAATTAGCAGCTAGGCACACCTAAAGAAAACTGCAGTATATGTCCCCCCCACTGTGAAGGCAGAGCTGTGATTGGCTACCCACACCTTACTCTGCTTATGGAGAAGTACCATTAGGCTTCAAACATGCTTGGATTCTTTTTAAGCAAGTGAGGCTTCTGATATTAACACTGTTTAATATTTATAAAGCTGTGTAAAAAAATAAACATTTTTATACACAAAGCAATGGCACATTGATGCCAAGGTACACTGTGTAGAATCATGTATATTATAAAAATGGGTTATGGTTTTATGCAGTTATAGGCCCTAGTGTAAAATTCTGTTATTAAAGAATACCCGTTTGTCCCATTGATTTAATAATTCTAGAGTAACAGAAAACATAAACCACAATTAGCAGGGTGTATTACGATTTATGGTTACTTGGGATAAAGGCTGAACTTGATGGATTTCTATTATTTTTCTATTGTATAACTGGCATAGTCAGTTGTGTTTAATTCATTGTAAGATATCAACCCCATGTATATAGTACATAGTAATAAAGCCTCAGGGTTCCTGCAGGTTGTTTCTGTGTGTATGTTGTATAGCATTACATTGTGGACACTGTAGGTTTTATTAAAAAATTAGTTTGTTATTTTAATTTGAGAAAAATCAATTGAAACATGAAATGACTGCACTGTGGATTAATTAAAAAAAAACACAAAAGCTATAGCAAAGAGTGAACCAGGGCCAATGGAAAGATCCCCTCAGGTCAAGAGACACTGCTAAACCTGCTAAACTACTTAAAAAAAACACATGCCTTTAAACAATCATCATGGCTAACATGAATTAACATTGTTTATTGACAAAATCCCCACTCAATCCAGACAATCCAAAACCACAGCATCTGTGAACACAATATGGAGTTCTAAAGACGTACCAATAAAATACATTGCTCTCATTACAGAAAAATGCTCTTCATTACATAATTTTCACCATAAGTCATACAAACTACTTCAGATCCTGTCAAATTTACCAAGTTAGAAAATACTCTAACTGCTGGGAATCCTTTAACCTTTACAGATAGATCTTAGGCCAGGTGGGTGCATAAGAATGGTATATTGATGGGCAGTTGGAGCTTACGGTTTTACTTTTAGGATGGTATTAAGGGTTTGTTTGTTGTTAAAACTGAAATAGCATGAGGCATTCTGGTACATTAAGCCCAGAAAAACCAAATGTGCCAGAAAGGTAAAATCAATGGGGGGGTGCCAAAATGTAGGCACCCCCAGTGATATAATGACTTACCTGATACCTCATGCCAGGCTCCTGTTATCAGAATATTTGGCTTCTGATAAACCTGGCCCTAGTGTGTAAATGTGATAAGGACTTTAGCCTGAAAGCTCCACTGGGACATAGACCGATATGACTGATGGACAATTTCCATCATGTAAAACAAAGGAGAATACCATTTTCTTTTTCTGCTTAAAGGAGAACTACACCCTAAAAATAAATATGGCTAAAAATACCATATTTTACATACAAAGTCTCAGCTTCTCAATAGCAGCAATGATCCAGGACTTCAAACTTGTCACAGGGGGTCGCCATCTTGGAAAGTGTCTTTGACACTCACATGCTCAGTGGGCTCTGAGTAGCTGTTGAAAAGCTAAATTATCCAGCAGAAAATGAGGTTGACCTGTAATATAAAATGATGCTCCAAGGCTGATTATTAAATGTTGATGCTATTTTCACTGATTTCTGAGCTACCATGTAGTAAATATCTGTATTAATTAGTAATCAGACTTATATTGTAACATTTATATTCTGTGTGTACTGTATATTGTGAGTGGGTCCCTAAGCTCAGTAAGTGACAGCAGCACAGAGCATGTGCAGTGAATCAGCAGAAAAGAAGATGGGGAGCTACTGGGGCAACTTTGGGAGCACAGATCTTCCCTGTGCTCCCAAACATAATGTACAATATTTCTAGCATACTTCTTTAGTTAAGCTTTAGTTCTCCTTTAAGAGGTTTACTTCTGAGTTGATCCTATCAGTTTTGATCCCTGAAGATTAAAGCACTGTTCTTTGAACGTGAGTAAATGGTTAACAATTGTACTGTGTACTATTCTCCTGGTGATTGTGCTATGTTCTGTAAATAAAGAGTTATAATTTGTTTGAAGAACCACTATTGCCCATTGATTTGTTCAACCTGAGGGCTGAAGTACTGCAACACCCTTCCTCCACTAAGTCCATGAGGACCAGTCCCAGAGATCAAGAGTCATATGTATTAGTATGGTTAATGAATAGTTCTGGAATACAGTACTTACATCTGGTTAAAGGTGATTGCCCCAAAGTAAATCTGCATCATGTAGTAAGTAAACAAAAATAACATTTTATATAAATGATGGCTTTTCATTATGTCCTGTCACTAATATAAATGCACTGCATGGTCAGTTTGTTCTGTGGGTTACTGGTCTACTTTCATGAGTGTCACACAAAGTGCTGAGCTGCTTTTCTAGAAGCATTCCTAAATATTTTAGCTTTATAAGCAAGTGTGCCTTAATGGACATTATCATTAGTTTGCTTTTTTTGTTTTATATTCAATGTTAAAACAGGGTTTTTTATCAGGAGGTCAGTGAGACAGATGTGGCCCTCCAAGATACGTTTATGGCCCACTGGCAGCCAAATAGCTCAACTGCATTGTTTGTATGATATTATTTTCATATTATCTGCCCAACCCAAACATACAGTATAGCAGCATCTTTTGTTATACTGTATGTTCGGTTGGGGCAGATAATATGACAATAACATCATACAAACTGTCTCACTTTCTTCTAGAAGTTTCTAGAATTTTCAAAAAAACCTTCTTACAGTATTATTCTCTGACATTTGACTATAGAAAAAGATCAAAAGTCACACAAGAAAGCTGCTTTTTTTCCATATATAAATAATACATTGAAAAATAAAGTGCAAAATGTTATTGAAAGTCAAAACTTTGTAGACACAAACACAAAAGGCCTTTGTACAGTACTGGACGTATACTGTTTTTCAGTATATTTGAGTGATGGTTTTGCTCTTTGCAGAAAGAACTGTTATACGTTACATATATTTTTGTATAATATAAACTGCACTATTCATGAAAGGTTTTATTAAAGAACAAGGATGCATGAAGTGTAATCTGTCAAGCCAAACTCTTGTGTATTTTACTTCTACTTCCATGCTTGAATTATTTAGTATTTAAGGTACAGTATTAAATTGTGGAACAACATTCAGCCATGAAAACTTCAAAATATTATATTGTCATCAATGTCTATGACTCACAGGACAGATGGAAAAATACTGAACTGTTATCTGAAAAGCAGACACCCTAATGCAAAAAGCATAAGAAAGAAACTTTATAGTTTTATATAATGCTTTAGTGTGGGGGATATGGTGGGAGAAGAAACTTGGGCATTTTGGAAAAACAATTCCATACAAGATAAAAAGCGAATAATTAAGCGATGATTAATACCATGACGATGCTACCTCCTACACGGAGTATTACTGATTCTGACCTGGTCATTCTGGGGAAAGCTAAGAATGCTCTTACTTATCAATTAAGAATGTCCTTTTTTCAGCAGACAATATGGTTCTCTTTCTGCACACAAGAGACGCTTAGAGGAAAGAATGCAAGTCAATGATAAAAGACAATGGACAGAGAAAAAACTGACTTTTCAGAGTAGTATTAAAATCAAAAAGAAAGACAGATTGAAAACTGAAAGCTTATACATTCCTCTGTCTTCTTATAATTGGATCCATTTCGTAATTACTTGATATATAAAACCTTTAAATAAATTTCACCTGACAAGCACTCTCCTGGCCCTTGTTTTCCACAAATATAAATTAGACATCTGGTTTGGGAACAGAGAAACATATCATACAGTTTGCTGTTATACTTTACAGTGCACAGACTTCAGAGAAATTCAAACTTTAATGTCTCGCCCTGGATCATATGCATGATGCCGAAAAGATTTATGTAGTGTATGTGTTTTGCAATGCATGGGCTCCCAAGACACACTCCAAACATATGGTTAAAGAAAAAAAAATAACATTTTGCAGCTGTAACAGCAGCTGAAAGCAATATTTGTCCATACCTTATTGCATAGCTGCTTCTGAGTCTTGAAACAAAATAGCAGAAGTCAATACTCCTCCAGCCAAGACTTCATTTTCCTCAATGCTTTGCATTCTTCTTATCAGGTTTGTTTTCAGCTTGCTTCTGCTGCATTGTTTCCTTAGCCAGAACCAGTAGGGGGTTATTTGCTAAGCTCCAAATACCTGAAATTCCCCGAAATCTTTTTTTGTGTTAAAATAGGCTTTTAAAAAAATCACAAATTTTTCAGAATTTATTAAACCCAGAGGGCTAAAAACCCGAAAATAAAAACACGGCATCTCAAACCTGTCGAGGTTGCATAAAAGTCAATGGAAACAGTCCCATTGATTTTTGGTTGTGTTGGGGGTTTCGGGCAACTTCACAATGTTTTCAGAGCTTTCGGTCAAAACTCCGAAAAATTTTGAGTTTTCGGCGGAAAATTCACGAACAAATCGTGAAAAACTGATCTTTTCCCGCAAAGGTAATTTTCGGGAAAATGTAATGATAAATAAGCGTTAAAACCCCGAGCGGGTTAGATCAGAGTTTGTAGCGGCCCATATTGAGATAAATTCGGACCTTGATAAATAACCCCCGTAGTGTACAGTATAGCCAGCTACAGACAGATACTGCTTCCAATACCAATTACATTTATAAATAATTTTAAAACCACTGAAAAATTGTAATGAACATATAAAGAAAAGTTGCTTTGAACTGCAAAATTTTACAGTGATGAGCAAATGTAATAAGCACTTGCAGACATCTATTGCTCATATACTGCCATTATGCCACATATTTGTCATTAACATAGAAATGCATTTCAGTAAACAAGTTACATATATACAGCAGATGCTAAACCAAACTTAACCACCTAATTATATCCACAGAACGAATCATATGAATCAACATGAAGAGGTCACACAAGAAAGTGTACTGAACTAAATGGCAGATTGAAAATTATAATAAAACTGGCATCCAGCTCCTAAGTGTCAGTTGGACAGCCTTTACTAAACAATTATGTAGTTAATCAGCCTGATAAGCAGAGCATATGCATGTGCTATGACAACACTGCATGATAATGTCATATGGCAAATGCTTCATCTACGAACACACAAGCCAATTAAAAATCCCTTCTGCCCTATGAAATTAATGAATGAAATTAATAGTCACAGGAATTACAATTGTATACAATAAAAAGAGAGTTCTTCACAAAACCACTTTATGTTATTTATTATTTTATTATACTCGTGTTCATTATAAAGCCTCACCCAATACGACACTGTCAGTGAGGCTAAACATTAATATTAAAAAAACTATATTCTTCCTAAAAGAAGAATGTAATTTACACACAAAATTATTTTTTTAGTATATAACAAATTTCTGTTCCACACCAGCCAAGAAAAATAACAAAATATACATTTTTAGTGTTTTGCGCTCAAGCTCCATTATTAGCTTCCCTTAGCTAATAAACTGTTACAGATATATGAAAATAACCCTGTAAAAGCCAGCCTGCTATGGCATTAGAAGAAATAAATTACAATATTAAGATATTTACACCAAGTCTCATTGTATTGGCCTTTTATCAGATAACAGTTTGGGAAATAATGATGCAGTCCATAAAGAAAAAGATTAGACGTGCAGAGAAGGTCAAATAGTTGTGTTATAGATATATATATACAGTGTCATGCATAAGTTTGGGCACCCCTGGTCAAAATCCATGTTTTGTTAATTTTGTAATAAAAAGTAGGAAATAATAACTGCAGAAATCAGTCTATAAATAAACAACATATCTGCAAATGTTAATGCACAGTTATATATTTTATTTCACAAACAATAAAATATAAGAGTAAAGAAAAAAACAATTGTGGCAGGTGCAAAGGTTTGGACACCCTTCTGCTTGTCTAGTGACTTTTTCACTGACCATAATTCCCTCATTATTCCTTAATATCCATTAGGAGTTGACACCTTTGGAGAGTGTAATAAAATCTTTGACACTCCAAACTTTGAGCTGGCATTCAATAATCATGGGTTCCTCAAGGCAACTGAGAGGATCTGAAAATGAAGCAAATTGATTCCTATAAAGTATGGGAAGGCTATAAAATTTCTTGCAGGTATGCAAGACAGCATCTAGACAAGCCAAAGGCCTTTTGGAAACATGTACTTTATAGTCACAATCACCAAAGATTTGTTTTGGTGAAAGCATGAGCATGAGGGTCCTTAGAGTCCTCTATAAAACTGGGGAAAAGAGCTTGAGAATTTATACACGTTCTACTACTAATTCCTGAACTGTCACGTGCCTTCGACTGATGTAGCCACCAGCTCTCATTTGTTATCCAAATCTCCTGTCCAACTCACTGTAAAAGTGAAGTTTTTTGTGTTACATTTTTTTTCTTGTACAAAAATATGATCTGTTCTTGTGTTGTGACATCTCTACACAGAAGAACTCTACTAAATAATAATGAATCAACCCATGGCTGGAACTAGGGGTAGAAAAATTCACTGGCACACGTGGCAGATTCAAGCAGGGCCAAGCCCTTGCGATTTATTCGTGAAAAACAGCTGAATTTTTCTACCTGTTGGATTGTAAGGGTTCTGATCCCTCCATCATTGTGCACCGGGCTTCTATCATTTTTATAGTCCAGGCCCTTGCCCCCCTGTGGCAGGTAGCTGCCGTGCAGTCTTACCCCACCCACTTGTCCACATGCACATGGGGAGGGGTCTCCCAGGTTGTCTAGGGTGCCTGGCGGCTTGACATGACTTCCCAAATATGCTGTGAGGAGCGCCCATTGGCGATCCCTTCCTCTTTGGCGCCATGGGCAAGATGGCAGTGTCCAGGAATCCCACTCGCTACATTGCAGAGCTATGACACCAGCACATCAATCCGTCAGCGTGCAGCATCATTATGTCCGTGCCTGATGACGGCCTGTCCATTTTTGACACCAAATTTGAATTTAAAAAGATGACCAGTTACTTGCCCAAAAGTAGGTTCTACTTCTTGTACGTTCCTGGGTTTGATTCTTCTGCTTACTAATTCCTGCTCCTGACCTCGGCTTTGTTTCTCAAATATGTTCCTCTTCTGCCTGAACTGACCTGGATACGACCACAAGTTTCTTTAACCCCTTGGATATCACCCAATTGGACTTTATTGCTACAGCTTCCTCCTTGGTCCCTACTTCCCTCCTAGACCTTGACACATGCCATCATTACCTTCTACAACTGTGAAGATTTAGCAAAGTGTAATTGTAATCATCTGCATTTCAGTTTTCATAGTTTTATTATCACTCTTCATTCACTCAAACTACAGACATTCCATTTAATGACATCTACATTTATTCCTTTTACTTGCATTATTTACAGTTTTCTTATTATAGACTTATTAACTGAGAAGGAAAGTTAACATCACTGTGGGGGTGCCAAATGTCAGGTTACCCCCCAGTGATTTTAATAGCTTAGCTAGGTTGTCACTCCATAGAAAACTGCACTGGCTTGGGATATTTCTGTGCAAGCAGCGATCCTCTTTTTTCCTCTTCTTCTTTCTTTTGTTGGGTCCGTTGCATACAAGATACAGTTTTATGCTTTCGCTCTATTGCATACAGTATGCAAGACTGAAAGCAAAGAAAGAAGATGTGGAAGAAAATCGCTCCATGGTGCTCCTCCAGAAATGACTTGGACCCAAAACCCACCACCCCAGTGATTATAACTTTCCTTCCCCTTTAATGCACTGTTAATACACCCTATGCACTAAAGGTGGCCATGCACAGGCTGATAAAATCTGCCGACAGAAGATGTTGGCAGCTTATTTGTCTGTGTAGGGGGCCTTACGACAGGCTTCCCCAATCAATATCTGACCCAAAATCTGAAAAATATCTATTGGACAGGTTTAAAAATCCCGTGAGAGCAAGGACCGCATGTGGCTTTTGCTTTGACCTTCTGTATTCCTGTTATTGTTATCTGATCGTTGAACCCACCTCTAGGATCTTTGTGTGTATGGCTACCTTAAGGGGCTTATATAATCCATATCAACTAATAAGCAGTTAGTTTGGGCTGTTGCAGTAAGAATGATGGAAGCAAATTTCTGGTTACTATTTATTTACTTAACTTTTACTCATTTTACTGCATAACTTAAGAAATATGCTGACTTGCATGTTCCACTGTTATTACTGGAGATATTATTCAGATTAAAACAAAAAGGAATTTCCTCAGTCTTTAGCTGATTAGCTGAATGCAGCTGTGCAGCTTGTCAATTGTATTTATCATTTTTGGGAAACAAGCACAATCACTTAAATTACTGAAATATTTAATTTTTTTTCTTTTGTCGCTTTCTGGAAGGTAACACTTTCCTAGTACAGGATGACCAAGATGGTTCAATTTTGAGTGCAAAGCTCTGATTGTGGCCCATGCCAACCTGGCAACATCTCTAATAGGATCTTTTATCTCCAAACCCATTATCCAGAAAGCTCCGAATTACAGAAAGGCCATCTCCCATAGACTCCATTTTATCCAAATCATTAGTGATGGGTGAATTTATTTGCCAGGTGCGAATTCGCAAAACAGCTGCGAAAATTTACTGGCGTCAAAAAAAATGTCGCCGGCATCCATTTCTCGCCGTTTTGCAAATTTTTCGGCGAACCGAAATGGCGCAAATTAGCCCATCACTACAAATAATCCAAATTTTTAAAAATGATTTCCTTTTTCTCTGTAGTAACAGTACCTTGTATCTGATCCAAACTAAGATATAATTGATGCTTATTGGAAGCAAAACCAGCCCATTGGGTCTATTTAATGTTTAAAGGCAGCTATTTCGCTCAAATGTGGAACCGTTTGCCCCAGGAAGAAAGAAGAAGACGGAAGTGGATCGATCTGTGGTGCTCACTGGTATAACTACGGGCTGGTGCAGTTTTCTGCTGATAGGAGCACTGGCCCGGGGTTTCAGGTAAGTCAATACAATCACTTGGGGGTGCCTAACATTTGGCACCCCCAAGTGCTGCAAGCCTTTCCTTCTCCTTTAAGGTATGAAGATCCAAATTATGGAAAGATCCATTATCCGAAAAGCCCCAGGTCCCTAGCATTTTGGATAGTTTCCATACATGTATTTGTTGTAATGTTGTAATATCTGGCTCCAAATATGCCATATGTTAATTTCCAAATATTGCTCTAACCTAGTGGCCTCCAGAACTTCTCTGTTATACACCACCAAATAAGCAGGTCAATTCACTAAGAAGTTTAAAGGAAAATATACAAAACACTAACCATTAGTAACAAAATGCCACAGTTGGAGTAATCCATTATTACCATTAAAATGTTTTCTCTTGAACAGATGACCAGTAAATTAAACCTGCGTATTGTTGTTATAGCTTACTGCACCTGGGCAAACCTAGGAGCATATTTTTTAACATTGGCGACAAACATCACTGGCGATGTTGCCCATAATAACAAGCATAGTAACAAGCAATTATATTTGAATAGTCACCTACAAGCAAACATCTGATTGATTGTTATGGGCAACATCACCAGAGAATGGTTTTCTCCAATGTTAATAAATATGCCCTAAAATGTGTTTTATCACATAACCCCATAAATACCTTATATCTCTATAAAGGGGATCTAAACCCAATAAAATGAATTGATGCAAACTTACTCTGAGCAGTTTTTGAAATATTTCTCATACCAGGCTTTAGGCTCAACCGAGAGCCAGCAATCTGTGGGTTATCTGACTGCAGTTAACTGAATTAAAATTAGATCAAGACCAATATTTTTTGTGTTAATGTTTGTTTCTGTGGGTATATTACTGCAGGACTAAAGTAAATTAAAAATAAACACTGGTTATGCCAGTGATGCCACTACACCATGCATTCCATTACTGGCAGCTAAATGAGAGCTTGTAGCTGAATTATTTGTGCAGCACTTTGGGAACTACATATTCTAGTTTGTTTATAGCACCACATGTAGTCATTAGACTAATTCACTACTATGAATCAATACTCTCAGAGATTAAGATGTAAGCTAAACTCATAACAGAACAAATAATTAAGACCCTGCATCATTACAAAGCGGGAGGGCTGAATTTGAGAAAGTACTACCTGTGCTGCCATTCAATGCATTTTTGGGTATGAGATCTTAATGCCACTGACCTCATAAATATTGCAGTGCACATTAAATGGACTGGTTAACAAATTAATATTTAAACAGGCTTGGAGTTCACAAATCTGATTTTGCAGTGTAACACCCCCCCCCCCCCCATCCTTTATTGGCACACCAGGACTTTTTGTGGGCCTTGTCCCATGTGGCGTTCACATTCTAACTTTGATTTTTGGGGGCATAAATATCATAGAGTAAAATTAGAGCTCATCACAGTTCCCCAGAGTAAAATTCCATCACTCTCTATTCATTCCTATATTCCAAAGGGCCGATTCTCACTTTCACCCATTAATAAACAGATCTTTAAAAATCCTATAGAAATGAATAGAGTAGGGGAATTTCACTCTGGTGAACTGTGGCAACATACCATAGCTTGCATGTCATTCAGACGCATGTTACTACACAAGTTACTACTAAAACCTGTACTTACCACCTGTCTACTTGGTTAAAGGAACAATAGAATCAAAAAACAAAAGCGTTTAAAAGGAGAAGGAAAGTCATGCTGCACTTGGGGGTGCCAAATGTTAGGCATCCCCAAGTGTATTGACTTACCTGAAACCCCGGACCGGTGCTCCTATCAGCAGAAAACTGCATCGGCCCGGGGTTATAACAGTGACCACCACAGATCACTTCTCTTCCGTCTTCCGCTTTCTTTGTGTGGCTGCGCATGCAAAGTAGAACAAAAAGCCGAACTTTAACTAAAAAGTCGTCTATTTTGTTAAACTGCGCACACGTTGCCCTGGGAAATTTGAAGCAAGAAGAAGCTGGGTGAGGATTGCTCAGTGGTATAATCCCGGGCTGACGCAGTTTTCTGCTGATAGGAGCACTGGCCCGGGGTTTCAGGTAAATCAATACAATCACCTGGGGGTGCCTAACATTTGGCACCCCCAAGTGCAGGATGACTTTCCTTCTCCTTTAACGTAAAATATAATGTACTGTTGCCCTGCACTGGTAAAACTGGTGCTTCAGAAACACTACCATAGTTTATGTAAATAAGCTGCTGTGCAACCTTACAAAAAGACAAGACTCACGTTACAATTCAGATAAGCTCTGTAAAATATAATGGTGTTTTACAGGTTTATGCTTTATCTGCGATTTAACCTGTGCCATTTAGCCCTATTTCAACTGTCTCCATTGCTACACAGCAGTTTGTTTAAATGCAAGATAGTAGCTTTTCTGAAGCAAACAGAACATAAAACACTTTAATTTTTTGTTGTTACCTTAAGACATTAAGTACAAGGCTTTCTTGCATTTGACTGTGTAGTAACCTGCACTAGATTTTTTAATTGACACAAACAATCCCACTGTGCAAGTTTGAGCCATATCATTTTTAGATGGGTAAGGAAAGTTGAACTCTTGAAGAAAAGGCACAACATAGTAGTGTAACACTGTTATACTTGCGCACAAATATCTGCACTTTATATACTAGTAATTATTCTGAGATCCGGTTTCCTGCCCTCTTTACTTTAATGCACTATTCTGAATGTGGCATGACTATTTGGAAATAGGCACCAAAATATGACATACCAAAAAAGGAAAGAAAAACAATTGGTTATAATTATGACTTGCCTGCTTTTGACATGTTAGTTCACGAATAGTTGCAAGTAAAATAATAATCCACACAGCTGTCAATGGTAGTGTGAAATGGACTTAAACCACATTTATAAAACCACTAATGTGTGTGAGCACAGAGTAACAGTGGTAGTGTTTCCTTACCTGCATAGTGGTCAAATACAGTGGGAACGTACTGCTCAGGGAAAGCATCATTGGCATAACTCATCAACAGGCAGGTTTTGCCAACTGCGCCGTCTCCAACCACCACACACTTCAGCATCCTCTTCATGCTGCTCATACTGCTGCATCCCGTGCGCTCATTTTCCTCTCTCATATTCATTTCTCGCTGCTGCTGCTGCACACGGCTACCACAGCGCACAAACACCAACTCCAAGTTCAAGTTTCTATTCCTGGGAGACTGAATTTTCAGGAAATCATAATAAACTGTTATTTGCTGTTGCAATATCCTCTGATCATGGTTGTGTTTCAGAGAGGGCTGTGATGTGGGGGGATACTTTTTTCAGACACTTCATTGCTACAGTTACTTGCAGGATGATCTCATTCTGACCCACGCAGCACACACATTATCTGTGCAAGAAAAGAAATACACAAATGCAATCAACCTCTTGGATATAGGGCGTCCCTCCTGCTGTGTAACCCAAGAGATCACAGCTTGCTGTTAATCCACTTCATCCTTCACTTGTGTTTGGGGTCTAACATGGAGGAGCCCTGAACATTTTAATGGAGTTTTCCCCCCTGCCTTTCTCGGGTTCGCTCTCTGTCAGGAAATCATGGGTTTCCTGCTGAATTCCATATTAGGATCAGTGGGCTGGTGAACTGCTAGAAACAATGGAAGCTCTGTGTGTGTTTGTATTGTACAGGAACTCTGCCAGGACATAGAGTTAGAAAAACACTAGAGGTCTCACTGCAGGCTCCACAGTGAGACTTCCTGTTCCTTATCCTGCACACAGAGCTGGCTGGAGAGAGGCACATGATGTCACCTCAGTGCGGCTGTAAAACTGGCTTTGTTCTACAGGCAAGGAGGGAACAGCACACACTTTATGTTTAACCCCTTTCGCTGCCAGAGCAGGGGGATAATAGTAGGTGTGCTCCCTTCCCTCAAATTAATTCTATAAACTTTCATTCCTAGTGTTTCTCTGGTAATCACTGACCTCCCCCCTCATTACAAAGGGCAGATGGTGTGCTTTACTTTGCCTTTATCTTGTGAGGTAACTGGAGGTTAAACCATGCACCACACCAGTACTCGAGTATTTATATAGGCTTGAGAGAGTTGCATATATTTGTGGCTCCCTGTGTTTCACAGCAGAGTTTATGCCTCCTCAAGTGATACAAGAGCCACAGTGACAGCTGCATTCATCTACTTTCCCAGGCTCCAGATCCAGTGTGCAACAGGGGTGGGGGGGAGAATGCTGATAGGACTGCGAACAGTATGGCACACATCTGGCCTCATAGGTAGGGTTGAATTATAGAAATGCCTCTGGGGATTGAGTCAGTAATATGAAACTGGGAAGGGAGAGATCAGGGCTGTACTCTGTACCCCCTCCAAAAAAAACAACAGCCCCTCAAATCTGTTGCAAAAACTGCATGTTCCAAAGCTGCACGAGTGAATAAAACCTAACCAACAAAAAGCTAGAAAAGAAGCTATAAACACAGAACGCATGATAAAGCCAGATAAAGACATAGCTCAGCATAGAGCTGAAAGGATACGAACAAATGTATTCATCTGAGCTCTAATAAAATGAGTAAGCAAGTACTGGAAGAGTTCCTTTTTTTATCAGCTTTCCATTTATTTTGTAAGTGGGTGAGTGCAGTAGATTAGCTTCCATCTGAATTGATAAAATGGGGCATTAATTATAATAATCTGAAGAGAAGAACATTTTGTTTATCCAGTCTGTTGACACAGACATTCAGTCAGATGAGGTCTGGCCTTGCTTTGGTTCGTTCCAGCCTCCCCTCTGGTTCTGGTCCAGCCCCCACCCAGGTGCATTTACTCAGTTATTAATTTAGTATCAGAACCTGTTGAGTTTTTGTACTTCCTGACCATGTTCCTGGCTTCCAGATTCAGCTTTGTGTGTCCTTTCTGTGCTGTACTTCGTGTCGGACTGTCTCTTGTGTATAACCCAGATTGCCTTCAACTGCTGCATTTGTCTCAAAGTTACAGTTTAATTCTACTGTGTGTAATATTTGTAACTCCTGCTATCAATCAACGCTTGCCATTATTTGTCCTACTTGGTGTGGCTACTTAACGTGAAGTTTTTGTGTGTCAGCTCCAGTTGTGCTTCTTCAACCTGCAAATGTAAAGGCATTGCTCAGACTACTATCAGTTATCACTTATCTATTTCAGTACACATTTGCTTATCTTCAGTGGACTGCAACTCCCAGCATCCTCAGCCATCTGCTTACAGTTGTTTTCCTGCAAATTATCCTGTTGCAATTCCATTATTTTGAGCCAACGGAAGAACTTGTTATTAATGCATATTGTTACCTGTAGCACTGTTTCCAGTTACCAGCTCAGTTTCCTATTCTCTGGCACCTTTGTGGAATAAAGACTATCTTCTGAATAATTCTTGTGTTGCAAGTTTAAAAAGACAAATTACTGATACTTACCTAATACCTATAATTTGAGCCTGAGTTTTTCTCTTGTCATGGCTGCCGGCAGCCTTAAGGCCTCTAAACTTTTGGCTGGTCTGAACCTGGCACATGCATCACTTTAGCAGTTTCTGGTAAGTGTACATTTCTATTAAATCTAACATAAGACCCCGTGAAAAAATGCTATATTAACCAAAGAGAACATTGATATAAATCTTTACAGTATAGAAGATCTTTTAACTGGGTAGTTCATGTTCTATGAATCAGCTTTGCAATCAGACATTATTTTTTTTAAATATGTTTAATTATTCACTTTTTGATTTCTACATCTGTCCAGCTTTCAAATGGGGGTCATTGACCCAACAAGCAAAATTCTATTGTTATGCGAGCTTACAATTTTTTTGTCCCGTTATTTCTTATATCCCTTTATTCAGTCCCTCTCCTATTCATAATCCAGTCTTTTATTTAAACTTCTGCTTGGTTGCTAAGGTAAATAAGACCATAGCAACCAGCACCATTTAAGGATATCTTTTACATTTGTGGCTCCAATGTAAGCCTTTAAAAGGTGCTTAGTGATGTCACATATCAAATTACTTATTGAAACTTATTATTAAAAACAATAGACCCTCTGCTTTAAAATATATTAATAATCACTTTATAGTTCCGTGACATCAATAAAATCACAAGGCTATTGGCTTTGTGATTTTACATTGTCCAGGGACTCCTCACTTATTACGATAAAGTTGCATTATTCTGAATATATTTCTCATTCTGTGTCTTACGTCTAAGTGTATAATCTGCTCCTTCACACAGTTTATCTATACACTAAATAACCTTAAGGGTAATGTAAGGAAAGAAAGTGGGCCCATGTCTAGTAACCCAGCCTTGTTTTCAGTTGCTCTCTGATGTTACACATTTTATTACATCCATGTATTGTATAAGGGATAATGCAACCCATACTATAAAATATAAGGATATTAGGAATTACCATATAATGTTTTCTGATATCCTTACTTTTCACTGCATAAATACACCACATTCCAAGAGAATAAGATTCTGCATTATTTTGGTCAAAGTTATTTTATAAATGCATTGCTTCTGTGCATATACATTGATTTATTTAATGATAGTGGGGTGTCTTCCTATGAAACATATAACTCTCTGGCAAAAGTAGAAGCATAATGAAATCACACCATACTTCTAAATATTGCACTCAGTATGCAACTTTCTTCATTGGAAAACATCTTAGTGCTCATCAGTTCTCATGCCTGTGTCCACAGGAGGATCTTGGCTAAAGCACTTTGTCCTCTATTATAGGTCATTGATAATGACCACAGGCTATGATCAATGTGCAAGGGACTAGTTACATCCTGTGGTTCTTTTTTATTTTTAATGACATACTGTATGATACTTACAGTTAGCTTTTATCTTTTAAAACTGCTGACAACCTAAAATTACAAGCAGAAGATGGATATAGACATAAAGTAGGTGCTGCCATAGATGCAGGAAAAAAGTGCAAGTACCATTTCTCTGTACTCTCTGCAGGTGGTGATTTATAATAAACTGTAATCTCATTAAAGGGATTGTTCACCTTTAAATTAACTTTTAGTATGATGTACAGAGTGTGATAGTCTGAGGCCATTTGCAATTTGTCTTCATTTTTTATTTGTGGTTTTTAAGTTATTTAGCTTTTTATTCAGCAGCTTTTCAGTTTGCAGTTTCAGCAATTTAGTTGCTAGGGTCCAAATTACCCTAACAGCCATGCATTGATTTGAATAAGAGACTGGAATATGAATAGTAGTGGGCCTAAATAAAAAGATGAGTAATAAAAAGTAGCAAGAACAATAAATGGATAGCCTTACAGAGCTTTTGTTTTTAGATGGTGTCAGTGACCCATTGAAAAGATGCTTAGAATTAGGAATTCTATAATATACTAAAAGTTTACTTAAAGGTGAACCACCCCTTTAAAATACAGGATGGCAACAATAACATTGTGCTGTCCATGATCCTTGAATTACATATAAGTAAATGTGGAATAATTGTTACTTTAAGGCAGTAGTTTTTTTTATTTATGCCCCCTTGGAGGAAAAATCTTTGGTCAGTGTCCCCTTTAGCTCTTAACACAGTTACATTTATAGGAGATCATTGGTGTATCGGCCAGTCCCTATAATATCTAGAACAGCAAATAAGAGTTCACCCAAAATTTAGCTCCAAACAATCTTCTAGCTGAGAATTATTAGATATTATCCTCCAAATCTCACCCTTAGGTACAGATTTATCAAGGGTCGAAGTAAAAATTAGAATTTCAAATTTTCAAGTTTTTTTTTTAAGTGAAATCCGACTAGGGAATAGTTAAAATTCGATTAGAGTTTTTAAAAAAATTCTACTTAGATTTTCAAAATTTTATCATGTACTGTCCGCGAGTACCATTTTGCAAATGTGCACCATTTCGCGCTTGCATGCCATGAGCGCCATTTCACGCATGCGTGCAACCAGCCTGGCCTGGCTCTGGGGGGATGTCCTGGGATCAATTTGAAGTTGTTTGCAGCCTTTCTGAGAAAAAACTTGAATCAAATTCTTTTCTAATACGATTCGAGTTTGCAGGTTGATCCCATTCACCCGAGTTTGAAAAATTAGAAATTGTAAATTGCAGTTGGTCGAATGTAGAGTTTATGGGAGTTTTAAAAAAAACTCCCATGAACTCTAAATTCAACCCTTTATAAATCTGCCCCTTAGTGTCCTTCAGGCTGAGTCTCCACCCCCTCCTACTGCTTTAGTCCCCTCCCTAAATAATATTTCTTGTATTTTCCTTGAAACAAAGGTAAGTAAATTGTGCTAATAAAGTAAAATCATTAAAACTCAATTTCTATTACACATCTGCTGAAAACATTAGTGAGTACTGAGTCAGGCAGCCAAATGTGAAATCACCCACGACAGACCGATCTAGAAGAGCCAGATGTTGCAACCTGGAGAATGAATTTTATAACTTGGAATCGGTAAGCTGCTGCTTTAACATATATCGTGTGGCTTCAGGTAATAATTTTCAAGAGCATTGGGACAATGATGGTGAATGTACATGTAAAGCAGCTGCAATATAGATTACCAAAATGTGCGCTCTGCTATACATACTCACTGTGTGACATTAATAGGCATATATATCAAAGGGCAAGTATCCAGATACCACCAAATTGTCTTGCAGTATAACTTGCTATTGTCTTCTCTTTTTGTTCTGTATACTCCTAAGACTTCCTTTATTGTAGATGATTGCACTACTGATATTTTAAATGAGTTTTAGAAAGAAAGCCGTAACATTTATGCTGTGGATTGACTGCTGTATGGGGAAACTATGAGTTTTCAGAATGACCAGAATACTTACAGTGGAACCTATTTTTGTCAGAGTGGACCTTCTGAATATGGTGGCAATGTAGTTGTCTCTCCAAAGTCTCCATGTCTGCCACGTTTTGCTTTGCTTTGTATTTGAGTCAATGGGAGAACAAAATCACATGCATTTTTGCTCCGTATAGTCTGCTAAACACATGCCCTATATTGCTAGAGGGCCTCCTATCCACTATGCTACAATTGCTTTTTCAATAGGGAAAAAAAGGCACCCATGTTGCCAATTTCTTAAAAACATTTCTGATTTTTACTGGATCAGTAATAGTATCTACGTACTAGTAACCCTGTTGCTGTTTAACCAAAAATTACCTTTTATAGTTTATATATTACTGCCTTACAAACACAGGCACACCAAATACATTCTACCACAAACAGATCTGGGTGCTCAAATCCCATTGTTTAATGTGGAAGGAGATGGGATGATAATTTGATGTGACTTTTTACTCCACTGCGCAACTTTTTTGTTGACCATGTATAGAATTTTTGGTAATGTTACGTCAAACTTTTCACCAGTGGCAAAACTCAGAAATGTACAGAGCTGGTATGCAGACCCATGAGACTTATAACTGCCAGCACCAATGTGGCTAGAAGAGGATGGGGGTGTTGGGGGTTAGTTCTCCATTATTGGACATACACTAAAGTGGTCCTTTTGCTAATTAGTTTGTGCCTAGTTCTTTCTAGAGGGAAGAAAATGAATGCATACCATACCAACTTGATTTTCAGTAGATGTTAGTGAATGCTCTCCATTAATCTTCTCTTTGTTCTTCCTTCATAATGTATAACTGGAGACACCCACACTCCTGCACAGATAGAGATTCAAGTATAACATGTCATGAAAGGCTTAATTGTTACTGTTCCTTCAGCAGGCAACAACAATTTCTTTTTCACTTTAGGATTGCTCTTTGCTATTTATAACAATGATACTCTCCACATTTATAAAGTCCATTCAAAAGGACCCATTGATAGATTCTCCGCAAACCCACCTGATGTCGCTAATATACACTTAAATGTTCCCACTGAATCTTGTCACAGGGAGAACCAATCTTGGCACAGCTTTATGGTATAAACAAGTCTTATCACCATATTTTCTTTGAATATCTGTGGTGTAAATAATCCTCCTGGGTAGCCAGATCTGTGCATTTATGTCTACAAATTGGGCAACATTTTGAATGTTAAAAGGGTTAGCATTCAATTTGTATTCTTTGCAGATTTCAAATTATTTAAGCAGTTTTCCGTAGGTTTGTCACCTTCCGCTTCAGTGAAGTGGGGCGGGGTGGTGTGGGTGACACTGGGGGCAGGATGATGACATGACAATTGGTCGATCACTGCATCAATCTAATCCCACCCAGGTTCCCTAATTAGAAAAACCGGGCAGGCAGTTTTGACTGGGCTGTCCGGGTCAAAACGAGGCAGGTGGCAACTAGGGTTGCCACCTGGTCGGTATTTTACCGGCCTGGCTGAAAAAATTTTGGTTAAATCCCAATGCTATGAATAGGGAAAAATGATAATTATATAGGAAGGCCGCTATTTTTTTCCAGAAAAGCTGGCAACCCTAGCTCTCCAGTTCAAACGATGCGGTGTGTTGGTGCGGTCCTCAACCCTACAGCTTAAATAGCTACCATTATGATCAAATCAGTGGCCTGAGGGCCAAACTATCGGATCAGTTCAATATTGCTTACCCCCAGGGTTGACCAACCTTTGCATTCAGATGAGCGAATATTCACATTTATGGCCAGCATACAGTAAACATTGTAGTCTCACAGAACAATACTTTTTGTTTTTTAAAGGGGTGGTTCACCTTTAAATTAACTTTTACTATTATAGAATGGCTAATTCTAAGCAACTTTTCAGTTGATCCTCATTATTTATTTTTTAATGATTTGTCTTCTTCTTCTGACTCTTTCCAGCTTTCAAATGGGGATCACTGACCCTAGCATTAAAAAAGAAAAAAAAGATTGCTCTATGAGGCTACAATTTTATTGTTATTGCTTTATTACTTTTTATAACTTATTTTTCTATTAATGAATGCTCACATTCATGTATCAGCCTTGTATTCAAAACATGCCCTGGTCGCTAAGTTAATTTGGACCCTAGCAACAAAATAGCTTCTGAAACTCCAAAAAGCTGCAAAACAAGTGAAATAATAAAAAAACTACACAAAATCAAAAATGAAGACAGGTTGGAAATTGTCTCAGAATATTACTCTCTACATCATACTAAAAGGTAGCTCAAAGGTGAACAACCCATTTAAAGTTAATTGTAAAAGTACCTGTCATACTGTTTACATTCTTTGGACTCTCTGACTCGTTGTCTATTAACTTTTAGTATAACATAGACATTGATAATCTGACACAATTTGCAATTGGTTTTCATCTTTTGTGTTTTTTCAGTTACAAAAAACATTTCTTCCTTGGTGGAGAACCCCTTGCAGTTTTCTGTATATGATGAACATTGAGACTGCATCTAGTATGACAAAGCCTCTGTAAAACATATGATTCATATCATATTGTTTCTGAAATTATCTTCAGGGGCATAACTTCGAGGACCCCCATGGGAAAAAATTCCAGGCCCCTCTGTACAAAATTGGTGTGACCCACAATGGGAGCAACTTTGTGGGTAATTGCTCCCCCTCACAGAATCTTGGGTGACTACCAAGAAAGCAGACTCCTGCAGGCCCTCTGTACCCCCACACACCTGTCGAGTTTGCTTCGTCGGTAGTTAGACCGATGATCATTTTGTATAAAAAAAATTTCATTAAGCAGGTACTTTAACCCAAATGTACAGATACGCTTATATTAATGGGAGTTCTGTGAGCTAGTGCACTGACTATTTTATGTATCCTACTTTGATTAATAATGTATTTGTAGGATTCTGCAAAGATACTGTATAGGAACCTACATTATTCAAATATAGTAATTTTATTTAAAAATTGTAAAAAGCAAGCGGAGAGAGGAAGGACACAAAAACCACGAGCCACTGCTGGCCCTCCGCTACACCCCCATCCTATTAGGCAGTTTGATGGGAGTGATGCTATGAGCTTGTCCCTGAGTCTGCACGCTGACGAAGAGGTCAAGAATTACCATACTATTATGCTAAAGATACAAATTTCTCGATTGCAGGGTGAAATCATAAGCAACCTCTTCCTGAATCTGTCTGAATGTGTAAATGTACAAATAAAATGTGGAAGCCGTCTGCACTGTTTGTTCTGTGTTTGTGTGGTCTCCAGAACAATCATTTTATTCTTACTGAATAATTTGTTTAACAAACCATTCAGTAAGAATAAAATGATTGTTCTAACATTTGTGTTTGTTTAATAAGAGCTATTTGACTGAGATGAAATGTCAGTATAAAGCCAATGTTCTGTACACAAGTCTGATGTGCTTTATTAAATAACACTGTGTACGTACGAACACTAGTGTTATTTAGTGCTTTCTGCCAATAAGTTTTAGAAGTAAGATTACTTTTATTAAGGAAACACTGCCCCCTGCAGGATGATATTTCACTTGATTGAGTTGGGTTTTTCTTTCACTTGCCTTCATATGAGCTCAATGAATTATCTGTGCGTCGGTGGCTATACTAACCACTACTATTTTAAGTGACAACGCTTTTGAAAAAGTGAAAAAAAGCTTAAAAAGCCACTGCATGGTGATGACTGAGTGCAAGAGCCCTAAGGATACTCTATAGGTGACCACACATGAAACAATGATCAGTTGGCCAGGATGCAAGACAAGCAGATCTTTGCCTGTTACAGTGTTTGAAAGTTCCACCTTCAAGTGGAAAATTTTTAAAGGGTGCTGGTAGGTGACGATCAATTAGTTGCATGGTGCAAGACTTGGAATGGCCTGTGAGAGTGCCAGACCCTAGTATTTCTCACAGCAAAAGACATTTCCCGGAAACCCTTTTCTTACCACCCTAGCCCTATAAAAACCTTTTGAGTATCTACACTTACATACTGTAAACATTGGCACTATCTATCTAATTAATATATATATTAGTATTATTATATCTATATATATATATATATATATATATATATATATTAGTCCAATGAAAATTAATCCGCACTCCAATGAAAAATTAATGTATAATTGGGGTGCACCAATATATTTGATATGCATCGACAAAATTGAAAACCTGCACACCCATACAAATCTTCTGTTTATTTTAAAACATCATATTTGAGGTCAACGTTTCGATCCTCATTAGGACCTTTTTCATCCATGTCACTGCTGAAATACTGCTGTTTCCGTAAGGCATGTTATATATTAAAAGGAAGTTGCTACATTGAATGCTGAGCCAATGATAAACAGAACTCCAAAGAATGAGTATAAGGTTCCAATGTTTTGGTCCCCATTAGGACCTTTCTCAAGGATCCTTGAGAAGGATGCTGTTCTGGTACAGTACTAGGTCCCACTATTCCAGATGTACTCCAGAAACATAATCTGAGTCCGCTGCACGCAACAATAGGCCTCAAGGGGAATAGCCTGTTGCAAGAGAATTTTCTTTAAATTTCTTGATTATTCTCTTTCATTTTTCAAGCTGAGGAAATACAGATAAACAATGGGCCTGGAATAGGACCACAGAATCTGTTAGGAATGCCTTAAAAGTGCTGACTCTTAATGAATAAAATGGCTGTATTTTTTCATTCTTATCATAGTGCCGTATAATTGGGTTAACATTCACCCAATGTTAAATAAAATATGAGATATAATGTACACTTAAGTGGATAATTAATCAAGCTGCATACCTCGCTTAAGAGGAAAAGCATAATTTGCTTAATCTGCATAATGTTTCCCATTCATAAAGCTTCCAATGGAGCAATTAATGTAAAGTCATTAAAGCCATTGTGACACAAGCAAGGTTTTTCCAGCAACATGTCAATTTCACTTTAAAAACTTTTCTGGTGCTATTTTTCCATTTTAAAATGAAACTTAACTGACCTGAGGCTGCTGTGTGTATATTGGAAAAGCCACGCTGCCTGGAATCTTTTGGCCGTGATAAGAAACGGACATGACTTTTTAATATTCCAGCATTATTTCTGCCTATATTATTTTAGATGTGAAATATGTTTTACAAGAAGCACCAGGGGACATGGCAGCAATGAACTGGAAAAAATCTTAAACAATTGTAGACAGAATCTCTGTGGGGAAATTCTTGGGAAATCGTCCATGCAGCCTAATATATTAGCTAATAGCAATGTGTTTAAATAATTATCTAAATTGGATCCTAAAGGGGCTTCACTGTTTAAGGTATAGTATTAACAAGACACAGCATGACAAAGACTTTGTGCGAAACCTCTTATTAAAAGAGCGTTACATGAGCCAATAATATAGCAAGGCATTGGGGAAAAAATATACAGTATATATGTTGGCTTGACCTGCCATCATTTGGCAAGTATTACTTATTTTAGAAATAAGTCCCCAAGTTGTGTAAAGATGTATTCTTATTTATTTTTATTTCATTCATATTAACAGTACATGTATCCCTTAATGTCTTGGAATAAAAAAAGAAATGCATTTCAAAAGTACTTAGAATAGCACTCTCATCAGTTTCATATTCACTTATTTTAAAGGTTTATTTATCCTATAAAGGGATTGTTTAAGTTAAAACTGTGCTGAAAACTCCAGGAAAATAACTTTAATATACTTTCACAGAGTCCCTTCCGCTGTGGCTAAGATGTATGAGAATTTGACCGATAACTGTTGGAGATGCAATCATTTAAATAGTAATCTAACCCATATGTCCTAGGATAAGACCATATTGGCTGGAGATTCAACAATTGTTAACCAAATTTACGGATATGGAGATCGAAGAATCTTTTTTTCTTAAAAACAAATCGACTACATCTCAGTATAAAAAATCTGCAGTTTCCATTATGATCAATGCAGCTAAGTCATTAATACCAAAATATCGGAAATCTCTGAATGTTACAATGACTAAGGAATGGTTACTCAAAATACAAGAAATTTATAAGTTCGAGAAGTTTAAAAGCAATAAACTGGAACAAATTCAACAATCAGTTTTCTCAAAAATGGCGATCCTGGCTCCTCTTTATAGATTCTAGTGAATATCGAGAATTACTCAATTCCAGATAGAGTAAATAAATAAGGTAGAGCTGAAATTTAAAAAGTGCAATGGTAGTATAAGAATAAGTCAATCCTTGGTCCTTTCTGATATCTAATTGTATATTAAAAAAAAAAAAAAAATTCTTTATATAGATATGTTTTGTTCTCTATATGAAGCTGTATAAGAAAATCAACAGCAAAAGCTAAGATATTTATGTGTCTTCCTGGAAAAATACAAATAAAGAGTTCTAAAAAGAAAAGAGAAAACTGCTGAAAAATACGCTGCCCTACATTAGGCTAATATAATTTTTCCATTTCCATTTTTATACTGTCTTGTAACCTTACTGATATAAGTACTTAATTATGGAGTTCATTTAAACTGGCCTACAGGTCAGAGCATTTTGAGGAGATGTGATGTGACTGCTCTAAATTCATATCAGTTCTAAATGGATCAGCAAGATCACACACACACAATGAGGCTGATTTATCAAGTATCATGCCTGCAGGATTCCTAGACATCTGAATTCTGAAGGAATTTTTTGCCAGTTCAATAAATGTCTATGTATCATGGTCTCTGCCTCAAATTCCATTTTATGGTCCATGATGATTTTGCCTTATTTATGGAATGATTGCTTTCCTGTTGGATCAATCAAAATTAGAACTATTCTGGTGTAATGCGATCAGATTTCTTATAATGATTTTTGATAAATAGTCCCTAATTATTTTACTAGACTGCTGTCACAGCACTGCCCAGTTCCCCCAGCCAAGGTGCATTTGTGATGACCGTTTACTTTTCCCATAATTCCCTTTCCAGAAGCACTTATTCCTTTTGACAGCAGCTTAACTGAATTCAGGAGGAAAATGATTCTTGTATATAATAGGCAGCTTATATTAACTTTTCAAACAGCTACATGATGGTGCTAAGTGTTCACAGGTCTCAATCATATAGACAGTCACAGTAATATCTACTCCAAACTACTGAGTCGCACTGCTTTCCTAAAATTGATGTAATATCGGAAATTGTCTCAAAGCTTCCGCTTTCTAGCTTCGTATCTCCCACACAGCATAATGTTCTAAGAAAAAATATCCTAAATATGAATGCTAAGGGTCAACTGAACAGTTTGATGCCCATTGTGCACAGGATTACCAACGTATCTGGTGCTTAGCAACCCCAATATTAAGTTAGTGCATGCACATTTCATAGCATACTGTATATTTCTACTACCAAAATAAATACTGCCTGATTTATGTAGGATAAAAGTGACAAATTACTTAGTCAACCTCAGAAAACCATATATTTTCTGAAAGTACACATTCTGAATCCAAAATAGGTAAATATGCCTTTCTACAGAAACTACCTAACTGCAAGGTCATGCTAAGTTTTTATGAAATGTCTGAAAATTGTCACAAAGCTTGCAATTTACCCCATTATGTACTACAGATTTCATAAGATGCCAACATAAAACATCCTAAATAAGCTCATCAGGAGTCTAGTGAACACTTTGATACCCAATATGCATAAATTTACCAAACTATGTGGCACACAGAGACCCCCAAAAGGATATAAAGCAGACACAATTTCCATGGCCAAAAACAAGTAACAAAAGAAGGCGTATATACAAAAAGATACGATATCGCTCAGCTCCAATGTATCAATTATCAATTATAAATTATGTGAAGCGTTGAAAATATTCACTTGATTTTTAGGCGGGCAGTAAATAAACTCTCTTTTCCAGAGAGAGTATATATTCTTTTCTAAATGTACATATACATATACCTGCTCACCCTGTTTTTACGATGACCTGGGTGTATATACCCCAGGTCTTGCACTTCTGGATAACCAAATGTTAACAATCACGGATTAAATGAGGGCATGCTTTTGGGAAAGCACTGTGACACAGTACTTTGGATTGTGCAAAAATTTATGGTTTTGGGGAATCAATATTTACAACCAAAAATGCAGTAAATGTGTTGATTTTTTTCAGTAGATGAAGTGATCTCTGGGACTATGCATGCACTAACTTAATTTTGGGGTCTCTTAACAACAGATAGTTTGGTAATCCTGTACATAATGGGTATCAAGCTGTTCAGTGGACCCCTGGCATTCATACTGAGGATGTTTTCTCTTGGTACCTTATGCTATTTGGGGGATAAAATGCTAGAAACTGGAAGCTTTGAGCCGATTTTCCAGCATTTCATCAAAACTACCAATTGGGAAAGCATTGCTCCTAGTTTGGAGCAGAAATACATGGTTACCCATTTTGGATTTGCCCAAATGTGTACTTTACAAAAATATATGCTTTTGGATGTCAATGTGTTTTTACCCCCCAAAAATGCAGTAAATGAAGTCATAGGGGCGAATTTACTAAAGGGCGAAATGACTAACGCTGGCGAAAATTCAGCAGCGTGACATCATTTTGGTACAATGCCGATTTACTAATGGGCGCTAGCGTAAATTCACTAGCAAAGGAGATAGACTCTAGCGACTTCGCACTCTAACGCCAGGCAAATTTTCGCTCTGGCGAATGGATGTAAATACGCAGATTCACTAAGATAAGGATTTTACTGAACGTTACCTCTTGCGCCAGACTTGCCTTCGCCAACTCAGACCAGGTGAAGTGCAATAGAGTAGAGTTTTCTTCAAAAAAAAGTTGAAAATTTTTGGGCGCTGGCGACTTTTACTTTTTACAGGGTGATAGGCTGAAAATGATCATAAATTTTTTTTGGGTTCCCTCCTTCCCCCCTACATTTCCTAACATATGGCACCTAAACTATACAGTGGGCACATGTGTAGGGCAATCTAACACCTCTATTTTATTTTATTAAAGTTCCCTGGCCTTGTGTAGTGTAATGTAGTTACTGCAACATACACATCCATTGTACTTTAACTTCACGCCATATGCAAATTAGTTATCGATAGTGTAACTTCGAACTGCTTATCGTATTATCGCTAGCACAACTTCACAAGCGTTCGGAACTCTGGACGCAATTTCAGATTTTCATAAATTAGCATTGTCCTGGCTAATCTATGCCTGGCGAAGTGTTGCGATGTCAGCGAAGGTGGCGCAATTTTGGTGGTAAGTAAACTTGCCCCATAGACTTCATTTTTAAAAATACTTTTTTCTTTGTAATAATAAAACAGTACAGGTATGGGATCCGTTAACCCTGAAAACCCATTATCCAGAAAGCTCCGAATTACGGAAAGGCCATCTCCCATAGACTCCATTATAATCAAATAATCCAAAATTTTAAAAATGATTTCCTTTTTCTCTGTAACAATAAAACAGTACCTTATACTTGATCCAAACTAAGAAATAATTATTCTAATTGGTAGCAAAACCAGCTTATTGGGTTTCTTTAATGTTTACATGATTTTCTAATAGACATAAGGTATGAAGATCCAAATTACGGAAATATCCATTATCCGGAAAACCACAGGTCCCGAGCATTTTGAATAACAGGTCCCATACCTGTACCCTGTACTTGATAGTAATATAATTATATATAGATATAAAAAAATTAATCTCTAGATGAATAACAGCTGTTTTGGGTTACATTAATGTTTATATTTTTTTTGTAGACTTAAAATAGGAAGAATCAAATTACGGAAAGACCCCTTTTTCGGAAACTACCAGGCCCCGAGCATTCTGGGTAACAGGTCCCATACTCCTAAACCAAAATATGTTAGAAAATGTTATTTTGCTGTAAAAGCCTAGTTTATCTAAATATTGTGTTTATTTATGGAAATGTTGCAGCTAAACTGTATTTCCTTATTGGGGGGTCTGTTCAATCCCACTTTAAGACTCTGGGGATCACAATTACGTTAACATTGTAGAGTTATTATTTTTAACGTTGCTTTTGGATTCAGCACCTCTAGGGCATGGGTGTGGTATTGTTTTACTCAGCAAGAATCTCAATAGCATTTAATTGTTTTTATTGATTAATCAGCATAATATTTCTCACTGGTAATACCATATGGCTGGTGGGGAAATTGACAGAGTTTTGGTACTTGCATCTTTTAGTAGCTTGGGGAGATGCACAAATTAACTTTTTACAGAAATTTCCTAAAATCTTAAAATCTCCTTAGGGGATGTCCACTTGCCAAACAAGACTATTATCATTATCATAAAACAAGACTATTATCATATTGTATATCTGATATGATATTATGAATAAAGCAGTGAGATAGTTTATTAATGGTATCTTTTGTGATGTCACCCATGATGTATAAGAGGCAGCCCAAAGTGAATTAATTCAATAGAAATTTGCTTATGAAAATAAATGAGCGTTATCCTATACCCATAAATGTATGTATCACTGTCCCTTTAATATAGTTGCTTCCTAAGCAAGATTTTGCAAGTGTGTTTTTATATGTGTATCTATATGCCATATTTACACTGCAAATAAAAAGAAATGTGCTTGGGCTTTGTTGATGGGAAAAAATGATGGCTTCTAGTATTATTACAAATCCTGTTTCGTGTTTTGCTAAAGATTTTTACAGTTTCAAATATTAACATGTTTAGGGATAAGAATTTTGAAACCACTAAAGATGATTGATATAGGATTTTAGAAAGCCTCACAAGAGGGGGTTAAGTAATTAGAGCTAGTGGGGAAAAAAGTATTGAAAATCTTGGCTTAGGACCAGTCATGATAGAGCCTTATGGCCACAATACAGGCAGCTTAGGTTATAAATATAAGGTATGAAAAGGAGGCTATTAGAAAGAATTATAGTTAATGACCTACTTCTTTATTGACATTGTTTTCCTGTTATAAGAACACAGTGGAACAACATACTGTCTTCTTTTCCAAGTATTAAATATTTAAAACATCCTTAGCACAATACATTGCCAGAAAATAATGCAATTCAAACTCGGATTTCGTACTGGCTGTAATGGACATAATGTTGTTTTACAGAATATAATCACCAATGAACTGTAAATCTTCTTGGTTAGTCTTCCACTTTTATAAGACATGCAGTGTTCTTATGGAGATGGTTGTGCTATTAATGTAAATTATATTTAACCCCATTATGGCACTTGTACAGAGACACTAAACACTCAAAATCATCGGTGTACCAGTACCCTTAACCCCTGTGTATATTCTACACCTGTGAAGTATAAGCTCAGATAGAATGAAATGTGACTGTGTAAGACTCACTTAGTGCCACATTACATTTATTACAGTTTATGATGATGAGGTGTTACTTATTTTAAAGTTAACCAATAATAAATCATCTCTTCTTATGGGAAAAAGAGAATATATCCGCGTATATTTTTATTTATGCAGTTGTTATAGGATTTTCTGCTAGAAAATCCACAAAATGATTAAATGGAACATCGAATTAATTGCAGAATTAGTCATTTCTGAAGTACTAAGTATTAATTAATCCCCAACTGTCAGGTATGGATTCTTACTGTATGTGACAGAGGGAAGATTATATTACGATTAAAATTTAAGATTAAAACATAAGAAGGAAATTTTCAATCCATGGGTGGTACCAAATGTTAGGGCACCTCCTAAGTATTATAATGACTTACCTGATACCCAGGCTGGTTCTCCTGTTAGCAGAAAACTGCACCAACCTGGGGCACTTGTGAGTGAGCAATCCTCTTCCTTCCTTCTTTCTTCATACTGGTGTGCATGTGCAGTAGAATGAAAAGCCTGACTTTAAAGGGGTGATTCACCTTTAAGTAAACTTTTAGTATGTTATAGAATGGCTAATTTTAAGCAACTTTTCGATTGGTCTTCATTATTTATTTTTGTAGTTTTTGAACTATTCTTCTTCTGACTCTTGCCACCTTGCAAATGGGGGTCATTGACCCCATCTAAGAAACAAATGCTCTGTAAAGCTACAAATTTATTCTTATTGATACTTTCACATACTCATATTCCTTTCTCTTATTAAATTCAATGCATTGCTGAAACGGCAAACTGGAGAGTTGCTGAATAAAAAGATAAATAACTCAAAAACCACAAATAATAAAATATTTAAACCAATTGGAAATAGTCTCAGAATATCACTCTGTACACCATTTTAACATGTTAACTCAAAAGTGAACAACCTGTTAAGAAAAAAATGGCTTTTTTGCTCAACTGTGAAGAAGAAGAAAGAAGATTGCTTGTTTTCTGCAAACAGGATCACTGGCCTGGGGGAAAAGGTAAGTCATTACAATCCTTGGGGTTGCCCTAACATTTGGCATCCTTGTGGATTGGACATTTCTTTCTCCTTTAAAGTTAGGGTAATCTGATCTGCCCATTCTAAGAATGTATTAGCCCTGGTCCTTCTGCAAAAGAAAAATAAAGTAAAATAGAAGAAATAAAAGAACATGAATTACATAAAAGTAATATAGTAGTGCTCTTTTGGCTCGGTTAAATGAGAGGTCGGCCATTGCCATCTGATACTTACAGTCAACAGACAAACAGAAAAAGTTTGGGGACTTTCAGCTTCCACTTTCAACAAAAAAGATAACCGTGGTACGTCTTTCGTTTCCCAGGAACACATTTGCAAAAGGAGGCTTAACTAAATATCGATGTAATATCTTTGTTGGGGTGCCCAAATTTATGCACCTGTCTAATTTTATGATGCATATTGCATATTCTCTGTTAATCCAACATAAACTTTGTCACTGCTGAAATACTACTGTTTCCATAGAGCATGTTATACTGTATATTAAGGAATTTGCTACTTTGAAAGCTCAGCCAATGATAAACAATACTCCAAAGAATTAAGAGGGGTTCCCAAGCTTTTTCATATGACTGTAGTTGAATCCTGGGGGGCATAGACAAATACCATGATAATCTACAGTATATATAAAACCCATGTTATTTTTTCCACTGTTCGAACCAATGGTTCCCATTGTAAAAGGGAACAAGGTTTCCAGTTTCTATCTCACAATGCACAATGTCTGACTCTATTCTTATAAATATCTCATTGTTGGGTTGTATATAGCTTCCAGCCTGAAACACTCATCATAGGAAACCACATCATATTAGTTTTCCTTCTGTTCTGAAATGTAATTTTTTAAAGTTGTTTCTTTCTGTCTTTTTTGCTGGGGCGTATTCAACTGTCAACGCATAAACATTTAGCTATGATCTATCATTATGCATTCTTTTTTTGTTTATGGGTGAAGAATGAACATTGTTTGCTTTAAAAAAGCTCTCTTCTTTATCTTTCCAATAATTTGTATTGGACTGGGAGATTCTGTAGAATTTTAAAAATGGTTCAGACTAAGAAGATGATACAAAAGAGGAATGTCTGCACAATTTTGAATACACCTGTATGTAAAACCTATAAAAGTGAAGGGTGCTTCAGTGGGCTAAAGCAACCTTGGCCCAAATTTTTCTATCGTCGGATCACGTTGACCTTTTGAAAAAGTCACTTTAACTCCCTGTGCCTCAGGATACATCAATATTAGTTTTAGAACAGAGCAGAGCTCAATAAGCCTGAAGTTATTTGTGTACAGATGTTCAAAAATAATAGCTGTATTATATGGTACATTCTAAAAGGCCCTTTATAACTGTTTTAGTTACATATACTTTTACTGCTAGTGAAGTCTAGTCTAGTGAAAAGAAGGAAAATAAATAGGTGTCTGTTTTCTCTATATAATACATAACTTTAATTACATGGTGCATAGATGATGTTGGCTTTAAAGAATTGATTAAGCAGTTTCATACTATATCCATATAGTCTGGACATTTCTTTACAGTTTTTTTTTTTTTATAGCAAAATGCATTTATGGCTTGGAGGCATCATACTTAAATTGATGTTGTGACTGTATCATATTTCTTGCAAAGCCAGCAGTAAAATCTAATATGCTACCAAACAGCAAATTGCACTGGCCTTTATGCAGGCCGTCACAGCTGTTTTGGATCAGGGTGGAAAAATCACATTTTTTTGTTATATCAAAGCACTCTGCTTGCAAGTGTTAAATCACATTACTGGCTTACAGAATCCTAAGGTATCAACAATGCAGGGATTTATGGAATACTTTACTTACCATATTGCTAAGGAGGCCTACAAAACATTGTAGCATTTGTTGGCAGAGGGTTTTGATCTGAATAATTTAACAACTACTGGTTGAGGGGATTTAAAAACTGGCCTAAATATGGAAAGCAATTAAAATAGTAGTCTCCAAGCAAACTGTTCCCTTGCTTGGAACCTAAGATAATTTATTAAATGGTATCGGTTTAAAGGGGAGGCCAGACTTGAAACTCTGTATAATAATAAATGTTCTTTTCAAATTAAACATAGAACCCCTTCCATATCTGTTATGAACCCATTTAAAAATGTCATCTGTCAATCATATACTGCTTTCCCTGCCCTATGCCTCAGGCAGAGCAATTACTTTCATTTCTGCACTTTCTCTGTGTCACCTCCTCACATTTCTCCTTCTTCCCCACTGTTTATTATTTAGAACCAATGCATGGGTATGTGCAGCAAGTACTCATTTGTGATGCATACATGAAATATTGGGATGATGCAAAGCTTGTCTGGATAACAGTTTCCACAAAACAGTGCCTGTCTCTATGCTGTAATTGTGGATTTTGAAAGCGTGAAATGAACAAAATGTAAATAATTTATACAGTGTAAGTCATTGTTCCTCAACCTTTTCTATCTGAGAGCCACATTCAAATGTAAAAAATGTTGGGGAGCGATACAAGCATAAGAAAAACAACCACAAGTTGTTAAATAATGGACTTCCAGCTTGCAGCAGGCTCTCTTTTGACATAAACAGTTGTCTTGATGCCTCCAAAACTTGCCTATAAGACAGAAATTTAAAAATAAGCACTTGCTTTGAGGCCAATGGAAGCAACAATGAAGGGGTTTGAGGGCAACATGTTGCTTAAGGACCACTGGTGTAAGTAAAATATATTTTGCTTTACAAAGACCATAACATAGGATTGGGAATGATTTCTTAGGGTGACCGGTGACAAAGATGCACTAGAAGTGGCGTGGCATAATATGTGGACTATCATTGGCACTTTTAGAGGCTAACAGAGGAGTCCAGAGAAGATTCTGGGTTTTTATTCTATTTCTTATTTTATTATTATTCATTTTTGTAACATTTTCAGGTCCATTAAATAACATAGCGCTCTACACACATTAACTTCAACCCTCCAATTGTTTTGTAGTAGGAAGAAAGGGTTGCTAATTCTGCCTTTAATTAGATCATTAATTATACATCTCATATTTTCCAGTATTATATAAATTACCACAAAAAGATAACATTATGGGGGTTATTTACTAAAACTTCAATTTGTTTCATATTTTTATTAAACCAAGCCCGACCAAACTCCCACCCGAGATTTTACCTTATTTATCAAAAAAATTACTTGGGTTGGGAAAAAACTCGAATTTCTCGAGTTATTGAGTTATAGCCCAAAAACCCCAACATTTTCAGACGAAACCTGGCGCAGATCACATCTTCAAATTGTTAAAGTGACATCTGCCGTTGACTTCTACATGACCTCGACAAGTTTGAGATGGCAGATTTTCAGATTCAGACTTTTTGCAGCTTAGGGGTATAATTTTCTTTTTTTAGAGTTTTAGTAAAGAACTCCCTATGAATAATACACTGGATCGAGGCAAGATCAGAGCACTGTCACCTACTGTATCAGCAGGAAGATGATTGTAGCAGTAGGTCAGAGAGGCAGCAATCAAAATAATTGCCAATGGGATCACTGCAAAATATGTGCAACCCCTTCCAGCAGTACTGTTCTTGGAACCTGCACATCCCCCCCAACCCGAATTCCCAAAAGAATTTCTATGCTGTTTTGGGTTTAGGTTGGGGTAGGGTTGCCATCTTTTTTGCACTTCTAACATCTGGGCAGGGGGGCGTGATGGTGATGATAGCAGTGTCGGACTGGCTCACCGGGATACCAGGAAAAGTCCATGTGGGCCCAGGTGTCAGTGGGCCCTCATGCTGCTAAACATTTGGTCTATTTCATGGTCATTCCCTATTTCTATGAGAAAAAGAGGCTAAATAGTTGGAATAGTGGATTATAGTATGTAAACAAAAGAGCCTAGGAGAATAGAGGTTGAGTGAGTAGAGGAAGACTAATAGTACTAAGAGTGGGCCCCTGGTCTAAGATTAATTTGTGGGCCCCTGGTCAAAGGTTTTTTGGTAGGCCCCTGGTGTCCCAGTCCGACAATGGATGGCAGGGCTATAACTGGCTTATCAGTGGTTGGCCAATCGCTGCATCAATCATGGGAAATCCTGCCCAGTTTTCCTAATTTGGAAAACCGGGCAGGCAGTTTTGACCCGGACAGCCATTCAAAAACCAAGACAGGTGTCAAAACCAGACAAGTGGCAACCCTAGGTCGGGGATAGAAGGATTTGAGAAACACACAAGTTTTGGTGTTTCCTTACCTAATTCAATGTGATGGGGTGGGAACATCCTAGTTATAATTTGGCACATGCAAAGTGAATACCATCCAATCATCCTACCCACAGCTAAAGTAAAGCAGAAGACCAAGAGGCAAATGAGATCTGTATAAATCATGCCATTAAATTGCAAAGTATACAGATCTTTGTTTTAAAAAATTATAATCAGCAGATGCTTGGACTTTGATATAATATAAATTTAATAGGAGTTCATTTTCTATAGAAAGCTGCAAAACCACAGTCCAGTAAAATTATTATGACATACTCTCTCCTGCGCTGAGCTTTCATTGTATGGTTTTCACCACCAAATATTCAGCTCAATTGTTGGCTTGTTTGTTATCACTTGTTGTTTTTGCTTTTATGAGAGCAAATGTATCTATGTGATGTACAGCTTAGTTTTTGTTTGTAACAGATTAGTTTTTGTTTGTAACAGATCAATGTGGCATTTTCTGATTTACTTTTCATATGATTCCATTTTTATCTATAACATTAAACATTAAACACCCATTCACAGAAAATGAAATGGTTATAGTAAAAGGTTATGCGTGTAATATTATTATTGTGCTATGATCCATCAAGCAAATGTTGGTTATGTTGTATAAATGTTCCACAGCAAAACAGAATGCAAACCATTGCTCCCATTTATATATGCAAGAGCTCTCTTACACAAAGGTGGGACTAGGTAAAAAAAAGTGTAAGAAAATTTTTTATATATTATTATTTTACTGTTATATACTGATATATAATTGATTATGAATGATTAATAAAGGGGTGAACACATATTGTAATATGTCAGCACTACTTATGTGACTCCAAAAATATACCTCCAAAACTTGCTTTTAAACCAGGCCTTGGTAAGCAACATTTTGCTCACGAGCCATTGGTTGTGGATCATTGCCCTAGTACATTGAGGTAAAAGAGGAAAAAGAGAGCAACAGACAATGAGAAAAACGTTTAACATTGGACTATCTCATATCTTTATTTATAAAAGGTACACATCAGTGCCACTTGTCAAAAAATAATTGTCGTAGGAATGTAAAAGAAAGATCAAACTGCTTGGCATTCTTCAGGGTTTGCCTGTTAAATCTTGTTAAAATAAAATGTATCCCATTGTACCATGCACCCCCATTTTTTTTTCTTTCCCTATTCCCCCTTCATCCTCTCATCCCAAATTCTACACTGCCTTACCCTAGTTCCCAGTCAAATCAGATCATTTGTTTTGTTTTTTTAAACAAAATTTCTGGACAATGGCAAGTATGACACTTGTTTGCTTGCTCCACTTCCACTGACGTTTCCATTCTGCCTATGTATCTTAGTCTGATAAATATAAGAAAAAAAGAATCTGCTTTTTAGCAATTTGGCATTAAATACTGTGAAAAGCAGACCATAAAGGGAGCAGTTCTCCTTGAAACAAACCTTCTCTGTTATGTAGACAGCAGTCATATCAATGGATACTTTATAATTAGTTAATTTTATGAACATCTCTGCTAAATCTATGCAATAGCTTGCTTATTCTCATTATGTGCTTGAAATATAATGTATGGAATAGGATTGCACTTAAGAGCCCAGACACTTCTAAAGTAGTGTTTATTTTCTGTTCAAAACCCCAGAGCCACTACAACTTGCTATTTTTCCAGTGGGTAATAAAACTGCTGTGATAAACTGCATATCTACAATTACAGAACTAAGCTATTTGTTCGTTTTTCAGAGTAACGATAGCGGTGATCCCTAAAGGGAGATCTGCACACTAGATAAGAACCACGCAGCTAAGTACATTTCCAGGCACAGGGACTCTGTCCTATCATTACAGTGTTAGTAAGGGATTTATATTAAACTTTGAAATACAGAAAGTAGCTGTGGTCTGACTGTTTATTCTCATTCACTAAACTAACTGCATTGACTATGTTGGACTGGGGTACCAAGGGCTCACCAGAAAACCTGATATCAAGGAACCAACCAGCAGAAGCTCTAAAACATTTTCCTCTTACTGAAAAAACTCTTGTAAGAAGAGTACAGCATCTGTGTGCATACTTCTAGTTCTGCTACACCTTTCACATGGTCATCACATTACTGCTGGTAGAAGCAATAAAGTGGATACAAAACAGAGTGCCAGGATAGCACAAATACAATGTGCAGGATAAACCTCTCTATCTCCTTGCTTTTTACAGCTTAGGTTATATGGCTGTGCTGTGTAATCTTCAAGCATTTGTTCTCTCAATTATACTGTATAACTTCTTCCTGAGAACTCCCCCCCCACCACCAACACCAGCACTACAAAATTAACAGCCTTCCTGGATTCTCCTGCTTATCTGTGGCAATAAATTTGGCCTCTGTCAATTCCCTGATCCCATCATAGCCTCCTAAACTAACTCTTCTCTTTCTTTCTCACTGCTGGGAATAAATAAAACCCAAACAGAACCTGTAAAAGATAGTTTTGATTAGACCCACTAAGATCAGGATTCACCAGGAAAAATCATGGCATTCCAGCAGGCCAGTCCAACACTGATTAAAATTAAAAAATTTTCTTTAAAAACGATGGCGGTGGCCCATTTTAGTCATAACAGTTACATACATGGACATAAAAGAGCAGCACTAAGTTGTTAGCACTGTTGCCCTGCAAAGCAGAGGTCCCAGGTTTGATTCCAGCAGAACTGCAAGGAGCTTGTATTTTCTAAGAGTGGTTCCATGGTTTTTCTCTATGGAACTCCAGTATCTTCCCACACATTTCAAAACATAAAGCCAGGTTAATTAGCTCTAAAACAAATAACCAGGGCCGGAACTAGGGGCAGGCAGAAGAGAAGAGCCACAGCGTATTGTGGGCACCAAACACTTACCTCTTCTTTCACCTACCCTTGGTCTGGAGCCTTGTTCCCCCACTGACACTTGTCTCCGGTGTGCCTCTATGCTGACACCACGCATCATCACCTTGGCACGTTTGCGCACACCAGGTTGGGTGCCTGGGCTTGCAATTAACCATACTGTGGGTGAATGTGATGGGGATATACAATTTGTTTGGCACATCACTTACTTTATTCAGGTGCATTCAACTCCTCAGGCTACTTCCAAACCAGTCATCATATTTGATTTCCCAAAGAGAGGAAGCACACCAATACCTTTGGCAATGCCTTTAAATCATTTATTCAGCAGAATATGGCACATTCTGCTGACTAAATGATTGAATTGAATGTGATGGGGACCTTAGCAGGGTTGGACTGGGCCGACATGGGGGGAAAAACTCAGTGGGTCCCAGCTCTTGTGAGGGGCCTGCCGACCCAGACCTGCTCCTGGGCAGTTATGCAGCTCTCTGACCTCTCTCCCTGGCCCAGATTGCGCTGCAAGAGGAGAAGGTACGTGCAAGCATGCAGGGGTTTGGGGGTGTTGCTGGAGGTTGCAGCTTGGGGAAGGTGGCCCAGAGGGTTGTGAGGGCCCCTGCCCTCCGATGCTGGACCTTAGATTGTAAGCTCCACTATGTAAAGCCCTGCAGAATGTGAGCTCTCTATTTCATAAAGGATAAGAATAACAGATAACTGTCTCAAATGTTTTCTAGTTTGTCCCTAAAACAGCACTGTTTTTTTAAAACAGTATTATAAAGGTTCATTTAAAAAAAAAATTAGTAGATTTGAAAATAATGGTGACTAAGGACAGATATAGTACATCTAGTGTGATAAATTAGCAACTTGCTTATTAACAGCCAAGCTCATTCTGTGGCCAGTTTACTGTATATGCAATATTAGTGGTGAACATGATGATCAAGGTGAGTTGTTCCTTGTTTTTCACTTTTATTAAATGTGTCCTTGGGTGTATGCTCTTTATATCATACTTTAATCATTCAGCTTTGTTGAAAATAGTTAGTGGATCTCAGCCCTGCTACATCATCTTTTTTTCTTCTTTACTTCAAGGTATAAAATTTTTGATGAGTCTTGATCATAGAAGATTTGTCGCCAATTTCATGTTTGGTCCTTTAAAAATCTCCCAGATCATAGAATTTTAATATTGTCCATATCTGTTATTTTCTTGCCCAAAACTATAAATAGATAATTATTCAGAAAACTGCACTTCTGTAAATGAGAAGAGAAGGCAGATGGATCCAAAATACAATTGTGCTGACTGCACCAAAAACCAGGCCGAATCAGTATTAATGGAAAATCAGCTGAGCAGATATAATCAATTACTGACACTGATAACTGTTTATCAAACAATTCATGACCAACAAATGGGAAATAATATAATATTGTTTCCAATAAATATTACATTACATCAGAGTGTGGCTTATTGGGTGATCTGTTATTAGTCTTCCAAGTGAAAACGTTCTGTAACAATAAAAATGATATATTATTTAGAGTATGCAGATATATTATTATTTAAAAATTAAAGAATATTTAAAGGAAATCGCTAAATATTGTATAGATGGTAGAAGTCATTGCATAGCCGATCAAAGGTAATGTTTAGTATACCAATTAATCTGTGTTCGCAATTTGTCAGAGGATAATCACTTTATTGTCGGGAATGTTTAGGACCTGCTGCTTTCTGGATTAGGAATATTTCCTTAATTTGAATCACCATACCATGTCTCCTGAAAACCATTTAAACATTATATAAACCAAATAAATGCTTTCTGGATAAGGGATCTTTCCTTAATTTGGATCACCATACCTTGTCTGCTAAAAATCATTTAAACGTTATGTAAACCAAATATATGGTACAGGAATGCTCTGAGCCTCGGGGTTTCTGGATAAGAGTGCATCACAAGGATGTGAGGGTTTCCAAAAATAAAGAATCAAATGTAAAAAATTAGAAAGTTTTTATTAGGACATGAAGGCCTTCATGTCCTAATAAAAACTTTCTAATTTTTTACATTTGATTCTTTATTTTTGGAAACCCTCACATCCTTGTGATGTAGTGTTTTTGGTTCCTTGCACCTTGGGACTGAGGTGAACTGTGAGTGTTTTCGTATTTAATATTATTATTTTTCATTGATTTTTTGAATCCAACACTTGTTGTTGTGAGGTGGCATTATATATTTTTTTCAATGTGGCAGATGCACAAACTAAAATGTTTACAGTTTCTGGATAAGAGGTCAATAAGATTGTTTTTCCTCCAATAAGTATTACTTATATTTTGGTAGGGATCAAGCACATGGTACTGCTTTTTAATTACAGAAGAAAAGGAAAAAATTAAGAAATTTGAATTATTTGATTATAATGGAGTCTATGGGAGATGACCATCCTGTAATTCGGAGCTTTCTGGATAACGAGCTTCCAGATAATAAATCCCATACATGTATGTATTTTTTATATTCATTGTTTGTGCCTCATTTATTTATTCACAGAGACTCTTTTTATCTAGATGTCATAATTTGATATATTCTCTGCTGTGGTAAGACTAAATATTATCCACAGACCCACTTTATTACTAAGCGGCCAAGTTTGTCCTTACCCGAGTTAACCCACAAAAACAATCCAAGGACAAAATATTTACAAGGATGATACACTAAATGTTATTACCTGCTCTGCATTAGCAGAAGGACCAGTTATGCTGCTTTCTGTAGGGAACTTGCCTTATGTAACACCACTTTAATGATCTTCGTGGTATCACCTTGGTAACTAGATCCGTAGAAAAAGGTCATGAAATGACTATTGTTCTGGCATGCCACCAATTTAACAAACATGAAGACAATATTTAGGTAGAGAAAGGGTGAAAAGAAGTCAATTGATCTTAAGATGTAAACAAATGTATATTTCAGTAACAATTACCCATACATGTTGTGCCAGGTAAAACAAAAAAAAATCTGCAGGCAGTTCTAACAATAATCTTAATCATAAAAGTGAATTTATGGACTGCAAATATAAGGTCTTGTGGACTTTGCTAGCCCAGATTTTTGTGGCACAGATTAGTAAGGTATGCGGTGGGGGATCCCGGGGCCCGAGGGGTTGGTGGCTGGGGCTGCATGGGCCAGATTGTGGTAGCAATATCAGGAGGGTACACATGGGGGCAGGAGAGTTGAGGCTGGTTGGGGCGGGAAAGTTAAGGCTGGTTGGGTCAGGGGTCCAGGGGGTGTGGGGCCCCTGAAATAGCAGCCCCGGTGGGCCCCATGCCCCAGTCCGATGCTGATTGTAAGGCATGCAGTCTCTTGCTAATTGTTGATTTAAAGCCTTGATTGATAGATCATTAGCATCAGTTTCCCTTTTCGATATTCAGATATTCACATTGATTTAGCCATACATGTAAAACAATGGTACGAGTACTTATTTCTGAAGTGAAAAAGAAATGAAGTTCACAAATAATGTCAGTATAAAAATCAAAGTGTAACATTTTAATAAGCATTTTAAATAGAGAAGTCATGGCTATTCCATCCTCTAAACCCTTCAGCACTGGAGTAGGAGGAAGCTGAATTATTATTAAATGTGATTTCCTAGGGCCCAGCAGACTCTACTCTACATGGATTTATTGATTTCCAAACAGCTATAACTTTGCATTGTACTTGCAGTGTGTCTCATTCCTCGGCTGAATTTTCAGATACAGTATCTCGTAGACCTTGACAAACACCTGCTTTATTTTTTAATTGTCTGTCATGGGGTGGGCTAATATTTGGTTGCTGTACCCTTTTTACTTAAATTTTCTGCATATTCTTTTACATGTGACTGTGAATCTCAGGAGACCTCTGTTAATACAGTAACAGTGACTGCAATATCACACAGCGCCCTCTGTTGGTTATATGAAGGATTAACAGTGATGGCAATATCACACAGCGCCCTCTGTTGGTTATACGAAAGATTAACAGTGATGGCAATATTACACAGCACCCTCTGCACATGGTAACAGTAATCCGTTTGGCAATTCTCTGTCACCATCAACTTTGCAAAGAAGTCCGGTTGATCGATGGGGGGGTCGCTTTGGCGGAATGTGCGCTGCTGGGAGACAGGGCTGCAGTTGTGTCTAGGCTTATACTCGAGTCAATAAGTTTTCCCAGTTTTCATACGTAAAATTAGGTATCTCGGCTTATACTCGGGTAGGCTTATACTCTAGTATATACAGTAAATGTTTCGGTATAGAATTGCACAATTCTAAGAAATAACACCACATGCTTTTGGTACATTTGAGTGAAAACAAACAGATTCCTAATCAGAATCTTTCCTTGACTTTCTGTCTTCCTTATCAAGGTTCATTGTCTGTCTACATCAAGGATTCCAGTTTATGGTGTTTTATTTGTGTATTTGGGATTTTGTAACTGCGTAACTATTACTGTGATCTAGTAACCCATGGCAGCATCTTAAATCATTACCGGTATACAGTGTTCTGAATTGAATTTTAACTCCAGTATGGTTAATTGACCATAGCAAATTTGGCCTCTGTCACCAAATAACCCCCATGTTTTGAATGTTTTCTTCACCTATGGGATTGGTTCCAGTGTCTTCACTCTGTATTCACATTATAGATTTATCTCCAGTGCTTTATTTTTATTTCTGTCACCATGACTGCAGCTATCTGTAATTTCTTAAACAGAACTCGGATTGGCCAATGGCTTTGGAATCTGGGGAAAAAAACATTTTGAAATGTATTTGTTTGATTAGTCATTCTAGGTAATAATTGAAGGGGCAAGTTCAGTTCCTAGACAAATTAACAGGGGCACTGAGCCAATAAGGTGAGTTGAAAAACTCGCCTCAGGTGGCAATGCTGACCACGTTATCTGGGATGGCAAAAAGCCACTCCTGGTACCTCTAAGAACCAAATATATGGTTTTAAAATGTAATTTCGGCTTTTCTAGTCCGAGAGAGCGCAATTGCACTTTCCACATTATCGATTCGTGCCCCCCTACACTAAAGGGGGGCTCCTGCCTCAGAACTGTCCCTGCAAGTAATGTAGATTCAAATTTCTAACTGTACTTTTATGCCCAGTAGAAATGTTGAGTATCCTGTGTGCTATGTGAAATTTCTCAAAAGAAAAAATCTGCCTTTTTTAAATTATTTTGCAAGTTCCATTACAATTCATTTACAATAATTACAAGCATTTCAATGTCATATATTTTTATATTTTTTAAAAACCCATACAACCCCCCCCCTTAAAAAAATCCAGAAATATTATCCCTTACATATGGCTAACTGCAATTCTATATCAACTGCAGGCAGCCAATATCTCTTTCATATTATCTATGTCTGTTGCTTGTTGGAAAGCATGACAATTATCATAAGCAATGCCTAACCCATTAGTCACGAATCAACCAATCTTTCCATATTGTTGTAAAATCCTCTGGGCAACCCCCTTCCCTCATAAGCTTTCTTATATAGAGGCAGTGCCCTCTCTGCCAACTCTAGCCATTGCATTTTGTCCAGAGGCAACAACCGCATCCAATGCAAAATGATGTTCTTTCAAGCATAGAATAAAGGAGTATTCTCCACTTTGAGAATGGGTATAGGCATCTACTGCCCCTAATAGGCACACCTACGGAACAAATCTCACTGGGATTTTATTCCTCTCAGAAATATAGGTGGCTACTTCCCCTACAATAAACCCCCACATTACAACATTTCCAGACTAGATGAAAATCTGTGCTACACATCTTGTATCTGGAGCAAACCGTCCCTAGATGAATACATCCTAGCTAATATTTGTGGTGAATAATAGTATTGATGTATTCATTTTAGACTGATCAAGTTATCACTAATGGAGATGAATCCCCTATGAATCGATATAATGGTGTCTTCCTGGGTTTCCTCATTCAACATTGGAACGCAGGCTTTCATTAATGCAATAATCTTTTAAGAGATGCCTGATATTTAATTAGTGACTTATATAATCTAGAAATCAACTTGGTTCTGCTAACCTCTCCAGAATTCCTTCAAACTCAACATTTTGTATTATAATTCCTATTTCAGGACCAAACTGGCTTGCTTTGCACTAGTTAACTGGAATTTACGAGACTGCTCCAGTGGTGTCTGTTCTGGAGACTGCACCCTCCATTAAATCTAATACGGTCAACGCTCCCTGTACAGAGCAGTAATCAAGGGTCCAGGTTACTATTAAGATATTGATTTTCCCACAGTGGTGTATTTAACCGTTATTAATGGAAAGATCAGTTTCATCATCCTGCCATGCATATAATGGAGTCAAATCTGCCTTTAAATGTAAAATTGGCTCTATAGGTTCTTTGGACCATTCTTATGTATCTCAGACTTAAATACCCCAATAGTAGAAAACCGCTAAAGATCCAACCTGCATTCAACGCATGCATTTGTTATGGTGAGAGATTATGATTATATAATTATAGTAATATGGCTTAAACTACTGCCAAAAATGAAGAATGGAAACATGTTGCTTCGGTTAATGTGGTCAGACAAATATACAACTCTTGGGAAACCGTTCAGTTGCTATGCTATTCATATAACATTACCACCGTAAGTGTAACCCAAATATAAAATAGCTGGGCTTTTACACTAGCTAAGTGTCCACATTGATTTTTGTGTTTAATATAGAGATCAGCCTTAAAAATTTCTCAGGTAAAAGCCACTTCCTTTAACTGATATTGCAAATCTTTAAAAATAAAACTGCTGCGCATCTGAAATCCCCCAGCACCAATAAATGTCTGTCTGTTAAGTCCTCATTTGGCTCTGTTAATGATGCAGTTATATTTATTGATCTGTTTGTGCTCCAGTGGAGGTATCTTGAAAACCTTTTGTACAATACTAAATCAATACTGTAAACAATATCCACACAAATACAAGCACCGACATAAACATTCATAATCCCATTGATAGTTTACTGCACTTCTATAGGTCTATCAAACAATACATAGAAATCCAATAATTCATTTAATTATCAGTGTATTATAGTCTGGTGCGCCAACAAATGTAAAACCAATGATTGTTGTAGACATAGATATCTATTTTCTTTATTTATATTTGTCTGATTAAAGATGGCCCCTTTAATGAGGATAGAATGAAAATGTATTTTTTGAATATTGACTGCGCACCATGATACAGTATATAAAAACTGCGCGTAAAAAGAAAACTTGCGGCGGAGGGCAGGGGTCTGGAGGGGGGCCATGGGACAGCAGCACTGGTGGGCTCCGGGTCCCCCAGTCCGACCCTGATACTATAATGGGGGGGTAATCGTTTGCCATTATGGGAGACCAGACACGCTGCCAAGCGTGCACATCATTCCAGGTGCCTGTGACGTTGCAAGATGAGGAGGGTATAGGGTTGCCACCTTTCTTCTGGTTAAATTCCGGACTGGGAGCGGGACAGTGACCTTGTGGGGGTGGGTCACCAGGGGGTGGGGCTAAGATGTGGTGGTCAGTTGTAGGGTCGGCAACCTTATGAGGGTAAACGACTTTTATATCAGCCCTCCCTTAGTGACCTTAACCAGTCCTTTCCCCCCCACATAGCCAGATAGCCAGTTCTAGAGTTCCCTCCACTTCCAGCACCTCCCCACAGTCCCGGCACCCTTCGTATATTATATATATATATATATATATATATATATATATACAGTCACATGAAATAGTTTGGGAACCCCTCTTAATTCTCTGGAATTTTGTTTATCATTGGCTGAGCTTTCAAAGTAGCAACTACCCTTTTAATATATAAAAAAACAGTAGTATTTCAGCAGTGACATAAAGTGTATTGGATTAACAGAAAATATGTAATATGCATCATAACAAAACTAGACAGGTGCATAAATTTGGGCACCCCAACAGAGATGTAACATAGATACTTAGTTGAGCCTTCTTTTGCAAATGTAACAGCCTCTAGATGCCTCCTATAGCCTTTGATGAGTGTCGGGTAGTGGTATTTTTGACCATTTTCTATACAAAATCTCTCCAGTTCAGTTAAATTTGATGGCTGCCGAGCATGGACAGGCTACTTTAAATCATCCCAAAGATTTTTGATGATATTCAAGTCAGAGGACTGTGATGGCCATTCCAGAATATTGTACTTCTCTCTGCATAAATGCCTTTGTAGATTTCAAAGTGTGTTTAGGGTCATTGTTTTGTTGGAATATCCAACCACTGTGTAACTTCAACTCTGTGACTAATGCTTGAGTGTAGAAAGGGCTGCCATACAGATGTTCTTTGTGCAAATTGAGCTGAATTGTAGAACGATGTACAGATACACCACCTGCAGCAAGATGTTCTTGCAGGTTGTTGGAGGTGATCATTAGGTTGTCTATAACCATTCTTACAATCCTCCGCATATGCCTCTCCTGTATTTTTCTTGGCCTGCCAGACCTGGATTTTACAGCAACTGTGCCTGTGGCCTTCCATTTCCTGATTACAGTTGAAACTGAAAGTTTAAACCTCTGAGATAGCTTTTTGTAGCCTTCCCCTAAACCATGATACTGAACAATCTTTGTTTTTAGATCTTTTGAGAGTTGCTTTGAGGATCCCCTGCTGTCACTCTTCAGGGGAGAGTCAAACAGAAGCACAACTTGCAATTGGCCACCTTAAATACTGTACCTTTTCTTATGAATGGACACACCTGCCTACGAAGTTCAAGGCTTAACAAGCTGATCCAACCAATTTGGTGTTGCCAGTAATTAGTATTGAGCAGTTACATGCATTCAAATTAGCAAAATTACAAGGGTAGGTACCCAAATATTTGCACAACCAGTTTTTCAGATTTGATTTAATTCCATACAACTGAATACTGCTTCACTAAAAATCTTTGTTCAGAAAACACCCCAGTACTCAGATGCTCCTGAGAAATGAAAGACATACCACTGTTAGCTTTTTGGTTGAAAGTGGAGTAAATTATTATGCAGGCAGTTTTCATATGACTGTGTATCTATATATATATATATATATATATATATATATATATATATATATATATATATATATATATGTGTGTGTGTGGGTGTGTGCTAATGTTGGACACCTGTATCTTGGCTGTCCAAGGTTGCCTGATTGCTCTACAGCATCTGTGAATTACAATTTTAAAAATTTAAAGCAAGGGTATTTAAAATCCCTGGTTTAACGTATCTCCCTTGCCAAGAACTAAATGCATTTAGCATATGTGATTTTACTTTAGGGCTACCATGGAAATACAAATATTTTACAATTATTTGAATGAGTGCAAGTATTTGGTGGCAATGACTTACAATTTATATATTTAATAAAATTCCTAAAATAAATTGGATTGCACAACTTAAAAATACTGTACATTGAGATTAATAATGTTAATAGTTCATTGCATCGCTTGCACCCATGGGTAGCTTTTGGAGACTTGTCAAAAGACTTGATGCCAGTGACAAAATTGATTTAATTATAAAATTCTCTCAGGTTATTGATGTGTACACACAATGCAGACTCTAGGAGGGTGAGAAATAAGGCTGAACGTGGATGGCTGTTTCTGAATGGACAGGGTATGAACCACATTATGTCTGCTGTCTCTAGCCAAATGATCTTGATGGCTAACTGAAGTGTAGCATGGGATGTAGAAAATTAGCTTGGCAACAGACTTCATGATTAGTTGGTTGGGCTCCAGAGAAAAGGATGAAAGGCATGCAAATACTGCATTGCAAAAATCAATCAACAGCAAACCAAACCAGAAATAATTTGGAAGTGTGTCACTGATATCATTTATAGTAGAGTATCATATTTACTGTGATTTTTTTCCCCTTCCTGTACTAACTCCATATCAGCACTATTAGGATAACCCAACCCCTATGCTCCCATCAGATTGACCCTCCTCAAAGCTTTAAATGGCCACCCCCTCCAGGGGTCATAGTGGCAAGCTTTTAGCAAACCACAGAAGGGAAGGGAAAACTTACTGATGTGAACCATGCAAGGTTGAGGGATATGTGCACCACCTTCCAGAAAGTAAAGAACACACAAAAGCACTCAACATAAAATGGTCTTAGATCTTGATTAAGAGCCTGAAACATATGCATAGCATCACTAAACATATCCCACGTACTCAGTGTGTTCACCAAAAGAGCAGAGAGAAGTGCCTGAAAAATATATTACAGTGTAGGTGAAGAAAATGGATAAATCCTTCCTGACAGAAAATTACAGTCACTAAAAAGGTTTTTCATGTTAGGATTAATGGCCGCCCAGTCCTCTTCGGCATGAAAATAGAGAGAAATCTATTGCATACCATCCTTTATGAAGCGTAAACAGCATGGGGTTGCCCAGCATTAAATATAGCCCTAATCTTAGAAACACCAGTTAATGAAGAGAAGACAGACCTGAAACACTCCACACTGAACGAGAACAACATTTCTTATGCCCAATACTGTAAACTAATTTCATTGTGTCCTGCCTTCTCAGCCTTTCTATCAACTTTTGTGTAAATAGAAAGTATTCTGAACAAGATAGCCAGCATGTAAGATAACCAGGCACCAATTAAGCAAATATATGGAAATATTGATTTGTATACCCTCTAAAGAGTGAGAAGTCTTATGCCTGGAAAAAGAAACGTCAAATAGTCTACTCACTGCAAATTAAAAAGCGTTGTTTTCTCAGACATCAAATTGTGAGCTATTCTCATAGAAAAAGCACTCGGTTTAATGCATCTATTAAAGGGGACCTGTCACCGTAAGAAATAATTCCAAATTCTTCACTTCACTTCAGTTGTGCAAAATAAACTTTATTTACACTATATTTATTATTTAAATGTTGTTTCCTTCAGTCTTGGAATTACACAATCACAGCAAGTTGGCAGGAGCCATTTTGTAGACACTGTTATTAAGACAAATTGTGTATCTCCCCAAAATTTAATGTATGCACCAGAATGGGGGACCTAATGTCCATACACAGTGCCCTCGACACTATATACTTATATTGCCTGAGGAGGGAAGGGGAAATGTAAGGAGTGCAGCGACATGTAGGAATTGCTAAATAGAAAGTGAATGTAATTGACTGCCCCACCTCTATGCCTCAGGCATAGAGGCGGGGCAGATAATATTTGATTGACAGCTCAGTTATTTAAACACCTTTATAACCGGTATGGATATTTTACTGAATAATTTGTGTTCCATGTTTAATTTGCAAAGGACTTTCATTAGGCAGCTGTTAATGTGTAGGTGACAGGTCCGCATAAGAAATTGCTTTAAGAAATTATGGTTCTATTTTAGAACAGTGTTTCTGTATTGCATCATAAATGGACATAGGGCCTTAGTAAGCCATCATTTGAAACATGGTACTGTAACAGTTAGTGGTAATGTGTAGCTATTCACAGAACAATAAAAAAAAAAAAAAGATTCCTGCCCTTCTGATCTTGTATTCTAATTGGTAGTGTAGACCTACACCAAGGATAGTGGTGATAGGACAGCTAAGGTATTTAAGAAAATGAGAAGAAGAAAAGCACTTGTGTACCTATATAGTAATCTCATGCCAAAGGCTAAACCAGGAGATGGTTGTTTTATCGATGAGTATCAGATTAATGTTTACCTTTTCCAAGGTGGACAGAGAAATTAAGAATTTATGATTCATGGTTGTGTTTTATTAAACTGGTCTAGAAACAGAAGTGTCTAACTTTGCCAAAATGTATTATCTACAAGTTTGGAATGATAAAGTTGCTGACAATATATGAGGTCTAGTTGATTACATAAATGCTTTAAATGAAATATTAATGCAAACATAGGGAGAGATGATTTAACAATATTAGAATGGACAGTTATCCAAATGTGGAAATACTGTGTAAAACTAGATGCACTGGAATCATATTGCAGCCTTAAAGGGGATGTAAAGGCAAAAAAATAAATTCCCATTTTTACTTTCTTTAATGAAAAAGGAACCTATCTCCAATATACTTTAATTAAAAAATGTGTACAGTTTTTACAAGAAATCTGACTGTATGCAGTGAAATTCATCCTTCGTTTTACTTGCTCTGACAGCCGCAGTTAGGTCGCTAACTGCTGTGCAGGGAAACGATCATACTTTCAAATGACAAGGGGAGCCCCCCCCACCTTACTTCCCAGAACTCGAGCAGCTTTGTTTGTTTCCTTGTAACAACTGTGTAGATTTGTATCCACAGACCCAGTGCAGTCTGTATATTCTGATTAATAATCAATCTTGCTGTATCGTCTTCTGGCAGATATTATTTGACCAGTGCTGTTTTGATCATTTATGACGATCCCTAAGCTTAACTTCCCAACTGAAGCCTCTAAAGAGCCATTTTGAGTAATATTAGTAGTAGTTCTGGATTACACTGGGAGCATTTCTTCAGTTCTTTTAGGAGTTTCAGACCCATTATCATGATATTGATCAATGAAAACCAAAACTTGGATGGTCACACTGTATATACAACAATTCAATTTACTCTATGTGTATATTACAATAAAACTAAAAGGGGAAAGACATAATATTGATACCTCTGTCCAAATACAGAAGGGGATCATGCATTGCCATTCTCCTTTAAACATTTACAATATAAACCTTCGTCTGTATGTCAAAGCAGACTTGCATGATTCCGAGAACCTGCCTACTTCTTCTTAGGAAGACATTTACTGTATACTATTATCTTTATATTGAACAATTATAGAATGTTTTTGCACAAGTCAAGGCACCTGGTAGTTAATTTCACACACTTGGATAATTTAGGAAATGTGTTAGTCAATACCAAGTGTAAGAGCTATGCTATTTATATAGTATTTTTCATTTGAATAGTGTTTCAGTGACAGGGAATGCCTGTAGAGACAAGAGTGAATCTCTGATTCCATATCCTTACATTCTGTTGCAATTTTTACTACAGTCTTGGTAACCTGGTATTCTGTAACCTTATGAGTCATAACAGTTCATGGCAAGCTTGGATCCACACATTCTCAAATCACATTTTACAAACTATACAACATATCAACAATGTGAAACACCAGCATCAAGAATAGGCTTTATATCTTGAAAAAGTAGAGGTATCCCAAAGTATGTGCTGACAGGTATGTGCTGACACGTATGTTGTTTCTAAAGATTAATACTGTTTCATATTTGCAGAAAGTGCTTCATGTACTATTACATGCTGTGAGGTATACTCTGTACTAAACATTGTGCTGCTGTTTTGAGTTTTAAGATATTTTTCTAGAACAGCATGAAAAGATCTTGCGTTGGTGGCAGGGGAGTTATTCAAGACCTAACGCTCTTCTTTAAAACCTTCTAGAAAGTGTCTCTTCTGGTTACCATTTTTCTTTCTTTCATCAGCTTCTTATGGGGGAGTTTCAGCTTGATGATACAATAAAAAAGCAAAGGCCTGTTTACAAAATAACACTGAAGACCTGCTTCTGAATATCTTTCAACTCATCTTTTCAACACACAGGGAATTTGGCAATTCTGTCATGAGGTACCATATAGCAGGGTTATTGCAACAAGGATATATTTTATTATGTGTCATTGGCAAAGTAATGGGATTTGGTTCTCTTCCCTCAGAAAAGAAAGAGAACATATATGAAGGCAATAGATTAATTTATTTTTTAAAGATGGAGCCCACAATTGTATTCTTGCATAAACAAAGAGAAGTCACACCAGGGAATCTATAATGCATAATAATACTTTTGACACTCAAGTGCAAACTATTTTTATAGAACTGATTGCTGTGTTCAGCTAAGCCCTGGCACTTTTCAGGATACCTTTTTTTGGACCTTTACTGTTCAACCAAAATCAAATCTAAAGCCAGAATCTCACAGTACATTAATGCAATGGACAGATAAAAGCTAGTATTTTTGGAAGAATTTTTTCTTAAATTTAAATTTTTTTTAGGATTTAGCATTTGACCAAATGTTATATGGATGATTTGGTATTCAGTTGTGTGCAAAATTGATTAACGTGTCCCTATTAGACACGACTATCTAGAATTGCTATCAGTTATCCACAGTAACCTTCAGATCCTTCTCAGTTATGTATGTATGTATAACTTTATTTGTAAAGTTAAGGAGCCACAGCGCTGTTCACTACATAAAAGCACAATATATATAAAAGTATACACAGGGAAGACAAATCACATAATAAATATATACATATATATTAGGACAAGGAGCTCAAGTGCTATGTGGTAAGAGACATAGTGGGAAGGAGGTCCCTGCCCCGTAGAGCTTACAGTCTAAGTGGATGGGAGGCTAACATACAGGCACAAATTGGAGATAAAAAAGTGCATAAGGTAAAGCATAAGCAGTAGGCACAGGACTAGGCTAATGTTTTAGTGCTCCAAAGGTAGGCTCTTAGTTATTTCTTGAAGAGATTGAGAGAGGATTCCTTACGGAGGAATTCAGGGACGGAGGTAAGGAGCAGCAATATAGAAGGGTTTGAGACGAGAGGTGGCAGTGGATGTGAATGGTGTGAAGACATGGTGGCTCTGAGAAGAGCAGAGAAGATGACTGGGAACATATAGCGAGACAAGAGAAGAAATGTAGGGAGGAGCAGAGGAGTGAAGGGCTTTGAATGTTAGTAGAAGGGTTTTAAATGCTATCCTTTCCTTAACAGGTAGCCACACTAAGGATTTTAGTTGGGGTTGAGTTCCCTTTATAGAGGCTGTATATTTAGAGTATAACTAGCATTCATATTATATTTTACAAGTGCATAACCTTTTATTTTATTTTTTTCCACGCCCCATATTTCCTAATTTTGGTACTGTATCAAATGGTTTAATAAAATCTAAGTTGACAACATTTACTGCAACCCCAAGGTCTAGTTTTATGCTCATTTCCCTCTAGAAGGCAATTTCATTTGTTTGGCAAGATCAATCATGGATAAAACAATGCTGACACAAACTCATAATATTGTCATTTTAAATGAAATGCAATGTGCTTCAGTAAAGCATCCCTTATTAGAATCTATTGTGACAAGTCTAAACTGGTTTCCCTTTTTCAATATTAGCCCCACATTAGCACACCATGCCAGACATTAAAGAATCATAGAAGCAACTTGGCAACCACAGAACTTAAGTTATTTTAATACCCTGGGGCAAATACCAGGTTTACATTCACATGTTCCACCAGCAACGTCTTAGATTCACAGGTGGTGAAGATATTTTGACTACTTTGCAAAGTATTGGAAAGGCCTCATCTAGAAATACTATGCTCTCCAGTATTTAGAATGACTTATTGTAATAGAGATAGTCCAAAGAACTAAGACGATAAAGTGTTAGCAGAGGATCTGTGTAATCTGGAGGTGCAGTGACAGTTAGGACTCTTGCCAGTCAGTATGATGCCGCCAGCATGGCTGATACTTTATTCTCCTTACAACATTCAGAGGAAAGAAGGAGAGACTCTTCCCAGAATTACACAAGAACATGGACATTGACATCTTCTGGCAGAAGTCATCAACAGTATAACAGTATATGAGTGAGAAGGTTTTTTGTTGCTAATTGATAATGTACACACACTAGTCTAAAATAAAGGGTATGGAAAGTCTCCATTATGAAGACAGCTTGGCAAGGTTGGGGTTGTTTACACTGCAGAAGAGGCCCATGAGGCTACAAATGATAACATGTAAAATATGTAAGGGGACCTTACAAAAAAACCAAAAAGTCATGTTTTACAAAATGTAGAACTTGATGGACCCGGTCATGTATCTACTATGTATAAATGTTTCTGGAGCTCATCTGGAATAAATGCCTACAATAAGGCTGTCTGTATAGATGAAGCCATTTTTAAATCCGCATGTCAGATCTCCTACAGTAGCACAATCCAGTAAGGTTATAAAATCTGGAATCATACCAGTAAAGTATTTTAGTTCTGTAAAAGTTTTTAATTTTAAGGTTTACAAAATCATCATAAATGTAATGCATCCATAGATTCTGGATTACATAGTATACCAGATGCTCATGTACTGTTCATACTACCAAGGCCATAGTTAAACAGTATTTGTCAATGTGTCACAGTACGTAACGTCAAAAACTACTCTTCTGTATTGTACTATTTTCTCTCTAATGCTCTGATACAACTCACAACAAATGTGTAATATTATTATGGTACCTGTATTGCTTTTTGTACACATTATGTTTGCAAAGTCCTGCTAACACTTTATTTTGTTAAAAGCAAAAAAAAAATATTGGTTACCCTGAAGTCAAAATACTCTAGAAATAAATACTTTATTTTAGCAGTAGACTTTCTTTTCTTTGGATTTTCAAAATAACATAATAAAAATTATGGATTTGATGTGCATTGGCTCTTCGGTGCTCTGTTGGCACCAAGCAATTTAAAATGCCCTCCTGCAAAAAGTAATGGGTAAAAAAGTCAAGCTGGTATGTATCTACAGCCCAGGGGAACTGCTGAGTAGGAGAGATTTTTATTTAAACTAAAAGTAAAGGTTATCATATAAAAGTATTCTATTCGTCTTTTAAACTGCCCTCACAAATCCTGTTTTCTATACAGATTTAACCTTTATTTTTATTTGGAAAAACATTCTTAGTTGTTAGAAGCATTTGAATTATACTGTTGCTTTAGCAATGAGATTTATATATTAAAAATAATTATGCATCACCAGAAATCTTTAGTACGGCACAAGCAAAGGGATACTACTAAAAATTCGGTAATGGGCTACAGTAATATGGAGTTGTGGCACTGGGTAGAGCAGGGGGTTCAATCCTACGGTAAAGGCTGCAACTGAGAAGAAGATTAAGAGGGCATGCATAAGTAAAATGTAATGAACATGCAGTACCAATTATTTAACTAGTGTTTTTTTTTAACTGTTAGTCCTGTAAGTATTACACTGTATTTTTATCTACACTGATGTCTAGAAATATAGTCATGTGCATAAATCCGGTTTCCTCATGAGCTGATTCTTGTGAGTTTTGCTTGTAGAATTGACATGGCTCCTTGCTCTACTCCCTGCCAACATGTTACATGACCATTACTCTGCCTTAACATTAAGGGACATTTTCAAAGTGATTTGACACATTGGTGAGGCCTGGCTGTTAGCGATAATAAAATGCAAGGCCTGGGAGAAAAATCAACTTCTGCTGTTCTTGATCTAATAGTCCTTAAAACTGAATTTTGTCATTCTTCCATCTATATATATGTTATTTGGCTAAATTGTGCAACACTTACAAAACACTATAATACAATACATTACACTTACATTTCTGTACAGGTCTCAGTGGTTAATTATTATTGTCTCTTTGTAATACACCTCCTTAGGCATTAATCTTTAACGCACCACTTTCCCTTTCCTGCCTCATCTGCAACACTTTTGCCCTTCATCCTTTTTTAAGTGTAAACTGTCCATTTAGCTGGTCAATACTTCTTTAGACTTGACAAACTCATTGACATATTGGTCTTGCTGAAAGCATCTCTCCTGCAATTGACTGTTTGTCCAATAAGACGTATTAATAATTACTGCTACTTTTCTTTTGGGAGGCAAGTAACTCACTGCACAATCTTAGGATCGTTTATCATTTCCTGCAACCCTACCCTTGTCCTTTCAGCAGGAATGTTGATTAATCCCATCAGAAGCATCTGTTTATACTAATGTTGTTCTTTTTCTCTCTGCTTGATCTGGTACAGCCTTCATTATTTAAATAGTATTTTAACTTACAGGCAGTCAAAACTCTTGAAACAACATAGGATTCATGTGCCCTGTGCAGATGTACTGCTTCCTCTCTAAACTGCTTTTTGTAAGTACTTTCCAGTCATTATAATGACATGTATAGGCACATGTGCACTGGGGTTACCGCAGTCCAGGAGCACCCAAGCAATAGGGAGGAGAAATAAGTGCAGGCACCCAGAAAATGTGCTGGGGAGATTAAAGAAGAATTGCTGCTAACATTCAGTGGGCTATTTATCAAAGGTCGAGTTTTAGAGCTTTGTGAGCTTTTTTTAATCCTCGAATGAACTCAATGAACTAATGGTTTCTAATTTATGAAAAAACTCGAATGTAAAAAACTCAAATCAGTGAATTTGAGTTGAGAAACCCGAAAACTCAAGTTGATCGAGTTTTTGGCGGAAAAAACCCCCTCAAAACTATCTAATTGATTGAGTTTTATCGAACATCATGAAAGCTATTCAAATGGTTCAAGCGACCTCGGCCTTTGACTTCTACATGACAGGTGTTTTTTTGAATTTGAGCTATTCCCAGGTCTGGGTTATAATAAATTTAGACATTTTTTTGTTTTTTTAACCTGAAAAATCTTTTTTGACCAAAAAAATACCCTCAAAAACTCACATTTTTAGTTGAAAAAAACAATTGACCTTTGATAAATAACCCCTTCAATATTGAATAAAGTGTGTGACCTCTGGGGGGTAAATGGTGTGGGGGGGATTGCTAACTGGTGAAAGTGTAAATTGCAATGCAGAGTTGTGAGCACACACTTCTCTCCCTCAGTGGTACCTGGGGGAGTTTTACAGCATGCTACGTTTGTTGACTCTTGAGCGAGTCTTTGTGCACATCACTTGAATATTTGTCCTTCTTGGCAATTTAAGCACCTTGAAATCTCATATGGAATATAACATTGTGCCTTAGTCAAATAACCGTGCACCCACAGCAGAAATGCAAAATCCAATAGATGTTACATTTTTCATGAGGTTGATTGTTTTTATAAGTTTTATGCCACTAAATATAAATAATAATCTTCTGGACTCTTAGGCACATATATTAAACTCCTGAAAATAGCATTTCCTTTAAAAGGGAAAGCCTTATTAAAAAAGTGAAATATGGTAGCCATTTATTGGCTTTGGCTATAAATAACTGCACCCATGCTGTGTATATTGGACTGTAGCTGATTGACACAAGGAGAGATGTTCAGTTAAAAAATTATTGCAGTTTTTTGTGTAATTGTGTAACTTGTGGTTAATTACAGTGCCTTTTCTACCACTGGTACTGGTCAGTAACACCATGCCACCATTCTTATTTAAAAATATAAATGTGATATAAAACTATCATAAGAAAAAACCTTCATATATAGCAATGCCATTGATAAGTTGGGAATGTTATGCAATAATAATTTCTGCAACATTCTCTGAGAAATACTAAGAACATAAGTGAATTGAGTGTGGGGGTTTTTCTGGTAAATTTTGTGAAAATCAGTCTTTTTAACCTTTCTGTTTTTAAAAAAAATTGTTCTGACAAAGCACTTTCATAGCACTAAAATTGCACTTTGCCACATCCGCCTTGGTCTTCACTTGTAATAAAAATGGAAGAATATTGCTGACTGCCTCTGATAGGGTAATATGTAATTAAAGGTGCAAATTATCTTGCGGATCTAACAATCAATCAGCAGTTGTCTGATTAAAAGCAAGCATCTTATTGGCTGCAATGCGTTACTGCACCTAAGCAAACTTAGTGCCTTGTTAGCGTGTGTAGTAATATGCAGGCCAGGCCAATACCTGCGGGACCCGCAAGGCTGGTGGGTTCGGGCAGACCTCGCACCCCCATTTGCGGGTGGCGGGGTCCGGGCTGAGCCCTTCTTCCTTCTCTCCCCGCCCACCATCTTGCACTGCCCGGCTTCCGACTTCCAGCTTCCTTTTTTTATAGACACACGCCTGCTCACCCAGCCCTTTTGTGGCATCATCGGCGGGTCTATAAAAGGAACCCGGAAGTCAGGCACAGGCGGGTGCGGGCTGAGGGCGGGTTAGAGTCAGGTGCAGGTCGGATTTTACTCGACTAACACATCACTAGTGTGTAGATTTTAGCAATGAGTGCATGTTAGGAACTATCCTTTTAACAGTGATGTGAGTGTGTTTTTTTTCTATTAAAACAAACCCAAGCCTGTGAGTGTGCCTCCCAATAACAACATACATGTAACACTTATTTTACATTCCTTGACTGCAGGAACAGTAAATCAGTGTAGATAAAATGATGTCCCTGCTACTGGCAAAAGCACAGGCAGCTCAATAAGGAAAAGCAGAGTTGATCTTCCACTCCCTTTGCTGTAATGTGTAACAGAACATTCCTTATCTGCAGTGTTATACATGAGCCCCCATTTATAGCTATAAATACAAACATGCATAGAATGTGTTCTGTGTGCACAACTGGCTATGCCCACATAATGTCTTTTGTTCAGATTAAATTAAATGAATAGGAGTTTGTGCTGAACTTACTTTTTTTCCTATTGTTTTTCTTGCGCTAGGGCAAATTAAAATCAAAAGCTACTATCTCTGTGCATGCATATTGCAAGGTTGATACTTGAATTACCAGTACACAGATAATTCCCCTGCATAATGGACTTCTGATAACAAAACAGTCACAACTAAGGGTGAATGGAGGAGGACATATACTGGTAATCTAATTATCTCAAACATGGAGTAGCTTCCGTTTCCATGTTTGCCCTGTTTGGGAGATTTCTTAAAACAACAGGCAACATATATGTCCACTGCAAACCCTATTCATTGAACTCATGTTGCACATGGAGGTATACTGCCTGTTTAAAGTCACTAACTCATGGTGGAGATAACAGAAGAGATTCTCCTTCAGCTAAACAATAGTTACATAGTTCAGCCAAGTGCACATGCCATCAGTCTGGAACCAATAACATGACTGAATTATTTGCATCAGGAAAATAAAGATTTTATGATAATAACTGATCCCCCCACCCATTTATGCACTGCTTTCCATTTAGTGTATCTTAAATTAAAAATTAGGGTTTTCATGCATTGAATTAAGGTGCAAATAAAAACATTTTTTTAAAAAAAATTAGGTTTTAGTAGGAGCAAAGTAAAATAAATAAATCAGGTTGAAAAATCTAGATACGTTTACTAACAAACAATAGGTTGGCCTGTCTTCAGAGAAGTTTCCCTATATCATAGAATATCTATAAAATTCTGATCTATTGCTTGTTGGATATTAGATCTTTTCTCTAGAGGAGCATTATCCATTATTCGAGAGGTGAAGAAAGTAGAAATATATTTCCAAGCCCATGTTTCAGAACTCCATGCTTTACTGTGTTTGGTGTAATCCCCCTTAGTTTATAAAAGACAGTTCACCTTAATCTAACAGTGCCAGAGCTGACTTATGGGGGGACACAAGCAAACGTCACTGCCTTGATCTACAATTGTTGTAGGCCCCTGGAGAGCATTAGCTGCATGCAGAAAGAAAATGTTATTTTATTACCACTAACAGCTATTATTAAACAACATCCAGCTGATGGTTGCACAGACCTACTACAGCTTAATGGGCTGTAAATGGGAACCCCATGCTTGCACTGTACTACGCTGTGTTGCTTTAAATAATGATGCAACCTCTTTATGGTCAGCTGTGGCCCTCATGGTCAAGTCTCGTGTAATAAAAGGCACTAAGTTTGCCCAAGAGCATTTACCCATAGCAACCAATCAGCAGGTAGAATTTACTGGTCACTAAACGTCTTATTGGCTGCTATCAGTTACTGCTCCTGGGCAAAAATAGTGCCTTTTATTTCCTATGGGTTTAATGCAGTGATCTGATTGGTCAGCCATCATACCACACCATACACGTATCAGTGGGCCCTCCTGCTGCTAAACATTTGGTCTATTTCATGGTCATTCCCTATTTGTATGAGAATAAAGAGACTAAATAGCTGGAATAATAAATTATAGTATGTAAAGAATGAGACTATGAGAATAAAGGTTGAGTGAGGAGAGGAAGAATACTAGTACTAGAGTGGGCCCCTTGTCTAAGATTAATTGGTGCAGTGTCGGACTGGGACATCAGGGGCCCACCCAAAATCCTTAGACCAGGGGCCCACCATAAAACCTTAGACCAGGGGCCCACTCTCAGTACTAATATTATTTATCTCCTCAATTAACATCTATTCTGCTAGTTTGTTTTCTTTACATACTATAATCTATTATTTCATCTATTTAGCCTCTTTGTTCTCATAGAATAGGGAAAGTCAGGATCATGAATTAGGCCAAAAGTTTAGCAGCATGAAGGCCCACTGACACCTTGGCCCACTGGGAGTTTTCCTGGTATCCCGGTGGGCCAGTCCGACACTGAATTGTTGGGCCCCTGGTCAAAGGTTTTTGGGTGGGCCCCTGGTGTCCCAGTCCGACATTGGCTGTTACATATGAGTTTGTCTGCTGTAGAGCTGCAACTAGTAGCAATACAGTAACTGTCCCTATTTCCCAATGTAAGGTTTTGCCTTTGCTATTTGTACAATGCTCTGGGCAGTTTGCTTTCATCCCTTTGATTATTTTTTCAATTCATTGTGAGTACCAGCTTCTTTAGAAACCTGTTAGATCTCGATGTTTCTTTGGAAAGTCTGACAATAAAGGATTTTTTCAAACCTCATTCATTGCAGTGATACGTGAATATGATGATTTTGTACATTATTGTAAATATAAGCAGAATGCTCTTTGATGGAAATTTAGTTACTTTGACGTACAAGACTTTTTTTGGGGTTTTTTCATTATATTATCATTTCCCATCAGTGGGGCAGATTTACTAAAGGGGTGAATAGTCGCCAGCAATCGTTTCGCACACTTTGCCAGGCGCAAATTGGTTACCACTACGCTAATTCACTACAATGTGAAGTTGCGTCCTGGGTGCGGAACGCTGGCAACTTTTTGCTAGCGATACTTCTTCAGTGCGAGCATTTCATAGCGAAGATTTGCTAGCGTTGGTTTATGCCTAGCAAAAAGTTGCTAGTGATCTTATGCTTAGATCAATTTGAATAGGATGGGTACATTAAAATTGTATGGATGTCTTTATTAGAGATGTTGGTGCAATTGCTTAAAGGAGAAGGAAAGGCTTCGTACATTTGGAGGTGCCAAATGTTAGGGATCCCGAAGTGATTGTATTGACTTACCTGAAACCCCAGGCCGGTGCTCCAATCAGCAGAAAACTGCACCAGCCTGGGGTTATTCCAGTGAGCATCATGAAGCGATCCTCTTCCGGCGTCTTCTTTCTTCGAATAACCCAGGGCAAGTGCATGCGCAGTTGCACAAAATAGCCGACTTTTTAGTTAAAGTTCTACGTATACGCAGCCGCGGGAAGGAAAGAAGAAGACGGAAGAGGGTTGCTCCATGGTGCTCAATTGTATAAGCTCGGCCCGGTGCAGTTTTCTGCTGATAGGAGCACCGGCCCAGGGTTTCAGGTAAGTCAATACAATCACTTGGGGTGCCTAGCATTTGGCACCCCCAAGTGGACGAAGCCTTTCCTTGTACTTTAAATTGGCCACTATTTATTACAAATGTCCAAGGAACCTAAATAAAGATAAAGAGTTCATATTATGCGCTACACATAAGCCCACTGTAAAATGAATGTTCCATGGCCCTCAAATGTCTGGGCAAAAATGTTAACCCAAAAAAAGTTTAACTTTTGCAGCCAATCCTACTTAACAAAAGGAAAAGTCGCCAGCGTTTTTTCAATTTTAATGCATTTTCAGCAGACAGGATATGATGTAAATTACATAGGATTGAGGAAGATCTAGCTTCATTTTAGCAGTTCGCCTGGTCCGAGGTGGTGAAGGCAGCGCCGATTTCAATAAGGTGTCAAAGGGCCTGGGTGAAGGCAACTCTGGGAAAAAGAGAACGTTCAGTAAATTCTGCACTATAGTGAATTTGCGGAGCAACGACCATTCGCCTGAGCGAAATGTTGCCTGGCGATGGAGTGCGAACGAATGCTAGCGAAGGTCTCTTTTGCTAGCGAATTGTCGTCTGTGCCTGTTAGTGAATTGGCGATGTCTTTGTGGATTGGATTTCTGGCAAAATTTTGATGGCGATGGCCACTTCACCCTTTAGTCCCAATCTGTCCCAGTGTCTCTTGCTAAAGGGTTAAATTTGTTACCGTGTTTGGGCAGTAACGTAGACTTGGTCTCTAGGGAGATGCTGCTGGGTCCGTAGTTGTTCAGGTGTCTGAACATTGTCCACACATTTACTTAGAAAGTGATGGAGGATTGGAGGTGTGAATGTCTGCATGAAACACAAGGCTTTTACCATTCCTTTCCTTTTCTTAACGAAACGGGTGATAGAAATGGTTCTGTCATTAGGGAGGAGGGGTGGGTGTGGATTGTGGGAGTTTATCCTAAGGTGGGGGTGTGGCTTAAGTGGGAGGGGTAGCCTTGCTGATACTGGGACTATACTGCAGAGGAGGAGGGCGCAGTATTAAAGGCAAGGCAAAGAGTGACTAATGTAAATGAGGATACAAAGTAGCAGACAGGAGGAATGGGAGGGAGCTGATTGTTACATCAGGGGAAGAGAGCCCACAGGACATACAGTAACTCAGAGTCAGAGTGAATAGGAGAGTGCGAGTGTATAGGAGAGTACATTGGTGTTTTCCACAGGTGCTCTGGGGAGCCAAAAAGGACTTACCCAAATTGAGCTGGGGAGGAGAGCGCAACACATGAGCCCCTTGCTTGGAATGTGATGAGCACAAGAAGAAGGCGTGCGAGCAACTGAGCGGGAGTTGAGCAAAGTAATGCCGGGAAAGACGCGCAGACCCGTCAGACGGTGCCGCTAACCGGGCAGCAGAGGGGCAGGTGCGAGGCGCGTTGGGACGCTGGCCATGGTGCTGGCGGGCAGCCACATTACGCAGGCGCACTGTGTCCTGAGCCTGCAGCTCCTTAGCCCTGTGTGCAGCCCTGTCACAGTCTCGGCAGCAGCAGCCAGAGGAGCGTTACCATGAACTGCTTCATCCCACCCAAGTCTATCAACCCGGACTCGGTCACAAACACTGTCACAAGCTGCACCGCGTCCCAGCCCAGGAGCTTCCCAAGCGCAGGATGCCGGGGGGAAAACGAGGGCTGGTGGCACCGCAGAACACGTTTTTGGAGAACATTGTCAGGCGCTCAAATGGTAAGCGATCCCTCTCTAGCAGCTCTTCCCTAGTCTTTGATTTGTACCACTTTATGGGTTTGATTGGGCTCAACAACAATTAGGCACACATTCATCCATTATAAGTTGTATATTATATAGTGGTTATCTCTAACTATTTAATAACCCCCAGCTGTATATAATAGTACGCTCCCCTAAATTCTAGGCTCCTTCAAACTATTAATATCCCAATTGATGCCACTGGCTATGTACCCTGCCTCACAGAATAGCTGTACATATTATAACCACTCTGTTTTGGCAAATTAAATCTGCTGAAACCTATTTCCCTTTGCTGACTCCAAAAATGATGGGCTCCTGTATGGCATTGACTTCTATGCTCCACGTGAGCTTGGCTTGTGCACTAGAAACCTACAAACTACGTTAGTGGTCTTCATATTATTTTATGGGGTATTACTTTAGTTCCTATGCAAAGTTTTCTCCTCCTATGGATGATCCAGTATTTTGTTGCCCAGAACAGACACTGTTGACTATTCCTATATCACAAATAGGCAGTTTAATCCTCTAGCAGTTTTAGACCATAAAGTCCTACATCTTTTAGCAGGAGATGCTGCTGATTGTGGTCCTGTAGCTGGAAAGCATAGATTTGACACAGAGCAGGCTTCATCCTCTGCATCTTTTCACTGGACACTTTTAGATATAAAGGTACTAAGAGATCCCATTTAGATCCCAGCTTGTATCCCAGTTTTGCTTATTCATGTAAATAATCCAGGAGCAGTGTATTTGGGAATGTGTATTGGGATCTGTAGCATGGTGACTGCTCAATTCAAATTACTTTGTATAATAATTTTTTAAATCTGCGATTATTGCATATGTGCATTTATGGAGATAGTTTGATGTACGGCTGTGTCTATTACTTTTTTTGGACAGATGCAGGCAGAGTATGGTTGTATTGACTAATTCGATTCTTATTGGAAGCCAAATTATGTCTTGGAACTGGTAATATGCTTGTACGGTCAGCGTAGCCTTCCATCTGTGCTTCAGATCAACTGCAATCCATATGCTGGAATGAGTTGGCTTCAGCAGTTTTATTGCACAAAAGTATATGTATTTATAGGGATATACATAAGTGGCAGTCGCTTTTTTGCACCAAGCAGGTACAGGTATGCGGAATGTCAAGGTGAATACTCCAGAGAGGACAGACAACCTGTCTACAGACTGCTGCTGCTATATGTCCCTTTTCTAGAGACAATTAAAACTAAACTTTAGGTGACCAGGCTTGACAGAGTTTCTGCTGTTTTTAGCAACTGATACAGAGAGACTGGAGAAATCTATTTATTTCCGAACTGTTATTTGTATAACGCCAACACTTATACACTGACATGTAGTATTATAATGCTAATAACCTATAACCAGAGTTTTAACCATGAAAAAGCCCAACTGTTTGCTCTACATCCTAAACAAGTGGATATATGGCTATGTATGAGCTAAAACATATTCCTACAATCCCATTACTTTGTACTACTTTTATTGTTTGCCACAAGAGGTCATCATAAGGCTTTTTTTTTTTTTTAAAGTTGGAAAACACTTTTGCCGTAATTCATACTGCGTTAAATGCTCTACTCGTTTTACAGATCTCTGCGATAGAGATGAATAACACTTCCAAGCTTCTATAAATTCAAATTAGTATCAAAGTGAAAATTAGCAGAAGTCAATCTTTTGGGGTTTGGTAATGACTGTATTCTGTTATACTAGGAGAACCAGGAGCCCACAGCATATAAACTCATTGTGTCAAATAGCAAATATATTTATAAACATATGGAACATTTCTTAGAATTACATTTTATTTTTAACTTGGAAATGGACTTTAAACCAACCAGGGTGATAAAATGCATTCAGATACATTAACAAAACTCTCTCTGGTATATGGGCTTTACATTTTTTCCTGGTCCGGGAGATGTAATGGTTATTTCTTTACTATGGCAAATCAACAGTAACTTTCCCCAGCCTCCTGAAAATATGTTTCATGAATCCCACCAGACACTCTTACCAACATAAGTACTTTCTTAAAAAGAAACTGGTTTAGGTTGCATTTCATTTTCATTTGTAGCGGTTGTCCGTTGTGGTGCAGAGCTTTCTGCATTAAACTGTGTTATGTAATGCTCGTTTTACACCAGGCTGCTTAATATACATCTTTTATTTATTGATCAGACCTAGATCACAAATTCCGAAGCTTATAACCTTATTTGGCAAAAACTGGCAATTTTGACGCACAACAATTTATATGCGCACGCCAATTTTGACGCAACAATTTTTTTTGTTGCAGCAAATTTTTCACAGAGAATTGAGGAAATTCGCAGTGAATCCATGCCTGGCAAATACATTCACACATTACTACTTACAGATTCAAGCTCTCAACTTATTTTAACTGCATGTCAATTTCGCTGATGTCCTGTTTATGTTACACTGTGTCATATTGATAAAGACTTCATGCATCTATTACAACGACCAACTTGAGACAAAGGGAACAGATGTAGCACTCCAAGAGATTTTTATGACCCCCCCCATCTGATTAAGCATTTAGTAGACCTTTTCAAGTTAATAGGGCCCTCGAACCTGCAGTATCTTAAATAATTGGCCCACTATAAATTTGGACAGCACTATGATATTGCATAGGATTGTTTTGTATGAAGGAAGTCATTTCACATTGCACTCCTGGTAATTTTTGTACGATGCAGCGTTTGCACAGATATTTAGTTCCTATTAGATATAGGTATATGTCTGCTGGGTTTATGCAGTGTTTTTTACAGTCGAAAATCTTAATCACATTAGAATCAGTTTCATCAGGTACCAGTTCACCGGCAGTTATTGTATGATTTAGAGTGTGGGAGTAAACTGACAGAGATAAGGCAAAAACATACAAACTCCATGCACATTGGGCCCAGGTTGTAATTGAACTGAAAACATCAAAGGTGCAAGACAGCAGTGCTACCCACAATCATATATATTTGCAGGGCTTTGAATGTGAATGTTATTAGTTTGACTTAAGTTGAAGCTCTGGCTTCAGGATTTGTTAATGAAAGCATAAACTCTATTATCCAATATGAACAAAAAGTTAGATTCCTTTGTTAAATTCATGTTATAATAAATATGTAAACTGGAACTGGTTGGTTCAAATATTATTTGGTTTGTAGCTTCTGCACGGTTATGTAATCTTCCTTTGCCTTATTAATAATACACCTATGTCTGTTTATAGTACATCTTTTATTTACCGATCAGACCTAGATCACAAATTATAGAGAATATATTTTTAATGGCTTGAAGCGGCAGTAGCTGAGGGTCACGGTGCTATTATTTATTGGCTCACTGTACTGTATGTAGCTTGTGGTGTTTATACAAATGGCCTGCGGGTGTCACTGTGCACATGACTTGTACTGTGCATACACAGGACTTTCTGTACAGCGTAAAAGTGAAAGGGAAAGCTTACTGTTGTGTAAGTCCTGCATGAATCTGCTAATAAAGCACTGTTATACTCTACTCATCCTCGGCTACCCAAAACATAACATAGCTGGAACAGGGGCATAACAACTGGGAAGCCTACACAGCCCTGTTAACTACCTTTCCTATGAGATCCTAGCACAGGTTCAGTCTTGCATGTGTGCATTAGAGTTAAATATGAACATTTTACTCTACTATGTTTGCACGAGTCTACCTGCCAAGGAATGTAAGGTAGGTTAGTAAGATGGTGGTACCAGTGGAAAAAAAATTATACTAACAGCACTTGGGGCTTGGGTCTGACTGATTTGTGAACCTAGCAGCTTGTTGGAGAGAACAGAACTGGTGGGTGCAAGGCAGCTCCCTTTCTATGGCAGGCTGTAAGTACAGGTATGTATCAGATCATTATCCAGATCTGAATTACGGGAAGGCTATCTCTGTTTTAATAAAATGCTTTTTTTTTATTTATTTTTTTAAATGATTGACTTTTTCTCTATAATAATAAAACCAGGGCCGGATTTACATAGCAGACGCCCCTAGGCCCACTGCCATTTGTCGCCCCTGTCCCCTCCCCCCTCCCCTTTATTCATGCAAATTTTCATGGAGATTGGATCTCCTGTGCATCCCCAGTGTTTTTGAACCAATGTGGGTGTGGTTGGGCAGCATGCCGCCCCCCTAAAATCCTGCCGCCCTAGGCCCGGGCCTAGGTGGCCTTCCCACAAATCCGGGCCTGAATAAAACAGTTTGTTCTTTATCCTAATTAAGATTTAATACATCATTTTTGGAGTTAAAACAATGTTTAAATATTATTTTAGTAGCCTTAAAGTGATACAGACACTAAAATTTTTCTTTTCAAAATATTAATCTACATTGCTGATAGTTCTGCTTTTGTAAGTAATTGTTACTTGAAGTTCCTAAACCTAACTGTCCCTTCTCAGCCTGTCAGTTAGAGTTTCTAATGTTAACCGTCTACCGCTGCACAAATATGGCAGCCCCCTCATAGAGGAACATGGGAATAAGAAAGGTAATATAAAAGGCTTTCTCCTCACCATACACAAGGCAGTATTTTAGCATCCCATCCATGATCATGCATTCTGTGCATCAGTGTGTAATGTATTTACAGTCCTGTTTAAAGAACAACGGCTGGAGAGAGGGTGTAACAAATGTATAATAAGAGCTGTGTTACACTATTCCAGAGAATATACAGCAAACCACTGGGTGGTAATATGAGTATGAATTGAAGAAACATATCTACAGCAGACCAGGAAAACAAAGAATAACTTTCACTTGATGTGAATCACATTGATACACTGAAGCCTAGGAAAAACTTTTCTATGTTTCCAAAGTGTTAGACCCTCACAAATTCTGCCCTATAACAAAGTGCAGCAAGATTTTATTAAAATACATACAGGGGAATGTAATAAGAGTCTGTAATGGGAAAAAAATATTTGCAATGCGAGAATATAAGCCTCTGCATGAACAAATTTTCCTTTGGTCATACTTAATATAGTTTTTTAAAACCTGGAATCTGTTCAATGGCCATTTCCGACAGTGGAAGAAAGATTGCAAATTTTAGAGTTTGCTCCAGTGCACAGTGTATGTAAAAATATGGGTTTGCACCAAAATATTACACCATCTTCAAGCATGCCTTAAAGCAGGGGTCCCCAACCTTTTTTACCCGTGAGCCACATTCAAAAATATAAAGAGTTGGGAAGCAACACAGGCATGCAAAACATTCCTGGGGTGCCAAATAAGGGCTGTGATTGGCTATTTGGTGGTCCCTGTGTGGACTGGCAGACTACAAGAGGCTCTGTTTGGCAGTACACCTGTTTTTTATGCAGCCAAAAGTTGACTCCAAGCCAGGAATTCAAAAAGAAGCACCTGCTTTGAGGCCACTGGGAGCAACATCCAAGGGGTTGGGGAGCAACATGTTACTCATGAGCTATTGGTTGGGGATCACTGCCTTAAAGGGTTGCTTTACCTATATAAGTTAACTTTTAGTATGTTATAGAATGGTGAATTCTAAGCAACTTTTCAATTGGCCTTCATTTAACTTGATAGTTTTTGAATTACCTCTTCTTCTTCTTCAGACTCTTTCCATCTTTCAAATGGGGGTCACTGACCCCATCTAAAAAACAAATGTTCTGTAAGGCTACAGATGTATTGTTACTGAAGCTTTTATTACCAATCTTTCTATTCAGGCCCCTCCTATTCATATTCCGGTCTCTTATTTAAATCAATGCATGGTTGCTAGGGCAATTTTGACCCTAGCCACTAGATTGCTGAGATTGCTGAGATTGCTGGAGAGCTGCTGAATAAAAACCTAAAAAACTCTCAAGCTACAAATAATAAAAAATTAAAACTAATTACAAATTGTTTTAGAATATAACTATACACCATACTAAAAGTGAACTTAAAGGTGAACAATCCCTTTAAAAGTGCAGAATTAACATTCACAATGCAATAACAGTCTAATGACGATTATTACATTGTGAAATGCAGAATTTTCAATCCTGTTTGTGTGATTTTCTTTCCTTTATTATTACATTTCCCACATTGTGTTAACGATTAGTTAAATCATGCAGATATTTAAAGGTCTATGATAAGATTCACACAATCTCTGCCTCTTAAACTATGCAGAAGTTCTACTGTAACTGAATCGTTCTACTTTGTGGTCATATAAGTTAATGCTTAGAAGAAACTGCCTATGACTGTTTTTCTTCATCTGAATCATCCTTCAGTAATAGTGAGTCTAAAAGAACTACTAGTGCTAAACTGAAGCACCTATTACATTTACAAGGAAAGGGAAATAAAAAAAAGAAAAGAAACTGGTTTTGTTGAAGTGGAACTCAAGGCTTGACACAGAACTCATGTAATGCATTATTAGTAAAGCTACAATCCCTATAGCCTTGTTCTTCAGTCCTATGCAGATGTAGTGGCACTTCTCCAAACTGCCTCCATCTTTTGGACTCTGTGTGCTTAGCTTGCTGGGTCCACACCCTTGAGGATAGCACTCAGATATTCAAGAACTGCAAGAAGTTTTGGAACAGAGACAATGGGCAAGTGATCAGTAGATGTGCCAGTATGTACAGCTGTAAGTTTAGAGGCAGTCAGAGACATGTTAGTAGAACCTTTAGAGCATGCACAATTGAATTACTACAGAATTAGAAACAGAAGTTATTAGACATTACACACATACAATTTCTGAATAAAATATCCTAATCAATCAATTATCATTTGCTAGTTGTACCAAAGGGCTAAAGGAGAATGAAACCCTTAAAATTAATGTGGCTAAAAATGCCATGTTTTATATACTGAACCTATTGCACCAGCCTAAAGTTTCAGCTTGTCAATAGCAGCAATGGTCCAGGACTTCAAACTTGTCACAGGGGGTCACCATCTTGGAAAGTGTCTGTAACACTCACATACTCAGTGGGCTCTGAGCAGCTGTTGAGAAGCTAAGCTTAGGGGTCATCATAAATTATCAAGAGGAAAATCAGCCTTATGTTGTGACATTTTATATTCTATGTGGACTGTATATTGTGAATGGGTCCTTAAAGGGCATGTAAAGGCAAAAATATAAAATCCCATTTTTACTTTCATTAATGAAAAAGAAATCTATCTCCAATATACTTTAATTAAAAGATGTCTACAGTTTTTATCATAAACCTGACTGTATGTAGTGCAATTCCCCCTTCTTTTACTGCTGTTGATAGGAATTGTCAGATGGTCCCCAACTGCTGTGCAGGTAAACGATCATACTTTCAAATGGCAGGGGGAGCCCCCGCCTTACTTCCCAGAACTCAAGCAGCATTGTTGGATTCCCTGTAGAGATTTGTATCCTGAGACACAGTGCAGTCTCTATATTATGACTATTAATCAGCCTTGCTGTATTGGCTGCTATGGCAGATATTATTTGACTTGTGCTGTTTTGATAATTTATGACGATCCCTAAGCTTAACCTCCCAACTGAAGCCCAGACCACACTGAGCATGTGCGAGTCTTGATATTGCAGAAATGTCTAACAAAGTTACAAGATGACAGCCCCCTGCGCCAACTTTGAAAGCATAAATCATTTGTCTTATTAGGCTGCTGGTGCAGTAAGTTCATGTTTATATTTAGTATACATAATACAGCATTTCTAACATTATTCTATTTTAGACTTTAGTTGCCCTTTAAGCTCAAAAAGTGACAGCAGCACAGAGCATGTGCAGCGACTCAGCAGAAAAGAAGATGGGGAGCTACTGGGGCATCTTTGGAGACACCGATCTTTACTGCTAAAAGGCTGTGGTTGTCGTGGGCTGGTACAGAAGCCCAAAACAGAATGTACAGCTTTCCTAACATACTTCTTTAGTTAAGCTTTAGTTCTCCTTTATGGTAAGGCCACACGAGGAGATTCAGGGAGATTTTGTTGCCTGGCTACTAATCGCCTCGTCTTTTGAGCAACTACCTCACTGAGGCAACTTTGGGCAACTATTGAAAACGCATCGCTGCGTGTGCATTAGCGCAGGCGACTTTTCATTGTAGCCTATGGGGAAAAATGCTGAGGCAGTTCAGGGAGATAGTTGCTCAAAAGACGAGGCGATTAGTAGCCAGGCGACAAATCTCCCTGAATCTCCTCGTGTGGACTATGTGTGTAAGGACACACTGGACGATTTGTCGCCAACGTTTTTAAAAAGCAAATCGCGGCGACATACCGCTCGTTTTGTCTCTGAACAAAACCAAATGAAAGACGCCAGCTCCTGTGCCCACAGCACGTTTGTGAATCGCCTGTAGCTCCAAAACGCACCGAGACCCTTTTCCGAGCGATTTATCAGAAACAGCATGTACTTAGAAAAGCACTGAAATCTCCTAGACATGCACACACATACAGATAAGTAGCAGCAATTGTATTCAAATTACAATGCGAACACAATGACGCAAGAACGCAAAGACGCCAGGTTACAGCGGGAAGCACAAACCACGGTTTGGGTGGAGCACGTACCGCACAGAGTAATGGGATACAAATCGCTCTGTGCCAATAGTCGCTGTGAATCGTCTGTTCAAAAAACACGATCGTCTTGTCGCCGCGATTTACTTTTTTAAAACGTTGCCGACAAATCGTCCAGTGTGTCCTTAGCCTCAAGCGTTATCCAGATCCCCCAACTCAGAGGATAGCCTCGTTTCAGCTTGATCACTGGCAGTGTTTTATAGATACTGTCGTGGAACAGTAAAAAATATTTTACACATCCATGTAATTGCTATCAAATGCTTACCGTTAAATAAACTGGACTATAATAAGGTTCTGGGTTAGTTCAGAAGAACTAACCATCTTGTTTTTACAATGGATTTCTAAATGCAAGTATGTGTATATTTCTCAATATCCTTCATATGAAGAGGCAAAGGGAATTGGAATTTATTTCTATATTTCAATAAGATAATGAAACACTAATAACTAAAGTCATCTTCTACAGAATTGCAGTAAAACTGACAACATGCTGAAGAATCACTAATTTGCGAGTAATTAAGTTACTGCTTATGTAACATAAGAAAAATGCTTACTACCTGTAAAGTGTAGCACTTCCACCATCATACTTCACTATTCTTGAGAAAAACATTAGAATGAGGAAAATTAGACTAGAGAATCCTTGGTCCAGCAATATTTAAATTAGGTGGAAAATGATACAGTATGGAATCCGTTATCTAGAAAGATCCAGATTAAAGGAACGTAATCTTCCATAGACTCCATTTTAATCAAATAATTCCAATTTTTAAAAAACAGTACCTTGTGCTTGATCCAAATCAAGCTATAGTTAATCCTCAATAACGGCAAAACAACCCTTCTGGGTTTAACTGTGTTTAAATTTGTTTTTTAGTATGGAAATCCAAATTATGAAATTATGAATTATTGAAAACTCCTGGTCCTGAGCATTCTGGATAACAGATCCCATACCTGTATTTGATTTAAGTTTATTAATGCCATATATTCTCAGAATGCTTCAGTAGTGATATTTATTTCCAGTTCATCTTGAACAAAGTAATAATGCATTTTTATGTTAATTTTACTGCACTTTTCAGTAACACAACAGTTGGGAGTTGTGCCATTGCCATTCTGTAAACAAAAGATCATATAACATTAGTTGGATATTTTTAGTAAATCCACCAAGTGGTACTGGGAGCTTTAACACAAAAGCAGCTGGGGAGTTGCAGGTAAATGAATGCTATAATCTAATGCTTTGTTTGTTGTCCTTTCTACCCCACTTTTCCATGTGCAGACCAATCATCAGACTACTGAACTAGGATATAAAATAGAACTGACTGTAGATGTACTCTATAATCAACAAGGCACAGAGCCAGGCCAACTCAGATGACCACCCAAGGCAAGCCCTGGCCTCATCTGTGCTCCCCTGAAACTTCCACCCCACTCTGCTCTCTCTCTCCTAACAAACCCTTCCCCAGCTACTGCCACCACTGCTACTGGTCCCTGCTGCTCTCTTCTCTGCAGTGTCTCTCTCTTCCCACCCTCTACACTTGAGCTGATGATGTGCAAGGTTGTAGTTAGAGGAGGCAGGAGAGGTATATACTTAGGGTCTTTTGGCCTCCTGCCATTGCCTCTTCTGCCTACTTTAAGTTCCTGACCTAGCATGGCACCTCACTGAGTAGGATCTATGATTAAAATGACAGTAGAACTCATTGTAGCTTAATCTGTAAAAACAGAACCTGTGGAATCAGGTAGCACTTGTTGGCTGAAGATGAAAGCCATTGTTGGGATCAGTTACCTCTGCGTTGGGTGCCATAGGCATTTGCGTGGCAAGAGGTAAACTACAAGGGGAACAAGGGCCCAGACTAGGGGTAGGTGACAGAAAAGTTACATGCCCAACAACCCCCACTGTTGTGCCCTAGGCACGTGCCACTTCTTTTCTGCCTAGTTCTGCCCCTGGGTTATCTACATTGCTAATTCTACTAATACAAACTAACATTTTCCCTAAGGAGGATCAACTGAACCATTTTTTATATAATATTATTACAGTCCGTCCAAATGTGCGTTGTTCTTCATCTTTTCACCATTAATATATCAATGTTCTTTATACTGAGACATGATGTCTAGTTTGTCCTTCCAAATATTCTGAATTACATCCAAAAAGCAGACTACATATGTATTTTAAGTCTTAAAAATACTTAAACTTTTCAATTGTGCAGCTCTAATTCCTAACTCCTGTGTCATTTTAACAGCATAATTTCAGCATAGCTAGAGGTCACTGTTGATGACCGCAAAATATTGACATTTTACATGAGTTAAGACCACTGGACTCTGCTTCCCCTATTGAAACTCCTCTTACTACCATGCAACACAATGGAAGGCAGCTTCCATGTTTTAAGATTATGTCAAAATGCTGTGTTTTTACCTTATTATAACATCTGCAATTTTCATGAAAAAGCTTTATTTATATGAAAGTGTTTTTACATGTGGTCTGTTTGTGTAATATTTTTATAGAAACCTACAATATTCAGGGGTATAGTTTCTGTTTAAATACTACAATGAGTAGATTGTGATCATGTGGCGCATAGTTATGAACATGATTTATTCCAAAAAAATTGGAAACATGGTGTTGCATTATTGGTGATATTATAATGATCTGTTGCTGTCTTTACACATGAATTAACACCATGCAGTAAATGAATGCAATCATTTGCACCATTATTTTACTCCACCTGAGACCTAATAATCATTAAAGTTATTGGGACATATAGGGGCAGATGTATTAAGGGTCGAATATCGAGGGTTAATTAACCCTCAATATTCGACTGGGGAATGAAAATCCTTCGACTTCGAATATCGAATTCGAAGGATTTTGCGCAAATACTTAGATCGAACGATCAAAGGAATAATCGTTCGACCAAAAAAAGTTAGCCAAGCCTATGGGGACCTTCCCCATAGGCTAACATTGACTTCAATAGCTTTTAGGTGGCGAACTAGGGGGTCGAAGTTTTTTCTTAAAGAGACAGTACTTCGACTATCGAATGGTTGAATAGTCGAACGATTTCTAGTTTGAATCATTCAAGTTGAAGTCGTAGTCGATGGTCGAAGTAACCAAAATAACACTTCAAAATTCGAAGTGTTTTTTCTTCTATTCCTTCGAACTTAATGAATGGGCCCCTTAATGTACCATAATAAGACAATTTTTGCATGCCATTTTTCAAACCTTTAACCAGGGATGTAGGGTGAAATATACAATGTATTATATTACTATACAGTTGGTCTCTTTTTGGGTTGTCTTAAGACTTTTTAATGTTCACATTATACTGGTATACCGGTTTGCCACACCCTTGGTACTCTGAAATTTTATAATTAATGAGAAGCTGTCAGACCCTAAGGTAATCATTGTTTATGGAAAGGTACAGAGACCCAGTAAAGGAGGTTAGCATGTGACAGACTAGCTTCTTGTTATAGTACATCCCATGGGTGTAACATAGTCTGGGCTAGTGAGTAAGAGCAGTCCTGTGCTTCACCAAGAAGAAGTAATGGGGTTAGTATTTCCTAGGCAACACTTACTGTATTGTTGGGACAGCAGCAGACTTAGACTAGTACTTATTTCTGAGAAGCTTCCCCTGGAGGGAATCCCAAAGCCCTGTGGGGTACATCCTGTCTACAACTTGGTTGGGTTTGTGAGTTCCTTATACTGCCTGATATTGCCTTGCTAAATCGATTGCCTAAACAATGAAGTGTTTAACAAACATTCAGCTCATGATTACGAACCACTGACACTAATTTCTTTCATTCTGTATACTGTCACTGCATTTAACGTTGGAGCAGCAACAACATTTACATTGTGACCCTCACTATCCTCCCCTTGCTGAATCTGTAAAAAGGTTGCAATATAACAGTGCTTAGCAGCTATGGTAAGGAAGGGCTTTCAGTTGATCCTCCTCCTTCTACCTGTTACACTCACACATATATCTGTGCGTGTGTTTCTATGCTACTGGGTCATCACTTGCCATCTGTTGGACAGAACAACTGTCAAAAGATTATTCCTCAGAATACAGTTAATTCCTTTAAAGGGGTGGTTCACCTTTAGGGTAACTTTTAGTATGTTATAGAATGGCCAATTCTAAGCAACTTTTCAATTGGTTATTTATTTTTTTATAGCTTTATATTTATTTGCCTTTTTTCTTCTGATTCTCTGCAGCTTTGAAATGGACATCACTGACTCCCTTCTATAAAGCAAATGCTCTGTAAGGCTACAAATGTATTGCAAATTTGTATTACTCATCTTTCTATTCAGACCATGTCATGTTCATATTCCAGTCTCTTATTCAAATCAGTGCATGGTTGCTAGGGTAATTTGGACCCTAGCTACCAGATTGCTTAAAATGTAAATTTAAAGGGGACCCGTCACCCAACAAAAATGATTAAAAAACATATTTTATAACATTAGTCAAGCAAAATGAACTTTAATTACACTATATAAATTATTTGAATCTTGCTTCCATCAGTCTGTAAACTCTTAATTATAGCAAGCAGGCAGGAGCCATTTTGTGGGCACTGTTATTAAGATAAGCCTTGCATTATCTCAAAATCTTGTTTGTGCACCAGAATGGGGGACCTGATGTCCATCCCCATGCACAGTCTACACAATTGAACTGTGAAGAGAACGGGGGAATGTGGGGAGAGCAGTGACATCTAGGAAGTGCTGAATGGAAAGTGAAAGTAATTGCCTGCCCCGCCTCTATGCCTAAGGCATAGAGGAGGGGCAGGCAATATTTGATTGACAGTTGAGATTTTTAAATGAGCTAGCAACAGCTATAAATACTTAAATAAAAAATAGAATTTGGATTTCATGTTTAATTTGAAAATTATTTTTTATCATACAGATTTTTATGTCTGAGTGACAGGTCCACTTTAAGAGCTGCTGAATAAAAAGCTAAATAAGTAAAAAACCTTAAATAATAAAAAATGAAAACCAATTACAAATTGTCTCAGAATATCCCTCTCTACTTCATACTAAAAGTTATCTCAAAGGTGAATAACCCCTTTAAGATCTATAAATGTTCCAGTATAAAAGCATTGGAATCCAATTTAGGACCATTTGTGGTTTCCATGGAGCTGGTTAGATGATGCTTTAGGTATATGGATAGTATCCAGTTTTCGCAAAGTAATGGACCATTTCTGAGAGAGCTCTTAACCTATGAATAAAATGTTCTCAATACAGAATGACAGTGCGGTCCATGGGCAACCCAATACACTGTATTTTTTTGGAGGAGCAGGGAGAGAGGCAAATGCCCTAGGATATGTTCTATCATAAGGAATAGGCAACAGTTCCGAATTTAGTTAAAATCATACATTGCTTGTAGAACTGGTATATCAGCAATGTTGTTGTGTGCTTAGATTAAAGGGGTGGTTCATCTTTAAAGTAACTTTTAGTATGTTATAGAACAACCAATTCTAAGCAACTTTTCAATTGGTTTTCGTTATTTATTTTTTATAGTTGTCTTTTTCTTCTGATTCTTTGCAGCTTTCAAATGGGCGTCACCGTCCCCTTCTAAAAAAACAAATGCTCTGTAAGGCTACAAATGTATTGTTATTGCTACTTTTTATTACTGATCCTTCTATTCAGACTCTCTCCTATTCATATTCCAGTCTCTTATTCAAATCAATGCATGGTTGCTAGGGTAATTTGGGCCCTAGTTACCAGATTGCTTAAAATGTAAATTGAAGCGCTGCTGAATAAAAAGGTGAATAACTCAAAAGCCACAAATAATAAAAAATGAATCAATTGCAAATTATCTTAGAATATAACTCTCTACGTCATACTAAAAGTTATCTCAAAGGTGAACGACCCCTTTAAGTAGCAATAGTAAGCACTACTATTTATATTTATATTACTTATATTTTATTTATATTACTTTAATCTAAGCACACAACAACATTGCTGATATAACACTTCTGTAAATGTTACAATATTTTCTTCTATGAAATATATATCAAAACTTTCTTGATTTCAGGCTTGTTTGTATCAGTAATAGAGAAGCACAGCTACAGCAGATCTAATCCTATAAAGCATCAACTCATTTACTAGATTACATAACTGAAAATGTTAACCCAGGTCATCAAAGCAATATTACATTAGAAATGTTCTTTCTATTAGAAATTGCCTTTTCTGGATTTATTTCTTTAGCACAAGGTGAGGATTCTCTGCTTAATGGGAATAGTTTGCAAAGGCATAAAGAAAATGTCCAAAAAACTCTCTTGCATTGTATAAGAAAATGTTATTTTAAGCACATTTCCTAAATGTATTAATGGGGAACTAAACAAATTGAAGTAAAGTTATTGAGCCTGGTCCTCTGAACACTTTTGCAGTTAGCTTTAATTTTCTGCTTTTAGTGTTTTTTGAGATTTCAGCAGATTTAGACTGCTAATGTCAGGCTTCTCCTGTCTATGCCCTCTTTTCTCCGTTAAATGGGCAGTTCACCTTTAACTTAACTTTTTGTATGATGTAGTGATATTCTGAGGTAATATGCAATTGGTCTTCATTTGGTGTGGTTTATTATTATTTAGAATTTTGTTTAGCAGCTCTACAGTTTGAAATTTCAGCAGCTATCTGTTTGCTAGGGTCCAGTTTACCTTACTAACAGGCAGTGGCTTGACTAAGAGACTGGAATATAGATAAAAGAGGGACTGACTATAAAGATAAGTAATAAAACATAACAACAATTAAATTGTAGCCTCACAGAGCTGCCAGGGTCAGTGTCCTCCATTTGAAAGCAGGAAAGAGGCAGAATAATCCAGAAACTATAAAATACAAATACTAGTTTCTATGAATAGGTCATCCTATATACTAAAAGTTAACTTAACGATGATCAAGCCCTTTAACCCTAGAGTTGCTAAATCAAGAAGTGCCAATATCTCAGAAAAGTATGTAAAGTATTCAGAGAAGAACTTTACATTCATTTCAGAAGCAAGTTTACGTCAATTCAGTTTTTGAATTTAGATCCCATTTAATTAACAATTGTTTCTGAATGTAATTGCCTTTGAAAGCAATATGTGTCTGTACTTTGCTGTTCTTTTCATTTGTTTGAAAGACTTCATGAATACCTTCAGGATACCTTAAATCATTTTTCATCCAATTTCTCTTTTATTAATGAAGAGAGAACAATATAGGGCAAAATGTGCATAGAACACTTCAAAAATCTGTCTCGAGCATCACTTAAACAAATGACTTAATAAGCCGAGTTCTAAAGTATGCACCAGTTTCACTATTTAATGTGTTTCTCTTTGTTGTAACAACTTGTCAGCCCAGATCAGTTGTTTGCAAACAAGCAAAGGGAGAAAGGCAGGCACAGAAGCACTCGAGCTGACATTTGAGAAGGCACCTTCTTCGTTTTTCAGTGCCCCAGTAACACCTCGTGTTAAAACCAAATAATGGACTGCTCATCAATATTGTACAGGATAACAGTCAAGGCCAAAGCTAAAGAACACCAAGATCCTGAATAGAATAACAATACATTACTCTTGTTTTAATAGACTTAATTGTACTCCTTGCTGGTTGCTTGAAAAGCATCATTCATGTGCCTGTTGTATAAAAGCCACCCCATCTCAAGTTGCTTAAGTACATTGTGCTTTTAAATAGAATCCATTTGTTTAGTAAGCTTTTTTGCCCGCTCAGCGTGTAAGCTGTGTTTACTTACTGTGCTAACTGAATGAGTGGTTCCATCACAAGCACTAATTCCATCTATTACTATATACATAATTTATAAATGAATCTTGCTTTAGTCGGTCATGACAAAGCTTTAACACCAGCTGCTATATATATGCACATCTTTGAACACTAAAAGGAAGCTGTGGTTAGACATAGATGTGAGTTTATTTAATGCACCTCAGGCTTTCTGTTAAATAGTGGGTAGGATGCTGACTTGGCTGTAAGACAGGACATTTTATGCATCATTAAAAAGGCCTTCAACACCATTTGTAGTGGTATGTGACAGCCATATGCACATCACAGACTAGGCTGGTGACTGGTAAGTCATTTGTGATACAGTTGGTAGTGATTCTGTTGCTTCCATTTCTCTGTGCCAACCTTCTTTCTACTTTTGTCTTGTGTAAAGCTCACCATACACTGGTAGATCCACTTGTAAGAGTAATCCTTTAGCCATCCTTCCTAACTGGCATGTTACCACCGTCCTGTGATAGGTTGATTGGGGAGGCCATTATTTGGGCCCCACAATTGAATTATGCTTTTTTGAATGATGTTTTAGTATACAGGAATGTTCATTAGAATTAAAATTTAGAACAAATTTGCCCTCTGGTATACATAGACATACATGAGATATATATATATATATATATATATATATATATATATATATATATATATATATAGTCTGTGTCCAACTGAGGTACTTTGGGTCCATCGAGAGCCCTACCTCTAGAGCCCCCAACAATTACCATCCCCGACGCAACTACTGCTGCTGGCTACTAACCACCCGCAGTTGTTGACTTTGGCCAAGGCCCCCTTTCTAGGATCTAGGCAGAAGGACTAGCAAGGGGCCAAGGCCCAGAAGGACCAATGGGCCCCACTGGGGGGCAGCACTGGTGCAGTTGCTCCCCCATCCCCTCTGTGGTTGTTTCACCACTGCTTGCAGGTATTTTTTTTACTCTAGCCTGTCATAACATTTAAATATAATGTGACCTAGCATAATTTTATTCAACAGTCACTTGAATCATATATTGTAAGATGTCTTCAATATAAACAATAAAGAAATTGTAATAAGAATCTAGGTGCTCAGTATTTTTGAATGTGGGACTCAATGTCTCTTTTCACCAGATTGCAGTTTAAGGGGGTAATATTTAAACAGGTGTACAGTTTGTAAGGTCACTTTTTTTTTTTCATTTAGTACCGGTGTCTAGTGATGGGCGAATTTGCACCGTTTCGCTTCGCCGCGAAGTGGCGAAAAATTTGCGAAATGGCGTTTTTTCGAAAAAAAATAAATTTGACGCCGGCAAATTTTTGCCGCGAATTTTCGAGGGCGTTTCACGAATTTATTCGCTGGCAGCAAATCCCGCAAATTCACCGCAAATTCGCGCCTGCCAAATAAATTCGCCCATCACTACCGGTGTCTATTCCTATGGATACAGACAGGACAGGTGGTGGTTCATATATGTTGCCATTACTATGGAAATCACCAGAAACTGTCATTTCCCTTGGTCAACACATGTTATGCAAACTGGGCAATGAGGGAGTGCAGTTTTCTATTCATGCTTTTAACAAATATCAGGAGGCTCATCTTCTTCATTTCTAGGTAGAAAGTAGAATCACAGAAGTCAACTGGCGCAGTTTAAATTTACAATTATAGACCATTAAAGTGTTTTTTTCTTTTGCATCTGAAACTGCTTTATGCAGTGGCTTAGATGTTTATTTGAAATAACCAATTCATATAAACTAGGCCTTCAGAAAAGAGGCAGCTGAAGATTTCTTGTGTTTTTCAATAGGTATTGAGTTGACCCCTTGTGTTCTGCAGGGTGTGAGAAGGCACAGCAGCATAGTCGGAGTTGTTCTTTCGCAGCCTCATCATTGATTGTTGGGTTGTTTCTAGACTCTTATTACATTAGGCTCCTTGAATTGTATTGTATTTTTTAACACATGGCAAACATGTTGCTGACACCGCTGGCTTGCTGCAATACAAGAGTCAGCAAAGCTTAGTGAATTATCTATTTTATTCAACATAAAAGCAGCTTCTATTCCTCTTGCATACCTCCCAACTGTCCCGTTTTGAGTGGGATGGACCCACTTTTGACAGCTCAACCTGCAGTCCTGCTTTTGTATTGGAAAGTCCCGATTTCTCTGCACCGAACAGCCAAAAAGACACAATGTTTCTAACTTAATTGCCATAATTGGAAATGTGTTCAAACTTTCATAACCTGGCAAATTTTGTAAAATGGGCATGGTAATTAGGGGGTGTGGCTGCAAAAGGGGTGTGGTCAAAAAATTTGCCGTGCTCCGCGCAGCAGCTTTTTTGTCCCTGTTTACATTTCCAGAAAGTTGGGAGGTATGATCTTGCTTTTCTGATCACCTTAACACGTTGCTTATTCACTTCCTAGCAAGAATCTTGCTATACTTAGTTCAGTTATACTTGATTATACAGGTATGGAATTTATCTGGAAACCTGTTATACAGAAAGCTCTCAATTACGGGAAGGTCATCTTCCATAGACTCCTATAATTCAGAATTTTAAAAATGATTTCCCTTTTCTCTGTAATTATATACAGTACCTTGTACTTGATTGTAACTGACATATAATTAATCCTTAATGGAGGCATACAGTCCTATCGAGTTTATTTAATGTTTAAATGTTTTTTTAGTAGACAAAGTAAGTAGATCCAAATCATAGAAAAATCCCTTAAGTGAAAAACCCCAGGTCCTGAGCATTCTGGATAACAGGTCCCATACCTGTACTTGATTTCAGTTTATAAATGCCATATATTCTCAGTATGTTTCAGAAGTGATATTTCCCAGTTCATTGTGAATCTGTACAAACAGTTATCTCCGTGTTGGTTCATATCTATGTATAGCAGCAAAATAAATACAATGGACAGAGTTTTACCATACTGCAGCTTTGATCCAATGGAATAAAATTTGACAGCTGTATGATTGCAGTCACCCTTTTGGTACTTATAAAGGACTTCAGTGCCTAATGCTTTTATCAAATCAAGTGGTATCCAAACATATCTCATCAGATTTATGCAAACAAGGATTATTGAAAATTAGGAACTGTGTACTGGGAACTGTTTATATCCAAAGCCAAGTAGGAACCATCTGTAGCATCACTTGCAGAATAGTTTCTCAAATATTTTTGCTTTGTGCCATAGACATTGCTAATGCTATCCCTTCCCTTCTGTAGTTTCCTGTTTCTATCATTCTCATTTCTCTACCTCGGCTAATGTCAATGCCCCGCCATGTCATCCTTCTGAATGCCAGTTGTTGTTGTATAGTCTCCAAGAACAAAAAACAGTGATGAATGAGCTGTAAGAAGGATTCTAATGTTTAGAAAACATACATAGATGGAGCACATTGTATACAAGTGTGCACAAGTGATAATTCTGAGAGCATGGCCTGCAAGAAAGTATAGTGAATGCTGGAAGAATGTGCAGGAGGCATATAATACCTGCTTTGCAGAGAAAGGAGTCCTCCATAAAGTGTTGCTTCATTTATTTCAGAGCTTTATTCTACCATGTATTATCAGACACTAATGCTGGAAGAATGTGCAGGAGGCATAGAATACCTGTTTTTCAGAGAAAGGAGTCCTCCATAAATTGTCCCTTCATTTATTTCAGAGCTTTATTCTACCATGTACCATGACACTAATTTTGCTGAACTGTATTAATATCTGTATATGTATTCATCATCATTTGGTCTTGTATTAAACATTTTCCCTTAGCAATTCTTTTACTAACCTTAATTCTGATTAATAAAATTTAGAGTGCCGTTTGATTGTTAAACCTTTCAAAATATTGCTCTGCTACTTCTACTCTGCCATCCTTATTATCTCCCAGTTGTCTGTCTTGTTCATACTGTAGCATTCTCCCTTTCTCCCCAGTTACCTATTACCAACCCTACTATCCTTGACTGATGCTCACTGCACACCCCTTTTGCTATCTGCCCTGTTACCAATTATCCTAACTACCACCCCTCTGCGCAGCACTTACAATTTGATCTGATCAAACTGTCAGTCGAAAAAAAAGTAGACATTTACTCTTGTGCAAATGAAGTCTAAGACAGAGAATTATGCATCATCAGCTAAATGAGAAATCAATATAACAAGCCATTGCAGCTCTTTAACTTTCCAATTGCTTCCTGTGTGGTTAAATGAGTAGTCATCCTTTGTTGGAGGTGCTTTTGGGATATGTCATATAATAATAGGGCTGTAAATAAAACAGTTTTTTTGGTTTTGCTTTGTCCCAGCCAGTACATTGTTCTCTAATCATATATTTTATATAAATATATATATATGTACAGACTGTCTGCTGCAGCCTAACTACTTTCCATTATCTTAGACCGATGCCTGATGAGTATTAGTAAAAACAGTATCAGCAAGTAATAAGGTTTTAGCAACTTTGTGGAGTTTTCTTAGAGTGTTTTAAGCATTTTCTGCGCAAAGAGCATTTATCTCTTCATTGTTGAAATTAAAGGCAACAAGAATTTCCGAATTGCATCTTGGCTAGCCCATTCTGCATATGTTTTTGTAAAATATTGCAATCTTTGTTTATGGCCATAAATGATTTGAGGATTTTTTTTCCAGATGTTTAGCTAGTAACTGCTTCCTCTGCATGGGTAAAGAGGGTATGAAGTCCATCTCCCTTTAGTGTTTTCTTTTAGCTGCTTCCTAATTATGATTTATACATACCTGTATTTCTGGTATTGTTGCTTGCAGGAATTCAATGTTAAGTAGGAGAATATCCGAACAATGAGACAAAACCATAATGACTAGATGCTTCTCTTCTCAAAATGACACATGGTTTCTGTGACATATAAAACTTGTATTTTAGTGCAGCTCATACGTTTTAAAAAATGAAAAAAAGCAGAGCTGCTGCTGATAAATAGCTTCAAAACTATTTGTTTATATTCTAGCACTTTTCTTTTTAAAGGCTTCCTATACTGCATTGAGAGACCACTTTATAAATCTGCCTGTTACATCAGTAGAGAAGTTAAATTTCTTTGGGAGTAATGTTGCATAATTATTTTATTACAAAGGGGCTTTGTTTCTTTGTGATGCAGAATAAAGGAGGCAAAGGTTTCTAAGTGACTAATGGTTGCCTGTGCTGGGATTCCTTTGAAACTGTGGAATTGCAATCTTGCACAATGTCTGTTTAGATATTTGTTCTTGAAAGACTGATACTAACTGAGAATTTTCTTTAAATGACCCCTAGCTTGAGTTAAATAAAAGAAGACCCTACAATTATTTTTTTCATAGGAAATAGGCTAAAGGTGGCCATACACGGGCCGATAAAAGCTGCCGACAGACCGTGTCGGCAGCTTATTGGCCTCTGTATGGGGGCCCCCGACGGGCTTCCCCAATCGAGATCTGGCCGAAAGTCGGCCAGATCTCGATCGGATGGGTTTAAAAATCCCATCGGATCGCGGCCGCATCTGTTCGTTGATGCGGTCCCGCGATCCGACCGCCCGTTTGTGAATGCTAGGATCCAATCGTTGGGCCCTAGGGCCCACGATCGGATCTGCCCGATATTGCCCACCTCAAGGTGGGCATATCGGAGGGAGATCCGCTCGTTTGGCAACATCGCCAAACGAGCGGATCTATCCATGTATGGCCACCTTAAGATGGGATAGGAGAGCATCTGTGCAGTTTAACTGCAGAATTACAACAATTGACATCATAGGCAGGAGTTTGCAATCACCCAATGAAATGCACTTTTGTTGTGATGTACTGATGTTTACTACTGACCAGTAATATATGGGATCTATTATCCGGAAATCCATTATCCAGAAAGCCAGAGTCGGACTGGACCAGCAGGATACCGGAAAAAATCCGGTGGGCCCCGCTTCCCCTGCTAGACTGAAAATATCACCCATCCGGTTGATAGTAGAAATGCAGAAGAAAATCAGGTGCTTGCTGGGGAAGGGGGGTGAAAATGGGTGGAGGAGGGTTGTGCCTGTCATGTGGGTGCTGTGGAATTGGTGGAGGGGAGGTCAGGGGCCCGAGGTGGCCGGACCTTTTCAGTCCGACACTGCAGCAAGCTCTGATTTACAGGAAGGCTTTCTCCCATAGACTCGATTTAATCTAAATAATTCAAAATTTTGAAAATTATTTAATTTTTCTCTGTAATAATAAAACCGTACCTTGAACTTTATGTAAACTAAGATATTAATCTCTATTGGAGGCAAAACCAGCCTATTGAGTTTATTTTATGTTTAAATTATTTTTTAGTAGTCTTAAGGTATGGAGATCCAAATAAGAAAAGATAAATTATTTGGAAAACCCCACGTCCTGAGCATTCTGGATAACAGGTCCTGTACCATTATAGTGGTTTTATACTGTGTCAGTGGACACCATATAATTGTTTTTTTCATGTGAGTGGGATCATCAAGATGAGATATGGTAAATAAAAAGCTAAAATTCATCAGACTTTAAGGTAGAAGTAAAGTAATTTTATACTTGGGGTGCCAAAAGAAGGGCACCCACAAGTGTATTTACTTAAGGGGTAACTATCGCAACAATTAAAGTTTAATATAAGCTTCAGCATACAGAAACAAGAAACTTTCTAAGTACAATCAATTAAAAATGATGTACCGTTTCTGAAATAATCAAGTTTATCTTCACTATTCCTCTTTCAGCATCTGTTTCTCTTCATTCTGTCTTCATTGAGGAGTTGGGTGTCAGATGAATGATCCAATATATCTTATAGGGGGGCTCCTTTTTGCCTAGAAGAAGTATTAGATCTCATTCAATCATGTCTCTCTACATGCAGAATTTGTGCAAAAGGCAGTTATTTCGTTAGATTTTGTATGCACTGGAATCAGTTATTTGAGTGAGCTCTAATATATCTGCTAGGAAAGGAAGCCGACCTATAAGATATATTGGATCTAACTGTCAATGACTATCTGACACCAAACTCCTGCATAAAGAGAGAATAAAGTGAAACAGATTCTGAGAGAGGAATAGTGAAGATAAACCTGATTGGTTTAGGAACAATGCAGAATCTTTAATTGATTGTATTTAGAAAGTGTCTTCCTTCATTATGAGGAAGCATATTACATTTTAATTTTTGTGATAGTTGCCCTTTAACTGACACTCGGGCCGGTTCTCTTATCAGCACCTGCCAGGGGTGAACATCACAGAGCGATCCTGTTCCTGCTTTTTCTTTAAACTTTCAGCATGCGCAGTAGAGTGAAAAGCCGACTATTTTATTTTACTGCAAATGCTGAAAAGCTTAAAGCAAAAGCGTCTGCCCTGGGAAATTTGAAGATCAAAGAAGCAGAAAGAGGATCGCTCCATGGTGCTCATTGAAGAACCCAGGTGCAGTTTTCTGCTGATAGGAGCACCAGCCCGGAGTGTCAATTAAGTAAATACAATCACTTCGGGGTGGCTAACTTTTGGCACCCCCAAGTATAAATATATATATAAAACTCTATTTGGCTTAACACAGGAAATGTAGGGTAACATGATAAGTAAAAGTGAAGAGTATAATATTGAGTCTGAACATCTTTAGCAACTGTAGGTACTTATGTCACAATCATGCTGCATTATATTGGTGCATGGAAACATAAGGAATAATTGCCAATATTAGGTGGTAATGCATATGCAGTGTATCATAAACTGTTTGGACAGATAGACCCCATGATTTTGAAACTGTTAAATTATGTGAATATATGCCGTGATTTTGATGGGTTATCTGAAGCTAAAGGTTTACATATTCTATTTAATAACATATATATTTGTATTATATGCAAATATCGTGTTTACTCATTGGGCGAATACAGTCTGTAGAGAAATGTTTGCTCTTGAATTCATTTATTTAAATTACACTGATAATTGGCTAATGTATTGCAAAGTTTGCCACAAAGTCTTTAGTTGGCATCCATTCTTGTTTACTTCTTTACAAAGCTCAGACCTTCTGTTGCATCATGTTTAGGATGAGGTATTCTTTAAACACATTACTAATGAGCAACTGTTGAGCTTATGAAACAAACAGTACAATATTGGCTCCCCATGCAATTTGTTTGTTGGAACTTTTTCTCACCAGAGATTTAGTGTTGTACATTTTCAACCTGTTGTACATGTAGGTTTAAATTATTTAAAGTATTAATGAACAAGTTCAATAAAAGTGTAACCATGAGGCACCCCACTAAAAACTCTACAACCACCCTGTGTAAATAATCCTGTAGCTAGTTTCCTATCCATGTACAAACAGTATAAAGACCAACAGCCCTTAGTTTAGAAAGAAGCCATCAAAAGCTTTGGCAAAATCCAAATAGATCATATCTAAGTTCCTAATTAATTCATCCTAAAAAACAAAAGTTGTTTGGTGTATCGGTCCTTCACAAGCTCTTGCTATTACTTTGTTGTAATTCTCCAGAACGCCAGAACTATGCTCTAAAATGGAACCAACTGTGCTTCTACTGATCGGTACTTGAAACTCTGAATCTTCTATGGAATACACTGAAAAGAGCTGATTAAGCACATTTTCGTCTTTTAAGTCCTTTATAACCAAATGAATACCATTTTTAATTGATCCACCATCTTAACCTGCATTTTTCTACTACTTCTATACTTAAACATTTTGTGATTAGTTTTTGCCTGTGAATCAATCAGTTCCTCATTTTCTATATTTTCCTTCCTGATTGCTGTTTTACACTTACTGTAGTTTTTACATACACTATTCTTCATTCAAGTTACCATTCTTACTTCTGAGTCAAGCCACATAGAGTGGTCCTTAATGCTCGTAACATTTCCTTTTTTAAGAGAATAAATTGAGAAACAGAATTATCATAATTTTAAAATGACAACAGCTGTAGTTCTGTGTCAACCAGTGGCCCCTATTATCCCTCATATTTGCAGTTCTCCTCAATTTTGCAAGCTGAACCCTTAGATTTTCAGTTCAGATTTCAAGAGGAAAAACCACCTGCATCTCACAAGTGAATACTTCCTGGCAAGACTTCTCCGAGATTGCACACATGCAACAAGATTCCCAAGAGGACACCAACAAACCCACTGAAACTCATCCTTAAACTACATTCTTACTGCAGAGTCCCAAGTGCAATTCCTACCATGTGTGACACCTTTTTGTTTCTAATACCGGCTAAACATGTATTTACATGCAACTTTTTGAGGTTTCAAAATCTTATCCTTATTTATTTTCTTTAAAAACTGGTTGCTCTAGTTTACCTTAAAATATTTACTACAAAGAGGTTTATGCAATATGTGCTTCTTAGATAATTCTACCAGTGTTAGGAAGGCATTCTCACACGTGTAAACCTACAGTATATCGTAGTAAATGTACCTCTAAATGGAAATCAGAAATGCCGTAGGCTGTGTTTTCATGAGTGATTTCATCAGTCATAGTTTGTTAGAAGCCACTGTCTCATTGTGTTTGAGTCATTTTGTTCATACAAATAACAGCTGTGTGGGGTGGGGGTTGCGGGCTCCCATACAGAGCTGTAACATGCTGCAATTTTTGGACAGCTAGCTGAAACCCAAGGATAATACATATCCAGTATAGAGATAGCATACACAATTTTGTTATATTGATTTTGTTTTTCAAAAATGAGAGTGATAAAATCATTAGGGTAATAAGCACCCTGCTGCACATAAAAATGCATTGGCACATTATGCAATGCAAAAGAGGAATTTTATAGCAAAGAAAAAACAGGGTTATATTTATCACGGAGCTCCCCCCCCCCCAGCTCTGTATTAAATTTGATAAGCTTTTTCGAAACCCTTAAATAAATGTTCACCGTAGTGTTGTAACTGCTGTGATAACTGCTTGACCCAGTGGCATATTCTTCCCTTGTTTACTGTACGTTTGCTGCCTATTTAACACTTAAGTCAATATTGTAAGGAAGGTGACTTGCCTTTGGCACGTAGAAGTAGATGGTGCAGACATTCAATGGGACTCCTCAATTGACACTTTACCAACCCACTGAACCCCATTGTTACATAACTTAATGAAACACCAGGAGCCAGAAATTGGCCATAGCATTTATTCACATTTTATTAAATAAATAAAACCATGCCAGCCTAACCCAAGGCAGCATTCAAAAGCCAAAATATATTTAAGTGATCTCTACTATGCTCTGCTATTCCTCACTGAAGACTTGAGATCTGCACTATGTTATTATATCTACCACTAACTCTTAGGCTGATGCATTCCCCTGATCTCTGACGATTTCTAAATATTTGTGCGCATGTGCAGAAAATTTCAGTGACGTCAGTGGAGCAAATTACTCATGCACAGTGCAGTTTCGGTGGGTGGATTTGGAGGATACTGGGTTCTGCTGCCTTGTGTCATGGAAAGACAAAGTATACCTTATGAGAAGATTTGTGTTACATTTTTTTGTATAATATGTCAAAATTATAGTAAGCTTACAATGGAAATTTATAGTAAGCTTACCTACTGCAAGACAGCCTTGGCAATTTTCAGTCTGGCCAAAGTTTTTTCATCTGAAAAGAAAGGCGTTGGTTTGTAAGTACAGACCTCTCAATCCTAGGGAGTTCAATAACCTTTAAGATAAACGCAATTTTTAATTTCTGTGATTTGATTCCTTAGGTGTTAATCACATTTAGGGGCCGATTCACTAAGGGTCGAATATTGAGGGTTAATTAACCCTCGATATTCGACTAGGAACTAAAATCCTTCGACTTCGAATATCGAAGTCGAAGGATTTAGGGCAGATAGTACGATCGAACAATCAAAGGATTATTCCTTCGATCGAACGATTAAATCCTTCGAATCGAACGATTCGAAGGATTTTAATCCAACGATCGAAGGAATATCCTTCGATCAAAAAAAGTTAGCCAAGCCTATGGGGACCTTCCCCATAGGCTAACATTGACTTCGGTAGCTTTTAGATGCCGAACTAGGGGGTCGAAGTTTTTTTTAAAGAGACAATACTTCGACTATCGAATGGTCGAATAGTCGAACAATTTTTAGTTCGAATCCTTCGATTCGAAGTCATAGTCGAAGGTCGAAGTAGCCCAAAAAAACTTCGAAATTCAAAGTTTTTTAACTTCGAATCCTTCACTCGAAGTTAGTGAATCGGCCCCTTAATCTGAAATCAGCCCTCACTGCTTAATCCAAAGTAGGCTGGAAGAGTTGTACTACATTATTCTACATAATACTCTCTGAATTATTCTGTTCATACCTGTTCAGTATGTTGCTCCTTATCTGCCTTGTTTTCCATTTGCCTTGCCTTGGTGCTCAATAATACACATACACCCAACTGAGCACTTTGACTCCTCCATTATATTTCAGGGGCACTGTAATATTTATATGGCATGGCAGGGCTCGGAGTACTTTGGACTGAGAACTAGCTAAAGAAATTTTTACCCATTGACCACTGATAATTAATCCACACGACGAAGCCAGGGCTGAATTAAGCCTAGCTATATGATTGTTTCTGTTTATACAGGCAACTGGAGTGGCCTTTATGATGGACAGTATTTATTTTTAAATTTGGCCTTTAATGCAATTTGTAATTGACATTTTGTTGCTAAACTACAATTCATAAAGCAGAACAAATGCACATTATTCACGGTATTATTAATAAAATATAAGACTTAACATCTTGAAAACACATACTGTAATGCTGTAAAAGCTTGCCTGAAGGGTAATCTGTAACTAGCTTCTGCTTCAACTAGTCAGAATGTATGGTTTGCTCACTGCATTTGCAGCAAACTCACCATAACATGCAAGTCTAGAGGCAGGTGTTCACCCTAGGGTACTGTGCCCCCAGTAATTCATACTGAATATATGTGAAAAGCTGGGGAGATCTCTTTATGCTAGTTCTGATACGTTTTTGCCTCCTTTATGTTCAGAGTAATACCAGCTGTTGATAGCTATAGGCCCGGCTGGTGGCTTAATACTGATTGGATAGGTAGGCTTAGCATGGATAGTGCTTTCTCAGCTCCTGCATACATTCAGGGCTTTATTATCATGAATTTATCATGAATGTGCACATTCTCATATTCCCCATCTGTATTGGTAACCAGAGTTTTTTTTAGAGCACTCTTGAAACAAGGGAGGAGCCCACCACCCATTGCTTCCACTAAGCTGTGGGTTGTGTGTGTTGGAGCCCTGCAAAGGTCCAATCGGGCAGACACATGCTGACTCAGACCCACTGAACTGCAAGCCGACCTGCACCCCCAACCCATTATGCTCAGCTATGCAGATCCGCTACCCAACCAGACCTGCAAATACATTACCCCCAACCCGGCGCCTGTGAAACTGGAATTGACTTCACTGGTTACCCAGATGGGTTGCCCAAAGACTACCCCCACACAATAAGGCAATCACAAATTTCTGCCCAAAACCTGACCACCTTTTGGGTATTCAGTGGATACCCAAACTGATACAGGACTCTAGTGTGTGTGTTTTTTTTAAATGGTCAAAGTCAGGTTTTTGGGTACCAGATCTACCACAAGGAGTTTTAGCTGTACCCCCAGGAAAGCCATGTTCAATCTACTAAAATACTGGGCATGCCTGTAAGAAGCGCCACAGACCTGTTGCTCTCATTAGGGTTAGGGAGTTTCATAAGTGCTTATGTAGAAACAACATTTTTGGTGCTACCTCATGTTCATATATGACCCCCACGTTTATATGTCTCTCTCATTCACCAAGTTCACTTAGTGCGTGAAAGGCTGTGTCAGTGCACATTAATCACATTTTCTCTTGAATCCTACAAATATAATCTTGCTAATTATGACTGAAGCCATTTCATTAAACATGAGCTGGCATTGTTTTGTACACAATAGAGCTGAAAGCCCATTGAGCTGCTTAGGATATTTTGATGAAACATGCAAAAATGAAATTAAATGAGAAACCATTTAGTAGTATAATATAATGCTTTTGTTTTGTGAAAATCCTGGTACTACAAGGCATAGATATACTGTATCCTCAAAAGCTAAATTTAATAATCTTAAATAAACTTAATAATCTTTAGCAATTTTGCTGGAATTAATCAGGAAAGAAACTCCTGAAAGGAAGATTTTTACCAAGTTATGTTGCCTAAGTATTTGTATTTCATTCTCTTGCAAAATAACTATGGCGTGCTGTACTTTTACCATTTTTCTCTATTACCTATAAAAAAATACTGGAATCTCTGTTTCTTTCTTCTGTCCATCTATTCATATTTATTTTTTCAATATGTGATAATATAGCAAAATATAACTTTAACAATTCTGCCTCCATCTGTAGGTTATAATATTAGGAATTATATGATACTTCCATAGCATGATTAATAATAAAATTATCTTTTTTTTAGAATCAAGCTTCTTGCTGGGGAATGCACAGATCGTGGACTGGCCTGTAGTTTATAGTAATGACGGATTTTGCAAGCTTTCTGGATATCACAGAGCAGACATCATGCAGAAGAGCAGTACTTGCAGGTATGCATTTGTCTTTCTTTTAAAATCTTTATCCAGTGGCTTTTTATTTTAAACACAAACATCCACATGTAATAAAAGGACAAACAATCATTTTTTTCTCTGAGTCATGGAGCTCTTTTACACTTAGCCTTATGCATGATGAAAATGCAGTTAATACTTGCTCATAAGATTGCTGCAGTATTAGATTTCAGTCACTGTATTCCTATTGCATGTTTGTAGTATTAATATCCATACCCAGTCACTAAAGATGAAATAGTTGTTGAGAAAAGGAAAAACACGTATACATATACACATATGCTAATAGAATAGAAAAATGTGTGTTTGCTTCAGAAGACTACTATAGTTTATATAAACAAGCTGCTGTGTAGCCATGGGGGCAGCCATTCAAGCACAAGATTCACAGTAGATAACAGATGCATTCTAAAGAATCCCATTGAATACAAAAGCACTTATCTGTTTTCTGTTGTGTATCCTGTGCCTTTTCTCCTTTTTCAGCTTTGAATGGCTGCCCTAATGGTTAAACAGCAGCTTGTTTATATTATAAACTATTGTATAGTATCTGAAGCAAAAACACTGGTTGTATCAGAGCAGCGCAACATTATATTCCCATTACTTCAAAACACTTAATTTTTTTGGTATAACTGTTTTAAATGCCTTATTGAAAAACAAAAATTGTCATATCATTGAATCTGCTAGAGGAACAACTGAGTATGTTAAATTAAATCTAACATTCTGCTTAGTTGGTGGTGGTGGTGATAATGGATATGTCTCTTCCAGACCACTTGGATCACGTTATATTTTCTGTGCCATGTATATTTGTCTGTTGCCAGCGCTCCAGCCTTCTAAGGGTTAGAAAGATTACAGTTATTTGCAACATCTGTAGCATGTGGATATTCCAACCAAGTATTCTGTTTTAATCCCTTCATTAATCTTAATAGCTTCCGATTTAAGCTTTTTTCCCCCCACCAACCATTTATTATGTATTACATTCTCATGTTTAGTAATCCTCAATTTTATTTGAAAATTTAGCTCATTACCATGTTTTTTTTTTATTTCATTTCATCTGAAAACACCTTACAAGAACTAAACTGTCCCTTATAAAAGCTTAGAAATAAAGAGAATGTCCCTGTCAATTAGAAGGGTCTGCCTTTCCAGGGTCAGAATTATAATATTTAGGGGCAGATTTATCAAAATGTGAGATTAGAGTTTACCACAGAAATGCACTCACTGTCATTTCCTAGAATTGTAAGTATCAGTGGGTGAAAGTTAAAGTCCCCCATTTGATAAATGCATTTCTAAAAATCCCATAGGATTAAATAGAAAGTGTGGGAATTTTTCTGTGGTCAATTCCTGGTTGGACCAGGCTTTCGTGATACAGAGTAAAAACCTGGGCCCCACTGACCCAAACCCACACCTGTCCCAGAGGGGGTTCCAACTGGCACAAGGGGCCCTGAGGGGGGTGCAACTTGGGTGGGGTGCCTCCAATCCGACACTGGGTAAACTCTGATTTCATATTTTGATAAATATGTCCCTTTATGTGCATCTAGGCCTTTTTTTTCCTTTTTTATGACACGAGTTCCCCATTTAATAAATACACTTTAAAAATCCCATAGCCATGAATAGAAAGTGGGTGAATTTTTCTGTGTTAAATTCAATATCAGACTGGGACGGCGGTACACCAGGTAAAAACCTGGTGGGTCCCACTGACCCAGAACCACACCCGACTAAGACCCTGTGCTGCCCTATGATCTCCCCCCATGGCCCAATAGCTGCAGAAACTAAAGAACAGGTATGTGTGGGGGGTGCGACTGGGGTGGGTTGCTTGGTGGAGGGTTGTGGCTTGCGTGGGAGGGGCATAAGGGCCCCTGTGGCAGAAACCCCCCTGTGGCGGAAGCCCTGGTGGGCAAACTCTGATCTCACATTTTGATAAATCTGCCCCTTAATTTGCATCTGGGTCTTTTTTTACATTTTTGATGACATGCAGCAAATTAAATTATGATGCTTTTAAGTGTCGCTTAAATGTGTAGTATGTCACTTGCTCTTTCTTGCCAATAAACAATAGCTACATAGAAGATCCTTTTGTTTAGAGGTAAATCCAAAAACAGCGAGCAAGCGACTGTTTTGAATAAATAGAATGTGATTCTCAATGTTTCTTTTGGCATGGGACCCTCAAAAGTATTTAGAGCTTTTATCAAATACCTAACAACTACTAATTGTACAACAGTGGAGGTAGTTCTTCACAGTGAGGGCAGTGAAGTTGTGGAATGCACTGCCGGGTGATGTTGTGATGGCTGATTCAGTTAATGCCTTTAAGAGTGGTTTGGATGATTTCTTGGTCAGACATAATATCAAAGTCTATTGTGATACTAAACTCTATAGTTAGTATAGATATGGGTATATATAATTTATGTGAAAGTAGGGAGGGGTGTGTGTATGGATGCTGGGTAGTGATGGGCGAATTTATTCGGCAGGCGCGAATTCGCTGCGAATTTGCAGGAATCGCCGCCAGCGAATAAATTCGCAAAACGCCCGAGAAAATTCGCGGAAAAAATTTGCTGAATTTTTCACTGTTTTGCGAGAAATTCGCAAATTTTTCGGTGAAACGGCGCAAATTCGCCCATCACTAATGCTGGGTTTTCATTTGGAGGCGTTGAACTTGATGGACTTTGTCTGTTTTTTCAACCCAATCAAATTATGTAACAATGTAATTGCAAAATAGCTATACAAAATCTGTACTTGCCAGTGCTTATGAAAAAGAAGCACTGTAACATGCTGACATTTCCTATAATATCAGAATCCAAAAGACATGAGACCTGATCTGTTTTAGAAACTCTGCACATAAATGGACTGGAAGTGAAGTAAAACAAACAGAGTAAACAAATAGAAAGAGAAAAAAGAAATGCAGAAGGGAGTCTACGGATGTTGACAAGGGACGGGGTAAAAAGTACTCTACTTTTAATTACTAAAATATAAAGGTACTTGTGACACTTGGGGAATACTAGTTCAAACAACAAAAGAAGCAGGGAAACCTCATAATGAGCACAAAGAATTCCCTTTGGCCGACAGATCTGTGATAAAGCATTATAAAAGAAGCTATGTTTTTAGCTTAGACAAATGCAGCAGACAAACAGCTGAAACTGCTACAGGTTCCATAAGCCTAAAAAAAAAGACAGAATCACAGATGAAGTTAAAATAAGGAAGTGTTTTAAACTGTTGCAAACGGGCAAAATGCAAGAAAGATTGCCATTGTTTTATTCTACCCCCACCCCAAGATATTTTAGTCTAAGTTGGGTTTGCTCAAAATAAAAATTTGCCTTTCCTAAAAATATATATTCCCAGCAGTTTGACACAAACTCTGCTTGCTAACCCACACAGACGCTTTAGGCATAATGTCAACTGTCAAACAGCAGCGCATTGACTCTAAAATCATCTGCATTTTCTAAAATTGAATGTTTGTCAAGACTACATCTTCCGATTGTACAAGAAAAGTAAAAAAAAAAAAAAAAAATAATATTCCAAAAATACTTGGAGCATTCAGCAAAATGCCATGAAACATGAAGCATCTGCATAAATGCACATGATCTATCATGTTAACCCCTAGCAAAATGTTTCCAACCCACCACTGAAAGAGTTAATATCTGTGAACATGGCTTTACTTAGAAGCAAGTGGAGATCAGTTGGAGATTCTGTGCATTAGTGCGAGATCAGTGTGGATATGGTTCATTTAACAGCCCCTGCAGCCACATTGACAAGGAGGTTAAAATGGCTTAAGATGGTGCCAGAATGTAGTCTTCAGATGTGTTGCCGGGCAGGAGCAATTTATATAGTTTTTAATATGCCTTTTACGTTGAGGGTTTTTATTACCATGTTAATAAAATGGTAAATTGGTGTGTTTGTTAGGGATGTCGTGGACTGTTCGCCGGCGAACTTGTTTGCGCGAACATCGGCTGTTCGCGTCCGCCGCAAGTTCGCGAACGTCGCGCGACGTTTGCCAATAGGCGTTCGCGTCAAAATCGTTCGACCATTCGATCGCTAAAATCGAAGGATTTTCGTTCGAATCGAACGATCGAAGCCATTGGATTGAATGAAATCATTCGATCCAATGGCTTCGATCGATCGATTCGAACGAAAATCCTTCGATCGAACGATTAAAATCCTTCGATCGTTCGAATCGAATGATTTTCGGATGTTCGAAGTTCGCGAACTGTTCGCGAACTGTTCGCAAATTTTGCCGGTGTTAGCGAACGGCGTTCGCGAACACATTGGCGGCGGTTCGCTACATCCCTAGTGTTTGTTTTTTTTCTAATGAGATTGTCTTCTACAACAATTATTTACGGGGCACATTCCAATCCTATTGTTCCTAATGTATACTTTTTATTCCAATAAAGATAATTGTATTTTGTTGTTCTAAGGATCATGTTGAATGCACTTGTCTGCTAGAGAAGTAAAGTGAAGCCCACTGTGGAAGAATAGGGATGGAAAGTAAAAGATTTTCCTTAAAGAGATACTGATTGATATGGGCAACATCACCGGTGATGTTTTTCTCCAGCATGATAAATAGGCCCCTTAATGTACTCTCATATTTTGAAGAGTAGTTTTATTAATGTTAGTATCACTTTAAGTTATGTTGAAATTTTTTTTTATTTTATCAATGAAATTTGGTGTTTAATTATTCACACTCAAAAGAACTGACTGTCATTGGCAGATTGAGCTGTTAAATTAAGCACTTTCCTGACCAAATTTGTCACCCATCGGATTGTATATGGAACTAAAACCATTGCCTCTCCCAGTCTGATCAGGCCATCTAAATCAGGTGGAAATTGGGTGTTTTGTAAGTTTGTTGACAGCTGACTGCATATATTACCCACTAGAGTTATCGAAAAATTGACTGATCAGTCCAAAGCAGTTAATAAAATAATTATTAACAACTTTTCAACTGATTCTTGGAATTTGCAGAGTTGTAATAAGGTTAACAGAAGACAAAAAATACCCTCATTATTTACCTTGGTATCCCTAGATTACATTAGTCAAGAGCAAATCAAAGTAGACCATTTACTTGTCAGCATTAGTAGTCTTGGTCTCATTCCAGCAATACAGTGTGTAAACTAATACAAAGGGAACTTGCTTCCCAGCCTGAATACATAAGGGTTTTAGTTTAAAATAGGCAGACATGGTAATAGAATGTAAGTGTAAAGATGTTTGTAGCCTATGAAAGAAAATTGCTGTCACTTTTGCCTCGTGTTTGGCACATGGCTGATAGCACGTTGGTTGCTTTTGTGATGAAATAAAGCTTTGTCAGGTTATAAGACTTACTACCTAGGTGATGTGTCAGACTGGTCAAAATGCCAATACACAGATAGAAAGTATTTTGCCCTCTCAAACTGGAACACCAAATTTGAAATTAACCACTACACTCTTCACTTAACACGTTATCACTATATTAATGCCATTGTGACATTTTGTGCATTAAGATACTAAGCAAGTTTAACTGCAACTTGCTTGCTTTCAATGTTAAAACTTAGTTAAGTTTCAAAGTTAACCTTGAAAGCAAGCAAGTTGCAGGTAAATCTTAGTCCCTGTGTAGAAGCTGGAAAACACAAAATATAATATTTAACTTGTTCTACTTTGTTCTCCAATGGGTGGTTACATTGGGGTAGGGATAAGGTAGATTGGGGAAGGTAATCTGCTGTGGTAGTGGGGACTAGGGCAGATTGGGGTAGTGGCTATGTGGATGGGGGGCATAACTTGGTTGGATGATAGAATGGAACTGAATTTATGGTAATTGCCTATCTTTAGATGATGTTACACTGACTACGCAGGTAAAATAATGGCTGACGACCTTATGTGCTATTCTGAAGAATGACTTCCTACTGTTGTGTTTTAAGAGAGTTGTGTAATAGCAGGCAGCATTTATTGGCCAACCTTTTGAAAGCAATCATCTGGTTGATATTAATAGATATGGCACAGGCCCGGACTGGCAATCTGTGGGTTCTGGCAAATGCCAGAGGGGCTGCTATAAGGTGCCATAGAAAGTAAGTATTTAATGGGCTGGTGGGGGCTGATTGGGCCTCTGTGTACCTGAAATGCCAGGGCCTATTTTAATTCTCACTCCGGACCTGTGCCCCATACATTCAGTGGATGGAATGTAGTAACAGTTAGGGATGTAGCGAACGTCGGGAAAAAAGTTCGCGAACATATTCGCGAACTTGCGTCAAAAATGCGAACGGTTTGCGAACGTCGCAAACCCCATAGACTTCAATGGGAAGGCGAATTTTAAAAGCTAGAAAAGACATTTCTGGCCAGAAAAATTATTTTAAAGTTGTTTAAAGGGTGCAACGACCTGGACAGTGTCATGCCAGAGGGGGATCAAGGGCAAAAATGTTTCTAAAAAATCCATTGTTGACACAGCGCTGCGTTTTGTGCTGTAAAGGGCAGAAATCATACTACGTCACTCGGGTGGTGTTTCTAGAGATGGTATTATTATTGATATTTAGACAGAATGTGAACAAGCTCACACAGCTAGATGGTTGTTGTTTGAAAATGAAGAACACACTGAGCAAATAATGCCTGCAAGGTTAACGTATACACTACTACAGCAGTGGATACGGAATATATTATTGCTGCCTGAAAAACGTCACTCGGGTGGTGTTTCTAGAGACGGTACTATTATTGATATTTAGACAGAATGTGAACAAGCTCACACAGCTAGATGGTTGTTGTTTGAAAATGAAGAACACACTGAGCAAATAATGCCTGCAAGGTTAACGTATACACTACTACAGCAGTGGATACGGAATATATTATTGCTGCCTGAAAAACGTCACTCGGGTGGTGTTTCTAGAGACGGTATTATTATTGATATTTAGACAGAATGTGAACAAGCTCACACAGCTAGATGGTTGTTGTTTGAAAATGAAGAACACACTGAGCAAATAATGCCTGCAAGTGCACTACTATTGGTGCACTACTATGAAGAACAGCAACAGCACTGTACACGTTAAAGAACAGTAAGATAAGTAAAAGAAAAAAAAAATATATGTATATTAAAAAAAATATTTTTCTCGGGTTGGTGCTGCTGAACTACTAGGAGTAGCACACCAGTCCCACTCCCCAACACTGCTAGACTAATAGCACTGGGCTTATAGTAGCAACTAGCAAAGTAAAAAAACAAAAAAGAAAATAAAAGCAGTCCTTACAAGGACTATTGGGTTATTACAGCAGTCAGCAGATGAGATCAGAAGAGATCAGTGCCCACAGCAGGCAGCTACATACAGAGCACTGCAGTAGAAGGTAGATTACTAGCCAGCAAAGTAACCCTAAAATGTCCCTCAAATCCCCGCAGACTTCTGTCCCTCCAATACAGAGCAGTATCAAGTAGATTACTAGCCAGCAAACTTACTATCAACTGTCCCTCAAAGAAATCAGTGAAATCAGTAACAGCTCTCTCCCTACACTAGCTCTTGCAAGCACACACAGGCAGAATGAAAAAACGCTGCAGGGCTTCAGTTTATATATGGAAGGGGAGTGGTCCAGGGGGTGTGGGGGTGGTCCAGGAGGGAGAGCTTCCTGATTGGCTGCCATGTATCTGCTGGTCTGGGGTGAGAGGTCAAAAAAAAGCGCCAGGTAAGGCGAACCCAAAATGGCGAACGTCACGCGAAGTTCGCGAACTTGCGGCGGACGCGAACAGCCGATGTTCGCGCGAACAAGTTCGCCGGCGAACAGTCCGCGACATCCCTAGTAACAGTCTAGGGTTTCTTTGAAAGGACAATCTGTTCCTAACAATGTATATGTTTTGTCCTGAGGCCCAAAAAGGAGCATAAAAATTGCACAAATGTATATTTTACCCATATACTTATTCAATTATAGAATTACAGCAAATATATTTAAATTGTTTAACTGTTGCTGTTTGTGATGCTACATTAAACAAGAATTGACTTTTTAACTACCCACTTTCAATCTTAACTGCATATTGCTTTTTTGTTAAATTGCTATCAAACAAGTGAAAATGAGACTGCAGGACATCTCTTAATAGATAATTATTCTGAAATTAGAAAACCTGGGCTTTAACAGCCCATCACCTATCTTAATGGCTAATTACTCTTGCTTATTCCCTCAATTTTTCTGCTTGAACAATTGGATGAAATAATAATGAAACAAATCACTGACTGTAAACAGCCGCCTTTGCTTTCTCATTTTTTTGTATTGTGCATCTGAGGCCTGCAGCATAGTTGTTCGACATGCCCAGGACAGCTGGATTTTAGGGAGGGAGACCATTGCTATTTTGATATTAGTTCAATTATGAAACTGACAAAGTGCCTCTCTGCAGGATACTCATTACTTAGCAATATTTTGCCTGATTTTCATCCCACGTTTTCATGCTAAAAAGAGATAAAACATTTGTGAAATGGAATTCAATAATATGTCAGGTTGTTATATTTAACATTTTATATAGGATATTACTTGATCTATAAGTCAAATCGCAGCAAGGGGACATTAGAATAGAAAAGGAAGTTCATGTTGAAATTAACTTTTAGTATAATGGAGAAATAAAGCATTTTCATCAGGTTACGCTGTAGCACCCATAGACTCCTGTGATTGAAAAAGTCACCTCAAAAGACGTTGCAGCGGTTAAGAAGAAGTCACCACAATAAAAAACCCATTGAGTTCAATACATTTTACATTTTGAACTCTTCTTCATATGATAATCATTGATTTTTCCTCATTATACACAATCTAAGGATCAGTACCTTTATTATATAGGTTTACTCTCAACAGACAATTTAAGATATTTTTGGTAGGCTAGCTATTCTCTTTAACTATCTAGAAAAGGATTGCCCTTCTGCAGTCCTAGTGGCCGGAAATAATCGTTTTAATACTCATTATGCCAGTGCCCAACATGGCTGTCTGAATTGAGTGCTCATAATGACTGACCCCTTCCTTGAACAGAGTCTTCATGAGTCCTCCCACCTCCTGGACTTTCCCAATCAATAACTGCCCTGTAGCACCAACTCCTGCCTGCCAATATCTACTCATCAGCTACAGTGGTTCTTCTTAAAGGAGAAACAAACCCTTTATTAAAATAAACCCTACCCCACATAGACGCCCCTCCTTCCTCCCCCAAGCCTAGTTGCTACCCCGGGCAAATGCCCCTAACTTTTTACTTACCTCACAGTGCAGATTCAGGGTTCGGAGTTCATGGCAGCCATGTTCTTCATGTCTTCTTCCGGTGCTTCGGCAATTTCTCACAGTTTCAGCACATGAACAGTTGTCACGAACCAGGAAATTGCTTCAACTGCGTATGCGCAGCCATGCTGGTCTCATTCTCAGATTACCGAAGACCCAGAAGATGGGCAGTTTAAGGCTATGACAAAGTGTTTGCTATGGGTAGATACTTGGCAAGACCATAAGTGAGTGTAGGGTTCATTTGGTCACTTGTAACAACATTGATTGAATCTATTAAGAATAAAGGCTTAGCACCTGTGAAAGGAGATAGGAACTTGTAAGTGGTGAACCTTCTAAGAACAAGCATGTGGATGCACCCCCCATGTAAGAAAAAGTTTGGAGGTTCAAGCTGGTAGCTTGTGTACCTGCTGAGTACAGGCAGGTGGGAGTATCATAATTGGGAAGTGAGACTCCAGTATGAAGAGTGCTCAGGGATAGATCCTGAGGAAATTGTAGTACTGTAAACTGAGGTGCCTTTGATATTTCTGTATTGAAATACTAAGCTTGTAATAAAACCATTAATTCAATCAGTAGATACAAGTTTCACTTTTTTTCAGTGAACTGTTTGACCACAAGCAAGAGCTGTTGGGTTTGATAAATTAAACAACATTTTGCAGAAACCCCGCCCTATATCAGGTCTGCTATAAATCTAGCCATTATAATTCTGCATAGATTAGGGGATACATCTGATTTATTGCTGTATTGGTGTTGAATTGCTGCACATCTTGTACATGGGTGGTATGGTGGTGCATGCATTGCTGCCCTGAAGAACTAAGGTTTGGAGGTTGCTTGTTCCTGCATGGGTTTTCCCAAGAGTTTATATGGTTTCTTTCCCCAATCTAAAAAGATACTGGTACTTTAATGATCTTCTAATTAAAATGTCTCTAATGTTTGTGTGTGTGCTAATGGGAAATTAGTTTGCAAGCTCCACTGGGGCAGGGGCTGATGTGAATGATTAAACAATCTCGGCGAAGCGCTGCATAATATGTCTCTGCTTTTTAATTAAAGGATAATAATAATACTTGCTGCACAGACCAACTGTAGATGCTGCATAGCACAGCAGTCTTCTTTGCACTTTTATGTGGTAAAAAAAAAAGAACCAGAGAGCACACAAGGAATGCCCTGAGGTGAATGTAATCTAATTACAAGTACATGATATATGAGGAGATACACATATTCTGACATTTGTATAAAGACAGAATTTGACAGTAGATAAGAACTGCTGATCCTAAATAACTTTCCACTTTGCTACTGGATTTGACTAGTTAGGCGCCAAAACACTAGAAATCTCCCACTCATTCTGCATACACTGCCTGAGTTCTCCCACCTTGTTTCATTGTTAGACAAATAAAAGAATTGCAATAATCTACTCTTGAAGCAGTTCCAGAAGAACCATTGTGTGTATATCTATAAACACCTATGCTAAAAATGTTCAAGCTAAGTGTTTTACAACTTACCATTATCATGTCACCATAAATTCCAAGACATCTATTTGAACTCTTAGGGCAAAGGCACATGAAGCAAAGGCTCTGCTGCTCTCAGCCTGCATATTTTTGACAGGCTGAGAGAAGTGAATCCATTCTTTTCTGCACCTCAGCAAACTGTACTGACAAGTACAGCTTCCACCTCCGTTCAGATGCATGAAGTGGAGCGGGAAACAGCCGGAAATCCAAAAGCAGGCATGAAGCCTACATAAGGAGCCTCCCCTCCGTGTGCCTCTGCCCTTTCATATCATGGCAATGATCATTATGGCCAACCAGTTCTGTTTTTATTTCATTGGATCAGGGATCCCTCATCCAGAAGGCTAGCTATTAGTCCTCATAATCATTTGCATATTTCTGTCTGGCATATTTTGCAGGGCCACAAGTAAGGTTTGGTCCCTCCATCTCCTTCACTAGTTCCTTTGTTGTTATATTGGGGTTTATTGGAAGTGATTCCTGGGTGTTAATACCTCCTTCCTGTATGATACATATAATTGTTTGTATAGGTCCATAAGTTTGTTTCTGAGAATTGGCTGAGCTGCTTGGATTTTCCCTTGGTATCAAGGGCAAACAGGAATTGGGTAAATGGGGCATATCCTTAAAAACAGCCACAGGTGCACTCTAATTAACCAATAATTACGACAATTGGACAATCATCAGCTTCTACAACTCATTACATTACATTCTGGAATCTTCAAGACTGTTTAATGAGACCTGGTGAATATTCATATTTGATTGAAAGGAAATCAGATACAGATGTTAAATACGTTGGTCTAGCTATTACTAAGCTATTACTTGACCACATATAGAAATAAAGTAGTAAACAAAGTACTGTTTGATGTAACATATACAGTGTATGGTAACAGTGTGTGTATGTATGCAATGGCACCCCTTGCCAAATTACATATTTGGCTTGAAAAAATAAATGCACCATAAACAGTATAAATTCAGCTGACAGGATCAACTACGAGGTACTGTTACAGAGAAAAAAGACATTTTAAAAATGATTAATTAATGAGTGGCCTTCCCATAATTCATAGCTTTCTGGATAACAGGTTTCCTGATCTCATACTTGCAAGTGTTGGCTGTTTTGCTCCTTTAAGCAATTTATAATGTTTGCCTTGAAGCCAAAGTTACAAAACAAAAAAAGCTTCAATTAGATCAAACTTTTCTTTCGGAAGATGCCTTTATGCAAATATGTTTTAATGATCTGCTATTTATTTTCATTTCTAGCTTCATGTACGGAGAATTGACAGACAAGAAGACCATTGAAAAGGTCAGGCAGACGTTTGAGAACTACGAGTCAAATTGTTTTGAAATCCTTCTTTACAAGAAAAGCAGTATGTATACTTCAACTTTGTGAATTTCGGATAAATACCATTTTAAGTGGACCTGTCACCTTAAATTAAGTGCATGAAGTTTGTTTCCTTACCAAAGTCATTCAGGAGTGCCAAATTAAATATTGCTAGCATTAAGGTGTGTAGAGTGAAGGCTTGTCTGTACCTTGTTGTTTTGCATGGGGTTCCAGACCTGTCATTATTGGATGTGTTGAGGGGTGAGACTGAAACTTGAGACTTTTGCAATAAAATAGGTGTTAATTATGCATTTGGTTGATGATAAACATATGAAATGTCAACTTAGTATATAAAAGCAATGTAATTTTTTAACAATGGAACAATGGGTTTGCATATATGTGTAGTAGACCCTGTGATTGATGACAGTAGTGCCATACCTGTCATAACACTTGTGATTGTTTTGGGTAAAGCAAAGCCAATGAGGAAATACATGCTGCGTAGAAATATATTAGTTCAATAAATGATGCGTATTCCTCAAAATTAATACAGGTTTGTAGCATCTGTCATGCTGGTACTGCTTTAATATCTAACGGAGGACTACAAAGCCTTAACAGTAAATCATTATAAGAAAGCTCACGTTATTAAAATTATACTCCGTGTAGTAATCCTAAGGGAGGGTATGTGACCTCTGACAGCCACGAGATGGTGTTGTGTTTAGCTCAACTAAGATGTAGTGAACAGATCTCCAGTTGTTTTCACAAAGCCCTGAAGGGAGATTTAATGGTCACGACATTTCGAAACTACTCTAGTATTGATCTATTCTATGGTGTCACACTCAAAATTGAGTCTGCAGGGCCCTAAGGACATCTGGAATGGAACACTAAATAAGAAAGGTTATTATACAGCTTGTAGGGTGTTCAGAGTTGCCTTTAAATTATGCCTGTTAATTGATTTTATTGAATTTTTCTCTGTGTGCGCTAATGCTTTTTGAAGTTGATGGTAATTTGTTTATTCCCTGTGTACTTTATTAATTTAATAATATGAGTAAACGATCTAAAGCCGATGACTCTTAAAACACATTGGTGTATCTGATTGAAGATATACGCATCGCAAACCTTCAAGACATAATATTTTTCACAACACTCTGTACCACAAGATAGCCTTTTCCCTCTGCAACATGTCAAACTTGTTTGATACATATGATAGCAGTAAAGCTGTGCATATTTGGGGATCCACTCAAATGGACTCCCTTTTTCATAAGAAGAGACAGCAACAGCAATTGTAGTGTCAGACAGATCTGTGCCTGTATTTTATTCACAGCAGGGTTTTCCACAAAACCGGGTACTTTTTACAATTCCATACAGCACATGCAAACAAAATGATTAAAGTTCATTTTTCTAAAACCAGCTGGTCCACAGGATGTTCGAATATTTAGAAAACCTGCTTTTTTCAATGTGTCTCAGCCATTATTAGTGAAATTATTTTTGTTGTTTTCTCTTTAGCTCCCCAAGCTACACCACTTCCTATATTACTTCTTGAAAAGAGAGTACACTCCCAAACCTAACAATTTTCCAGGGTGATGACTAATTCCAACACCTGTACTGCCTTTTCAGCCTGAGTAAACACAGCCCCTGTTGTTCTCAACATCTGCTCTATCTCATACAACATTGTGTCAAAGACATAACTTGTCTCTAGGGTTTTTTTCCCTGTTACTGTGCTACAATATATATATATTTCTAACATTCTTTAAGGAGTGGTTCAACTTTAAACTCAATTTTTATGTTATAGAATGGTCAATGCTAAGCAATTATTCAATTGGTCTTCATTATTTATTTTTTATAGTTTTATAATTAATTTGCCTTCTTCTTCTGACTCTTTCCAGCTTTCAAACGGGAATCACTGACCCCATCTAAAAAAACAAATGCTCTGTAAGGCTACACATGTATTGTTATTGCTACTTTCTATTCAGGTCCTTTCCTATTTATATTTCAGTTTCTTATTCAAATCAATGCATGGTTGCTAAGGTTATTTGGACCCTAGCCACCAGATTGCTGAAAATGCTACTAGGAGCCTGAAATACATAACATTGCCTTTTTTACTTTTTTTTTTTCATAGGAACTCCAGTTTGGTTCTATATGCAGATTGCTCCCATAAGGAATGAACATGAAAAGGTTGTGTTATTCCTGTGTACTTTTAAAGACATTACTTTATTCAAACAACCGATTGAAGATGAATCGACTAGAGGTAAATTTTTTAATACATATGCCTAATTATTTGAATGCTGTAGCATATACACCATGTCATTAATGCACATGTTTACATGTGTAATTTCAGATCTTTATATCTCATAAAGTATTTTTTTCATACCCTGTTAAAAATGCAACAGCGAACCTATAATTCTGTTTTAATAAGGTTACCTGGGATCTTAAAAGGATATATAGGAGCCTATTTTTCATGCTGTGTAAAACATTGGAGAAAACCATCACTGGTGATGTTGCCCATGTCAACTAATCAACAATTAGATATCTGCAGTCACTACAAGTTAGAAAACAATAGCAAAGATCTGATTGGCTGCTATGCACAATACCACCAGTAATATTTGTCTCCAATGTTATACACAGCATGATAAATATACCCCATAGAGTGCATTGATTACAGTTTCTGCCCACCTTCAGATGGGCTGCAGCCCCCAGCATATTCAGACATTAGTCATACTGTACATTCAGTCATTAGCTATAGCTAGTTATGATTATGGGAGCTGTTGCTCATGAATGAAGCAATATGTTTTATTAAACATATTATTGTATATTTTATTATTTATTGATACCTCATGAAAAACAAGATATCATAGTTAAGGAAAATATTTTAGAACTCAAAATATAAACGGGGGAATGTAATAAAAATTGCTAAAGGAAAAACGATTCGCAATGAGAAAAGTTATGCCTCTGCGCAAACAATTTTTGCTTTGTGTGAATTTAATATTTTGCGAGCCCGGAAACTGTTTAGCGACCACTTCCGACAGTGAAAGACCGTTTGCAAATTTTATAGTTTGCGCCAATGCGCAGTCAATGTAATAAAACTTCTTACTGAAAAAGTTGTTATGTTTGCTTCAAAAGATTACTACACCTTCAAGCACTTCTTATGAGTGCGCAATTAAAATTTGCAATGCGCAATTAAAATTCACAATGCAATAACAGTTTAAGGAACAATATTACGTCGCGAGATGTGGATTTTCTTCTTATTGGTGCTCTTTGCGACTTTTATTACATTCCCCTGAAAGAGAGGAATTTTGCATACGTCAAGGGCTTTTCAAAGACTGTTACAATTGTTACAAAAAAGAGACATTCTCTGCTATGGAGAGCATTGATTGGCTATGCCTCCAACTGTCTTATACCAGCGTCTACAATGCTATTTCCCTTCTGGTTTTCTTGTTTCGAGAGTTCTAGAACAATAATGGGACTATGGCTGGTGATAAAAAAAAGACTATGGATAGTCAGCTGGGACAGCACCTCCATAGTAGGATAAAGTGGGCAAAATAAATGAAAATACATTCAGGTCATGAAAAAAGTGAAATAAAAAAATGACAGAAAGTAAATTTTGACCATTTTTAGCCTAAATGCAAGCCATTCAAGCAAGCATCCTTCCTTATACTACATCTAATGTAGTAATACAGATGGCATACAACATTTTTGGCTGCAAGTAGAAATATTTTTTTCCCATGTCAACTTCCTTCGAATAAATCACGCTGACGGAAATGCCTGATTTCTTTAATGTTTGTGCTTTTATAGATACCTGCACACATAGTGCTGTGGTGAAAGTGCAGAACCAGCTATTTATATGTAGACTTTGATTTTGCTGCAGATAGCTGCCTGTTGGTTTGCTGACCCCCCCCTTCTGTATCAGGGAATCTGAGCTCACTTCAGACCCCTAGCTGCAGCCAATGTTCTGTTTCCAACCTCTCCAAACAAGTTACAGCAAATGAATGTGTACAAAGAATTCTGGGAGATTAGTGTATTGATATTATTCTGGTCTGTACATATGGATAGATGGGCCCAGGATATATTAATTGGTTAATGTGCAGGAGGTAAATTTTGTGGCAGGTCATGTTGCCCAAACCTTTCTGGTAGTTGGTTGTCAGTGTTTCCTCTGTGTGTGTTCATATAATTATGATACCTATGCAAATTTTGCAGGGAATCTTTTTTAAGTACACATGTAATTCAGCATAATTCACAATCATTGTGCACACGAAATATTGTTTGCAAGGAATTAGACGGAATATTGCTGCCTGCCCCTTATAGACCAAGAACATGTTCAGGACTGTTAAGGGAACCTGTTAGGTGATCTCAATTATCCTTGTTAAAGGGGTGTCTCACCATCCAAACACTGTTTTCAGTTCAGTTGTTTTCAGATTATTCCCCAGACATAGAGACTTTTTTCAATTGCTTTCCATCTTTTATTTTTTTTTGCAAAATTGAATGTTTAAAGTTTAATGTTCCTCCCTCTGATGTTTTAGTCTGGCAGCTCAGTAAACCAGGTGCAGAATCTAAACTGTTAAAATTTGTTATATTAGTCGATACATTTCTCAACAGTATCTGTGGAATATTAGCAAATATTGTATCAATTATAATAGCTGCCTTTAATGAAACTATTTTCTGCTCAGCAGGGCCAAAGATAAGAAATGTAATAACTCATGTATCAATTTAGAACAGTTTAGAGTCTGCGTCCCACTTCCCAGAGCTGCTTTAGAAAGACATAAAAAGGTGAAAAATGGACCAAACTACAGTATTAGAAAAATACTCACAAATAGAAAATACAAGGTAATTTTAAAAAGTCTCCATTTATGGTGAACAATCTGAAAACAACTGAAATTGGCGTTAAATAATTACTTTTTAACATGTAATTGCTATGTGGTACTGGCAAATTAATAATCTACATACGTCTTTTTACTTTTAATGTTATGTGCTGGGGTTTTGAACAGTGATGGGTGAATTTATTCGCCAGGCGCAAATTTGCTGAGAATTCCTGCGATTCGCCACTGGCGAATAAATTTGCGAAACTGCAGTGAAAATTCACAGGCATCAAAAAAAATGGACGCGGCGCAATTTTGCCAAAAATGGACGCCGGCGTCAAAAATGAGAACATTGTGAATTTTTAGCCATTTCGCGAATTTCCCAGGAAATTCGTGAACTTTTCGTCAAAACGCCCCAAATTCGCCCATCACTAGTTTTGAATACTGCCCTCTGCCTAACTGAGAGAGAACTACATGGGGTCCTATGGGGTTCCAAGTAACTACATATTGAAATGTCTAAAAAAATTTGAGTAAGACACATGTTCCCTGATGCTTGGAGGCAGTTGGGATATTAGTGTAGAAGACTAGCTAGCAGGAATATAAGCAAGTTGTTTTTGGGGTGATTATGGTGACATTATGTCAAAATGAATTTTTTTTTAATATAGTGAAAACACATATTCATACTGAATATAAGTAGATAGGAGCGTAGCGCTACAAGTATAATACATTCACCAACAGTACAAGAGGATGTCACATTGCTGGTTAGAAGACACATGATTTCGATACGGGAATCTTTAGAAAGCAGCGAAGATTCATTATGATGCCCTCTAGCTATTTTGCACTGTTTGATGAAACTGACATCATTGTAGATTCTTACATTAGTTCTGCCTAAAGTGCTACGCAGAGAATGCAATTTTGCTGACTTAAAAGTACAATGAATTGTCAGTTTTGCGCTGAGTCTGCAGCGTGCCTTTGTCTCATAGATCAAGTGATGGAAGATCTGATGAGGCACATGGCTTGTATCCATGGACTAAATTATGGAAGTAGGCCGGTGTGCCTCTGCAGCCTCTACATATTATATGTACTTGAGATCTACATTGATGGTGTAATTTTGCTAAATCTGCTTTATTTCTTCATTAAAGGGATACTGTCATGGGAACATTTTTTTTTTCAAAATGAATCAGTTAATAGTGCTGCTCCAGCTGAATTCTGCACTGAAATCCATTTCTCAAAAGAGCAAACAGATTTTTTTATATTCAATTTTGAAATCTGACATGGGGCTAGACATTTTGTCAATTTCCCAGCTGCCCCAAGTCATGTGACTTGTGCTCTGATAAACTTCAATCACTCTTTACTGCTGTACTTCAAGTTGGAGTGATATCACCCCCCTCTCTTTCCCCCCTGCAGCCAAACAAAAGAACAATGGGAAGGTAACCAGATAGCAGCTCCCTAACACAAGATAACAGCTGCCTGGTAGATCTAAGAACAACACTCAATAGTAAAAACCCATGTCCCACTGAGACACATTCAGTTACATTGAGAAGGAAAAACAGCAGCCTGCCAGAAAGCATTTCTCTCCTAAAGTGCAGGCACAAGTCGCATGACATGGGGCAGCTGGGAAATTGACAAAATGTCTAGCCCCATGTCAGATTTCAAAATTGAATATAAAAAAATCTGTTTGCTCTTTTGAGAAAAGGATTTCAGTGCAGAATTCTGCTGGAGTAGCACTATTAACTGATGCGTTTTGAAAAAATCATGTTTTCTGATGACAGGATCCCTTTAAGGAGAAAGACACCTACACAAATTGTCAGTGACATTAATTAAGAATACAGTAATATTCTACAAGTGTTTCTGAAGCAATACTTCTTCAACCTGTTCTAATGCTTGCTGATGTCACTTATTTTTTCTGTCAAAGTAAAGGAGACGTGATGGGCCCCAGTATGTATGAATTAGAACTAAGGCTGCGTGATCAGAGCCACAGTTGATTAGGGCGACCCATTGAAATCATTGACATTTGGAGGTGGCAGATCCAAAGAAGAACTCCTTTTTCCCATTAAAATTTTGATAATCTAATTTACTGTAGAAGGCTTATGAAGCTTTGTAGGGTAAACCCAAAAAAAGGCATACCTAGTGATTTTTAGTAGCTTACTTATAGCAGATATAAAGTAGGGATGCACCAAATCAGGATTCAGCAAGAATTTGAATCCTTAAAATCATGTGACTTTTCGTCACACAAACAAGGAAGTAAAAATGTTTTAACCATGAGCTGCATACGCAGTTCTCCTTCACCAATCCTTGCCTTAGTTTGCATATTTAAATTAGGTTTCAATTTCAGTTCGGTTTTTGGCGAAATCTTTCAAGAAGGATAATATTGGTGGATTTGGTGCATCCCTATTATTAAGATCCTTACAAACAGTATCACAATTCTAGTTTGACACGACTAAAGTAATTTCATACGAACCAAGCCCATAAGCAGCTATATAATGCATTTGTGTATTCATTAATCTACCATTCAATTTAATTGTGGATGAAGGGTGGCAAGGCCTTCAACACAACGAAATAGCTTACTTATAAAGTAAACTAGAGTTTACTTATAGAAACGATTAGAATTTATTTGCAGGTATCTATATCAAGGGGGGTTATAATTTCACCAATTATAAATTCAAAGCATATGTTGAGATTTGATGTTATTTTGCACTTAGTAATGGAACGTGTTCAACCTGAGACATTATTTTGAGGTTTTAGACAGGATGCCTGCTTTACCTATCAATCGATCCATTGATCTATCGATTTCTAAGTTTCTATCTATTGCTCTCTCTTTTTCTATATCTGTATATAACAGGCATACAGTTCCATTGTCTGGTTGTCTTTGATAAATTTGTTAGCTTCTGAGTATTAAATCTATATTTAAATGGCTGCATTTATAATGCCCAAGAGAACCAGTCATGATTTTTTTATCATGCGCCTACTCTCCTCATTCTCTCTGACATAAAAATTAATTAGCTATGTTATGATCACCAATTAAAATCTTGTATCTTGCTTTTAGTAGAGAATCTCCCATAATAACATCATCCCTCTCTGTCCAGTCCCATTTTGCAAACACATTTTACTTTACTTTCAGCCTCCCTGCTTTTCCATGTGTGTGTGGTTCATATTGCAGGATAACTAACAGTAAAGCACAATTTATTTTTGCATTTTACTTTAGTTCACAAGAGAATGCATGTTAGAAAGGACAGAGATTTAGATTTAGGACTGCTTCTTGTAATATTCCTGGAAATGAGGGAACCCCTAGGCCATTTTAATGAAAACATTAAACCACAGCTATTGCAGTTAAACCTACTCTATCTGTAGTTGTTAAATTGTTAACCATTGAAGGATGTGTGCTGTTTCTCCCATGAATGAACTGTTGATCAAAACCTGCAAAATTTAATGTAACCATGGTGCATATTTGTGCTTTTTTTGCAGTAGGTTGTCCTTTTTGTTATCATTGCCACCCTCTTCTTTTGGACCTTTGAAATAAGAATAATATATATACTGTAGTAAAGGAATAATCGATTATTTGCAGCTTCTCCTATTACTGGGTATTACAATCTTCTGCTGATCATATACACTATAATACCCCATTTTACATTTTACAGGGCACTAAAAAAATTGTATAAATTCCGGGAAAATGTAAAATATTTTGGAGGAACTACAAAAAGATTAGTGCAAAAAGAGGTAAAACTTAGGCTATGCACAATTAATGTTTCACTGTATTGTAAAATGCCTTATTTTAGTCTACAAATTTTCATTTGTGTATTTGTAATGAATTTATGCTAATGTGTAATATTAATATATGTGTCAATGAAATAAAGACAAAGAAAAACAAAACAGGACTTCTTTTTTACACAGCTACCCTTGGACCACCTCCGCTAAATAATCCTCAAAGTAAGTTTCCGTAGCTACGAGTATTTGCAGAATATGATATTTTCTTCATGGTCTGTGCAGTAGACTTTTTAAGGGTGTGTGGTGCAGTGCTTCACTTCCAGATTAGAAATATCTCTTGGCATGGCATATTTGAAGTAAATGGTGTTATCTCCAAGACTGCCTGTGATTCCGAAATCCGCAATAATTGAAATTCAGTGGAACTCTGAACTGAGAAATGTTGAAAGGTCACAGAAAGGATAATGAATGAGATAGGGCACTGGGTTTATTCTCTGAACATGAAGAGTGCTTGGAAAGCTGATGAAATTTGATGAGACTGGAGGATAACCGACCCTTATATAGATAACCCATTTCCTGCAAATTGACACTGTCTTTTCTATTGTGTGGTGCATAAAATAGTGTGGATAAGCAATGTAAAGGTGTTTTGTGCTTTAGTCTCCTATCCTAGAGTAGCATATAAAAGACTTGGTTTTCATAATTACTTTTTTTCCCTGAGGCATGGCTAAAGTTGAGGAAAACTTCCCCAAGGAAATTGACCTGTACTCCAAATACTTTAACTTATCAGTTTTACACCCCATAGGACAAATACACATTACAAGCGTGGTATGCATTTCTTAAAATCGAACAAGTTCACCGCTATCCTCTAAGGGGCTTATTTAATAAAAGCTGACTTTATCTCATATTTTATTAAAGAAAACCACAACCAAACTCCCATGCCCGATTTTAACTAATTTATCAATAAAAAAACTTGATTTAATTGGATCGCGGAAAACTCGAAAAACCCAAATCGCTCTAATTTTTGGGCTTTTTTCCCGAATTGCTCTAATTTTTCTGACTTTTTCCCCTAATTGCTCAAAACCATGACCGAACTCCCATGTCTTATTTTAACATATTTATTAATTAAAAAAAACTTGATTTAATCAGATCGCGGAAAAACCAGAGTCGCTCAAATGTTTCAGACTTTTTCCCCAAATTGCTCGATTTTTAGAGTTTTTGCCTGAAAACTCCCAAAAAGTCGATTTTTTGGGCTAAACCCAGTGCAGACCTGGTGCAAACCATGACCAAACTCCCATGGCAATTTTAACTTGTTTATTAATAAAAAACGAAATTCAATCAGATCACGGAAAAACTCAATACAATCGTGCAAAAACCCAAATCGCTCTAATTTTTCAGGCTTTTTCTCGAATTGATAGAAGTTTTTGGGCTTTTGCCTGAAAACCCCCCAAAAATTGGATTGTAGCGCTAAACCCAGGGCAGACCATAAAAACTGCAAATTGATATAGGTGTCTCTCCCATTGACTTATACAGGTTTGAGATGGCATATTCTCGGATTCTGGCTTTTTGCAGCTTTGGGGTTTAATAAATGTGAATTTTTTTTCTCTAAAAATTGTTTAGTGAAAAAAAAACTAACATTTTTCAAGGTTAACATTCGGATTTTTAATAAATAACCCTCTAAGTGTTAAAAGTAAAATAAACCAAGGTGCAAATTTAAAGGTTAAGACGCATCTTATCTACCTGTATACAACTTTAGCCATTCTTACATTCATTTGTGCATTTGTTTATTATATGTTTGGACATTTTTTACATATGGTATGTATTTCAATACCCTCATTTTATAAGCCCGGGTTTTTACCTACTTTACCCAGTCCAATGATGTTTTCACACTGTGATTTAATGCAGTTCTGTAATAATTTGCCTTGTTCTAAATTCTCTCCTATAATAACAATCAAACCGTTTTCTCATGCTGTTTTGTGCAATAACCTCATGTTGCTTTAACATTTGTAGTGAACATGTGCTTAACTATGTATTTTTTATGTGTATTACATTTTGTCTTTCATTTTTTCTATACTTGTCATTTCTAAGGCAATTGTCTGTGTTAAAAGGGTGAGAGGCTATTTGAAAACCAGGACCCATGGGATTACCTTCAGGGATATTATAACTTAAAACAAAGCATTCTTGTTTTAAGTTTATTTTTTATTTCTGTTTTAAAATGGATTTTTAAAAAAATCCTATTTTTTCTAAAACACGCAGCATTAGATTGATGTGATATTGGTCGGAAATGAATACACCCTTTTATTATGCTCTGTTACAGATGTAAAACATACATACAGTTAACAACTCTGTAACAATATTTACTTAGCATTAGTTTGTTGATTCTAGCTTTGCAGATTTGTTTGGGGAACTCATTTTTAGATAATTAGCAAGGCTAGCAGTTTTACTGGCAAAGCTGTCTCTCTGGTGCAATATGTTGTTCCAGAGCATAGTTCAGTGTGCCGAATAGAGCAAAAAAAAGAACTGCGTTTGTTTAAAGGAGAATGATAAATTAAAGCAGCTAAAGATAGTGTACAGGTTGCATTTTTAACCCCCTTAAAAGTTGACCATCACAGGTTGGTTGTAATTTAATAAAACACAATCTGTTTAATAATATACCTCTTGGCATTCCCAATGTGAATATCCAAGAAACTGGACTGTTCTAAAAAAGAGAGCAACTGTAAAGTATGCAGCTAAGTTTTCTGTTCCATGAAAGCAAACATATATTTTTTATTAGTCGAATGCAAATTATGGAACCTTGATATGGTGCATTAGTCTAGATGATTAGATACTGAAAAGGTAAAATACTCATACAGGCATGAGACCTATGTTATCCAGAATGCTCGAGGTTTTCTGGATAACGGATCTTTCTGTAACTTGAATCTTCATACCTTAAAATTAGTAAATAATCAATAAAACATTAAATTAACCCAATAGGATTTTGTTTTGTCTCCAGTAAGGATTAATTATAGTATAGGCGGGATCAAGTACAAGGTACTGTTTTATTATTACAGAGGGAATAATTGTTGAAAAGTTGACTTATTTGGATAAAATTAAGTCTATGGGAGATGGCCTTCACGAAATTTGGAGCTTTCTGGATAATGGATCCCATACATGTACTTTAGTAGAAAAGAGTAGAAAAGAATGGCTGTTTGAGGAATATAACGGCTGTTAGACTAGGGCCAATCAGAGAACCTAAATTTGAGGACCTCATCTCTGTACAATCAGATGTAGTATTTAAAATAATGTGTGTCATATTGACCCGTGGTGGATGGGTTGGCTGGGGTTCACTAAGGCCTGGGCCCACCAAGTGATAATTGGATTGGCTGGATTGGCAAACCAATCCAGCCAAGCTTGAGGTTTAGCAACAGCTGAAGGCCTCACATCTCATTGTGCAGTAGATTTTAACTATCTTGACTGGAAAAATAGAACCTATTTTAACTATGCGCAAACCGGAAATATAGAATGAAATTTGTTTCCCAACCCAGGATTAAAAATGTCTTCTAACCCTTCTGAAAATAGCACATACATATCCATATCTTATATTTAACATTTGTAAAATGTAATTGCTAACTTGTTATTAAATTGCTAGCATGTTATTGAAACCATGGTGTGGGGATCTCAATAAAACTTCTACCATATAGCACGAATGCTTCTGTGTGTGCCATCTGATTTTCTATGAATATATGCCCTATACAAATGATGCTTGATAGCAATGTTATTTATAGGGTAGAAAGATAAAAATAATAGAAAGATTGATGTTTTTTGCAGGAAAGATGGCAACCAAGTCTGGGGTTGTTCCTCGATTGCAAAATGACTGACTTCTTTGAAAAACAAAAACAATGAGGAATAAATAATAATGAGGAATTCTTATTAAACTATATATATATATACTATAATATAACATGAGTTTTTCAATTAAAAGTATAACAGTATATATTGCACGGTATGCTAAATACTCCTTAAAAATTTCAATATTATTGTTGTGATTTTTCTCCCCCCCTCTCTCTCTCAAGGATGGACTAAATTTGCGCGGTTAACACGAGCTTTGACTAACAGCCGGAGTGTACTGCAGCAGTTAACTCCAATGAACAAAGCCGAGGTGGTCCATAAACATTCCAGATTAGCTGAAGTAAGGATGAATCATTTTGTTTATGTGATGTTAACTGAACTGTATGTAAATGTATTTAGAAAAAACACTATAAAAGATATTTGTATTTAATGTTAGTGACTTAATGGATCTGCAGAAAACAAAAACAGCATTTGTTTTTAAACCCTTCGCCTTCTATGGCCTTTAATCAAGGCAACCACCAGAAAACATATTGTAATGGCAGTGGTAGTCAGATCCTTCCCAGCTGATGTTATAGGTTTTACAGTTTGGTGCAGGCAAATAGTTAATAGCCAAAGAGGGGGTTTGTTTAGCTGGAATACTCACAGGTTGATTGTACTGAGGCAAAAGGAAGGGTCATGTGTCTATAGACTCAAATATTTAAGCTATATGTACCTGAGCTCTGGAGCACCCATTTGATGTCTCATAAGGTGAAATCAGACCAGTAAGGATCCATGTCTTAGGATCTTTTAAAGGAGAAGGAAAGTCATTTAACATTTGGCATCCCCAAGTGATTATATATATATATATATATATATATATATATATATATATATATATACTTATCTGAAACCCCGGGCTGGTGCTCCTATCAGCAGAAAACTTCACCGTCCCGGGGTTATTCCAGCGAGCACCACGGATCGCTTCTCTTCCGGCTTCTTCTTTCGTCACGCGGCTGCTCATGTGCATTAGAGTGAAAAGTCAAACTTTAACTAAAACTACTGCGCATGTGTCTGCCCTGGGAAATTTGAAGAAAATAGAAGCCAGAAGAGGAGTGCTCTGTGGTGCTTGCTTGAATAACCCCAGGCCGGTGTAGTTTTCTGCTTATAGGAGCACAGGCCTGGCGATTCAGGTAAGTAAATACATTTACTTTGGGGTTCCTAACATTTGGCACCCCAAGTGGTAAACAACTTTCCTTCTCCTTTAAGCATTAAATAAACCCAATAGAATTGTTTTGCCACCAATATTGATTCAAGCAGCTTAGTTACCATAAAGCTGCTGTTTTATTATTTCAGAATTATTTGCTTCAAATAGACTCAAATAGACTTCCTGTAATTTGGATGTTTCCGTATAATGGATCCCATAACAGTATTTGCCTTTGTTTTCTGCCTCTTTGCATCTTAAACTATTGCTCTGTGAAAATACAATGTTACTGTTATTTTACTTTTTATTGCAAAACCAGGGCTCAAGTTGATGATGTTAAGTAACAAACCCTTTATAATCATTTGATCACATTGCCCCAGAGGCCTCGGTAATCAAGATTCATACATCAAAGTTTGCATAAAAATAGAGGCCATCGTTGCAGCTGTTGGGCTAATGAAAGCAATTGATCATATTCTCTGATTAGGATTTTGAGAATTTTTTTCAGTGCAAGGGGAATGCTCTTGTTAACCAGCACAGTGTAGATCACATGTTCCTTTTGCTCCAAACATATACGACCTAAAGGGTCATCAATCAATAAAGTTATGTACTGCTGAATATTAACATTTTTCCCTACTAAAGAGCTATTTCTACTGTATTGCTACCTGTTGAGATGGCTGAGTGCATCAGGTTATATAGTACCTCCTGTAATGAATCCCTCCTGGATTTGGGTTACACTCCCAGCCTATCTTTCTCATAGTGTGTGTGTGATATGATGCTGACTGTCCTTTCCTGCATGATTCATCTGTTGATGAGATCTTTAGATTAACCCATTAAATAATTCAGTGAGCATTATTAGCCCTTGGAACCTCATCAAAATGTGAGATAAAAAGAGGCTGTTTTGTTTTCTTTTCACACAGCCAATGTGAGAATTGTGTGCATGTGTTGTACATAACACAGTCTCTAAATATTTCAAGAAAACAACCATAATCCATATGTTTATTTTCCCTATGAACAAACAATGACAGTTGTGCTGCTTGATACTGATATTCAAATACAGCCATTAACAGGGTGCTGTCAGGTTAAACTTGACACCTCAAAAATGTGCCAAATATCTGCTACATTTAAACAGCACTACCTAAAGGCTTTTAATCCAATTTAATGAAGATGTGTAAGCATTTCTTTTCCAAGAGAAGCCATTTATTGTATCTGAATTGCTGGTCATGTAGTATTTCTTAACCTCCTATGCCTGCCTTCGTACAATATGTTCTTTAATTCACTTAAAGTATTTGCCTATGACTTTTAAAGTCAGGGGCTGATATATGAAATTAGCACCATTTCCAAATATAAGTACTAGTACTATAAATTGTATTTGCTTTATTGTATTTGTACTAGCATTTGTTGTCTGTAAATTTAAGGTGCAGGTATAGCAGTATTTTATATTAATTTGCTGGTTGGCTGAGATTTTCATATGATGATTTACTACAGGTATGGATACATTATTTGGAAACTTGTTATGCAGAAAGCTCTGAAAACAGACTCTATTTTAACGAAATAATTCAATTATTTAACAATTTTTCCCTTTTTCCCTGTAATAATAAAACAGTACCTTGTACTTGTTCCCAACTAAGATATAATTAATCCTTAAAGGAGGTAAAACAGTCCTATTGGGCTTTATTAATGTGTGAATAATATTCTAATAGACTTAAGGTGTGGAGATCCAAATTACAGAAATACTCCTGTTCTGAAAAACCCCAGGTCCAAGCATTCTGGTTCCCATACCTGTAAATGTTTTCTTACTGCATGCTGGTTGTGGCATATTCAAACATTATTAATTAGGCCCATTTGGAAGGCAGAGTAGGCTTAATTAGAAAGTGAAAACAAGCTGTCATCACTACAGATTCTGTTTTTAAATGCCTCTATTGTGGCAAAAATAAGGGGCAGATTTATCAAAGGTCAAAGTGAATTTCTGAATTTAAAAACTTTGAATTTTGAAGTATTTTTTGGGTACTTCGACCATTGAATAGGCCAAATTCGACTTCGATTCAAATTGGAAATACTTCAAATATTTGACCATTCGAAAATTGAAGTACTGTCTCTTTAAAAACTTTGACTTCGCCACTTTAGACCTCGTAGAACCAAAATTTGGCTACGTTTTAAAAAGTCAAAGTTTTCTTTTGAAAATCGTTCTGATCGATTCAATTAATCAATTCGATGGTCAAATTTCGAAGTTTTTTAACTTCGGAATTCGACCGTTGATCAATCTGCCCTTAAGTGTTTATGGACAAGCACTTGTAAAGCAGATTATTAACGTGTTCATTCAAATAAACTCTTTTTTTTTACTGCTGGGATGTGATAGAACGTTACCATAGAGCAAAAGTGAGGCTTAGACCTGATGTCAGGACTATGCTAATATGTTGTTTGGAGTGAGTATACTGTATATAGTAGACTGGAATAAATCAGCATTATAGAGTGTCTACCCTGTCCTACTGGTGTTGTCTTGCTGCCACAAATTACTTCCTTTTATGAATCAGATAAAAGTGGCAAAAAGGGTAGCAAAGCTTTTTAATGTGGCCTCACTTTTATACTTTTTTTATGGCAATTCTTGTTTAATTGAATTCTCTAATATGTTTAACATCTATATTTTCTAATATTTTCTTGATGAAGGTACTTCAGTTGGGATCAGATATCCTTCCCCAATACAAGCAAGAAGCACCAAAAACACCACCACACATTATTTTGCATTACTGTACATTCAAGACAACATGGGACTGGGTCATCTTAATTCTGACTTTCTATACTGCAATTATGGTCCCCTATAATGTCTCCTTCAAGACAAAACAGAACAATATAGCCTGGCTGGTGCTGGACAGCGTGGTGGATGTTATTTTCCTGGTTGACATTGTTTTGAATTTTCATACAACTTTTGTTGGTCCTGGAGGAGAAGTCATTTCAGATCCCAAACTCATACGAATGAACTACTTGAAAACATGGTTTGTCATAGACCTTCTCTCTTGTTTACCTTATGACATCATCAATGCCTTTGAAAATGTGGATGAGGTAAGTTTTCCTTGGTTATGGTCTTTTTGGAAAAGCTCTTTATGTTGATATCACCTTTAACAAAATCTTGATGTTGGGTGAACATCTAATAATTGCTTATGACACTAGTCAGACATTAGTGTGCTAAATCTAGTATAGTCAAACTGATGGTTAATTAGAACATTCAAGATAATTGTAAAAAGAAAGACTTACACTCGCACACCCTGGCCGTCCAGACTTCAGCGACTCCCAGGTGCTCGATGTCAGAGGGAATAGGCAACCTCAAAAACAGCGTAAAAACAGGACACACCGGCACAGCATGGGTAAGTTCAGCAGGTTAAACCTTGCTCGTTTATTGCGGATGCAACGTTTCGGGGCGTGACCCCTTTCTCAAGCATGCTTGAGAAAGGGGTCACGCCCCGAAACGTTGCATCCGCAATAAACGAGCAAGGTTTAACCTGCTGAACTTACCCATGCTGTGCCGGTGTGTCCTGTTTTTAATTAGAACATTCAAACATACTTGTTCCTGTTTTTAAAACAATAAAACTAGCAGTGGGGTTATATGAAAGTGTTCAATATTATTTTTCTTTATTAATTAGCACCTTTACGTAATAAAAATAATGCTTGATTTCCTTCCAAATATAAAGAAAAATATCATTAGTTCTCCAAAAGAAACATCTTACACATACAGTCCATCAGAAACATGAATTCATTAGTGAAATACAAATTCAATAAAACACCATTAAACATATCTATATTTATTGAGAAAGGTTTCTTAGTGTAACATTTAGAGGCCTATTTATTAAAGGTTGTGTTTTTAGAGGTTTTTGAAAAGACAGCTTAAAGCACTTTCTTTAAAACCAAAAATGTCATGACATTTCTTAATAGATCCGAACAAAAAAAGTATGAACAGACAATAACACTGAACAATCCGAAAAATACGAATACCACTGAAACCTTTGAAAATTCGAGTTTTTCAAGCAATTCTTGAAAAAAAAATCCAAAAACCTCTAAAAGTCCAAATTGATTTAAGACTGCCATTGACTTCTATATGACCTCAACAACTTTTACCTGGCAAAGTTTTGCATTAGAGGTTTCCATGGTTTTTACACTTGTATTTTTAGAGATTTTAAAAAGAATAGGAAAAGCACAAATTTCTATTCACAAAGTCTCCTGTGTTAAAATGGATCAACTTTTGCAAGTTACTAATAATCTCCTATTTTTTAAACCTTCTTATTTTTATCATTTTTAATTTTGCATAAGGTTGTGTCACACATTTAGTAAAGTATTTGATAGAAATACACGTATATCTTTATCAAAGTTATGCTTTAAAGGGCAAGTCAACCCCAAAATAATAATTTGCCTAATAAAAGAAAACATAGTTCTAAACATCTTTCCAATATAAATCTATAAAAAATGGTCAGTGCTTTTAAATTTGCTTGTAAAAATAGTTGCTATTGAAGCAGCATTTGCTCAACTCCTGGTTGTTACTGTTTAAACAATGTTGCAGAAGTCTTAGTTCCCCAGCAAAGTCAGGTCTGATCAGCTGCCTTGTCTTACATTGTATCAACAGTCTGAGCCACCAGGGCAGAGAATAGAAAGGGACAAACACTGCTTTCAATAGCAATACAAATACAAATAATAAATTAATGATGGTCTAATCTGTCCTGTTTCACCAACAAATTTGCAAAACTGTGAACAATTATCGAATTGCATTGCAGTCAATGGACGTCAAAATTATTTTGACGCGCAATAATTTTTTACACACACGATGATTTTTACAAGCGCAACTTTTTCCTCCAAATGCATTAAAGTTAATGGCGTCAAAATAATTTTGACGAGCAACAAGTTTTACACGTACAACTTTTTTGTCCACATGCATTAAAGTCAATGGACGACAAAATAATTTTGATGCGCTACAGTTTTTACACGTGTGACTTCTTTTGGTGCACCAAATTTTTTCGCCAGTGAATTTTTGCAGCAGTTTTGCAAAACAATTCATAGGGGGCGAAATGCTGAAATTCGAATCCATGCCTGGCAAATAAATTCACCCATCATTACTAATTGCCAATAACTCATAGCAACCATTCAGCAGGTATAATTTACTGTATCACAGTCTGTATGAGTCAGCGCTAAAAGCTAGGAGAAATAAGAATGCAGCATAAAGAGAATCTAAGTGTAGTGGGTTGTTGGTAGTTGTAGTTCCACACTGTCCCAAAAATCCACTATAAAGTGCTAGATTACTTTTTACATCCACCACGTGCCTTGTTTATAAGTTGGATACTTACAAACGTTTATAAACTTTAAAGCATTCAGATATACCAGGAATCATGGGCGGATCTTCATTAAGGCTTAGGGAGGCTAAGCCTCCCCAAACCTGTATGTCGAAAAACAAGCCCCTTTAAAAGAAATCAAAAAAGTTATATATATAAAAAAAAAAGAATCAAGTACGTGAGCTGAGCATTGCTCTTACTTGCGCTGGTTTGGGGGAGGGGCGGGTTTGCTGCTGATTAATACCTGTAAAAAGAGCATTGCCGATCATTTCATGTGTGGCTCATGAGTGATGCAAATCCCGTGAGATTTCTTAAAGAAACATTTAGAAGCCAATGGAAGTGCCATAGCACTGTGTAGCACCACCGGTTGGGGAGTAGGTGTGAAACCAAGTTAAACTTGGTGTTGTGTTCTGTGGCCAGAGCTAAAAGCAAACAGACACAGCAGCTGCTAATCCTCCTCCACCTGCCTGCTGTCTGGTATGTAGGCATTGTTTGATATTCAAGTATAAAGCTCTGCAAAGTAAATTACCAAAGTATCTTATATATATATATATATATAGTGAATAAAGTACCCCCTCTTGTAAAATATAAGGATATTATAAGTTACCGAGGAGTTCCATGACCATATAAAAACACGAGGCCGAAGGCCGAGTGTTTTTATATAGGTCATGGAACTCCGAGGTAACTTCTAATATCCTCATATTTTACAACCGGGGGTACTTTATTTATTATAATACACAAATTTCAGTGAGTCATATGACAGAAATGACATCAGAACTCACCGTTTATAACTGATGACATCAGAACTCACCGTTTAGAAGGATATAATTTACAGATATTCATGGCTTTTGTGTATTATATTACATTACATTTTATGACATGTTTTTTTCTGGTTTAGGCTTTCAATGATTATTGGTATAAAAAAATGAGCCAGGGACCCCTAATGTAAAACAGTGCTGCAGGTAGTGTACTTGCTGGGAGTTTCTGTATAATGCAGTGTGCTTGTGGTTCTTATTATTTAGGGTAGTAACTAAAAGAAGTGTGTAAGGGCCCAAATAAGATGCTGTAGAACTCAGTTTGAACCGAGAATAAGGGATGTTGCTGGAGGCAGTATATCTGAAGCTCTTAAAGTTGGCAAAGGTGCCTACATCTAGGGGCACATGCAATAATAGGGATGCAATAGGAGGCAGATTATGAGGGAGTGTCTATTGTAAATGGAATTTAGCAATAATCAATGTCTAGGGGCCCTTTTTTGAAAGAAGGTAGCATTAAACAGTGTGCTACAGCATATATATTCTTGTGTGTATTTTTATGTGTAACTGGTACTTTGGACATCTTATAAAATGCCCTACAATGTCAGAAAATGTATGAAGGGACTTCAGAATTCCCCACTCTTCCTTGCATAATCAACAAGGCGGGGCTGTTCAACTGGTGGAAGCTGCTTGCAACCCCCCCCCCCCTTGGATGGCCCCTGCACATTTAAGTCTGCATACTGTGTCTGTTTACCATGTGTAAAATGTAAAAGGTATCATTACAGAGATGAACTGCATTGTTTACACCTCAAATTCAGACTGTAATCCCCTGTATTGTTCACACCTGTGACACATCTATTGTTCACACCTCAGACCCAAACTGAAACTGCCCACATTGTTCACCTGTTCATTCACAAAATGTGTCACTGAATGTAGTACATTTTAGAGTGGTCCTGATAAATTTCCATGTCTCCTGCTCTGTTCCACTGATGCTCCATGTGTGTGGCCAAAAGGTGCATTTCTTAGAGTAAAAGTCATAATTGCACAAATATAGTGCACTTTAAAGGAGAACTAAAGCCTATCTGAAGACATAGTCTAGAAATGTTGTACATTGTTTTGTGCATCTGTACCAGCCCAAGGTAACCACAGCCCTTTAGCAGTAAAGATCTGTGTCTCCAAAGATGCCCCAGTAGCTCCCATCTTCTTTTCTGATGATTCCCTGCACATGCTCTGTGCTGCTGTCACTTACTGATTTTAGGGTCCCACTCACAATATACAGTACACATAGAATAGAAATGTCACAATATAAGGATGATTAGTAATTAATACAGATAATTACTATGTGGCAGAACAGAAACCAGCGCAATAAGCATCACAATTTAATAATCAGCCTTGTAGAATCATCTTATATTAGACAACCCTCATTTTTTGCTTGATAATTACTGACAACCCCTAAGCTTAGCTTCTCAACAGCTGCTCAGAGCCCACTGAGTATGTGAGTGTCACAGACACTTTCCAAGATGGTGACCCCCTGTGACAAGTTTGAAGTCCTGGATCATTGCTGCTATTGACAAGCTGAAACTTTAGGCTGGTGCAATAAGTTCAGTATATAAAATATGGCATTTTATCCTTATTCATCTTTAGGGTTTAGTTCTCCTTTAATTGTATCTTAAAAGTAAAAATGCGAGCAATCATCATAAAGTATGCAATATTACATGTATGTAATGTACATGCATATTACATATGCAATGTGTTAGAAATCACCCCAGTGAACATCATCATTTACTTTAGATTCCATTCCCCATTGTGGTATACCTGCTGCACACATCCACCAATGCCCCAGCGATCCTAGACTGGGATCCTAGATACTACACGTGCACAGTAAAGATCAAACCTAAATTTTAAAGTTGCAAATTAGTGTGCATGCACTCTAGCCAGAGAGCAAAGGATCTCTGGGGCATTGGGCAAGATGGTGGTGCAGCAGGAGCAGCACCCTGGGCTGGTGCACTTTTCAGCACACAGAAACACTGTCCCGAGAAGGTTAGCAGCGATAGGGTGTCTAATTGGAACCACCCAGTGAATTTCCCTTTCCTTGTCCTTTAATTTTGCACCTGTTTATATTCATTACATCCCCACAAATAGGAGCTCTGGCATAAGGACTGAGGTTAGCAGTTATAATTACTGGGGTGATGCCTAACAAATTGGCTAGATATTGGAATATTGGTATAATTTGTTTCCATTCAGCCAAAATTGCATTAGTGAGGTTGGGGTGGAAGCCTGGCTTACAGCCAGGGTTCCATTTAATATCACAGGACTTCAGTTGGGTTGAGGTCAGGGCTTTGTGCAGTCAGGTTCTCCCACTCCCTGCTCAGCAAACCCATTCTGTTCGGACCTGGCTTTTTGCATGGGGGAATTATTGATTCCACCTTCACCGAACTTTGTAGTTTATACATAGTTTTAGCTATATCATGTGTATTTTCTATAGGTTCCTAAAATTACCAATTACCAACCCGGCAGTGCATTCCACAACCTCACTGTCCTCACTGTGAAGAACCCCCTACATGATTTTTTTACACAAAAGAAAGTGTATGGTTTCTGCTGGTTTCAACACGTGTGTACAGGGTCGGACTGGGGGGCCCGCTGGGGCTGCTGCTTTAGGGCCGCCACTGCTTGTGTGCGCATGTGCACATGCGAGCATATCCGCACACATATACTTTACTTTTTTGCCGCGGCAGGAAGAGAAGCAGAGACACAGGGAGCGGATCTGGGCCGGCAGGGCCAACCAGGTTTTTTCCCAGTATCCCGTCGGCCCAGTCTGACCCTGCTTGTGTATTTTGTAGAGATTTATACTTCTAAGCAATATTAGTCAGACTCAGCCTATCTACTTTGAAGTTTGAATACACCAATATAAATTAGTTGCTTCTAGAATATTGTTTTTAATATATTTGTATGCATTTTCATGCCGGGGTCCACTTCATGTGTTTGCACCCGGCCAAAGCAGTGTGCAGACACACTGGAAAGCAGATCTGAAAAGAAGAGATTTGATGTGCCTTAAGATAAGTTTTTCTAATGTGAGTGGAATATTTGTTCTTTTTTTATATATATATTTTTATATCTCTGACAGCATGGAAAAGTCATAGAATACTCCGTTTCTGGTATATCTGAATGCTTTAAAGTTTATAAACGTTTGTAAGTATCCAACTTATAAACAAGGCACGTGGTGGATGTAAAAAGTAATCTAGCACCTTATAGTGGATTTTTGGGACAATGTGGAACTACAACTATCAACAACCCACTACACAGATTTATCAAGGGTCGAAGTGAATTAGAGGGAATTTTCGAAGTAAAAAAATTTGAAATTCAAAGTAATTTTTTGGATACTTCGAGCATCGAATAGGATACTACGACTTCGAATTCGATTTGAAGTTAAATCGTTCGAATATTCGACCATTTGATAATCGAAGTATTGTCTCTTTAAAAAAAAACTTTGACTTCAATACTTCGCCAAATTAAATCTGCCGAAGTGTTATGTTAGCCTATGGGGACCTTCTATAGCATTTTTGTACGTTTTTTGAAGTCGAAGTAAAATCATTCGATCGTACCATAAAATCGTTTAAATCGTTTGAATCGTTTGATTCGAAGGATTTAATCGTTTGATCGAACGATTTTACTTCGATCGCAGGATACCAAAATTTGATGAAAAAAGTATTTTAATTTGATGGTCGAATTTCCAAGTATTTATCACTTTGAAATTCGACCCTTGATAAATCTTCCCCTTAGCTTTTCTTTATGCTGCATTCTTATTTCTCCTAGCTTTTAGCGCTGACTCATACAGACTGTGGTATTGTGATTGCCGTCCGAGGAGAAACTGGAAAAACTGAGTCAGAACTAAAGGGGAATTCCAGGAACTGTAGTTGCACTGTTTTTATATTTTGAGGTATAATTTACTGGCCAGCTTTCTTAAAACAAACATCTTATTTTTTACTATTTGTTACTTGACGTGAGCAATCTTAAGACTACATTACCCCAAAAATGTTTTAAGCAGCTTTAGGGTGTTGTGATCCACATTTCAGAAAGTCCCCTTACCACAAAAACCCAAATCCTAATCAGTCCAGATAATTGATATCATGCTTATCTGTGTAATTATTTTTTCATGATCACATTTCAGTTTCACTTATATATTTATATTGTGTCCCTAGTTCTAGCTGTCATTCAGATAATGATTCTCTTTTTAGCTTTGCATGTATTTAATTGCGGCCATTTTACCTCTCTCTCTCTCTCTGTCTCTCTGTCTCTCTCTCTCTGTCTCTCTCTCTCTCTCTCTCTCTCTGTCTCTCTTCCCTGCACATGCAATATCATTGTTAAATGCTTGGCTATTCAATCTCATTATTAATAAATAAAGGAATATATCTCAGACAAAAATAATGCTATAATCACAAACACTAATTCTTAAAATGGAAATTTTAAGTGAATAATTCACAAATGTACCCAAACACACATATGTAGGTGACAAACATGTCAAACATTGTGTTTCATTTAAGACTACAATGAAAGAATGAAAAGTTTAAATGGAGTTGTTCAATTTTCCGACAGTTTTTTCTGTTGGTTTTGGTTCACCGGAAACATTTCTGTCATGAGGCAAGTTAAGTACCTTGCCTCAGGCAGCGGTTCCACAGAAGTGGAAAGTTGCCACTCCTGGCAACTTTAAGGGAGCTAGCACACAGGGAGATGTATTCTCCTGGCGACTAATTGCCTCTTCCGCGGCTTCAGGCAACTTTGGAAATCGTAGCACCGTGAATGGATTGGCACTGGCGTTTTCTTATTATAACAGCAGGAGAAAGGCAGTTCAGGGAGATTGTCGCCCTGTAGAAGAGGCGATTAGTCGCCAGGCGACTAAATTTCCCCGAATCTGCCCGTGTGCTAAAGCCCTAACAGCCGAATTTCCAGTTATTAACCTGAAAATTCAGCAATTTCTCTCTCTGTGTTAGTGATGCGCTCCCCCCGGCCCTGCTGGAGATGTTTAAGGAATAATATACCCCTCAAACAATGTAGGTCTCTATAAAAAATATACTGAAAAAAAAGCTCATATGTAAAACCCTGCTTCATGTAAATAAATAATTTTCATAATAATATACTATTTTAGTAGTATATGCAATTGGGTAATCCTAAATAGAAAATTACCATTTTAAAAAATAAGGGCCCACCCTGGGATTGTAGAATTCATGGTGCACACAAACAAACCAAATAAACTACACTTGTTAGGTCACATGAGTCAATTAACAGACATGGCTTTTGCTTCCATACTTCTTCCTGTTACAGTTAGAGTTGTAGTATTTCTGGTCAGGTGACCTCTGAGGCAGCACAGAGACCATCATGAAATGGGGGTTTGAGATATAAAAGGAGAATATTTACTTAAATATATATTCCAGTTTGATAAGATTCTTTAATATGCCACTTAATGTGAAACTATCTGTTGCTTAAGTATTAATTTTCGGGGTATAGTTTTCCTTTGGGTTAAGCTCAAGGGACAGGGAGGGCAGTATTAATGCTTGAAACTCCCCTGACTAGAAATAATGACATTTCCAATGATTTTCTAGTTCTGTTTTTTTTACCATTTTTCTAATATTACAGTATGAGTTTATTTTTCACCTTCTTATGACTTTCTGAAGCAGCTCTGGAGGGGGGGGGGGTGTCGCCGACACTGTAAACTGTTCTAAAATTACACATTTGTTGATGCATTTGTTATCTTTGTCCCTCCTGGACACAATGCCTGAGTTTCATTAAAGGCAGCTGTTAAAATTGACACAATAGTTGCTAATAATCCACAGATACTGCTGAGAAATGTATTAACTAATGTAGCAAATTGTAACCGTTTGGAGTCTGTGCCTGAATCACTGACCTGCCAGACCCAAGGCAGGAACATTTAGTTTTGGAAAACCGATCAACAATAAAACATGGAAAAGAATTGGAAAAGGTCTTTGTATATAGAGAAAACAACTGAACTACGAAAAAGGGTATGGAAGGTGAACAACTCCTTTGATATCAAGGGCAGTGGTATTAGCAAATATTTTAAACTTATGGTCTGCCTTTGTTATCTAATATCTTGGTAAATAGTAGTGGTAACATTAGACACCCCAGTATAGTTCCCTTTTAAATTATGGTTCTGGTTCTGAGTTGTGTGAAAACTCCCAAATTTGAATTTAAAAGCACCGGCTCGAATGTAAATTTGAATGTTAGATTTATCACACCTCGACCATGAAAACAGTTATAATTAGAATATTCGCCATATTCACCACCTAAAAACTGCCAAATTCATTTACAAGTCAATGGCAGAGGTCAGTTGAACCATTTTAATATGTGAATTACCTTTCTGACATTCGAGTTTTTTTTTCAGTCTAGTCAATTCGATTCAAATTTTCGAGTCGGGACTATTCGATCAAATATTAGAAATTCAAGGTTTTCCAGAACTAACCTCCGATTCAAGTTGTAAGTAGATTCACAATTACTAGAGTAAAAAAATAATTCACATAGATTTGAAATTCGACCTTTGGTAAATACCCCCCTAGGTGATGGATGCATCTGTTTAATTGGGTGGCTGTTATATTGAAGGTCCTGATATAATATGGACTTTGGGTATTAGTTACAAAATGAATGTTGCCTTGTCTGTTGTATCAATTGTTCTTAAAATTCCACCAACTGCTTGTGAAAGCTTTGAAAATGAGACTCAGCTGTTGCTTATATTTAGCTAAATGCCGTCTTCAGCACTATACAGATTTGGTGGATGTAATAGTTGCTGCTAATAAAGCTCAGGTCCATTCAATAGTGAGAAGTTGAAGCAGAATGTTATGCAAGCAATTTGTTCAACACCTTGGAGCTTACCCAATGTTAGAAAGTCTTCACTAGTTTCTTTGCAAATGTTCATTTTTGTTCAGACCTAAATCATTCTCTTTCTGCATCAAAAATCCACATTAGATAAACAATAGTGGGTCGGAGCATATGTTATACAAGAGAATCCCATTCAAGCCTAGAGCCCCTTTAGAAATCAGAAAAGGCTGTAAATTCCCTTTAGATAGGGAGACATTGGAAGAATACCAAATGCTTGGCTTCAAGGTTTTAACCTTTCCATATATCTGACAATTGTATAGAGCACAATATAAGTTAACACAAAAACACTGGCAAAGCATTATTGCTTGCCACATAAATTAGTGTTAATAAAAGACCAAAGTCCATCAAGTTCGACCCCTCCAAATGAACCCCAAAATGTTGCTTGAGAGAGAGAGGGAAGCATCTTGAAAATGTGTTTTATAAACATGGTTTAATGAGCACGCCATTGGTAGTAGTAATAAAAGATGAAGTAAGATTAGTTGAATAAAAATATTTTTCTATTATTCAGTTTGGTATGGTATCAATTCTATGAGGATATATTTAGATGCAGAGATTTTACTGTTAATATCAGTTGTTATTTAAGAGATGTCTAAATACTGTATATCTTAATATCATCTTCATAGAAGTATACAAGAATTTAAAGTTAAGTGAATGGATGTGGTCTCCCAAACATAGAATATACTGGAAGAACAACAGAGACATATGTCTACAGTGTTGATCCAGAGGTGGGTTTGATATTTTGGAGTCAGAAAGGGTCAAGACACGTGACTGTTTTTCAGTCTAAACTACTATGTTGCTTTATAATGACTGAAAATAAAAGAATCCATTGGAAAATGTGCAATTCGTGAACTGAAATCAGATGGAGGCCAGTGAATAAAATTAAAACTTTATTTATTTAGTCCACATTGATGAAAACGTAAATGCCCAATGCATTTTGTACAACACATACTTAATCTTTGGCATGAATGTTATAGAAGACTGAGCAGCATTATTATAGCCTCTTAAAGCACTGCTTGTTCCTGGAAATTACTTTGTTGAGCAACACATCCACTGAGGTTCAAGGGAGAAGCAGGCCAATCACTTTGATATGTCAGACTCCACATAATGTAACCAGGGAGAGCATAGTTGGTGCTTAATATATCAGAATAGACATTTTTAATATAGTTGTGGAATATTTGGCCACTGCAAGCCCTAGCAGTTAGATACTAGATACAGGGCTGAAATTAAAGGTCCAGTATACCTCCTTACAACATGAGTTTAATGAATAGGACTTGGGTTGATACTTTTTTTTTTTTTTAAATCTATGTCTACCTATGAAAAAGAAACAGGGAATCTGTCGTAAAAGAACTTGAACTCAGTGGCAATTAGACAGGATCCCCACTGTAATACCGGAGAGCTCCATTTGCAGCACAGCCCAGGCTCTTTTGGTGTATGAGCACTAGCCATGATCCAGCACTGGCCAGAAACATTAGGTTCAAATCAAACAATAATGTAAGTCTTTAAATGCAATACACTTTTTGCAGAGTTCATTTCCAAAATGTCTGTGCAGAGTTTAGCTGCAAAGGCCTCATATTAGCAATCACTTAAGTGGGAATGTGCTCTATTTTGTATTTTGCAGAACATATGAAGTTTTCTGTAAAGCGCAGAAATTTCACTTCTCCAAATGATTCCAAATGTAACCAATGCTAATTTTTACCACACTTTGTTTATCTGAGATTGACATAAAGAGCTTTCCTGATATGAAGTATTTTCCTTCTATTTTTTGCCTGTTGTGTTTCAGAGAGTGTATATTCTTCACCTCCCTGTGTCCCTGTATTTATTGGTCTTCAGCTATAGGAGTCAGTTCAAGCTTGTTAAGGGCCACTGCAGATACCATTTCATATTTGTTCGTATTCTCAAGAAAGCTCCCACAGATGACTAAAACTTTCCCTTGCTTAGCTAGGAAAATAAACTGCTCATTCTCTACAAATTATGAAATAATACAATGTGCATGTACTTTACTGCACTGTGCAGGCCATATAGTATAGATTTAAATAATTGTAGATGGGGTCAATTTAATACACATTTGCAAGATTTGCACGTTGTCTAGTAACCCAAAACAGTCAATAAGCATGTATTATTTATTGGTCACCTGCTTGAGACATGTGATTTCTTGCTATGAGTTAGTAAATGTGGCACAAATGCAGCAAGATTTATCACATTACCCTATTGCAGGGCTGTGTCATAAAAATAACATGGGGGAATGTAATAAAAACTAGAGAGGTACATTTCCTGAAGAAAATGTGAGTGGTGCTTGCCGTGGCAAAACTCAGGCCCCCCATATATGTTGGGTGTCTTGCCCAGTCGCCCCTGGTGCCTAGAGAGTACACAAAGTTGGTAGAATCCGGATTAAACCGGTGAAATGGGTCTGCGACAAACTAATTATTCGATAAATTCCCCATTATAAGTCAATGGGGCAAATTTGGGGACCTCTCCTGCCCCAGGGGTAAAACTTATACCCTTGTGTGGGGTATCATCTGACACAGGTCGCAAACCTCTTCAAATGTGGTAAATTTAACGTTTCTACAAGATTCCCTCTCTGCGCTAGAATCCGTCAAAAGTTGGCCTCAATGTTAATCTATGGGACTTTTTGGGGTTGTTAATCGCCCCCGCAAGGGGCAATTAACCACCCACCCCTTAGAAAAGTCATACCACCCCATTCCCGATTAAGCCGCACGATTTGACACCTCATTCATGGGTCTAGGACAAACGGTGCGGGACTAGTTACGCGCCAAACTTTCATACGGAAGAAGAATAAAAACTAGAGAGGTACATTTCCTGAAGAAGATGTGAGTGGTGCTTGCCGTGGCAAAACTCAGGCCCCCCATATATGTTGGGTGTCTTGCCCAGTCGCCCCTGGTGCCTAGAGAGTACACAAAGTCGGTAGAATCCGGATTAAACCGGTGAAATTTAAAGCCAACCAAATTTTACCATTGAAATCAATCCAAACAAACTGGTTATTTTTGGCTCCGCCCACTTTTAAAAATTTGCAACCCAGTCACCAAATGGACCAAGTTTGAGCACTCTTACATTAACAGTGTAAGAATGACAGGAATTTAAATATTCCCATTGAATAGCGTTAGGTAAAATTTGATTGGCTGTCTTAAGCTCCGCCCATTTTTCTGAATTTTAACCCCAGTTACCTAGTCATGGTCAGTGCCAAGTTTGGGGCCTCTGGTTTTAAAACGGTGAGAACGGCGGTATTCCAAAATTTTATATTGAAGTCAATAGGTGAAAACTGATTGGCTGTTTTTGGCTCCACCCACTTGTCCTAAATTTTGACCACGGTCACCCAGTGAGTAATTGAGCCAAGTTTGGTACACCTAGCATTTAAACTGTGATAATAGCAGCAGTTTATCATTTTTCATTAAGGTCAATGGCTGAAATCTGATTGGCTGTTTGCAGCTCCGCCCACTTTTCCTAAATTTTGACCGCAGTCACCCAGTGACGCACGGTGCCAAGTTTGGGAGTTCTGGCTTTGATACTGTGAGAATTACAGCTGTTTACATTTTCTCATTGAAGTCAATAGGGAACATCTGATTGGCTGTTCTTGGCTCCACCTACTTTTCCTAAATTTTGACCGCAGTTACCCAGTGAGTAATTGAGCCGAGTTTGGTACACCTAGCATTTAAACTGTGATAATAGCAGCAGTTTATCATTTTTCATTAAGGTCAATGGCTGAAATCTCATTGGTTGTTGTTGCCCCGCCCCTTTTTTTCCTAATTGTGAACCACAGTCACTCAGTGACTAACATACCAAAGTTTGGGAATGCTGTCATTTAATGTGTAAAAATGGCAGCATTTCTATTTTTTTCTATTGAAAATCAATGAATGAAATTTGATTGGTTGTTGGTGGCTCCGCCCACTTTTTCTAAACTTGAAGTGGAAACCCCCAGCGACCACATTTGTGATATTCAAGGTCCCTGACATCAATACTGTGAGAATGGCAGCCTTCTTAATTTTTCCCATTAAAACCAATCAAAGAAATCTGATTGGTTGGTTTTGGCTCCACCCACTTTTCTTAATTTTAATCCCAGTCCCCCAGTGACCAACTGTGCCAACTTTGAGGACCCTGCCATTAACGTCTAAGAGCGGCAGCAGTTAAAAAAATTCCTATTTAATTGAATGGCTGAAATTTGATTGGCTGTTGTAGACTCCGCCCACTTTTTGTAAATTTTGGCTGCAGTCACCCAGTGACCCACGGTGCCAAGTTTGGGAGCTCTGGCTTTATTACTGTGAGAATTACAGCTGTTTACATTTTCTCATTGAAGTCAATAGGGAAAATCTGATTGGTTGTTTGCGGCTCCGCTCACTTTTTTGGGTCCCCAAAATAGGACAGAAAAGTCACAACACCCCATTCCCGAATAAGCTGAACGGTTTGACACCTCATTCATGGGTCTGCGACAAACTAATTATTCGATAAATTCCCCATTATAAGTCAATGGGGCAAATTTGGGGACCTCTCCTGCCCCGGGGGTAAAACTTATACCCTCGTGTGGGGTATCATCTGACACAGGTCGCAAACCTCTTCAAATGTGGTAAATTTAACGTTTCTACAAGATTCCCTCTCTGCGCTAGAATCCGTCAAAAGTTGGCCTCAATGTTAATCTATGGGACTTTTCGGGGTGGTTAATTGCCCCCGCAAGGGGCAATTAACCACCCACCCCTTAGAAAAGTCATACCACCCCATTCCCGATTAAGCCGCACGATTTGACACCTCATTCATTGGTCTAGGACAAACGGTGCGGGACTAGTTACGCGCCAAACTTTCATACGGAAGAAGAATAAAAATAAGTTTGCAAGATAACAGTAGTGATGCTTTGCTTCGCAAGCACCACTAATAATTAAAGTAAAAAATATGTGCAGTGCAAACAGTTTATTTGATGAATGTATTTATTAAAGATTTTGCAAGCTACAAGCTTTTCCTCTGCCAACATGAAAAAATTGCACCAATGTGTAAGACCCAATTCTGAAGAGCTTACACTTAAATGCAGGATTCCACCACCAGTAACTGGAAATAGGATTTATTGGCAGGGGAAAATTGTACTCGCATTCACTGACAAGATTACATCCAATTTATCACACTCAGGGGCATGTTTACTAACATTGGAGATAAATATCTGGAGAGATTTCTGGAGATGTTGCCCATGGCAACCAATCATCAATTAGATTTAAACAGCCACAGCCAAGTTAGAAAACAAAAGCAAAGATCTGATTGGTTGCTATGGGCAACATCTCCAGAAATCTCTCCAGATATTTATCTCCAATGTTAGTAAACATGCCCCTCAGTTTTCAGGCAGACCCACTGTTCAGGCAGATTCACTGACAGGCATGCAGAACATTCCACTAGTGTAAACACAACCCCAGTTGCCATGGACCCACATCCCTTTCCAGGACCTTGCACCAGCCCTCTGCCTGACTCCGGGTAGGAATTTTCTAATTTTCTAATGTGCTACCTAGCAGTCCGGCTTACGGTCTACACTCCTCTGCCCTACTGTGGGTAGGAATTTCCATGTCCCTGTTTAGGATGTACCCACTGGCCCTACAACTATCAATCCAACCCTATCTCTGGCTTAGCCATGGCCTCTCGGCCACTACCTCCCCATTGGGGTCTGGGCTACCCACACTAGCTTACCTGTCTAAATGAAGTACCTAGTACTTCTCACTAAGACATCCTCTCTCTCTACCTGCACCTGTCCAGCTGATGTCATTAAGAAGAAGAACCCTGCCCTGGTTGTGGCCTTCCCTTAAATACCCTTTGCATTCTATCCCCCTCTAGTGGCTGTGGTCTGAATTACATTTAAACAAATTACCTTAACACTATTGCCACCTAGTGGCCACATTACAACTATTCCCACTACTTTTGTTTTATATTTCAATAATTTTTATTGTGTTTTACAGAGAATACAATATGTATAGTTAGCAGACATCAACATAAGGGAAATGCGGGTCATTATACAGATTTGAAATCAAAATGGCTGTCAATCATAGTACATAGGTACCTACAATCGTCATGTAAAAGGATAAATAGGGCCTCATCCATACAAATAAACCTGACATAAAATCTAATATAAGATAAACAGTCCTGCATGATTAAACATGGTAAGAACATATTGTAAGTTTTCATAACAATTAACAAACTGAAAGACAGATCTACCAATGGTCCCAGTGACTGACGGTCCTAAAAAGGACAGCCAGTAAACATTAAGCAGTAGCCAAGTGATATCCAGGCACATACCTGTATTCCAGCCATGGAGCCCAGGTTTTTAGAAATCTACTGTGAGAATCATTTAATATACTGGTCATTTTTTCTTGAGTCATGATCCAGTCTATTTTATGTTTAGTACCCACTACTATTGTTTTAACTGAACATACATGAAATTAAACATTCACTTCGCATCATTTTCACACATTCAATATACAGTCATGATCTCATGAATTACCCGGTCTACCCCCTTACAAGCTGACAGATTTACAAATATAGGAACTAAAGTGTAAAACTGCAGTTGCCAAGTTGGAAAATGAAAGGAAAGACCCAAGTGGTTGCTATTGTGAACTGCACTTGTGCAATTTAGGACTTATGCTCATAAATAAATCCTTGTATGTTTTAAAATGTCTTTTTTGCAAAAAAAAAACATTTTTATTCTTTATGTTGCTAATGTTTTTCCTTGTGCAACTTTTATTACATTCTACCAGTAAACAGAAAGTGTATGCCGCAGTGTAATATTCTTAATTAAGAATGAATTCCTTTCCCATTTTTATTGAGCGACGTAGGGCTTCTTAAAGCAGCATATTTTTTGCACAAGAAATACATTTAGTTACATTTAGTAGTTTTTTTATGTGCGTTAACTTAACATGCAAAATTTAAATACAGTGAAATCATTTACATAAGAGACATTGTTGGCATAACATATTTCTCAACCAACAACTTTAATTACTCCCGTTAGGCCCTTATAGCCTTAGAAATTTCATAATTTTACTTTTTCTGTATTGGTAGTTTCTGTAAGTCCAGTGATAAATCTTTCCTTTACAGGTGGGGAGATTGATGCTTTGACCAAAGGCTGGCCAGATATATTTCAGATATTCTTCGGCCTAGCCATTGTAGTTGAACACAAACTAAATACCTGTATATAAGTGGTTTTTAATTGATCACAGTTTATAGGGTAATGAAGCATATCAACTATATAGCGGATGAACATTTGTTTTAGTCTAATTAACAATGCAACAATGCCTTTTCAGTAGCTTAAAGTTATTCCTTTAAAATATTTGTTCTAGTTTGTTAGCCCATAGTTCTTTCACTAGATGGCATGTTTCATTAATGTCCTTATGTCAGCTATAACAGTGCAGGTACGTATCTTTCTCAAGCACAGCTTTGCACTTACCTGTTGTTGCACAGTTGACTCTGTACAGTTCTTGAGCAAATAACATGCCTTCACGCCTGGACTTTTCTATAAAAATGCTAAGCAGACCCAACTGCCAGATACTCTGATTACCAGAGCCAAGATGTTTTGGACTACAACTTTAGACATGCTTCAAGAGTTTTGGCTACCCAAGGTTAAGAATCAGGCCTACACAATAAAAATATAATTCATTGTGTTATATATAATGTTGGAGAACATTTTTTTATAGACTAGACTAATACAAGACTGCTCAAAATGCTGTTGTTTTACAAGAAACCTGGGTAAAAATTATGTTGCCATATTTAAATACTTATCACACTTATCTTGGTACACTGTCCAAGGTAAAACATATTGATGATTCTAAATCAGATGACTTAAATCCAAAGGTCATTTTGTCTTTTGTGCTAAAAATGTCCAGACATTTTGAAAACTCTTTCTGATCTTTCCAGAATTAAAAAAAAAAATATTCTTTGTCTTTAAGTACTCAAAAAACATATTTATAATAAGGCCCAAAACCCTAATTTGGCTGAGCTTAAAACTCCAGAAATATTTTTGACGCTGTGGGAAAACTGATATTGAAATCTGTGGGAAATCCTACAGCTACATTTTTTTCCACCAATGTGGTTTATCACTCAGGAGAAAAATGCTAGGGAGCATGGTTAAGATGGAAAAATTAAACTGTGGATAAAGTGTGAATATTTTTTTCCCCCAGCTTAGATAACATTTTTTTTATGGTAGTTCATGTGATTGTAAGAGAACAGCTATAAAAGTCTTAATATACCTATATACAGATAAAAGGTTGATGTTACCAACTAGGAAAAAAATATATCTAAAATTGTTTAGGATTAAAACATTATAATTATAAATCATCATCCTTTTACATGTTCTTTCCCCTTTGCATTACATAAATACTGCATGTGCCTGTTGTGTTTCTATGAGAAGTTCCAATATCATCTTTTCTTTTGAACATTCATTCTGAGAGCTGACTGTATATCTCTGACTTTACCGCTGACTGTGTGCCTGCTGTTTGCCTCTGCCGAACTGGAATTTTGTAGTTTGTTTTTTAAGAGCTTATTTGTGAGACTTTAAGCTCCTCTTCCATGTCACCTTGTATTTTTTCCCCCAGGAGACACCAACACAGCATATTCATGCAGCTCTGGAAGTAAGTTTGAAAATGAATAAGTTTAGTCTCTGCTTTTGCAGCTACTCTTAACGTGTATATATTTTAGTACTGTAGGGAGATTTAGGATTTAAGAACTGCCAAACAAACATTGAAATGCAAATAAAAAGAGATTTATTACTCAAGATGAAGATTTCTTTGTGAGACCTTGAACCTTCTGAGATGTTGAGTGATTTTGTAAATCATGGGACAAAAAAATTGGCGGCAAAACAATCATATTGGGTTTATTCATGTTTGAGTGACAAGAAAAAGGAAAGTCTTTTTTTTTTTTTTGCTTGGAGTGCCAAAACATAGGCACCCCAAGTTCTTGTATTTACTTACCTAACACCCCAGGGCGGTGCTCCTATAAGCAGAAAACTGCACTGGCCTAGGGTTTCTTCCAGCGAGCACCACAGAGCGATCCTCTACCTGCTTCTTCTTTTTTCTTGCATCTGCGCATGCACATTGGATCAAAAAGCTGAACTTTAACAAAGAAGACGGTTATATCATTCTACTGCCCATGCGTCTGCCCTGGGAAATTTGAATAACAAAGAAGCAAAGAAGACCGTCATTCTGAGGTGCTCATTGGCAGAACCTTGTGCCGGTGCAGTTCTCTGCTGATAGGAGCACCGGCCCAGGGTGTCCAGTAAATAAATATAACCACTTGGGGGTGCCTAACTTTTGGCACCACCAAGTTAAAATTACGTTCTTTCTCCTTTAGGGCATGGTCATCCAAATTACTGAAAGCTCTAGAAAGATCTGTATAACCCCAGGTCCCAAGCATTCCAGATATCATTTACCTTTAATATGGTTGGCTTACTCAATAACAACCCAACATTTATTTTTCTAGAAAGAAATACCCGGACACTGATTGAAAATGTGTGCTGTATGTGGTTGTCATGGCTACTATCTTTCCAAGAACTGTAGTCCATTATATACCATCACTCATACAGTGCAAAATATTTTGTTCTCGCCAACATATACATTCACATTCCGTTTAATCTAAATATTGATCCAGATTTGATCCTGCCATGAGATAAGGGGAATCCTGGTGACCTTCCTCTAGTGTCCACATTTGAAATGATACCCTCCATTTCTCATGCAACAAATTTCTTTAACATCAACATGTTTTTGCCCATTTACCATGATCAGAAAGTATTTGATAACCTAATAAACTCCCGTCATTGTAAGGTTGGAGAAGAACTGGACCCACTTCTACTTAATAAGCCAAAGTACTAACAAATCGGAAAACTACATGAAGGATTTATACAGTATATTTGCGATATTTAAGTAATTCTAATTGAATAATCTATTTTAAAGAACAAGAAGGTCTTCCCCTTATACACAATTAATTGTGATGCATTAAATTATGGTTTGTAGTTAGGTATTTAAAAGCACGCTACCTTTTTTTAACAAGTGGGTACTGATCTTTCTTTAATTCAGGAAATTGTAAAACCGTTGATGGTAGGCTATGCAGAAAATTTGGAAATTGGTATTCGAAATACCTTCAGTTCCATTGTTCAAACACAAGTGCCGCCATTTATGTCTACCGTGGTTTGTCAACTTGATTTTGTTCTTAATTCAAAGAGTATCACAGGTTGAAGCAGAATATATGAATTAGGTAATAGTCTGTAAATGGTAAATCTGCTTAATAAAGATGTAAAATAACAGTTAAAACATATATGAATGCATTATCTTTCTTGCATATTTCTTATAGTATGTTAAGTTCACTGGCTCTAAGTGAAAAAAATTTACATTCTGGTGCATTTCCTTTACATATATGCATACCTGAATGTAGAGAAGAATGTTGCAGTTTATTTAGAAGAACAAAGTTCAGCTGCAGGCCAGTTAACATTTAAAAACTTAGATTACTCATGCTCCAATAATCCAACTCGGTATTTCACAAAAAATCGTAATGTTTTCTACATGGGCAAGGCCTATGACTGAAATTCTAGCTACTCTTTTTTTTGTTCATAATGCAGAGGCACAGCCCTCATCAGAATATATTGGCAAAATAACATTTTATTATAAGAAAATGCTGATATATTTCAGGGTTAATCAAAGGAAATATTAAAAATAGGATATTTGGTAATGTGATATTCTTTAAAATGTACAAGGGTTTACAGAGCAGAGAAAGTAAAAATAGTTTATCCCACACCCTTTTCAGTGAAGAAAAATGTAAAAACAAAATTAGCAAGTATGGTGAAAAGTAAAACACTCTCCACTTCCAAAGAGTGTAATTGCAGAGAAGCAGTAGGTTTTAGAAATATTGACTAGCTGGCCTGCACACTGCCTGGGAAATTCTCTGCATAACCCAATTATATAAAATATCCCATACACCATTATAATTGTAGGTTGCTTTTTGAGCAAACATCCTGTTGCAAAACACTTTGCACCACTTTTTACACAATATATAGTAGCAACACCTTGTGGAAAAATAATCAGCTCCACAATATGGTTTAATTCATATGGCATTCTGTATATCTCACCCTTACACTGATGGCTATAAAACAGCCCATAAAAAAATAACAGCAGGCACTCATACATCCCATAGGCAGCCACATATAAAGGAAGAGCAAACTTTATTGCAAAAAACATTAGAATTCTTACACTTGGCGGCACATTTACTGTTGGTCGAATATCGAGGGTTAATTAACCCTCGATATTCAACCCTCGAAGTCGAAGGATTTAGTGCAATTCGTTCGATCGAAGGAATAATTGTTCGATCAAATGATTAAATCGAACGATTTTCCTTCGATCCCAAATTGGCTAGAAAGCCTATGGGGACCTTCCCCATAGGCTAACATTGATGCTCGGTAGGTTTTAGGTGGCGAAGTAGGTGGCCAAAGTTTTTTTTAAAGAGACAGTACTTTGACTATCAAATGGTCGAATAGTCGAACAATTTTTAGTTTGAATCATTCGATTCGTAGTCGAAGGTCGAAGTAGCCAATTTGATGGTCGAAGTAGCCAAAAAAAAATTCTTCGACATTCGCAGTATTTTTTTATTCTAATACTTCACTCGAGCTAAGTAAATGTGCCCCTTATGGTGCATAATACACAATCTTGGTATTAAGTGCATTTGTTCAAGAAATGCATGAGGCTGTTGTTGTTTATGCAGTAAATTATTCTTTTACTTTACATAAGCCTGGTTGTAAGATCAGTGAGGCCAAATAAAACAATAGCCCCTCTCTGTTCGTCATTGCTTCCCATGTTTATCTTGTGGGAGACTCCAATTGGGCATGAGTTGCATTTCTGGCCCAATCAGGTGTTTAATAGGCTTAATGGAGATCAACAATTGTGGCAGTAGAGAGAGGGGTGTTTTGACTATCCCTGTTTGATGACAGTGGCCAAATTTGACATTATTCACATAAGTTACAACTTACAAGTTACTACGCACTTTCATTACCAAGATATTAGTTGTTACCTTGGAGCAGAGCTGCACAAAATTGTATTGGCACCCTAGATAATACTACTTAGCCTGGTGCCCTGCCTAGCTGGAGCACCAGCTTCTCACCTACAGGTATATGTTGATATTCCCTGCTACCGCTCACTCCCCACTGCTCTTTGATCGCTTTTCAATTGCACCTTCTCTGTAAATCAAAAACAAAAAATGGAAGGGGAACTCCAGCAGATTTACTGCAAATTATTTATTCCAGGTTGTGGTTACACGACATGCTTCGGGTCAAAACCGTTTATTTTACCAGAAACATGCCGTGTATCCACAACCTGGAACAAATATTTTGCAGTAAATCTGCTGGAGTTCCACTTCCATTTATTGTTTTTGATTTACCGATACATCAGAGTTGCACAGAGCAACTACAAGAAAGCCGAACATAACATCTGACTGGTATTGTACAGATGATCACCAACCCTTCTGTTTTCAATTGCACCTCCTGACTGTGTCTGAGGCACATACTTCTGCTCTCTACTCCTAGTTCCAGTCCTGCCATAGAGTTCCATAGCAAGGTCTGTAGCTTCATCCCTTTGCACATTCAAGGAAACCCTCAGTCGCATGTATAACCCTATAGAACATTTTCTATTCTATATTAAGTTTTTATATTGTATGATATAATAGTCCATATTACACAGCAACATTTTTGTCGATAAAGTTCTGCTAATTTGTTTATAGAAGAAGCAATTCAGTCTCTGCTAAAGGTGTATACATGATTGTAATATATGATGGAGCCCAGTGCTAAATCCCTATCTGTATGTGTGCCTGATTAGCTTACCAACAGGGCAAAAGAGAGAAATATCGTTTTATACACTCAAAGCAAGTAGCTCCACCTCACTCATCATAATGCCGTTCTGGTGCCATATACACAGTATATTCAGTTTGAGGTTATAGCTTTCAATGCACTTTATTATTTACAAATGTTTTATTGTGTTGAAAAGCATAAAGCATCTGTCTTTTTATGAGGGTTTCACTATAATTGTTTATTGGTTTTACTTTTGAGAGTCAACTGGGAAAAAAAGTTTGAGAACAAGATAATGTTTCTAGAACAAAAATACAGGCGAAGAAATAAAATGGCAATTTATCTATTTTAACCCTTGCAGGATAATGCAATGACTGATGATAAATCAGTGGAAATGAGGAATTTACAGTTCTTTCCACTTAGTTACATGCTCAGTAAACTGCAGCAGTATCTTATAGTAATGATCACATTGCCAATAAACCACACTTCCAAATAAACACAGCAATCTATTTCATTTTATCCTCACCAGTGTTTCTGGTACAAACAAAGCAGACACTGCTGTAGCTCAAACCAGTGCATTTGGAATTAAATAATGAGATATTTGTACAAATTTAATATAGGTATAAATCTTTTTTTTTTTATATTTTGTTGATTGTGCTACATTTATTTATTTGCACCAGCAGCCTTAGTGGCCGTTGGAAAGATGCTGAAATAATAAAAAGAGAGTGAAATGGAAAGCTGATAAATGATAGGGTAGGAATGGAAGTTAAAGATATGTTTTATTTATAATACTTTATCTATATAGTGCCAGCATGTTACGCAGTGCTTTTCAGAGTTTATTCACCCCTGCCCCAAACAGTTATGTGGTCATCAGACCATGACATTGAGTGTATCCAGTCTGGCTTTGTCTACATGACTTGTGAGCAAGAAGGAATGGGTAGAATTTGCCATAAAACTATAATTCGTTTTTTCCCTTCATATCTGTTATGAAGTCCAATTGTGATGCATACTAACTGTAACTAAGGGAGATCTTTCTTTCATTTGACATGTCAATGCATTAAGAAATTCTCTTGATGGCATTGTCCATATACCAAAATCCATCATGGAATGACATCCTCAACTCCTAATGCTGCCACTTTTTCATATACTTGTATGCACTCCACCTCACTAGATGGATGGCTTCATAGTTCAGTCCACAGGGTGCTCCCATTGCAGCCCCCCTCATTTATAAAAAGTATTTGTCATATACAACACATACTTTAGACAAATCGTAGCAGTGCTAGAAGTAACTTTGTGTGTGGTTAATACCTCCTTCCTTTTAGTTTCTAAATACAATCTGCATTCCTCAATCCCTGTTTCAGTGGAGGAGTACATATCCTTAATGTACAGGACAACCAGTAATACATTTGACCCAACTGGATCTTATCTAGGCACATGGGAACACCAAGCTCCAGGAAAAAGTATTAACTAAATTTACATTTTTTGTTACGTGCCCTTGAAGAACTCACTTATATACATTCAAATAATTCAAGTATTGTGGATAAAACAAAAATTCAGATTATGTTTCAACAGTCTACTATCTGCTATAAAGAGAAAAAAAAACCTTAGTCTGCAGTTTTGGCTTATAACATTGGTAAGCTTATCAGCAAATATGCCTTATAGTCAAATGTTGCAGTAATCTATTCTTTTCACCATCGGAAAAGAATTGTAATTATTATATTTGCATTCTATATTTCTACAAGAAACAAGACTTTGGAGTGTTCTTAAACTTTATATTTTTTTTCATTCATAGGGTATGAGTAGTCTCTTCAGTTCTCTGAAAGTAGTACGCCTATTAAGACTGGGTCGTGTGGCCAGGAAGTTGGATCATTACCTGGAATATGGAGCTGCTGTTTTGGTTCTTCTAGTGTGTGTGTTTGGTCTTGTAGCCCATTGGTTGGCCTGCATATGGTACAGCATTGGAGACTATGAAGTCATTGATGAAGTGACAAATACAATCAAGAAAGACAGTTGGCTGTATCAGCTGGGACTAAGCATTGGTACTCCCTATCGGTATAATGCCAGCGGCTCAGGGCAGTGGGAAGGAGGACCCAGCAAAGACTCCTTGTATGTATCCTCCCTCTATTTTACCATGACAAGCCTTACAACAATTGGATTTGGAAACATAGCTCCAACCACAGATGGAGAGAAGATATTCTCTGTTGCAATGATGATGGTTGGCTGTAAGTAATCTAAGTAATCATTTCCTTCTTTTACTGTGTAGGAAGTGGTGAATTAATTAGTTCTTATAGAAAAACCACACAAAAGTTTACATTATTTTTTTCCATCATAGGGAAGAATTTGAAAACTGTATTCAAGTGAATAGTCACTGCTATTTTACAATTTTTGGCTAGGCATAAGATGAACAGAGAAGGTTTGTAAAAAATAATAATTGTATTCATTTATATACAAAATAAATGGGATCATTGATTAACCCTTCTCATGAACTGCTAGTAAGACATAACTTACACACATAAAGCACTAGTAATAGTAGAAATAAATAGATTTTCTTAGCTTAACGTGTACACCAAGGACATTGGACTCCAATAACTATCCCAAAATCTGCTGAATTTTACTTTACTGAAATGGAAAAGTATCACCACAATGGCCGAAAGCTTACCATTCAATGTGGCATTTTTAGTGTTTTGTTGCAAGTGGTTGACCTGCTATGCTAGTTGTACATTTGTGAATACTAAACCTTAAAATGAATATGGCTTGAAATGCAATTGTCTATATACTGAACTTACTGCACCAGCCTAAAGGTTTTGCATCTTTATAACAGTAATGATTCATGACTGTTAAAGGGCGGGATTGGAGGGAATATTATAACCATACTTACCAATCCACTCTTTCCCTTGCTGGGACCACTCACCCAGAAAACACACCAATAAAACAGACGACACCAAGTTTTATTGGATAATGATGGCCGCAGCTTCTTTATTAAATTTTCGAAGTTCAAACATTTTCAACCACCAATACTGTAACAAAATTAACTGTTTACAAAACAATTAACATTTTTATTATACATAACATTCCATAACAATTTTTGTTACCCTAATTATTTCTGCCCTATTCAGATTCCCTTGGGGCAGATGGTCCTGGGATTACCATCCTGTGCATTGTACCTCCGTACTGCTGCACAATTTTTGTTTACCCATCAGCCGCAATACACAGACTCAATGGTACTCTCAATTTTTGTGCCACCATGGGACCCCATGCCCGAGCTGGCTAGTTAAATATAATGTTCCTCCTTCTCACCGGAACCCCTCATAGTTCCTCCTTTTTAACTCCTTTCTTTCCCAGGACCACCGCCAGTGCTGCGACAAATAAGACCTATACCATAACTAATCTATGCAATCGTCCCCCAAATTAATAATCCTCAATTTACCATCCGTATCTCGCCAATGACCTGACAGAAACAAAAAGAAAAAAGGGGGTGGGAAGGGTGGGACTGCTCCTGACCTGAGTGTGTCTGAGGTAGGAAAAGGAAGTGGTTTCTCCCGCACTTTCTTTTTATCCCCTCACCCCTCCTATCTGCCTGCTTTACCACTTCCCCTTCCTATCTCACTTCCTCTCCCCCCTGCCTTCCATTCATGCCTTCTTCTGCCCATACAGGCTCCCTCATAACTGATCTGCCCATCTTGGATTTTGTTACTCAGTGACACGCACATGCTCAGTGTGATTTGGCAACTGTTATTAAGAAGTCAAACAGTGCAGCTGCAAATCATCATGAAAAAAGAATTAGGTTTAACTATTTTATTAGCTGATGCTACAAGGCTGATTATTAAATTCTGATGCTAATTGCACTGGTTTGAGAGCTGTCATGCAATGTGAATCTGAATTAATTCTTAATCATCCTTGTATCATTTGTGAATCTGAATTAATTCTTAATCATACTTGTATCATTAGATTTATCTTCTATATATACTGTATATTGTGTGTTTGTCCGTAAACTCAGTAAGTGACAGCAGCACAGAGCATGTGCAGTGAACCAGCAGAAAAGAAGACGTGGATCTACTGGGGCATTTTTTTTAGATGCACGGCGCCATACAAGTCTATGGGCGTCATTTCCGCAACGAAACAAGCCGAAAAAATTTGCCCATCCCTAATGCTAGCATCAAACGGAAAGAATGAGGGAAACAAGCAATACAGTATATTGTTGGGGAAGCATTTTCTGTTTTACTGTGGTTCAGCAATTCTTTCCTTTTCCCCACAAACTAAAGATTTATTTTTTAACTAAATTTCATCTTGTCGCTTGGGACAAGATGAAGGGGGTCAAAGGGGTTTGCATTTATACTGTACTAAGGATTTTTTTCCTGTATTTTACTGCATGGCATTGGAAATAATTTAATTTAAGATGCTTCGTAAGTCTGTATCCAGAGAAGCAGACAACAGGGCAAACTGAAATCATGGGAGAAAGCAAGAGCTTGGCACAATTATTCTCCTGAAGGAGATTTTACAGCTCTATTTTCCTTTATATGGATTTTTTTAGAGAGATATTTATCAAAGGGAAAAAAAGGCAACTTTATTTTTACCCCATGATAAAATATGTCCCTAAGAACCCTGTAATGCTACCAATTTTGCAGCTAGTCAAAATAATGGGATTGGTTTTATACAATGTTTATAGTTCAATAGACCTAGCATAACCTACCAGGCATGGCAGTTGTGTATTGTTCTTGAGGCTAAAAACACTATTTTCTTGCTGTTGTGTGCACCTTATGTGCCCAAGGCCAATGTGCAAATGATACTCTCAGTATATTGTTTTATCCATTTTACAAAGTTTGTCAGATTATGATCAAGTTTGAACACATTTCTGGGAGTTTCAAGGCCATATTTTTTGTGTTATTAAGGTTTTGTTAATGAAGGTGAACTTGCCCTTTAAACTGCAAGTCTCCATTCTCCCAAGAGACCGGCTTATATTTGTCACAATTGTATCTAAGTGCAGGTGCTGAGTATTTTTGCCTCTCTGCCAAAAGCCTCTTATTTAGCTAAGTTTAAAGGAGAAGGAAAGTACTGTTTACTTGGGAGTGCCAAAAGCAAATGACCACATTTACTTACTTGTCACCCCAGGCCGGTGCACCTATCAGGAGAAAACTGCACCGACCCAGGATTCTTCCAGCGAGCACCACGAAGCGATGGTTTTCCTGCTTCTTCTTTATTCAAATTTTCCAGGGCAGACACATGTGCAGTAGAATAAAATAGCTGACTTTTTATTAAAGTTCAGCTTTTCACTCTAATGCGCATGCCGGGCGCGAGAAGAAAGAAAAAGCAGGAAAATGATCGCTCCGAGTTGCCCACTGGAAGAATCCCAGGCCGGTGCAGTTTTCTCCTGATAGGAGCACTGGCCCAGGGTTTCAGGTAAGTACATGCAATCACTTGGGGGTGCCTAACTTTTGGCACCCCCAAGTATAACAGGATGTTCCTTCTCTTTTAAGAAACCTTTTTCTGGCATTGGTTCAGGAGATCAAACAGAAACTCGGGACATTTCAGAAAGAAACTGTGACTGCGGACTGTGCTATTAAAATCAGTACTGCACCGTGAAAAAAGGGGGGGGGGTTGAGGGGTATATAATTATTATAAAGCAACAACTAAATAGTACTCCTTTTTGAGGTCTAAAATTTGGTTAACAAGATATTTATAAACATAGAAATACATTTTTGCCCCATTTCATTCCCTCAATGACTTCCAGACTGGCCTTCCTGGACTATTTGGGAGATCAAATAGACATTCATCTAAAATATCCAACCACCATCACTATCACACAGCTAAGCCACTTAGAGGGCCAGGCTCAGTTTGGACTGTATAGATGTTTATAGCAAAGAGTGTAAGTTATTTAAAGCAAAAAACAATAGGAAATACATTTATTGTATGCCAGCAGAGTAAAAGAATAATATATTTTTGTATCCCATTATGTATTGTAACATTTATATGCTGTAACGGTTAAATTCCTTCTTGTGACACCACTACCATGTCTCTGGGAAGCAAGATGATTATACCAATTTTTTCTGTTAACCTGCATGAAAGAGTAGATGAAAAGCACAGCTACTTGCATATTTGTATGCAGAGTTCAGTCTCCAGATGAAGATATAAATACAGATTAAGAGTACAGTTCTAGCAGGTCTGTGTCAGCCAGAAGGCATTGATATAAACTTGGTTCCATGGAGGGCTGACAATTGTGTCTATTATTGGAATGCTGACCCAAGCTTTCTGCATTAAGATGAGCTGAGCATGTCACAATTCGGTAGGTGAGGGAGCCCTAAGGGTTTAGAGAGATTTTTCACAGTGTTAATGTTAGCAAAAGTCCAATTTCTTTCTTTTTTTGGAAGAGTACTGAATTATACATATGTTTATATAAAACATCTATCTATATAAACATTTGCTGAAAAGTATTTGTTTAAAGGATGTAGAGTTACCATATAAGCTTTCTGCTTGAGCTGGTTCCTTTTGTAATAGGACATAAACAGCTGATGTTCCCCTGAACTACCGGGAGAGCAGGGGGTGTGAACGTGCCGTACGGGGGGGGCACCCCCTCAGGGCCCCCCAGCAGTCTGCGCGCCACTGAAATGCGGGCCGTACGGAGGGGGGTGGCGGCCCGGCTGCATGTCACGCACCAGGGCCCGTCCCCCTCTAGTTACATTACTGAGTACTTGTATGTAAGGTTAAATGAGCATATATTTTAGTGCATGGGAAATCAATCATGGTTTCATTCATGTTTTAATGCTTTTTGGTATAGGGGCAAATTTACTAAAGGGCGAAGTGAAAATTCTCCAGTGTGACGTAATTTCGGAACTTCGCCGATTTAATAATGGTCGCTGGCATAACTTCACTAGTGAAAGAGATAGACTCTAGCGGTACTTTGCTCTCTAACGACAGGCGAATTTGTGCTCTGGCGAATGGACTACGCAAATTCACTAAGATGCAGATTTTACTGAACGTTACCTCTTGCACCAGACTTGCCTTCGCCACCTCAGACCAGGCAAAGTGCAATAGAGTAGATAGGAGTTCCTCAAAAAAAATAGTCCCAAAAAACCCTAGCGTCTTTTTCTTTTTTCAGGGTGATAGGCTGCAAAAGAGCGTAACATTTTGCTTCCCCCCTACATTTCCTAACATATGGCACATAAACTATACACTGGGCTCATGTGTAGGGCAATATAAAAACTTTATTTTATTTTATTAAGGTTTCCAGGGCTTGTGTAATGTAATGTATTTGCTGCAACATATATCTCCATTGAACTTTAAATTCCCGCCGGTGATCAATTAGCGCTAAGGCTCATTCACAAAGAAGGCACAATGTACAGTAAAAAGTGGACTGTGCAGATGTACCATTATATATGGCACATAAATAAAAAACACATGATAGATTATTGTGATCCCTGCTATCACAATGCCACATATTTTGTTGCAGTACCTCTCATTTCATCTGTAAACTGCACTGTATTTAAAACACAAAACACAATATTTTTAATATAGGCAAGCACATATTGTTCTAGTGCAAATCTCAGTGTCTTTCTCCTGTGTTCTCTCTTGGAGTTTTGCCTGAAGCATGAATAAATGCAGTTCTACTGTTCTTACGGTGAATTAAATAAACCATTTTGTCATTTACACTCTCCTATAGTGACATATTCATATAGTTATTCATGTTGAAAAGTGGCACTAGCTTTGTAAAATTAAAAGTTGTTCCCAAATCCAGGGTTGGAATTAGAAGGGGGGTGCTCTGGCGCTGCCAGAAACCTGGGACCCTTTATTTGGAAGATATTCATAAATAAGCGCACTTTAGCTAGAGGAAGATTCTTGTCATTGCAAATCGATTTCAGGGCAACAACCTAAACATTGCATATATGGCATTCTGAAAATATCCAACAACTGTTCTAAATTATATTATGTATTTTATATATTTTTTCCTCTAAGGGCCCCCCTACCTGAACTTAAACCCAACCCTGACTCAACCAGTTTGCGATTGAGACTACGAAGAAGGGAAGAGAAGAAAGTTCTGCCAATGTATTCTATAGCTCTATTCAAGCACTTAATCACCCAGTGTTCCCATGATTTAATAATTGGCATATCATATTTTGCCATGCTAATACCCTGACTGTGTTAACAAACAACTCGGCCTTGCTGGGTGTCAGTAGTACATTGCGAATTGCTGATTCATGCTGGATTCAGCCAGTCAAAGCTAGTGAAATCTATCGGAATGTTTTGTTTGCAGCCTCAAATAATTGTTAGCTGTGGACGTACTATTTGTTTAGAAACAACTGTAAACAAAGAAATCAAGACTTTTAATTAAACAGATTCAATAAACATCTACTGCATCCTCTGAAAACGTGTGTACAAAAATGATATACCCTCTGTCAGCTTTGCTTTCCGTGATTGCATAAAAGCACTCGGATGGCTGCCTTATACCTTTATATGGTCCTAGAACTGCTCTGTGACTTTTAATATTCCTATATTTCATTGTAGGGGAAACATTATTCCTTATATTATGAATGTTCCAACATGTTAGTTACAATAGCATCAAGTGCAATAATCACTGATCAGCTTCATGATCAACATCCGATATAGAGCAGTAAATGGCCAGTAACACTTCAGCTTTCCCCAAGCAAATGTCTTTGGTTCTATTGGTATTAACAATGATTGCCTTAAAACTTTTATTCATCCTTCCAAATAGATACTTTGTCAGATGTACCCTGTGAGCTTGCAGTTACCATTGCTTTGAAAAAAAAAAGAGATTCCACTAGTTTAATACTCTATGGACCATAATGCTACATCTTTTTTATGCTAGTCAGATTATGCTGCCACTTTGTTGCTATTGATTACTGTTCTTGAAGAGACTGTAGCCATGTCATTACATAGCCCCTATGTCCAAACATGCTTGTTATTAACTTAAGTTGAGATCCAATAATTCTGAGAACTGTGCCCAATTCAGATAATTAATAAACAAAGGCTAATATACAGCACACGCCTGTTTCCAAAAACATTTGGACACTGTAATTTAAAAAACATGTTGAAACAGATGCTAATTTTAGATGTGATGCCGTCAATGTGTTTCACAAAACTTGGGACAGGGGCATGTTTCTAGTTTTAACAACACACTGTAACTCTTTGGGAAGTGGGGAGGCCAGTTGCTGTAGTCATAAAAATAAAGGGTTGTCGCATTCTTGCCTGATATAGGACTTCAGCTGCTAAGCAGTTTGGGGTCTACTTTGTCTTAATTTTCCATTTCATAATATGACAAATATTTTCAGTGGGTGACAGATTAGCACTGCAGGCAATCCAGTTTAGCACCCAGACTCTCTTACTATGGAACCATACTGTTGTAATAAGTGCAGAATGTGGTTTGACATTGTCTTGTTGAAATAAACAAGGTCTTCTCTGAAAAGACATTTTCTGGATGGCTGCTCCAAAACCTTTATATATGGTTCAGCATTAATGATGCCTTCCCAGATGTACAAACTACCCATGCCAAGTACACTAATGCATCCCCATACCATCGCTGGTTTTTGAACTGTGCGCTGATAACAAGCCAGGTGGTCCTTCTCCTCTTTAGCCGGAGGATGCAGAATCCGTGGTTTCCAGAAAGAATTTAAAATTTTGATGTCAGACCACAAGACAGTTCTCAACTGCCTCAGTCCATCTAAACCCTTCATGAAAAAAAACCCTACCCATCAGAGTTCACGGCAGCCATCTTCTTCTTGGGTAATCTTCGGGTCTTCTTCTGGCCATTCGGCAGTTTCCGTGAATTTCGGCGCATGTGCAGTTGTTTGGGACCGGCAGACTGCTCCAACTGTGCATATGCCGATACGGCACTTACTTCCTGAAGATTACTGAAGAGAAGAAGATGCTGCCCGTGAACTCCGCTGGACAGAATCTGCATCGAGGGGTAAGTAAAAAGTTAGGAGCATTTACCCGGGGTAGCAGCTAGGCTGGGGGAAGGAGGGAGAGGGGTCTATGTAATGCAGTAGTGCCTGAGGGCCCAAAGATCACATCCATCCAATACTGGCTTTCAGCATTATGTGTGCAGAGATTTCTTTGGATTCTCTGAATCTTTTAATAATGATTTTATGTACTGTAGATGATCCCCAAATTATTTGCAATTTTTAGTTGACAAACATTAGTCTTAAGTTAATGCAATATTTGCCCCCACAGTGTTTGACAGAGTGGGTTACCCCTTCCCATCTTTACTTCTGAGAGACCCTTCCTCTCATGGATCCCTTCTTTTTAGCATCACACAACTTTTCCAATATTTTGCTGCCCCTGTCTAAAATTTTTTTTAATGTTTTGCTGGCATCAAATTGGAAACAAGCATGTATTTTTCAGAAAACAATAACATTTCTTAGTTCCATTGTTTGATATAAATGATTAGCAAATCATCCCATTCTCTTTTTATTTACATCATGCTTATATTTTTCTTTTTATTATTTCAAGAATTCCTCATCTGGCTGCTGTGTAAAAAAAATAAGCTATTAATACCCTTGGTAACTGTACACATAAGAAAGCAAATTATTTTATTCTGATCACAGTAGCCCTCTAAAAAACACTGAAACTAAATATGGAGTAATGAACTGAATCATATGTTGCCTAAAACGCATGCAACAAAACGTTTGGTGCAGTTTTATATTATCTTATTGATTCTTTTAATAAAAAACGTATGCTAAAGGAAATCAGTATCACATTCTAGCACTCCATGTGTGCCGCAAGCTTCTGTCTAGAATTTCCTACAGTTTCTCCAATATACATGTTGAATTTTGTCCAAACACAGTATTAACCATCTGTCTGAGAGGCTACACAGCCATCTGTCAGCGGCTTGATAAAGACTGATTTAGTAATAACTACATCTCACTGAAAAACATCAAACTGATATGGTTTTATTTTTATAGGAACTCAATGTTCATGTTTTGCGGATAGTTAAATTGCATTGGGATTCTTATGCACCTACACTAATATTCCCATGTTGCTCCCATGAACAGTATGTAGCAACTTTTGGCTCCAGTTGCCAGTGTTTAAGATTTAAGGATTATCTACATGACTTCAGTGTATTGGAATCTACTCTGTATGTGTAATTTAGCTGTAATTCCCTTTTGTTATGGGTCGTTGTATGTGACTGCCAAAATGCTCCCAAAGGCTGTAAATCATTAGTTCTACTGCTACAGGTAGCAAATCAGCAGGAGTGCCAATTTTTTCTGCCAAAAGACAAACATATTCCAACCATTCTGGCTCTTTTACAGCCAGTGCCTCTATGAAACTTTGTTATAGACTCATGGTCACTATATCAAGCAGCAATCATTACACAATATTAAACGTTATTGCTCTGCTGAAGAAAAAATGTGCTTAATACTTGCAGGTTGATTTCCTACTGCAGATGTTGACTCTTATAGCCAGACTAGTATGCATCTGACCCCTGTGAATGCAGAGGGCAACTACAAAGAGAATGGCCATAAGGCCATATACACCATATAATATATATTATTCTGTATGAGCATATAGTGAAGGGAATTGCTATCCCTCAGCTCTGTCCAATTGTCCTTTGATGCAAATTCTTGCTCATCCCCACCATAGTTTAATGTAAACGCGGCAGGGTTTGATGTTTGTGATCTTTGCAGACTAAGCTGTCAAGAGACAACGATGTGTGTTCTAAGGAAAGCCTTAGAAGTAGTGGTACACTGATGAACTTTGATGAAACTTGATAGGACTCATTCTGCATACAGTTTTGCAGATGGTGACAACACTTGATGCAGTCTCCAGAACCCTATATGTACTTATTAGCTTTAGTATTGTTAACTGGATCTTGGGTGGGGATGAATACTGAGCTATTTGGCACTTCCTCCCCTTACTAGTAAGAAGGGAAATTTGTAGTTAGAAAACTTATGTAGGATGTAGTTTATGAAGATTGCCTGCTAAAGGGATTTGCTGACAAGCTGCTGGTGGGCCCTTAAATCAAATAATTTTAATTTATTCCGCAATCAAAATCTTTTGTTTTAAAGAGTTTTAGGGGCAGAGTTCTGAAGAAAAGCTGAATCAGCAGTTTGGATTTGGTCATAGTTATTAACATTTGCGGGACAAGTCTGTGCTATATAACATAAAAGTATCTAAACTCAATTTGGCATACATTAGCTTCATAGATGCCAACAGCATTTCCATAATTAATAATCCGTGCAGTTGGACTGGGTCTGAAGTTGTGGGTAGGAAGAGTCTAGGAATTGCAATGGGGCCAAGGAAATTAACTATTGTCCTAGGGGTTCCTAGGTGGTTTCCACATAAAAGGTAAAGGGGGGGAACCATGTTTCGGGTTCTTTGCAAAGCAATCATGGGTGGATGGTGCCAGGAACCTTAGACATCAGGAAGCATTAGCAGAAGAAAGGTGGACTTTCAGGTAGGACTAACTTTGTGAGGTAGCTAAAAGATCAGTAAGTGACCGATAGAATGATAGATCACCCACCAATGTGGGGATTCAAGCAGGTAGACTCACAGATGCATATTTAATAAAGGGTGAATTTTCTCCTAACTTAACTCCTTCAAAGTTTGTCTCAATTCCCAGGCGTATTTTTGCAACAACATCTCATATAGATATTAGAATTCATAACTGTTGAATTTAAGCCATAAAGAAATAATGTATGTGCTAAACCTGAACGAAGGGGCTGATGTCATTGGGTGGGGGGCAAGTGATACTGGGAGTCGTCATTATGATGTTAGGGGTGGACACTATGATGTTGGGTGGGGTTATGATGATAGGGCTGATTATTGCATCAATTAGACACAATTGGCCGAATTTCTAGTCTTCTCAATAATTTAAAGCAGACCAAACTTTTTGAAACGGACAGCCTTTTGAAAAACTGTGATGTTTGGTTCAAAATCAAACAGGTGGGAACCCTAGCTATGTCTTTATTCTACCTGATGAGTAAGTCCAATACTTTAATTAAAAGTATGGGATCTATTATACAAAAAAATGTTATTCAAAAAGCTTTGAAATAGAACAATGCCAATTCCTCATTTGTGACTGGTTTGCTTTTTCTTTTCTGTACTTGATGATAACTTTGATAGAAAACAATCATGGTGCGCATTATAATATTTAAATGTTTTTCATTTATTGGCCAAATAATTTTTCTGGTTTCACATGGCTGAAGTCTGAACAGGCCTAATAAAAACCGATCTGTTCGATTCAAAACTGAACAGGTAGTAACCCCTGATGACATGGATCATGAGATGCAAAAATGACTGCTCTGTCTTTATAATGGCAGTTCACCAACCTGAACCTGGTGAAATATCTCTCGGTGAAAATACACTCTTGTTCTCTTGATAAATTGGAGACATTTCACCGGGTGAAAATAATATTTGCCAACACAAAGAGAACGTTTACGGATGCAAAATAAATTCACCAAAATGTTTTGTACTCTGCATTTAATAAATTCATGATTGGTTGTGACAAATTTTCAATTTTGTCTGATGAGAAAATTATCTATTTACTGGTATGTAGAGTAGATTGATTAAAAAGGGATCAGACTATATAGTCAGTATGTAGAAAATTAGTAGTAAGAAAAAGATATCCCTTCTTTATCAATTATAACATATTCACAAAGGGCTACAGTAACTAAAAAACGGCTTCTATATAGTGACCTAGATGATTAAACCAAGTACGGATAAGCAAATTATTAATTATTATTAATCATTATAATATGATTGATAAAGAAGGGATATCTTTTTCTTACTACAAATTTTAAACTTTGGTGAAAGTATTCCAAATTCTATCCCTGTGAAAATACTCCAAATACCCTGCCTGTGTCTGTAACATCTGAGAAGAAATTTACTCTATAGCATCTTAGAGGGATATAGTGTGACCTCTTACAAGATTGACTTCCAGAGATAAAGCTGATAAAAACCAAGTTATTAAGATTTGTGAGGTGTGTGAGAAATCTGTATGAAACCCTTTCCTCCAACATTACACTTAGGTTTTTTTTTTTTATCAAAGTCCGATTTTAGCTCAACATTTTCTGCTACAAAGTCCGATCAAATCCAATATGATTTTTTTTATGCTTATTTAGTATTACAGTTTCCCAAAAATTTGCTTTGCAGGGAAAAAAATCAGATTTTTTTGGATCTTTCACCCGAAAACTCTGATTTCTTATGTTTTTTGCCCGAAAACTCGGGGTATTGCACGAAACCTAGTGCACATCAAAAAATCATTGGGACTTCTCCCATTGACTTGATATGCAACCTTTTCCATCCTCAGGGTTTAATAATTTCAGAAAAATTTGTTATTTTTTAAAAGTCCGATTTTATATAAAAAAAAGAAATTTGGGATTTTCAAATTCGGAGTTTAGTAAAAAAAAAAAAAACCTTAGGGTTCCAATCCCCTGGAGGAAGTCATATGTAATGCATGCTACAGCAAGTAAGAGCAATTTCAAGAATAGTATTATGACACCTCCATGCAAAATAGTTGAATTTTGTACCTCTTGTCTATGTTTAGTTTGAGGATAACAAGGCTGATTTTGATTGATTTTGATTTTTGAAGCCTTTGTTAATAAAATAGGTATGCAGCAGAGAGCAGGATGTCAGAGGAATACAGTTATGTGCTAATTGGACTGAGAAGAGTTCTTGGCAGGTCTCCAGGCAAACATTTGAAAGGCTCAACAGGATTTAGCTTTGATCTCTGTGAAAATGCAGTACACATAAAGCAACTCCTTGTTCAGGTTCTGAGATTTAACCATTATTGAGCACACAGCAAGCACTACATTACACTACAGATACATTCACTCATACTGTGTGCAACTCTATTACATGTACATTGCCTTTCAAAACTGCACAGAGCATCTATATAGTCATCCAGCAATAGACAGTCCAATTGTAGCTTTATAACTTTCACAGCCTATGGTGCCTAGAGTTGTATGTTGGAGAGGAGAGAGGACTCTTTATCTCAGTTATAAGACCCACCAACCGAAGTGTATTAGGGGTGAGCAATTTAGCAATTCTTACATACAGTATTTTTAATTATTCTATAACACTTAAGATATTGGGATGACAAGTGAAACCATGTTCCATTGGGAAGTGATGGATTCTTTGACTTATAGGCACATTTATCAATAGTCGAATCCATGTGAGTTTTTAAAAACTCCCCCTAAACTCCCATAAATTCAAAATTATTAAAAAAAATAGAATTTCTTAAACTTGGATGAATGTAATCGACCCTGAAAACGAAACGAAATTTGATTCGAATTTTAGAAAATTCAATTAGAGTTTTTTCTCTGAAAAAACTCGAATGTCAGGAAGGCGGCAAACAACTCAAAATTGATCCCTGGACCTCTATCATTGACTTAAACAACAATTCGGCGGGTTTTAGGCGGCAAATAGTTAAATTCAAGTTCTTAAAGGACCAGTGTATGATACATCTCAAAAATGAAAATCAAATATATTTAAAAAACTCTAATCGAATTTAAATAACTCTCTAGTCAATTTGACAGTTTTGACCATAATTGCATTTGCAGTTAGACCCTTGATAAATCTGCCCCTTAATGTCCCTCTGCTTTTTTTTTTTTTTTTTTAACATAAACCTGAATGAGCTCATGTCAAAATGAGGGGGGTATTTTTCCCTTTAAAATAATTATACAGTAAATGCCAGTGGAACTGTAAGACATAGTGGAGGACAAGCTACACTCCTTGACGACTTCATATAGTATTTAGCTAGGAAAATGCCTCTATCTAAGTATTCTTGGCAGGAATCATTCTGATTTTTCCATGGGCAAAATAAAGCTGGGAAGAATTTGGCAGACTGAAAGGATTCTGTATAATTTATGTTCTCCAAAATTCCATCCTGACGTGCCTATTACAGCTACTTTTTGTTTTTACCAGTGTTAAAGTGTAATATCTTTTTTTGGTTTTTTTTTTTAAAGAATTTGCAAATATTTTGCAGTGGTTGGCAATGAAAGCTAAGCGAGGAAGCAAAGAATTGAACTTGTCAGACAATTTGTAATAAGTACAAGCTGTTTCCTGGGATATATCCCATGTGGAACATTTGCATAATGCAATTAATTTGAAAATGAGAATGTTCTACAATTGAATAAAGTTCTGATGTGTGAAATCTCAAAAAACACAAATGATCTATCATCTCCCAGCATCAGAAATTGTCATTTACATCCAGGAATGTCTCATCTCTGTGTAATTTACACCTTTCTCCCCACAGCTTTGGGAGTTTTAGTCTGATATTTATATAATACAGGAAGCATAATACAGGTCTTCTTGATGGACTTGCTTACTGGCTATAAATGCTAATCTGTGATATATACCGCCATGCCTTAAGGTTAATAAAAATTAAAAATAAACCCATTTGTTTTACCACCAGTATGGATTAATGCATTTTAGGATCTGGCCGACACCATTTATGGAAAGTAGAGGTCCCACTTTTTTACATAAAAACTGAATGAGCTCATGTCAAAGAGGGGGGTCAAGCTACAATCCCTGATGGCTTCCTCTAGTCTTCATCTAGTATTAAGTTGGACAAATCTGTCTTGCCAAATCATTCTTCCATGGACAAAACCAAGCCGGGAAAAATTGCCAGACTTAAAATATTCTTTATAATTTATGTTCTCCAAGATTCTGTCCTGTTTTGCCTGTTTACTACAGCTTATCTTTATTTTAGTAGTGTGAAAGTGTATTTTTTTTAAAGAATTAAAGCACAAGGTATTGCTTTATTATTAAAGAGAAGAAGTAAATACTGAAACATTTTATCTTTTTTTGCTTAGACTGGTTTCTATTAAAATTTCATGGCTATATGGATAATGTGTTTCCAAAAAGCAGATCCCGTACCTGTATACAAAATGGTAACAATACATGTTAAGGGGCAGATTTATCAAGGGTCGAATTTTGAGTTTATAGGAGTTTTTAAAAACTCCCATAAACTCTCATAAAATCAAAATTCTAAAAAAAAAGACTAATGTATTAAAAAATATGAATTTTCCGGTGAATAGGATCGACCTGCAAACTCGAATTGAATTCAAATCAAATTCGATCAAATTAGTTTTGAGTTTTTTCACAAAAAAATAAAGTCCACCAAATTGTTTGTAAGAGGTCCCCCATAGGCTAAAACACCATTTTGGCAGATTTTAGATGGCGAATAGTCAAATTCAAATTCTAAAAGGGACAGTACATGATAAATTTCAAATTTCAAATATTTTAAATTCAGATCAAATTTGGACTATTCCCTAGTAGAATTACACTAAAATAAACTTCGAATTCGAATTTGAAAATTCAGATTTTCAATTTGATCCTTGATAAATCTGCCCCTAAATGTACTAATGTTTATAATAAAGGCAGGTCTACAAATACATCAGTCAAAATGGAGGCAGAATTGTAGAAACAGATTTGTTTCATACATGTGTTTCAGAAATCACATTTGATGCCACTTTCAGCTCTTAAAGAGCATTCCTTCATAGAGTACAGGGGATCTTTTCTACCCTGAGAAGTCCAAAATGCTTAGGTTCTTCTCTACAGTAAAAAGTCTACCGTTTTCAATTTCCCTTGGCCGGTTGATATCACTGCAGTACCCACCACACTGTCAGCCCCATGGTTGCTAAAACACACAGACCTGACTATCTTGTGCTGATACATATAGGACCACTTGCTGATCCTCTTGTTAGGGTCACCGACCCAGGCCTAAAGTGGGACTGCCTTAAGCTGGCTATAGACGCAAAGGTACCATCATATGAAACAACAGTTCGTAAAATTTTTGTACCATGTGTGTAGTGTCCTGACATTTTTTATACCATGGAGATCAGTCGTTCAGTCAATCGGACAGGTTAAAAGCTTTATATTGGCTAATAATATCTCTGCATGTATTGCATATCTGATGATATCAATGGGAGACTGTCACTAGTATTTGTCGGACATAATTTTCGTACGATTTGTTCTCTTTACTACTTTATTTTATTCTGAATGGTTAGTTGCAGGTCGGAAGATTGGAGCTGACAATTGTTAATCCAACATAAACTATAATCTGCATGTCTATGGCCATTTTAACATGGATACCACTGCTAGGACTGTCTTAGATCTATCACTGTCAATTCCCCGGGGAACCACTCTTCCCTTGCTTTCTATGGTGATCTTTTTGGAGCTATACATACTCTATCACATTCCTAAGTACAGTATTCAACCAATTTGCTCCTCTCTATAGATGTAATTTCCATATCTCCAATATCCTATATCAATTATTTATACAAATATGTAGTTTAAAGATAATTTTATTTCATTTTACACTATCATTAGCTATTGTTACTCTTAACAACCTGTTCCACACTTACAATATTGTTTTAATGCATTTCAGTGTATTGATGCACACATTAATCCAGCAATAAATATATATTGCTGCTGGAAAATCACCTTGGTAACATTCATCTATAAATTGTCTTTATTCACGCTAGAAACCCATGTGCATATTTAATGCTTTGTAACTGAAAATGCTGAGTAGCCAACTATGAGGGAGTGCTCTGTATTCTGCTTGAGAGGGTACAATATAAAATGTTCTTACTTGCTCCTGAAAGTGTAGGCAAATGTGTCACACTAAATATAGCCTTTCTCTGTCCCATTTTACAGTCCATTGAGTGAAAAACCCATGAAAACGCTTGTCACTCTTATGTCTTTTGTATTTTTACATAGCAAAAGGGACACCTGGACCTGTCAGACATCTAGAAATCAGCCCTCTGTTTGTTTTAGCTTTTATCGTGTTTGACTTTCTTCTTTCACTGTGGAAAGGCTTTTAGTTTTAAACAGAATTTCTAGGTACATGTCATTTATTTCTAAATATGCAACCATGCCACGATACAAGTAAAATACATTAAGTCAAAGCCAAGCTGACTGGCACAGAAAGTGTTATGTAACAGAGAGTGCTGCAAACTCTGCATACTGCATACTCACCCAGAAATAACACATTTGAAATCAGCATTTGCATTGATTCCAACTAAATTTATACTTTCGGTGGTGAAAATTTTAGTTATATTCAAAAACATATACAGTAGCAAATACTTCAAAGTTATTGCATTTGGTGTGCTTCTCTCCAAACACACACACATATATATATCTATCTATCTATCTATATTTATTAGGGATGCACCGAATCCAGGATTTGGTTCGGGATTCGGCCAGGATTTGGCTTTTTTCAGCAGGATTCAGATTCAGCCGAATCCTAATTTGCATATGCAAATTAGGGGAGGGGAGGGCGATCGCATGACTTTTTGTCAGAAAACAAGGAAGTAAAAAATGTTTTCCCCTTTCCACCCCTAATTTGCATATGCAAATTGGGGTTCGGATTCGTTTCGGCAGTAGGCCGAATCTTTTGCAAAGAATTCGGGGGTTGGCCGAATCCGAATCCAAAATAGTGGATTCGGTGCATCCCTAATCTATATATATATATATATATATATATATATATATATATATATATATATATATATATATATATATATATATATATATATATATATATATATATAAAATTTCTCCTTTTTGTTTGTGTGCACCTTGAATCATATATAAATATATATATTATATTTATATAAATATAAGTTTGCCCAGGAGCAGTAACCCATGGCAACCAATAAAATGCTTGCATTGAAATAGGTGACTAGTAAATTCTACCTGCTGATTGGTTGCTATGGGCTATTGCCCCTGGGCAAACATAGTGCCATTTATTACATAACCCCATTATTGACTGTATATTTATGTAATAAAATAATTACTCATTTTTTTATAGAGGTGTGCCCTATTCCCTTGAATCTAAATACTATGGGGACTGCCAGGCAGCCCCTACACAGTGATGACCTAGCTTTTTACTAATGCTTCTTTTGGTATGCCAAATGAATACACTATTGCATTAAAATGTTGATGTGGCTGAATTTCACGTCTACTAATCAGGCAGATAAAAAATAATCCAAAATGTTGACTTTGTCCATTTAGATATATCCCAAGCTACTGGGACCACACTGCAATACAGGAACAGTATGTCATAAAATAATTACTAATTTTTTATACTGGTGTGCCCTGTTCCCACATCAACATTTTGACTGAGCAACTGTGTATTTAAATTCCAGGTAAAGGACATACGTACTATATGTTAGCCAGTCAAAATTTAACTTTTGAAATCAAACTATGAAAGTGGTGTAAAGGTGATATTATCAAACTCATGACAAGCTTTCATAATATTTCAGCTTCAAAAAACTAAAAGAATATTCCAAAGTGTGCAGTATTAGGGTGATCTGATTCTTCAACCCATGGGCCAATGATCAGATTATAATGAGGACCTCTGGATGCCCATTAAGAAAAAACTGCATACTTGCTAACATGGTTCTTGTCTGGCAGGATTTTCAAACCTGAGATATTGCATGGACAAGCCCTTTAAGGACCCCAAACACAGGCCAATAAGCTTCCAGCATTTATTATACTATATATAGCCACCTGGCTGATTTCCATTTCAGAAGTGTTAGCCTGTTAATCGATAAATCAAACCTTACTTCATTGAAATTAACCCTATTCAAAATAAACGCAAGCTTGAAATTCAATCAAGAATTTGCCTTAACTAAAGCAAATGATCAGGAAGGGCAGGAGATTGAAGTGAAACTTGAAGGTTTGAATAAAATGATGTTGCTAAAAACATTTCCCCATCATACTCATTATATATGTCTCCAGGTGAGACCTCATGTATGTTGTTTCCCATGGTGTGAGCATTTGTATAATGAAAGTCTGCATGCAGGCCCAAATGACCAGTGGTAAATGATTGCATCAGACCAAAATCGGCCCGCCATTTTCAAAACAAGGATTGGATCTTCCTTTGTATGATCAGCATATTGTAGTACTGTGAAAACCCTCATTTGAAAAAAATACTTTTGCAAAGCTGAATACACCTGAACATTTTCTAGCCACAACTTTGAGCCTTAATGTTCATAAATATTCTAGATATTCTTTTTCTTCCTCTTGCATTCATACATGGTGATTAAACTCGGAATTCCCAACAGCACACTTGCATATGCAGCGGTCCACATTCAAATACATTCTTCTAAAAACTATTTAGCTCTGTTTTATCTGCTGTAACTTTTTTAACACTGTTTCCCCCTATATTTTGCATGGAAATACGGAATTCTTTTTTAGGAATTCTTCCTAGGGAGAGCAGGGAACTTAATTTCTTCATCATTTAGCCAATAACAGACCTGTTATGCTATACTGTTGTTTTCTGTTGTAAAGTAATACATATTTTCAGATTAAACAATTTGTCTTGCTTGAGTTTATTTAACCAAATTTGATATATAATTGCCTTGCCACTAATGGCCACTCGGCCACATTAAATCCCAACAGACATATGATTAGGGCAAAGAACAATGCTGCTGTTGATAAAACACCACAGGCTATTATTTTATACATTGGCTGTATTTTACTATAATAGTGGTATTTCTATTAATGAAAAATTAGGAAAGCTGCTGGAAACCTACAGTTGGATGATATATTGTTTTTTTTTTAAATAATTTCATGCCATAAGAGGACTGGCATTGGCCCTGAGTTGTTATTCTTTTTATTCTTTTATTCTTTCATATATGTTCCTGCCTCACTGGAGCTTAGTCAGTCTATGGCCCCTATCACATTCACACACAGGAGCCAATTAACTGGGTGAAACCCACCCAGACATGGAGAGAACATAATAATTCCTTTTGATACCCACTGTGCAGCCTATATTTGAGCCCATCAAAAGGGCACTGCTAGGATAGTGGATGCAAACATAAGACCAGTAGGCTGTGTCTAGCCCTCTAATACCAAGATGACTGACTATAAGTATCCTACTTATATGTTTTATAAGGAATAGAGTTGTAAAGTTAAACAGTTCTATAAATGGGGCTCACTCAGTTAATCAATTTGACAGGCAAAAATTAGGCATTTGTAGTAATAATAATATACAGGAGCACAAATAATTTAGAAGAGAGTTATGGTCTTCCCAGGCAGCTCTGCGTTTGTTGGTTAATTATTAGTGATGAGCGAATTTGTCCCGTTTTGCTTCGCTGAAAGTCGCTGAAATCAGTAGGCTAAAGTTTTTCTCGCTCCAAATGCATTAAATACAATGGGGTTTGTCCTTGTGGCAACTTTTTGTCACCGCTTCCGAAAAAATTTGCAGATGGCTAAATGTGGAATTTTGCCACAAATCCATGGAGAAAAAATTCGCTCATCACTATTCATCATAAATTGATATAGAAACAAACGAGCATTTATTTTGATCAGTTCCAAGACTGCAATAAACAATACACTAATTCTGTGAGCAAGGCAGATAAGGTAACCTCAACAAAGCTTTGTTCCATGCAGCAAATGAGAGAAAATAGCAAATATCTTAAATAAAAATATAAGATAAGCAAAGATACAACTGTTTAAGATAAGCTGGTCTCTTGGGGAAACTGTGACTTGTAGCTTAAAGGGCAATTTACCTTCATTAGCAAAACTGTAATAGTATAAAACCTGACCCTAAAACCCCCCCAGAAATGTGTTGAAACCTTCCAGAACCTACCAAATTTTGTAAAATGTATGTGGTGTTTAAGGGTTGTGGCCATAAAATGGGCATGGCTAAAAATATTTTCATCCTGCATAACAGATCTTTTTGTCCCTCTTTCTGATTTTCAAATGTTGGGATATATACAGTATACAAATATAACAGTTGTTATATTCATCAGTAAATATAAAAAGAAATACAACATGAAACAAACAATATAGAAAATAGATACAATAACAAATATGGTGAACTTTGATTGAGGCATAATGTATTTGTTACTCGTCAGCAGCACCACTATTATTTTCCAGGCAGCAGCATGCCTTGGAGTTGCTGCTGCCTGTGTTGCATGCATTGAGCTCAGCAATCGACACTTGTTGGTTAAACAGATGCCAGGCAAAGGTCTGAATTTGGGAGAAGTGAAGCAGAGGTGCTTCATGGGTTTAACTCCTATACTCTGCCCTATATGTTTTTCTTGTTTTTTTAATCATATTTTCTGCCATATATGTTTTTCTTGTTTAATCATATTTGTTAAAAATCAGCCAGTAATATATCATGAGTATATTACATGAACAACACCATGCATTGTAGCTGCAAAAAGAATGTGATTAACTCATTGCGCTACTGGATTTAGTATGTAGGATATAGCCTATTAAAATATGTGCTGATTTTATTATGTTTAACTAGAATATCTCGTACCTATTAGTACAGGTATGGGATCTGTTAACCGGAAACCCATTATACAGAAAGCTCCAAATTATGGCCACCTCCCATAGACTCCATTATTATCAAATAATCCGAATTTTAAAAAATTATTTTCTTTTTCTCTGTAATAATAAAACAGAACCCTGTAAGAAACCAGATAAGATGTAATTAATCCTTGTTGGAAGCAAAATCAGCCTATTGGGTTTATTTCATGTTTACATGATTTTCTAGTACACTTAAAGGGCAAGTCAACCCCAAAATAAAAATTTGCCTAATAAAAGAAAACATAATTCTGAGCAACTTGACAATATGCATTCATTACAAATGTTCTATTATTTTAAAGTTATTGTATTTGTATTGCTATTAAAAGCAGTGTTTGTCTGTCCCTTTCTATACTCTGCACTGGTGACTAAAGCTGGCTACAGATGCAAAGATCTTATCGTTCGATCCTCGGACTTCCCCATATCCTGACCTGCCACTAACCTTATTGGGTAAGTCCACACGGCGTTTTGGGGAGATTTGGTTGCCTGGCGACTAATTGCCTCGTTTTTGCACAACCAATCTCCCCAAACACCTTCCCTGTTCCTGCGCTGGCTAAAATGAAAAAACGTTGGCGCTAATCACATGTCGGTTCCCTTTCCGAAGTCGCCCAAAGTCTCCCCAAAACGCCCTATGTGGCCTGCCCCTAAGATCAAATCAAGTAGAAAAAGAACAGATCAGATGATGTTCTGCTCTTGACAGCAATCGTACGAAAGTTATGTCCGACAAAGCTGGTGATAGTCTCTCGCTGATATCGTCAGATCGGCAATATACACAGAGATATTATCGGCAGCCGACAGAAATTTTCTAACCTGTCCAATCCACTGAACAACTGATCGGCATGGCACGACAGATGTGGGGACACTCCACACACGATCCGAAAAACATATGAATCACGTATGCGTACGATCGGATCTTTGCGTCTATTTCCATCTTATGTTGATACGATGTAAGACAAGGCAGCCAATTAACAGATCTTTGCTGGAAAAAGACTCTTGCAACATTGTTTAAAAATTAACAACCAGAAATTAAACAAATGCTGCTTTCAATAGCAAGTGTTTTTACAAATAACTAAAAATTATTAATTAATGCATATTGGAAAGTTGCTTAGAATTATGTATTTTTTTTTAATCAGGCAACTTTTTTTGGGGTTGGCTTGCCCTTTAAGGTATGAAGATCCAAATTACGGAAAGATCTGTTATCTGGAAAACCCAAGAATTCTGGATAACAGGTCCCATACCTATATTATTATATGAGGTTTAAATTTCAGGATTTTTTTACGCTTTTTTCATTTGTTTACGATTTCCCATTAAAAAGCAGGATGCTGCCAGTATTATTTTTTTCCCTTAAGTCCTTTGTAAGATTAGCTTCATTTGTGTTTTTCTTTAAACCTTTGCTTGGTTTTTTTGGAAGATTACAGGTACACCCCTCAAAATGAAATGTATTGCTTGTCATAAATGTTTATGAAAGGGCACTCTGTACAAAGATAAATATATGAAGTTTTTCAGCCAATCGATCTTTCAAGCAAAATCCCTTAAATCAGTTCTTTTGTTTGGATGTTTTGCAGAAAATTCATTCAGTTACATTTATAGATAACTGGTTCTATTGACAGACTATAATTGATTTTAGCAGAGTACATAATGTATATGTGTGCATATGTTAAATGGTGATGTGAATAGAAAGCTATAGACCTTTATGAATCTTCTGCCTAGTGCAGAAAGGATCCATCAGTTCAGGGTTTAAATTCCTTGTTCCCTTTCAGTGTCTTCTGGTGCATTTAGAACATCTGAGAACACTCTAGCCTTCACGGTTCTCTTACTGTATCTCGTAGCCTGTTTCACCTGATCTACTCTTTGGCCTCTGCAGGAGTTAACCTTAGCTCCCACTGATAAGCCTGAAGTATGGTGTTTCAGTTTCATGGTTTTGAATACAAATGCCATGCACTGGCAGCTGGGAGAGGTCAAATCACTTGACATATATTTCAGACTCACCTATTTCCAATTAATACCATCTTGCCTATAGGAATAATCATATTTATAAATGGAATTGGGACTCCCTCGGTTTAAATGATGATTTATTGAAGAGCGTATGGGAGCAGGAGCTGGGGAGGTGAGCTGATAAGAAGAAAAATCCAGCATCTAAAGGTTAGAGTATAATAGCTCCTAACTGTTCTATAAAAATAAAGCCAGCACTGAGCTGTCATTGGCAGTTTCTGGATAACTATTATTATTATTATTATTATTATTAATAACATATATTTATATAGCACGAACATATTGCGTAGCACTGTAAAGTAAATGTGATTATACAACTAAATCACATGAATTATATACATAGAACATATGGCGTTACATACATCACAATCAATACAGGTACAAAAGGTGAGGAAGGCCCTATGCAAAAGAGCATACACTCTAAAGGGAAGGGAGTAATACACAAGGTGTGGGAGTGGGCAAGATCGAATTAAGTGGGTGAGAAATGAGGTATTGTATGTGGTGTTGCGTTTGGTAGTTAAGCAGAGTGAGGGTAGGCTACTTACCCTTGTTATGTAAAAGACAAAATGCAAAATAGAGAAGTCATAACGACCTTAAATTCTAAACCCCAGTCAAAAACTGGTTGTCAAATTCAGTTGTACAATAACTCAAGATGCGTGGTTTGGATTTAATAACAATAATTATATTTTGGTTTTCTTTTATATTAGCAGTGGAGGAAGTAGAAATCTTCCCATTAGTGCAGAATATAACATATTTCTTAACATGAATACAGTAGTGCTACCAAGTCTCCCACAGTGAAAATCCAGATATTTTAACCACAACCCTCCTTGATCTACCATGGCCCTGCCCATTTAAGCTCAAAATTACACCATTGGCCTAAATCTCCCACTTTTTGGTTCTGTAAAGATGTATACAACCTAAAGGCAATATGAAAGTATTCTTGAAAACAGTATATTATGTACAGTGATGCCACTTAATATCTGCTTTTCCTGTGACTGTCCTGTTTTGCCTTATGGCAAGTATTCTACGTACAGTAATAACCTGATTTTTTAATTTTCCCGGGGACCACTAAAAATCTGCATAAATTGTGGGAAAACATAAAATGCAGGAAGAAAAGAACACAGATTACACGTACAGGACTGCAAATAAATGTCAGAATTTCTAGGAAGCCGTAATTTCCACACATGTGAAAGTGGGTTCTACTGTATACACTCAAGCTAAAAATAAGTGTCCTACAAGATCAATTACGATTTATCTGAAAGGATCATATGCACTTCTTGCCTTGGGAAGTCTAGGTGTGAATTGTCTTTGAGAGCAAAAGAGAGGAGAAAACTTACCCGAACTACAATAAATATATAAATTCTGAATCTATATATGTACACAAAGGGACTTCAACTCCAATTCGAATAGCCCACCAATATTACTTTACAAATTCACAACTTAAATGTTGTATTTAAAATTAAAAGGCAATATTTATTTGTCACCATGCCACAAGATATTAAAAACATTTAAAACCAGCATCGCTGCATGTAAGATGAGGGATCCCTCTCCACTGAGTGTTTGCTCACCAGGCGATTCAACCGAGTCGCGTGTGAGAAGTGCAACAAAACAAATGAAATAAACTAAAATGGCTATTGCAATTACTGTGTAATGACCAATGTAGATGGCCTTAATTATTTTATACTATTATGCTATAAATAGGTGTGCATGTGGAAAAAGTAGAATCCATATGTTGGTGAGGACGCTGTCCCGGATGGCACCAAATGATAGAGTTTGTCAGGAGAATAATGCTCCCAGTTAAAGCTCCTGAGTCCACGGTGCAATAGTTATGGTTCCCATGGTGATATAAGCTAATCATCTTTAAATGAAGTGGCAGGGTCAGTGAGGGGCTTTTTGATATATGTAGATAGCGTTGTAGTCGACATTGTGCTGAGTAGGCTTCTGTTTGGGTGAAATCCCCATATAAAGATTTGTGTGCCAAAAGGCCCTTTTCGCAATTTAGCAGTCGCGTTAGTTCAATTTATGGGTTATATAATGTCCCATGGGTAATCCCAAGATCTGCCACAGCTAGCCCCAAAAAGATGAAAGTATAATTACCAATCATAGTGCATTCTCATTCAACACAGGCGTCCCTTTATCCTACTCAAGGTGCTTCTGCGTGCCACATATACGCAGCGCTCCACGCATACTCAGGGAGAGAGGAATCCTCAACGCCAACAGTCAACGATGTGCCTCGACAGCTGTTTCGCCACCAATCGTGGCTTTGTCAAGAGTTATCTAGTGTTTTCTAAATTCTGAATCTCTACTAGACAGAGAATAACACAACACTGTTAAAGTTCAAAAGTTATGTATAATGGTAATCTCAGTGTCCACCACAAATATTGAACAATTACCTTTTTCCCTATATAGAATAAAAGAAAAAACAATGACCTTTTGCCCTGTTGCCTTTATCCTTTATATTTTTACACCATAACAACCAACACCTTTACTTGTGGTCTCCCTGAATACAGAGAAGCTGTAGCTTTATCTCTGTTTCTCTGCACCAGCCGGTTATTACTGCATGTTAAGTCTATCTGCCTGTGTGAAGAGGACACATTTTATCCCGAATGTTGTGAATTATTTATAACATTAAACATTAAAATAACATTACCGTATATACTCGCGTATAAGCCGAGTTTTTCAGCTCCCAAAATAAGCTGAAAAATGCTGCCTCGGCTTATACGCGGGTCAGTTAAAAAAATTACCTATTTGACTGATGCGCGTGCCTCTTCCGTGCTGATGGCTGCGCCTTCACCTTAAGTCAGTTCCCTCTCTTGCTGACTGCTGCCTGGCTGCCGCCCCTGACTTGTCCTGCTGTGATGTGCGGAGTGCGGTGCCAGTCAGTGCGTCACGTGACGTGTATAACGCGCTGTGCTTTGCTGCTCGTCTGCATGACGTCTGCACGTCCACTGACTTCATGGTGTATAGCTATTGCGCGTCAATGCGCATGCGTGTCTTTCCCTGATTGCGGTCAGAGGCACCAGGGGACCGGCACGTCTAAAGGTAAGGACCCCAAGTGTGTGGAAAACATAGAAACTTCTACATGTGTAGGTAATATGACAGTAAAGCTTAGTCACTGCCACAGAAAGCAACTTTTTTCACTGTCATCTGATCTGTGCAAAATAGCCCCTTTTGTCCTTATTCTAATAATATCACTTTGTACTATACAGAACAGGGAGTGACACAACAAAGTGTGATGTGTTTGAATGTTACTGTTGTCACTCGTCAGTCACAATATTTCCCAGGGAACATGAGATCCATGCAGCTGCCAGATACTATCAGTGTAACTGTTACTCATGTACTCTCCCACCTTCCATATTTAATACAGCAGCCTCAGTACTAAATGTGTAAGTAGGCATGGTGTGTGGAGGCGTGACATGATTATTGAAACTTACCAGTAGCTGCTGCATTTCTCACCCTAGGCTTATACGCGAGTCAATACGTTTTCCCAGTTTTTGTAGGTAAAATTAGGTACCTCGGCTTATACACGGGTCGGCTTATACACGAGTATATACGGTATTTCATAAAATAATAATTCCTCCTTACCATATGCTTCTTTTGTTTTCCCTGGCTTTAAAGGAACTAGATTAATTGAGACATACCTTATATGGAGAACAAAGTGATGTATATTTCAAGGAAGTTTGTGTTATTTCAACCACCTTTATTAATTGTGCCATGTTAATCTCCATCATTGTTCCTAAATGCCTTTGGCTGATTGTCTCTGTTCCTGTAATATAGACAGGTTTAGCTGCTTCATTTCCACTTCATGTGCATATCAAGATAATGACCTCTTTAATCTTCACTTGATAAAGGCATTTATTACAAGTAAGTTTTTCTTTGTGAATTAACTTGTACAGATATTTTTTTTAATAACTGATATTTTAACTGAAATTTAAATGTATGGAATGAAGCTTTAGTAGCAAACAAGTAAAAACATATAAAAGTTTAGTAATGATAAGTGAAAACACAAGTAATACATGCAACCTTTTTAAATAATTGTTGAAAACCACAATAGGCCATCATGCTGCCAACTTTCCCGGAAGGTGTCGGATGTGTATGTAAGAGCAGGAAACCGTAATAGCTCCCTTCTGAGACCATTCAATACCATTTTTATAATTACATCTAAAGCTGGGTCGTAGACCCTTGGAACCCATGGCAAGTATTGATGGTCCCCCCCTGAACTAATTAGTACTCATTTCAATCCCCTGCCTTAGTTCCTTCTCATCATTCCACTCACCAATCACTCTTATCCAGCCTACATCCTTCCACACAAATACCCATTTAACTTCCTTGATTACCTGCTTTTGCCACATCTTCAACTTTGTGTGCCCTACTTTTTAGCCCAGTCAAGGATGCTTCTTTCATTCTCTAAAAAAAAAGCCAATGTTCTTAGACCCTTAGGCATTATTGACTTCTGAAGTCAACATTCTCATCTGCAGAGACATAGAAATAATTGGCATGCAGCATTAGTGTTGAAGTAAGTGGTAGAGAAACTTTGCTGTGAATGAGAGTAATGAATGGATCATGGAAGAACATCTGTTATGAGTACTGTCTGGCAATTAACTCCATACTAGCTTTACACATGGGCTTAATATTCATGCATGCTTCCAGAAAATCACTTTACTAAGAAGAGTCACCAGCATATTTAATAAGTTCTGCTATGTTTTTATTTTAGTTCAGCTTTATTAGCTCACTTAAGTATGTGCCAGCTTCAGGTATGGACTTAGGGCCAAGGGGAGTCATAGTAAAATGACAATTATTATGATAATGTATCTAACTAGCATCAGCAAATTATAAATGCTTTCAAAAATGTTATAGCACACAGGGGTTTTAATTAAATGAATTAACAAGGTAATGAAATAGCAAGAGGGATTGGTAACAAGAACCTCCAATTTAAAGGGATGGGAAATAATTGAAATATAAGGTTGATTGAAAGGAAAGGATTGGTGGTTTATGGTACATTAAAGGGCAACTAAAGTCTAAAATAGAATACTGTTAGAAATGCTGTATTATGAATACTAAATATAAACATGAACTTACTGCACCAGCAGCCTAATAAGACAAATGATTTATGCTTTCAAAGTTGGCGCAGGGGGCTGTCATCTTGTAACTTTGTTAGACATTTCTGCAATATCAAGACTCGCACATGCTCAGTGTGGTCTGGGCTTCAGTTGGGAGGTTAAGCTTAGGGATCGTCATAAATTATCAAAACAGCACAAGTCAAATAATATCTGCCATAGAAGCCAATACAGCAAGGCTGATTAATAATCATAATATAGAGACTGCACTGCGTCTCTGGATACAAATCTCTACAGGGAATCCAACAATGCTGCTCAAGTTCTGGGAAGTAAGGTGGGGGGGCTCCCCCTGCCATTTGAAAGTATGATCGTTTACCTGCACAGCAGTTGGGGACCATCTGACAATTCCTATCAACAGCAGTAAAAGAAGGGGGAATTGCACTGCATACAGTCAGGTTTATGATAAAAACTGTAGACATCTTTTAATTAAAGTATATTGGAGATAGATTTCTTTTTCATTAAAGAAAGTAAAAATGGGATTTTATATTTTTGCCTTTACATGCCCTTTAATGAGCCTGGAGTGTGAGTGATAGTTTTAATGTAACAATAGTTCAATTCATGGAGTTAGTCAGCGTTTAGAAAATACTGAAGTTATGGAAGGCAGTAGATAAGAAAACCAATAAGAGTAAGTTGCAGTAGTCAAGACAGGAAATATTAAGGAGTTCTGGTTGTTTCTTGATTAAGGTAATAAATTGGGCAGGGCTAGACAGATTAAACAAAGAGATTTGGCAAGGGTTTGAATATTGGGTGCAAAAGCAATTCAGTGACCTAGAAAGATTCAATCTGTATTTTTTTAGATTTGATATTTGCCTAAGGTAGATATTAGGGATGTAGCGAACGTCGGAAAAAAAGTTCGCGAACATATTCGTGAACTTGCGCAAAAATGCGAGCGGTTCGCGAACCCCATAGACTTCAATGGGAAGGCGAACTTTAACATCTAAAAAAGACATTTCTGGCCAGAAAAATGATTTTAAAGTTGTTTAAAGGGTGCAACGACCTGGACAGTGGCATGCCAGAGGGGGATCAAGGGCAAAAATGTATCTGAAAAATCTGCCTGTGTGTGCTTGGAAGAGATAGTGTAGGGGGAGAGCTGTTAGTGATTTCAGGGACAGATGATAGTAAGTTTGCTGGCTAGTAATCTGCTTGATACTGCTCTGTATTGGAACAAAAAAATAAATAAAAGCAGTCCTTACAAGGACTACTGTTATTGCAGCAGTCAGCAGATGAGATCAGAAGCAGGACAGCTGCCCACTGCAGCTACATACAGAGCACTGCAGTAGAAGGTAGATTACTAGCCAGCAAAGCTACCTAAGCTTAAATGTCCCTCAAACCCCTGCAGACTTCTGTCCCTCCAATAACAGAGCAGTATCAAAACGATTACTAGCCAGCAAACTTTCAACTGTCCCTGAAATCACTAACAGGCAGCAGCTCTCTCCCTACACTATCTCTTCAGCACACACAGGCAGAGTGAAAAAACGCTGCAGGGCTTCGGTTTTTATAGGGAAGGGGAGTGGTCCAGGGGAGAGCTTCCTGATTGGCTGCCATGTACCTGCTGGTCTGGGGTGAGAGGGCAAAAAAAAGCGCCAACAATGGCGAACCCAAAATGGCGAACGTCGCGCGACGTTCGCGAACTTCCGGCGAGCGCGAACACCCGATGTTCGCGCGAACAAGTTCGCCGGCGAACAGTTCGCGCCATCTCTAGTAGATATACACTATTCGGATACTGGCACTCACGAAAAAAGGTGGAACGACTGCCTGTGTGCAATCCTTAAACTTTAACGTGTATCATCCTTAAAAAGGAGCACTCACAGGTCTTACAACTCATCAAAAAAATTTAATATAGTGTGGGCACAAAAACTAGTTTCTGTGCCCACACACTATATTACATTTTTTTGATGAGTTGTAAGTCCTGTGAGTGCTCCTTTTTGAGGATTATATATATACAATATACAGTATATATAATGCTGTTAAAATCACACACTTAAATAGGTATAAGAGAAAGCACTCACCCAATTGTGTGCATTCACATTGAACATGTGACCCTTAGAGGAACCCTGCACCAAGGAAACAAAATCACCTAGGTTATAGAGTATACAGATAGAGGAAAGACACATTGATAAAAACAAATTCCAAAGACTTCCTGAAACAATGTAGCAGAAACTTGTAGCACTTGGGTCAATTTTTGAGAACGGAGTGCGGAAGGTACAAGGATTGTGTGTATATATATATATATAGATGAAGCCCCACTCACAGGACTTAAGAAGCAATAATCAGATTTATTTATTAGTCGTGCCAAATAAATCTGATTATTGTGCGGCTTATACCGTTGAGATATATATATATATATATAAGTATATATATATATATATATACAGTATATACATATGTATACAGTATATAGTATTTGATGAAGGGGCTGGTACTGGGAAAAACTGAGGCAGGAGGCCTTGGAAGGAGATTGTCAGGAGAGATAGGGGGCACTAAGGAGGAAGAGATAGGGAAGGTGAGTTCTTCAGGCAGAAACTGATAATGTGATGAGAGGACGGAGTGGGGGAAGAATCTGTGACTGGACAGGGAGGGACAGCGAGGTTGAAGAATCTGTGACTAGATGAACAGTAGATGGGAATGAAGCTAGGTTAAGAAACTGGGACAGAACAAGATGGTGGGGGACTAGAACCAGGTCAGGACAGGGTGTAATAAAATAGACTGGAGCAGGAGGACTAGAACGAAGACTCTGGGACAGAAAACGGGACAGTGCAGGCCAGAACCAGGTCAGTATAGGGGGAACTAGGGTTGCCACCTTTTGGCCCAGCTAGGGTTGCCACCTGGCCAGTATTTTGCCCGCCTTACCGGTAAAAAGGATGCTTGATCCCAATGTTATTACTAGAAAAAAAAAATCTAAATATACAGGAAGACCGGTATTTTTTTCCAAAAAAGGTGGCAACCCTAGGCCCAGCTAACCCTGGGCAGGGGTGGGTCCATGATGTAATGAGGGTGGTGTTGTGACATCAGGGGCGGGGCTATGGCGTGGCGATTGGATGCTCACCACATCAATCATAGGGAATCCTGCCCGGTTTTCCTAAGGAAAACCGTGCAGGCAGTTTGACCCGGACAGCAGGACCGAAGACAACCCTAGGGGGGACCACAGAGGACTGGAGCAGGAGGAGGACAGACAGGGCTGGAACCAGGAGCAGGATAGACAGAACTTAGGGACACAGGAGCAAGAGCAGGGAGATCCAGGAACAGTGCCTCAGTGCTCAAGTAAGTCCAATTCTTAGGCATGGTATGTGAAGAGGGCTGGGCTTATATAGGGCAGGGTCAGCTGATTGGCTGACCCCCAACCCACCAATAAGGATGCTAGGATGAATTAGCTAAGCCAGGGACCCAGATGAAAAGGAAATAAGAGCTCGCCAGCAATTCATGTGCAGGTATGGGATCCATTATATGAAAATCCGTTTTTCAGAAAGCTCCAAATTATGGAAAGGTTATCTCCATTTTTAAGCAAATCTAATTTTTTAAATAATAAAACAGTGCCTTGTACTTGATTCCAACTAAGATATAATTAATTATTCATGGACTTAAACACTTCTGTTGTGTTTATTTACTGTTTAAATGATTTTTTTTTATAGACTTAAGGTTTAGAGATCCAAATTACAGAAAGATCCCAAGTCCAGAGCATTTTGGATAACAGGTCCCATACCTCTATCATATTGTTACAGTGTAGAGTGTCAATGACCAGATTTGTGAGTTGCTAGTGGGAAATCCATTAAAGCAATTTGTTTTTAAAACATACATTTTAGAAAACAGTGAAAAACAGAAAGCGATGGAAAAAGAGAATTATTTGTGGTGCACTGTTTTAAGGCAGTACATTGTGTTAATGTAGACTACTGTATAGAAGGAAAGTGATTCAGTCCTCAGGAGCTGGAGATTTGGTGTAGCTTCATGTCAGGGAACATTTTCAGTAGAGAGGAGAGACTTGAGCTGTTGTTCTGAGAAATGGCAGGAACTGGTGTATTAAATTGGGAATAGAAGCTTTGTTCTCAAGGATTTTTTTCCTGAACAAAGGAGATCCTTAGGGGTGTAATTATCATCATGTGCATGAAAACAAGGTCTCAAAGCAATATCTTGTTTAACATACATACCATCCCTTGCCAGGTGCATGTGCTGAACATAGAGTAGAACAAAAGGAAACTTCACTGTTGGAGGGTATCTTCACTGTTGCCATATTATAGAATTTCCTATTGAGAAAAGCATTAATTACCGATTTATCAGTGGAGATATAGTCAGCATTTGTGTATCGTTTGATGCATGTATCCTCCTGTTGTACAGAGCTGTGTGATACTGAATGTTGGTGCTGTAGAAATATGTTTATGAGAATAACAATTTCCCCTACAACTCTGAATTAGCACATGGGCCGTTGGGGGTTCATATGCCTCCATGGAATATTTAAAGAGGGGTTTGATACCCTGACACCCCAGAACTACAAGCATTGGCAATTATCATTAATCTTAGCTTTTCCAGACTGAACAAGAATGTTGTGTCTGTACAATATACATGAAGTTATGTGTAATTTACACACCGTAGTGTAGCATGTAGAATATGTGCAATTCAAGAGAAACTTCCTATGTAGGGGAAAAACACTGTGTGTATGTGACTGGTTTTTTTGCCCTATGTTTAAAATATGTCTAATACAGTTGCCTTAGAAATAGTTAAGTCTAGTTGCCTGGAACGAAATGCATTTTACTCCATCTGCTCATATCAGTTGTCCAAGGCTAAAACCCTCATACAGTTCTAAAATATTTATGGAAACATAACAGTAAATGAGCCAATACATTTTTAATCAGTAGCCATGTTTCTTGTAAGCATACTGAAGTGCTTCCTAAAATCCCAGATAGTTCTTTTATTGTGTGTTGGGAAGTAGCCAACATACATTTTCACATTTTGATGCATTTATTTATGGCTCATACGAATGACACACTGCTTCATAAAAGTTCTTCAACATTTCTCTTATAGGATAAGTAAACCTTTAAAATAATTGAATGTAAAATTGATGCGTTCTACTCTTTTGCAATGTAAATTCATTATTTATTTTTTAATTCCAAGATTTAAAGGGATACTGTACATGTAATGTTAACTTGAATATATTTTGTTACAGTGTCACCTGCTGGTTATTTTCCAACCAGTCTGACCACCAAGTAGTCAAGGAAGTTGTCAGGAGAAAGAAAGAGGGCTGCTCTGATGTTCTTATGGTTAATACCTTATTAACCATTAGGGATGTACCGAATCCACTATTTGCGATTTGGCCGAATTCTCGAATCCTTGGTGAAAGATTCGGCCAAACCGAACCCGAATCCTAATTTGTATATGCAAATTAGGGGCAGGAAAGGAAAACGTGGAAAAAATCTTCTTTTGTGTTGAAAAGTCAGGTGATTTCCCTACCTGCCCCTAATTTACATTTGCAAATTAGGATTCGGATTCGGTTCGTCCAGACACAAGGATTTGGCTGAATCCGAATCCTGCTGAAAAAGGCCGAATCCCGAACCTAATCCTGGATTCGGTGCATCCCTATTAACCACAACCATCCATTAAAAATGCCATATTTTATATAATGAACTTTTTGCATTGGCCTAAAGTTTCAGCTTGTCAATAACATCAATGATCCCGGACTTGTCACAGGGGGTCACCATCTTGAAAAGTGTCTGTGACACTCACATTCTCAGTGGGCTCTGAGCAGCTGTTGAGAAGCTAAGCTTAGGGGTTGTCACAAATTATCAAGCAGAAAATTAGTCTGACCTGTAATATAAGCTGATGCTACAGGGCTGATTATTAAATTCTGATGCTAATTGCACTGGTTTCTGTGCTGCCATGTAGTAATTATCTGTATTAATTACTAATCAGCCTTATATTGTGACATTTCTATTCTATGTGTACTGTATATTGTGAGTTGGTCCCTAAGCTCAGTAACTGACAGCAGCACAGAGCATGTGCAGTGCTACTGGGGCATCTGTGGAGACACAGATCTTTACTGCTAAAGGATTGTGGATGCCTTGGGCTGGTACAGAAGCCCAAAACATTATGTACAACATTTCTAGATGCTTCTTTAGTTTAACTTTCCTTATCCTTTAACTCAGTGTAAAGAGTACACAGTAATTACTGTTATACTAGGGTATTCTCTAGTTACAGGGCCCATTTCAGCTTGGTATTTCCCTGGTTGGTCAGTTCCATATGTGGTCCAACTTCTGTGCAGCTATCTGGTATTTTGTCCGGCAGTGTAGTCTAAGCTTTATACTAAGCTCAGTTCTGAACTCTTACAAACTGTCACTTTTCCTTTCTAGTTATTACAAATATCTGATTAGTTCCAACGTTAGTAGTGGCCATTGTGCTATTGCTGTCTAAAATATGCCTTTCTACTTCCCTAGGGTCCCACAGAAATGCAAAACAATCACCAGAAAAAAAAATAAAAGCTGGCCCGTTTACTTTCTAAAAAATATAAAACCAACAATTTTCCTTATTTATATTGTCACTGCAACTGAATTTAAAGGCATAATTTATTTTTGCAGTACCCCCATGATAAGTGAACATAGATTGATCTGTAATCATTGGGTTATGGCATATGGAAAGTAGTAAAGCATTTACAACTGTCATCTTGTGCTTATTTAGATCATTTATAAATTACAAAGTTATAACTAGTATTTCCCTATAATATGAAATCTTGTTGTTTGTTTAGAGCCCTAGAGACTTGTAGAAAAAAAAGCTCAACAACATGCTCTTATGCTAATTAGTGTGCACATTATAATTAATGTCAGCTTCAATATATCTAACTGCCAGTGAGGATGGTCGGGATGCTTTATTTGTATAGATAGCTGATCAGAGGATTGGGCATAATTGATGTAGATTTTTTTCACCTTTTCATTGAGTTTGTTAATAACTACTGTCTATAGAGTCGTGCTAACTGTTTGGAAAATCTGTGTTAAGGACACTGAATAGGGTCTAGGTGATATGTTTAACCTCATGTGAACTTACTTAAATATAGAGTAGGCTAAACAAACAAAAGAATAGTTGTTAGAAAAATGGACTCTGTCCAGATGCATGCCAACAAGCAGGAGACTAACAATAAATCTGCATATTAGCACTGTAATGAGAAATGACTGCCTAAAAGCTTTTGTAATTGTTGCCTTTGCTGATACCTAGATTAACAGCTATTTGTGGAATGTTCTGTTGGATATTTAATTTCTAGACATCTAATGGCATTATTAGTTCAGTCTTTCCCATCGCTGTTTATTTGCATCATTTGAATTTTATGTGTGTGTGTTGAATGCTTGCTTCAGCTTTACAACATAATGATAGTGGGATAAGGAAGAGGAAAATGAAAACGGTAAAATATTCAATACAATAAAATGAGTCCGAGTCTTGCAGATTAGGCGGTTTATGAGATGCAATAATGTTGGGGTTGGATGAAATAACTCCTTAGAGATCATATATGAATGGAGGAACAACGTGCAAAGTGCAAATTATCTGGAGCAGAGTGCTATTTTCTTTTTTTCTGTTCTTGAACAACACATGGGCATTTCTTCTGTAAGTCTGGCTTCTTTTATTTGCTCCCTTCTTCTCTACTGTTCTATCACTTTTCCTTTCTGCTTTTATCCTCTTTTTCTTATTTCAATGTTTATTTATTTTTGTAAAGGTAAAAATGGGCATGAAAATAAAAATATATTCTTATTTATTAGTTTACTCCATTCCTTTCTCTTATCCAATTTTCTCCTCCTCATGGACCTCATTTTCTTGTTCTTCTATTTGCTTTTGCTGTGAGCTACAGTAAGGATCAGGAGGAGGTACATTAGTATAAAGACTAATGATTCCCTGTTTCAAAAATATTTTTTACAACTATCACCAATAATTAATGATAGACTTAGCTTGTATACATGCATAGGGAGCTAGATTGTGAGTTAGGATTGTGATGGTGGACATTTTCAGGTGTAGACCATGCTATGACTGGAAGCAAGTCCAGATCTGAAACCATATATATATATATATGTATATATATATATATATGTGTATATATATATATATATATATATATATATATATATATATATATATATGTGAAATGCATACCTCAAACTCATAGCAACAGACCAGCAATTTTTGACGCACTGCAGTTTGAATAAAATAAGTGGTGCTATTGGTTAATAAACATAGGCAAAAGCTACAGTGGTCATCTATTTGCACCCATTGCCCCCACACACATTCCTCCTCCATTTTCTACTAATATTACTCATTAATGATGTCAAGACATTTAGAGCAATAGCTAATATTGCTTTTCTGTCTGGATCTTTGGATCTATAATACAATGAATGATTGATTGAACTCTATCCATTTATGTTGCTGTCAGGCAGTGTACCATTTACTTTCAAGGGAGAAGCAGCTTTCTGCTAAGGGGCTTTTATCATTATTTTTTTTAATTATTTGGATAAAATTCAGAGAGGACCTTCCCAGACCAGAGAACCAAGTTCTTGATGGGGAAAAGCATTAGGGTTAAAGTATCATATTAAGAAGTAAAAGGCATATTATTAGAGCCCTGTTTGCTAAGAATAGGGAACAAATCAAGTTCACACTTGCCTCCTGGGGGCAATGTACATAATTCCTTTACCAGCTCAATGAAATATAATTTACCAGTAATCAGGAACCCTGTGGGACTGTTTTACAGCTATAGGGACATTCATCTTTCTCAAACGTGAGATGAAAAATCCTTTGATTAAAGCTAATCTAGAAAATTGCTACAATGTTGATCTGTCAGACATAACTGAATAATGGTTATCACTGCAATCTCTTATATATGTTGAGCAAGAGCATTGGCTTCTACATTTATATCAGCTTTGTAGTTGCACCCACCCCCAACTACAGACATAAAAAATGTATATATGCTTCCTGAAATTTGGCATGCAATGATTAAAAATTAATTTGTTTTTTTTTTAATTACCATTCTCGATTTTCTGCCTCTACATACATATGTTATGAGTTAAGGCTGAGCACTTTGGCGTTGAAGCTGTCTTGGTTTCCAGCTAAGCCTGGTCTCTGGGATAGGGATGAACTTGTACATTGACCTGTAGTACAATGGTCCCTTGCGTTGCATGGCAAAGCCTCTCAACACTATAACAAGCCAGTGCTAGCTGAGGTGGCCTGTGTTTTCTGGGAGTTTGCAAATAGAAGTGATCAACCTTTCAGCTATGGAAGCCGAATTGCTTTGGTAGCAAATAGTTGCTGTGTTAATTAGAATTTAAGTATTTAGTAACTGGGTGGTTATATGTTCAAAAATGAAAGAGCAATTGACTTGACAGTACAAGTGCTATTGATGACACCAGTGGCTGTGCATTGCAATGGTATCAGTGTTGCAACAAAACAATTTTGCAAAGTTAATCTGAGACCTTTCATTGGGACACACACTTTCCTTCTCCATAGGGATGTTCCCAGGCAGCAGAGCTGCAATACACAAAACAGAGAGATCAAAGCAAATGTCTGACGAGCTTGAATGTAAAACTCTTGATCAAGCTTTATTACAGAGGGAATATGTTTAGACGTTGTGAAAGCTGCTAAAAGATTTGCAAACCTCAGACATTCCATAACAAATGGAAAGAGAACTGTTTTCTGTGCAGCTTGTATTTGTGCAGTTAATTAAATTGTGTTTTTAAGGCAGGTTTTAGGCTAATTTGTACAATACATGTGGTAGGACTATTAAGTTATTTATATAAAGGTACCTTGGCTGGGCTTAATTAGGAGAGGTAACAGCATGTAAAAACAATTAGCTTCCTTTGTACAAAGCTGTTAAATTACTGGGTAGCTTTGATAATTTGGCAGCAATTATTTTAATTGCTGCCTCCTTTATTTTACAAGTTTTAGGAACCTTAAGAAACTTAACACTTGTGTGTCAAGATAGGTATGTCCGATTTTAAACACAAGTGAGTGCTCTCTGAATGCTGTCCATATAACAGACTGGATTGGAATTATAAATCGCCAATATATTCAGAGTGGTGTACTTATAGCAGGGTGTTAGTTGGGTGTTAGCTGCTCTCCTGGCCTGGTGGTTTGAGAGAGCTGCCAGCAACCAGGAGGTTCCAGGATTAAACGCCAGCAGGACCTGACAGAGATTTTGATACGTTTGATGCCATAATTGTTCTGTTTTTAAAAACCTTACCTAATTTTGTTACTGTATAATTGTTAAAATGAAATATATAAATTGCAGGCAATATTTAAAGTCAGGATGCATGCTCAGTAGAGGCTTAAGCTACTGCTGCTGAGAAATGCCAGCAATTCGTGTGCAGGTATGGGATCCATTATATGAAAATCCGTTATCAAGAAAGCTGAAAGGTTTTCTCCCATAGACTCCATTTTAAGCAAATCTAATTTTTAAAAAGGATTCCTTTTACTCTGTAGTAATAATAATAATAATAATAATAATGATAATAAATAAGTGCATTGTGTTTGATTCCAATTAAGATATAATTGTTCATGGACTAAAAGAATTCTATTGTGTTTATTTAATGTTTTTTTTTTTAATAGACTTAAGGTTTAGAGATCCAAATTATAGAAAGATCCCCAAGTCCAGAGCATTCTGGACAACAGGTCCCATACCTTTATTATATAGTAACAGTGTATTGTGTCAATGACCAGATTTGTGAGTTGCTAGTGGGAAATCAATTAAAGGAGAAGTAAAGGCTGTTTGCACTTGGGGGTGCCAAATGTGAGGAACCCCCAAGTGATTGTATTGACTTACCTGACACCCCGTGTCGGTGCTCCTATCAGCAGAAAACTGCACTGCCCCGGGGTTATACCAGTGAGCACCACAGAGAGATCTTCCGTCTTCTTCTTTCTTCAAATTTCCTGGGGCAGACGAATGCGCTGTAGAACGAAATAGCTGACTTTTCAGTTAGAGTTTGGCTTTTTGTTCTACTGCACATGCGCAGCCGCACAAAGAAAGAGGAAGACTGAAGAGGATCCCTCCGTGGTGCTCACTGGAAGAACCCTGGGCTGGTGCAGTTTTTCGCTGATTGGAGCAACTGTGCATGGCCAAGCAGGTCAGCTTCCAACCTCCCTCCCTGGATCCCTGTGAGTCCACTAGAGGAAGCAGATAGGCGGGGGGGGGGTTGTGGCTCAGCAGGGGGACTGGAGGGGGCTTTGTGTCTGAGGCACGGGCTGGGGGGATGTGGTGGGCACGAGGCAGCAGCCACGGTGGGCCCCGGGCCCTCCAGTGCGACACTGCATCCAGGGCTGGAACTGGTAGAAGACAGAAGAAGCATGTGCCTAGGGTGCGATGGGATGTGAGGGCAGCATGCAAATCCATCCCCCTAAATGAAAAACAAGCCTGACGATTATGCAAGGGGTACTTGCTTTGAGTGCCAGTACCTCTTGGCCTGTCAGTGGCATGGTCGGTGAAATAGCAAACTACACAGCAACCATTTATATGGGTAGGTCAGTCAATTTATAATGCAGTGCAGGTCCAGGTGGCTCTCAGAGGGTAGAAATAAATAATATAAATGACTAATGTGCTACACTGCCTTTGCCAAATGGCTCGCTTGTCCCTCATCCCCTTTTTGTTTTACACGTCTTAGATACATTTTAGAAAAATGCCATCTGCTACATTTACGTTTAAATCATGCCCATGCTTCCAAAATCTCTATTATATCTTTTGGGCAAATAGCCATGCAGACTAACATGTATTACTTCTTAAAATACCTAATATAGACTTTCTGTATCTTGGCCATCTTCCATCATCCTAAATATTTTGAGCAGCAGGAATGAGGGTGCACATCTTGAATATCTGTCAGGATGATTTGTTAGTCCATAAAAATGTGTTTTAGGGGGAAACAAACCTAATAACGTTTTTTGGATTAGGATTCGGTTTAGCCAAGCACTTGGTTTCAGACAAATCTGAATCCTGCTGAAAACGGCTGAATCCTGGCTCAATCCCAAATTGAATCCTGAATTTAGTTCATCCCTAAAAAGATGACCACTAAGCAATTTCAAACCATTAGGTAACGGTGAAATAAATATATTTAGAGAGCAGAAATATAGAAATAAGAAAATGTTTAATCATTTAGGTGTCTATTTTTCATGTTCAAATTATGATTATGACAATGGTTTTGTATCCAGCTATTTTATTTGGGCAGGGTAAGTAAGTTAAAGGGGTTGTTCACCTTACAGCACTTTTTTCAGTCCCGTTGTTTTCAGATAGCTCCAGAAATAAAGACTTTTTCCAATTACTTTCTATTTGTTTTTCTAATATTGAAATGTAAACTTTTATTTTTTTTGTCTTTGGGTGGTGTCACTGACTGTTATAAACTGATACATTAGTTGATAAATTTTTTATTTTTGGCCTTGCTGAGTAGAAAACACTGTGTTTCATTAAAAGCAGATGTTACAATAGTTGCTAATATTCCAAATATACTGCTGAGAAATGTATCAAATAAATGTAGCCACCGGAAACCGTTTAAAATTTGCACCTGATTTACTGAGCTGCCAGACTGATTCACAAGAGACAGGACTTTAATCTTCAATCTTGGAAAAATGGTAAAAAATAAGAGATGAAAAGTAACTGAAAAAAGTTTTTATTTCTGGTGAACAATCTGAAAACAACTCTACTGAAAAGTGTTTGGAAGGTGAACAACCCATTTAAGGTAATTGATCAATGACATTGGGGTATATTTATCAAAGAGTGAAGTTCGAGATCGCCACAGTGAAATTCCTCCACTCTCCATTCATTTCTATGGGATTTTTAAAAGAGTATTTATCAATGGGTGGAAGTTCACCATTTCATAAATACACCATTCACTCTACTGTGGTGATCTCTAACTTCACCTTTTGATAAATATACCCCATAATTTTAGCAATGACCATTTATTAAAATATATAACAATATCACTAGATCCTTATTGTAAGATCCTAGATTTTTCCAAAGTACAATTGGATGGGTCTGATTGTTGCTTGAACAAATTATTAGTTTTGCTTCTAGAGCTAGATTCAATTAAAATAAAATTCCACAGGAGAGAGGCTTGTCCTTACTAAGGGGCTATTGAACTACTTCAGTGAATTTATTTGTAATGAGTTGGGGAGTGCAACTGTTGATGGACTTGTAAAGATGCTTTTCTTTAGACAGAGATAAACTTCAGATAATGCATAATCAATTTGACATAATGGTTCTGTTATCTGTGTCAATATTCTAAAAGGGATATTGCTTCTTTTATGGCAAGCTAAAACTATAAATGGTCATGATGACATTTAAATTACGTACTCATTATTGCCACTTAGTTTTTTTGGAAGCAATGAATACTGTTTAGGCTTTCAGTTCATTGATTCCATTTCACACATTCCATTAAGGTATATGAGCCAGTTCCGTTGCTGTAACCATGTGCCGCAGTCAGTGCAGAGCCATTGTTGTATCAGACTAAACTAGAAAATATTGTTATCCTATTTCTCCGAAAGACCTCTTACTACATGAACTTGCCTATTTATTCTGAGTAAGTTGCAATGCCTGATGGACTATATACTGTAGATGGACTGGAAGTTCTTCATGGAACAAAGGCATTATCAAGCTTAGAAATCTGTGGTGTTTTTCCTGGTCTCATGCATAATAGACTTTTCCTTGATCTCAGACAAATCAGGCTAAATTTTACAATATTCTCCAAGTGGCAAGCACTTCACGCTTTCGTCCATTGTTCTTAGTATGGTGCTTTCACATTGTAGCTGCTAAACTACAGAGTAATCTAAGGGGTTTCAGCCATGTGTATGACTGGTGATGCTCAACTGGTGGGTATATTGCAGTGATCCCCAACCAGTAGCTCATGAGTAACATGTAGCTCCCCAACCCCTTGGATGTTGCTCCCAGTGGCCTCAAAGCAGGTGCTTAATTCTGATTTCCAGGCTTGGAGGCAAGTTTTAGTTGCACAAAAAATAGCTTTACTGCCAAACAGAACCTCCTGTAGGCTGTCGGATTACATAAGGACTACCAAATGGCCAATAACTGCACTTATTTGGCATCTCCAGGAACTTTTTTCATGCTTGTGGTCCTCCTCAACTCATTTTACATTTGAATGTGGCTCATGATTAACAAAGGTTGAGGACCCCTGGTATATTGTAATGTGCCAGACCCTTTCTCTTCTCTATTCACTCATAAAAACCAAAGAGGTGTTTGTTATTACTGATCTAGACCATGCATTGTCTAATCCACTGTTGTTGCTTTCTGGACCTGGTACACATCACAGTTAGTGCTAGAGAATGCATGTCTGCAAAAAGAATAAACCATATGAGGGGTTCTTCATTGAATGCAGATTCCCAACTGTGCTGTTACCTACCAGATACAAATCTTGGCACTTCCACCATCAGACACAAGAGTTAACCAAAATATTTTGTGTCTAGGAAACCATATTTATTGAGCACTGTACTATTTTAATATGTGTATTAGGGAATTATACATTTTATATAGGCACTAGTATGTTTTCTAAGTTTGTATAGCAAATCATACTGTAGTTTATGATATGAATTCACTAACAATTAAATAAGATGGAAGAACTAAATAAAAAAATAGTGTTCCATCAGTCTTCCACCTGATTGAAATAAACCCAGTGTTGGCATTACCAATAAGGTGCTATATAAATGATCTGGTACTATACTGTGGAAAAACCTTCCATTCTCTGCTTAATCCCTTGAGGTTAAAAAAAGCCTTTTCAAATCCTATTTTTATTCACTGTATTTTACCGGGACTGCAAAAATGTATTTAATGAAAAGCTTTATGTACCTCTAAGTATCTATCATACACCAAAAGGCCCTCATACCTTCTGTCTGCAGTTTTTGTCATCCATGTATCTCTATTTTTGGTTCAATTTTATAGGATTTAATTGATAATTTACAGAACATTTTGTCTTCATTCCTCCTCTAAATGTGTAGTTCTTTGTCTCTTTCTGGGAAAAATAATGACATTTTTCAATTGAATGATTTGTCTTTATCAACTCTTCATTGAATTCTTACAAATATCCTGAGGCAAACATTCTTTATACCCCTTTTTTCTTGTACAGTAGGCTTATCTACTGTTTTACAGTAAAATAAAGCATAGGCATCAGATTTGTACACATGTCCTGGAATAACAGTAACCCTTTCTTTCTTTAATTGAAAAGGTTTATTTGCTCCTTGAAAATGTGAATGTGTTCAAAACTAGAACATGGGCTGATTTAAAGTTTTAGCTACTTCATGTGCTTGCAAAAGGAGTATGGGATCTTCAGCACCTCCAGTTTTATCAGATAATGGATCTTTCAACAGGTGGAGCATGGCCTTAAGATTGGACAAAACATTTGGGGGATTGATTTATTTCTCGAGGATGGGGATCCGAGCCTTGTGTAATAATAGCCCCTTAAACCAGTAACACTCAATAGGATTGGTTTTCTACCAATTTGCATTTATGTTGGCTTAGATATTGTTAAGAACTAAGTACACTCTTATTATTACAGAGAAATGGAAAATCAAATAAAAAAGGGGCACTGTGGAAATAGAGTTGCTGTATTTCTGAGCTTCTAAATAATGTTTTCCCAGATTCCATAACTACACTGTATTTTATTATTCTCATGTTGCAATGCAGTTATGTTTTAGCAAATGAGTGATATTTTGCTGCATTAAAATACCGTAAGAAAGTCAACTACCATAAGAGTCAACTTAGACACAATGTGGTGACTGCAATAGATTGTTGCACTTGCCTGATGCTGGCAAAAACTATGCTTTTTTTCTTGAAGTCTATTCTTCTCCTTTAGGCAACAACTGCCCCAACTGTGTCCCTTCTATGTTCTTCTTTGTTCCTGCTTTCCTATACCTGTATTCCTTCAGTCAGTCACTACATCTCCCATAGTACTCCATCATTTTCCCATGGAGGTCTAAACAAATTAGATTGCACTAAATAAAGCCCAGTGGAGACAGCATGGCTGATAAAGTTTGAGCTTGAACTGAGATCCCTTTAAAAATTAATCTATGTCCCATGCATAATGAATGCACAAAAGACAGTGCTTATGAATAAAGTAGAGATAGTCATTTTAAAGTGATACTGACACTAAAAAACTACTTTTTAAAATATGAAAGTATATTAAAAGTTACCTATAGGTCATGTTGATTGTTTTTTGCTGAGAGGTTTGTTTTTGGAAGTAAATGTTAGTTGAAGTTCCTAAACGTGACTATTTTGCCAACCTGACTGTCCCATCTCAGCCTGTCAGTTAAAGTTTCTAATACTAACAGACCCCTGCTGCACAAATATGACAGCTCCCTCATACAGGAACATGGGGCAACAGACAGGTAATTTAAAGAATTGTGCAAATACTTTATGGCAAAGTTATACGTAGCTTTCATAGGCAATATTATGATAGATGTAAAAAGGAGTTTAATTTTTGGTGTCAGTATCTCTTTAAGGGAGATACTTCATTTAATGCCTAGAGGGTATCCTCCAATGATGTCTTGGACTAAGGTACCCAGGCCAGATGGATTTCTTAGAAGGACATTCCTTCTATTCTTCTATTATAGGTGTGTGATTTATATCCAGTTACTCTTGTGGCAATTTGCATGGGCAGATATACCATTAATATTATTAATTACTAGCCAGTTGTGTGGGTGCTGATGTATTAAATACAGTTCCCACCCATAATGCCTTTAGCTTTTATGCTGATCCTCAGAATATTTCATTATCTATAATATGTTTTAACTGATTATAGTGTAACATCATAGTCCCTTTATATTATGATATAGTAGGCAAGAAGGTATGGTTGAAGGGAGGGTTATTACCCTATTTCATATATATCTCTTTTGAGGTGGTTCAGGGGATCTAACAATTGGTCAATTTGTATCCTGATTTCTGCCACATGTGGATAACTTTTTGGTAGCATGTACACTATAAATATGGCAGTCCTCTACTTATTAATTAGGTGCAGCAAATGGAATTTGTCCCTTCACATCTGTGTGCCCCAGCTATGCAGTGCTCAGCCTTCAACAGAATTCTTTGCTGTCCATAAGAAATTGCAATCTACTTTAAAGGCAGTTTGTGTCCTGCTTAAGGTCTGCTAATAAGAGCTAAAGAGAGAGAATTAATTACTAGTTTAATGCAAGAGGCAGTGTTATTACCTCCTATATTCCTATAACAATAGAAGGGTGTGACCAAATATTGGACACAGGGAGGTGCTTGTATCACAAATGTTTAAAAACTGTACGGCATATTTTAGATGGGGCCTTACAAGTGCTCTATACAGTGGAAGAATGACCCCCTCCTCCCGTGACTCTATGCTCCTTTTAATACAGCTCAAGACCTTATTTGCCCTTGATGCTGCTGACTGGCATTGCTTGCTACAGCCAAGTTTATTATCTACAAGGACTCCAAGGTCCTTTTCCATAATGGATTTGCCTAGTGCAGTCCCATTAAGGGTATAAGTGGCTTGGATATTTTTACATCCCAGGTGCATGACTTTACATTTATCAACATTGAATCTCATTTGCCACTTAGCTGCCCAGATTGCCAGTTTGTCAAGATCCTATTGCAAGGATTTATTGGGCTGCATAGTTTTGTGTCATCTTCAAACACTGATATATTACTTACAATACCCTCCCCATAGTCATTAATGAACAAGTTAAATAAAAGTGGACCTAATACCGAGCCCTGGGGGACCCCACTAAGAACCTTACTCCAAGTAGAGATATATAATCGCCTGAATCCAACATTCTGTTTCCTATAAAACAAACACCATTTATTTCTTTAGACCTTATTTGCTCTTTGATGAAAGCAATTACTGTACATTATAAGCTAGATAGAGGCTGTATTTCAAATACAGAATAAAAGCTTTGCACTGTGTTCCGTTACATTACTGTAGGGGAAAACCCCATCCATTTGTAATAAAGCAAAAGCATATAATGTAAGAGTCAATTAGGAGCAGGGGTGAGCCTTTACAATCTTTCATTCAGGGACTGCTCTCATAGAGAGAAATGCACTTAAATCTCCCAAAGTTACCCAGAAGCCGAACCTTATGAACAAAACCATTTATCATGTCTTTTGCTACAATAACCACTCTTAGTCACATATGATATGTGCTTCCCACTCAATCTAAATGTCAAAGCAGAGATGTAAATGGGAAATATTGGTGAATTATGTTTCTTCATCTGATTTCCTTTTCAATACATACCATAGCAAAGTAAATTCAGCTTCTTGGAAAAAATTTTTTGGCATCTCCTACCTTTTTTTAACTTTATGTTCAAATTTGAAAGGACTGATCAAAACAAATTGCTGGCAGTGACAACATGTAGCCCCATGAACCCTGCAGTGTTCTTCTTTTGAACTTACCCTTTACTCAAGCTTGCTTTATTTTATGAAAGAGAAATATAAAGATTGTGGCATAAATGTTCCCTCTAATTTGTCAACAAGTGTTACAGAGGCACATAAAATGGTACATATGTGCTACTGAATACATATAATATGTTTATTGTACATTGTAAACTTTTGTGTACCAGGACCTCACACCATGGCCATATTTTCTATATAGGCACCCAAAGGCACATGCTTAAAGTGACCGCTTATGTGGGGGGCATGAATACCTATATATTAAAAAAGTTGCAACATTTTTAAATATCCAGCAGCCTGCTGCCTGACTGGCAAATCTGGCAAATGCACAGAACTGTACAGTATATCCAGCAATAGCATAGCTATGGGGGCACCAATGCCAAGGGTAATGCAGAGTGTTAATACAATTCATTCTTATTTATAGCTTGGCTCCGTTCCTTTTTTTTTTCTAAGGATGCTTACCATAATTTATCTCTCTTTCAGCTCTTCTTTATGCAACTATTTTTGGAAATGTCACCACCATATTCCAACAAATGTATGCCAACACCAACCGATATCATGAGGTGCTGAACAACGTGCGTGATTTCCTCAAACTTTATCAGGTCCCGAAAGGCCTTAGCGAGAGGGTCATGGATTATATTGTGTCCACGTGGTCCATGTCCAAGGGCATTGATACAGAAAAGGTATGAGTGTATGATGTTAATTGCTATTCATCTCAGCTCCTTTTTAATTCTCTATTGAAACAAACCCTATCCAGAAACATAATGGCTTTAACATGATAACAATTGGCTCCTTAAAAACCGAACTCAGAGTGAATTTGTACTGGACTGTATTATCTGTATTCTTGTTAAAAATAGGAAAAAAATGAGTTGTTCTTGACATTGGTTATAGTAACTTTATTGTTCAATGTGGCACCCATCCAGGCAGATACATTTCAAAGCTTTTAATGCCAATCTTGGCAGGCTGCCTTTGAATTAATGTTGGCTTGAACCAGAGATAAATAATGCAAAGACATCCCACTGACAATTTCAGGATCACCCTTTGTTCATTTTATGGGGTATATACTGTATATCCAGAGTAGCATGACAATAACATTATTTTTGGCCACATTAACACTGCATGAATGCTCGGTTGCATTATTTGCATCATATGGTGTCTCTGCTACCAACGCTATTTGCCAGTAATCCTTAAAAACAGCTGTCTTCATCAAAACCCTTAGCCCAAATGTCCTCTGTCCCAGCAAGTCCCTTTGTCTTCAGTATGGAATTAGTTATTTGCAGGCCAATGCATTTAATTCACCTGCCTGCAATGAAGCATGGGTCATGTGCAAAAGATGAGTAGTAACAGAGTGGGGATGAGCACTGGCATCACCCAAGCCATCGTTAGTTTATTAATCGACATATTGGTGTGTCTATTATATGATTTGGTAGAGCAGAATTTGTGAACCACCGGTGGAAGAACCATAGGACAGCTGGATTGTTTCTAGACTTTATTTCTCCTTTAAAATTAAATGCTTCCCGTTCAAATTACATAAATGCATTGTTGTATCTTTATGTATTTATTAATTACCTCTTACATTTAGGGGCCGATTCACAAAGGGTCGAATATCAAGGGTTAATAAACCCTCGATATTCGACTAGGAACTAAAATCGTTCGACTTCGAATATCGAAGTCGAACGATTTAGCGCAAATCCTGCGATCAAACGATCGAAGGATTATTCCTTCGATCGAACGATTAAATCCTTCGAATCGAACGATTCGAAGGAATATCCTTCGATCAAAAAATCTCAGGCAAGCCTATGGGGACCTTCCCCATAGGCTAACATTGACTTCAGTAGCTTTTAGCTGCCGAAGTAGGGGGTCGAAGTTTTTCTTAAAGAGACAGTACTTCGACTATCGAATGGTCGAATAGTCGAACGATTTTTAGTTCAGATCGTTTGATTCGAAGTAGTCGAAGGTCGAAGTAGCCCAAAAAAGTTTTTTTAATTCGAATCCTTCACTCGAGCTTCATGAATCGGCCCCTTAAAGTGCAAGCAAGTTACACAGCATTTTGCAGAGATTATTCATCAATCCCTGTCCCAGTAGACCTAACATTGAATTATTTCTCTATCACATTCACACAACGCACACATTCTAGGGTAAATTTCATCAGGAGCAAAATAAACAACCTGTACTCTATATGGTTAATATATTTAGTGTAAAAACTGCCATCTTGATACAGAGAAAGGGAAGGAAATCTTCATACATTAGCTGTTGTTTATGGAAGGTTAGCAAGAAAGACCTAGTTCCTGTCTGAATCTAGCTCTGCATTAGGGAAAACGGAAAATATGTATATACTTGAAAGGTTATCTTTACTTTCCTTAAAATAATGATGGCAATAATGCAAGTAATAATGAGCACTTTTGGCACAGAGTTATAGAACTGCTTTGCCACTATAGAATTTTCTGTCTCTCTCGTGGCTTGTATTTTTTTCATGTTCTTGTAGCAAATAAGTTGTATAGAAATGTATGGCATATATTTCTGCTCATTAGCCTGTGTAGTTTCAGCTATTGTTTTCTTTTCTTACTTAGTGTTCTTTCCCACAATATCAGAGCAATATGCAGCGGATTAGAAACAGAAAACATTTGCAAGGCTGTTATTCAATAAAGTCTATACTTTAGAAAAATCTCTTGCGTTATTAAAAGTGTCTGTCAGTCATTTTAATGGTTTGGAGTCATCTGATTTATGAAACGTTCGAGAAACCGTCTGTATTGACAAAGTTGCTCCAGACAATATAGCACTTGGCAAGACATAGCGATATCCACCTAGGTTATAATGTGTTCCCTGTAGTTGTTTTCCTTGGTTAAACGGCACATGCTGTGAAAGAGGTTATAGTACCAAAGTATTCAAAAGCAACTGTCTGCAAGCTAGAAGCCTTCGTCTTAGGTGAGATTAGGGTATTTAGGATTTGAATAAATAAGGGAGATTTATAGAGCTTTCCTTTTTCTTCAATTTCTCCTGTCCTTCAAGAATAGCATCTTTATTTGTAAGTGAAGGGTTTTCAGTTCTACAGTTGCTTGATGAGCAAAAGGGCAGTTTTACTAAAACAGGGGCTGGAGTTTGGTGGCTAAGCCCCATCTCAGTATATAATTGTTCGGCGTCTATTATCGTGACCTGGCAAAGGCACCAAAGTGCAGCCACAGAAATACCTCAATCACTTATAATATAAATGTCAGAGAGTATATATATATATATATATATAGTCTATGTAGTATCACTTCTAGCAATTTTGGGTATGGAGACTAGTCAGGTTAGTTCTGTTAGAACATGTACTACATTTGATCTTTGCTTGTGGGAACCAAACCTTGCTTAGGGGTATTGTTGTGATTAGATATTTCATCAATTATATTAAAAAGTATTTTATTGTAATAAATTAAATGTTCTCTTCCACCTTCACCTCTGCACTTCTTCTCCACACACCATTTTCCCCTTTGAATTGTGTGCTCCAACTCCTGAAAGGGATATTGCTAACTTGGAATATAACAAACATTGGGGGAACAGCATACATCTAATTTCCAATCACTAGGCTTATTTTTAATTAAATTGGTAATATGTATGGGCACTGATGGTCATAACCATGTCTTATTGAAATAAAGGAGAAAGCCTCAGCTGTCTTCCAGCCCATACTCTACTTCCCACAATGCATTGTGTGTTCTGTGGTTAACAGACCTGTAAGAACCACAGAAGTGTGCAAGGTCTTGTGGCTGTTGGAGAGCTAACACTTGCTTTTAATTTCAGTATTGCCTGCAGTCCGGCCCGGATTAGTGGAGAGGCCACCAAGGCCCGGGCCTAGGACGGCACGATTTTAGGGGGCAGCAGGCTGCCCAACCACACCCGCATTGGTTCAGAAACACTGGGGATGAGCAGGAGATACAATAGTTTTTTTAAATCTTCCGTGCGCCAATCCCCATTGTTCCTGTCCCGATGATTAAAATTTGAGTGAATAAATGGGAGTGGAAAGGGGCGATGGAACGACAGAGGGCCTAGAGGTGCCTGCTATGTAAATCCCGCCCTGCCTGTAGTCAGGACTTATGATGTAAGGAGAATAAAATCCTTCTTTCAATTACATTTTTAAATAAACTGAACATTTCTAATTATTATATATTAGAACTTTATATATTTGAGTCCTTATCTGGAGTTCTTCTTTAAGTCAACATCACACAACACAAAGGGTTGGACTGTAACAACTCATTGTGGTTGGGTGAATCTTTACAATTTGAGACATATTATTTATCTGTAAACAACATATACATAACTGCAATAATACAATTCCAGCCACAAGAGTGGGTACTGTAGCCTGGCATTAAGTGGATTATGTATTCACGGAGATAAATAACTCTACATGCTACACACACAGGGCACCAGTCAGTGATTGTTGATTTGGGGTGTAAATGTATAGCTGTATTAGGTCTGATTTCTAGAATAGTGAAAGACTAATACATATTTTGGCTGTAACAGGGTTAAACATAATAACATCACATGCAAAAAGTTTATATGTGAATATTATAGAAAATGTAGCCCAAAGCAGTTTAGGAAATGCCCTCTGCTCTAGTACTTAATTGAAGACTAAGCTTAGGTGACCTCCAAACTTCTTGATGTTCAGACATGATCTTATGAAGAGGCAAAATGAATAGCCTTGATGCACAAATGGCTTTGAAGCAGTTCCTTCCACTCAGCCCTTGTCGGGGAAAATAGGCTGGATTTATTGAACTCTTAGGTGACCCTAAAAATGAGGATGTGAGGCTCATCCATAGAGTTAGGCTGAATAGATGGCCAAGTGTCTACAGCCAAATCAAAGAAATCTCAGAGTTATGAGACGTCTTACAAAATAGTGGCAGGAATAACATTTTAAGTAATAGTGAATAAAGAACAAAGACATTTTGAAGTTCTAATAGTGTTAATTACTGAATAAGGTTTTTGAGCAATTCATCACATCACATTTTATTGAGTAAGGCATGATTAATTTCTGTGAATGTTGTATGTACAATTTGTGTTGCTTGAATAGGTTACATACTGTAGCAGGGACTTGAATTTGTTGGACTATAAGGACCAAGCTATGGAAATCTGTGTTTATCAGACCTTACCCAAAATCTTGTCTGTAATGCTGTGTCTTTGGTATTTATAGTAATCCCAATCAGGAAAAAGGATTACAGAGTCATGTTTGGCCAAACTTGTGTCTATTTGTTCCCTATTGATCAGTGATAACCAACATACTGTCTATGAGCAGCTGCAGCTTTTGTGTTACTGGACCCACTAGGAAGCCTTTGTGCTGTTTGCACAGGTTTTATTCAGAAGTGTTTTTATGTACGCATATACAGTAACATAATATACAGTAGGTTAGCAAATTTGTTGGCAAACTTAATGCATTGATGGTTCATTCGGGTGTCACTGCTCTTTACATTTGTTCCATGGGGTGCCAGACATAATTGGGCTGCTGTAGGTGTAAGTCTAAAAAGCTTATGCTGGCATGTTTATTAGTAATATTTGCCTAGTGGGTTATTTAACTGGGACATAATCTGCACAAGAAGCACATCTTGGTATCCCACGTAAGATAACATATACAGGGCACCATTTCTCTCATTCCTACAGTGCATGCTTTTTCCCTGCTTTCTTCAGATGCTTACCACTATTCATTTAATTACACTTCTGCTTGTGCATTACAATCTTTTCCTAACCAGGTGATCTTCCCTTCATGTGGCAAATCATTGCTTATTGAAGGCTTCTTTATAGCCATAAAACCCTGGATGTATGATGTATAGCTTATTTAAAGGTAATTAATGGAAATTGTGTGTGGTTGCTGGAAACATTTTTAGTGGTCAGTTTTGGAGAGGGTTAGAAACTGCCTTGGTAGAAAAGTACATATTATGCCCCATTTGGGTAATATCTCATGACTATTTCCAGCATTTACACACAACTCCACCAAGAACATGAAGGCAACAGGTAAACATCTTCAGTTTACTATTTTTTTTCCACTAGGAAAAAAAAAGCAGAGAAAAAAGTAAAGGAGGTTACTCCATAAATAAAGTGGAAAGGTAGTTTTGATCCTCAAGCCTTCTAGTGGAATGTTCCCTTCAGACTAGCTCAGAGCATCCCTATGGATGTGGCAAGTTTGCATGAATGCATATATTGCTTGTTCCTATTAAATAATTAGATGTCCAGGGCTTCATTTTACAGGACTGAGAGCTTTGCTTTCTATATGCGAGGGACCCAAAAATTATGGAAGGCCTAGGAAGCGGATAGTCAATGAAACAAAATCTGTGGGATCCACCAAGTGCAGCAGAATTTGACTGGCCAGTCAGGTTTCTCAGTGGGCTAAATCTCTAGTTGGCCCCAAGTTAGGATATCCGTGCTTTCCAGTATAGACCTATGCAATATGTATGTTATTTAGCACTTATTATATTGGCTGTTAGAATAAACCCTCAATATCAGACTATTCCTTGGGTCTCAGGGGGCTTTGTTTATGAGATTGTGAAGAATTCTGAACACTTCTAAAAACTCCAGCTAGAAGGGCTTTACTTGTAATCAGCCCATATTTCAATACAGGCTCCCATAGACCAGTGCATAGGGCATCGGAGCACAGGTGCCTAAAGATGGGGGAAATGTGTTTCATCCCCGCTGCCAGATTTTGCTGCAAGTGTATGGCGTAGCAGAGGGGGTGGCTGCTCTACTACCCTGCCAGGAGGGGCAGGGTATATCTTAACATGCATAAAAGACCACTGATCTAATTAATTATTCCCATAGATAGAGCAAATTAGAAGGAGTAATATATAGATTAATAACATGTTTATAGTAATGTAAAGCATTTATGATGTGTCATTTGCAAATCACACATTAAACAAGTATTGCATTCTGCTAGACTCACCCACTGCAAGATACAGAAAAGGTTTGAATACTTTTTGCAACATTCTGCCTAATATTTTGTGTGTTTTTAATTAAGCATCTTTGACTGGAATAAAACTCATTTAATGTTATTAAAGTGATGGCAGTGTCAAGTCACCTTGATGCCCTATCCATTTGGCACATACTGGCTTTCTATTCCCCATCAATATATATCCAGTCTTATAGGAACTGGGCATATTAAATTCATTTGTCAGATTTAAAATCATGTACCCAGGAGCCTTATGTTTTCTGGGCGTCATTCCAAACGACTTCCAACTTTTGAACATGTATTTTATGTATCTTATATATGCTCTGGAGCATTTTCTGAGGGGAATTGCAGTCCACATGCATGAAGAAAATAGAATACTAGTAATGAAACTGGAGAAAGATTATGCATCTATTTATTATTGCAATTACTATTATCTTAAAGACACCAGAACATATATGCTGCTTGACTTCCCTATATACCTATCCAGTGCTATACTTTAAGCTTTAAATGTTGGCTTGATGATATTAATTGTAAAACTTGCTAACTTTATAGTTAAGCATTTCTTCATAGTTCCAAACAAAAAAAACAACCAGGAATATGGCCCCACCCCGGCCCTCAAGCCCGCCCACTCCACATCACAGTTAAAAGACCACACAGACATTAGCACTATAAAAGGTAACCCTTCCCCCACACAAGTTATAAAAAGCTTAAAAAAATATAGGTGCCAGGGCCCCCCATAAAAGTTTTTTTTTTAAAAAAAGCATTGGTGCCAGGGCCCCCCTTACAAGTTAAAAAAAAATTGGGGCCCCAAAGAATATTTTTGAAAAAAAAAACATTGGCACCAGGGCTCCCCTTACAAGTTAAAGAAATTGGGGACCCAAAGAATATTTTAGAAAAAAAACATTGGTGGCAGGGGCCTATAGAATATTAAAATAATACATTGGTGGCCAGGGGATTAAAAAAAAACACATTGGTGTTCAGAGCAATTGAACTCGTGGCTTCAGGACTTCAACTTCGCCTCCTTTTGTGACTCTGGGTCTTTTAGCTGATTCAGAACTTAAATTTCCTCTGCCTCCGTGACTTTGGTCTTTTTGACGCTTCAGGATTTCAATTTAGTCTGTTTTCGTGACTTTGGGTCTTTTTTCGCCGCTTTGGCTTTTTCGGCACTTCCGCATTTCGGCTGTTCGGGACTTCGGAAGGAGGCGGCACGGCTTCGCGGCTGTCAAGGGCCCGGTACACTTGTACCCCCTGTGCACCCCTGATGGCGGCCCTGGTTGTACATAGTTCCATAGTTAATTTGGGTTGATAGAAGACAAAAGTACATCAACTTCAACCAATAACACCAGTGCATATCTACAGATGTAAAAATACAGAACTATCAATACAATAAAATATATCAACTAGCTCTACACATACTGTATCTATACTAAACTAACTTTTAAGGGGAATTAATAGAATTTGCCACTGCAACATCACCAGCAGGGCATTCCACAACCTCACTGCCCAGCCACCGATGTTGTTTCAATTGAAAATTCTGTACCTCATGTCTAAACTTGTGGCCTCATGTTCTTTTATCTTTTGTTTGTGAAAAAAGATTGCTCTTTATCTGTCCATTATCATGTTTCCTCACAAACAGTTTAGTTGCACGTCTCTGCACTCTTTCCAGCTTATTAACATCCAGGAAGAGATACATGCTGCTATTTCTGGAGATTAGCCGCCCTGCGACAAATTGCTTCTTCTTGGGGCGACTAATCTCCCCGAACTTCCTGCCCGCTAGCATGTAAATAGCCTGCGGAATGGCACTCGGATCGCTTCGGCTTTCCGAAGTAGCCCGAAGTTGTGTGTCAAACCACTAATAATTTGGTTTGCTAAATTTGTTGAATTATACATTGTAAAAATAAGTTGGTGCTGATATTGCTAGAGAAACTCAATTTGTTTTGTAGAGCAATTAACTGTTTAAAGGGATTCTGTCATGAGAAAACGTATTTTTTTCAACAGTTAATAGCTCTTCTCCAGCAGAATCCTGCATTGAATCTGTTTTTTAACACATTTAAAAATAGGAATGGACATTTAAATGAACATCCAAAATTAGGTTATATATATATATATATAAAGCAAATGGACCTGCACTCCTTGTTTATCGTGAAGAAATAGATGTGCTTTATTCACAACGCATTGCGAATAAAGCACATCTATTTATTCATGCTAAACAAGGAGTGCAGGTCCATTTGCTTTATTGTATTGGAAGATTTGACCTACGCACCCATTTATGTATCTAAAATGCAGAAAGAGTGCGTTCACCTGTTTGGACATTATATATATATATATATATATATATATATATATATATATATATATATATATATATATATATACACACAAACAGCACAAGTTGAAGCAATGATAGTGCCTAGTACAGTAACTGTGGTTAGTGGAATGTATATCCATACTGCAATCTTGTTTTCAGTTTACCCGAAGAGCTTTTGAATAGTAGAACTGATCCATTAAACTGAAGAGGTTGATTTTGGAAGTTATAGGAGAGATGGGCATACTTTGTAAGCTGTACAAAATCAGCTACAGAATTTCACCTTTTTCTGAAAAGGTCTGACAAATTCTTCAGTCTCCAGAGAAAAGAAAAATCACAATTGCCAGGAAAACTGAAGTGCGGATCCTATAAGTTATGTAATCTGTCACTTTGTGTTTGTAGTAAATATGAAGTCTGACTCACAGAGCTTGGGCTTGACAGGCTGATGACTTGTTGTTAATCCACAAAGTTGTTGTCAATAGATTTCCTACAGTTTGGAATTTATGTTCGTTAAAGAGAACCACATGTTTCTTGCCAAATGTTATACAAGATATGTAAATGTCTTTTGGAGACACTACACAACCTTGATCCTGCTACTGTTCCTTCAAAGTTAGTTTCTAAAGACCACAGTGTCCAAATAAATGAGGCATCCACAGGATTATCTGAGAGTTTAGAGGAGGGTGAAATTTGGGAGGCTACCAATGGCTTTCCATGGAAAAGTTTATAACTGTATACTTATACTTGGCAGCTGGTCTACTTTTGAGAGGCAAATCCTACATTATTATCCCCCCTGTACTATTAGAACACATTTAATATGTAAAATAATAAAGTATTCCATACAAAAGAAGCCCACTCCACTTCTATTGGGTGGGCTGTGCTGTACTCTACTAAGGGTTTAGTTCCCCAGGAGATCCCCTGCCAGAGAGTAAAGATACTGTATATGTATAATATCGCTTCCAAACTCTAAGATGGTATGGTGTACAGTGTCATATTTGGTCTTGTGCACATATTAAATGAGCAAAGAAGATTCAATTAGAACATCAAATCAAAAGCTAATTTTCCATGTTTTCCATGTAGGTGTTCTTTCTGGGGTGTAGGGTAAATTAAGCTATTGTAGTCCGCAATAGTGAAGGTCCTTGGATGTGTCTATCTTGGTCGCTCAACTGACCAACTTTGTTACTCACATGAGATTTGTCAACATGCTACAGTACTTCATGCTTGTTTCATGTTGGGTGGCTGTCTACAAGCCAGTTGCTGGAAGCAACATTTTGGTATTCATAGGCTTCATTCCTGCATTAACCAGCCAGTGTGAGTTGGTGGGATGGGTATCTGACTTCTTAGGGGGGGGGTGTATAGGCATCTCCCATCACCATTCCACACACTTAGTGAATTGGTGGGAACCCCCTATTAGCCCAGGGTTGTCAGGATTTTCCAATAGTAAATACTGTAAATGGTAGTGGATCCCAAGCCTAGACCTCCTTCGTGTCCTTTCCATAGAGAAGGGTGGATGATATAGAGAGCCTGAGCCAGGAGGCTTCAGTAAAGATAAAGTGCCCTAAGGTAAACACATTAGTGGATGCTGTGAATAAGGACACGCTAGAGCGACACTTAAGACTGAGAGATACTGTATGTAGATATAGATTGGATAATAAAGACTGTCTACTGAGGTGTAGTGTGGCTTAGTTCCCCATGATAATCTGCTGTCAGACTAGTGGCTCCAGTGTTACTCACTTCATTTATACATTTTAGAGACCGAGGAATCATTCAAAGGTTAAAAAAAACTAGTTTAATATTTGCATTATGTGAATGCGTTTTGCCTCAGGAGGTTCTGTAGACATATATAGCATCCATAATTTACTGTATACAAAATGTTTCGTTACCTTTTTCTGCTTAATAGTAACTGAATAATTTATATTATTTACAGCTGCTTTCCAAATAACAAAAAATGTAATCCTCCTGTTTTCACTTACTGCTAATGAGTTCTTTTTCACATAACTTTGGCAGTATTTTTGCTTATTCCTTTCATATTTGGTTTATAGTTTAATTTTATCCCTTAGTCTTCTTTCTTGCTCTATAAGAGGAGAATGTTTGTGGTGATGTGGGGTACTTTGCTTTTCCTGTTCCTTCACAAGGCAGTGGGCAATAATGGGTTAACCCCTTGTCATTGGAAGGACAGGAAATGACACCTAATAAATTACAGTCCCCCTACTGGTCTCCTTTTTTTGTTTCCTGTCATCGTCAGGAATGCTCATCCCTCTCATTGGCGGACTGGGCTCCCCGCAGAAGCTAAAGGACCAACGTTTAGCTGCGTGTCTACTTGCAGATGCCTGCTCCTGAGCTATGACCTTTCATTGCCTGCAATGCTATAAGTCTGAATGCTTTATCCTGGATGGAGGCACATGCACAATAAGACGTTGGTCTCCATTGCCGGCTCTCCCTGCTGTGACTAGTGATGTTGTCAGGAGCGCACAAGTGGGCCACTCTTGGGACAAAAGGCACTGCAGTAAGTGCAGACCAAAGATGCCTGAGGAAGGTGAGGGAAGACAGGGCAAGGGTAATGCTGATTGCCAAATGGTGGCCCAGGAGATTCTGGTTTCTACAATTGTTCAAGCTTGCGGAAGCACCCCGGTCAGGATTCCAGTTTTTCCAACCTGATGTGTCAGGGGCCACTGGTACATCCTAAGTCAGAAGGCTGGATGTACCAGTAGCCTCTGGACAGTTTAGCTATGGAGAGGCTGAATATGGAATTGAGGTCTTTCTGAATACACTCAACATATTACTGGCTGTCAGGAAGCCTTCTGCTTTAAATAAATATTACAAGATCTAGGAAACATACTTAAACTGGTGTGTTCACTCGATAGGTCTGTTGATCAAGCTGGGGCTGAAGACATTGTGGAATTCCTGCAGAAAGGCTGACAAAAGGATTAAGCACTTCTACCGTAAAAGGTCAATTCACTGCCTTGTTGGCTTTTTTTTAATGTTTCTTGGGCTCAAGACTCCCCAATTATCAGATTTTTTCAGGCTGTGCAGAGAATTCTTTTAAGGACAAAGTCTAAGGTCTGTATGATTGTGTGCTTATGGCATTAACCAAAAAGCCTTTTGAACCTATGGAGTCCACAAACTTGAAGTGGGTCACTTGGAAAATGGACATGGTACCTGGACATGGTCAATGATATCAGGAGTAATGCTAACATTCTTGTGATTCCATCAGGATCCAGAGCTGGTCACAAAGCCTCCAAGTCTACTATTGGTTGGTGGATTTCATCTTGTATCACAGAAGCTTATAGGTTATCTGCAGTGCCAGTCCCTTCAGATCCCAGAGCCCACTCAACACGTGTGATAGCTGCTGCCTGGTCATCTTTGAATACATTCATTAAATTCTACAAATTAAAAGGTTGCCTCAGCAAACAGAACTAATTTTGGGAGGTCCATTCTTGTGTCCTGCAGTGGCTCCCAAGGAATAAAATATTTCTCAGCATCCCACTGTCAGTTTCTTAATGTTTGGTAAGGTCCCGTTAGTGTCCACTGCCATGTGAAGGACCAGGAAATCGGAAAATACTATCATACTTACCAAGATTTTCTTATCCTGGACTGTAACATGGCAGTGTGCTACTTTCCCTGCCCATGGGAGAGTTTATATATCATCCAGAAAACAAAAGGAGACTGGTATGGGACAGGGACTGTTATTTATTAGGTGTCATTTCCTGTCCTTTGCGTGGAGGGGTGGACCTGTGCCCACTGCCATGTTGTAGCCCAGGAAAAGAAAATCATGGTATCAAGTATGATAGTATTTTCCAATTTCTTAGTCAAATGATGCAGATATATATGGGTCAGTATATGCCAAGTGCATTAAAAAAATCAGGCAGATATGATACATGTCTGTTCAGAAGAGCTCCACTAGGTTTTACTGTGGTATACTGTTATAACATTAAGTAAATATGTAATTTTATGGTTATTAGTATACTAAAATGAGGTCTTTTATTTTTATGATTTAAGCAAATCAGATTTTTGGTTTACTGGGGAAAATGCAAATAAACCACCTTATAATTGCATTGTATCCAAAATGTGTATTGGTTGTGAATTAAATCATACAATTTAAGAAGCTGTTTTGATCTGACCCATATAGCTTGTACCTTACAATTAGGGACATGTTTATTTGAAACCAGGGTCAAAATCAATATCTTAAAAATGAATAAAAAAAAATAGAGTGTGAAAAGAAATGTACTTGTTGAAAAGAAAAGAAACATTTCCATGCATTTTTAAGCCAAAAAAAAGATTCAATTTGCTCTAATTGTGAGTATTCCCTTTCCAATGACTATAATGGCCATCTCAAGCATAATGTTAATTGTTTATTTTAATAAATCACACACAATCCAGATAAGAAACTTTCTGGGCAATCATGTTTTGACGTTTAATAAACATGCCCCTTTGTTATGACTCATATCTCTATCTGCCTATCAATGATATTTCTATAATGTGTATTTTCCCATTGCTAAAGTATATAGTAATTCCTCACTCAAGTCTCTCTTTTGAATTCTGAAGGTTCTCGCAATATGTCCCAAGGATATGAGAGCTGATATCTGCGTTCATCTGAACAGGAAGGTTTTCAATGAGCACCCAGCTTTTCGTTTAGCCAGCGATGGCTGCTTGCGATCGTTGGCTGTGGAGTTTCAAACAATTCACTGTGCTCCAGGAGACCTCATCTACCATGCGGGTGAAAGTGTTGATGCCCTCTGCTTTGTGGTGTCAGGATCTCTGGAAGTCATTCAAGATGATGAGGTGGTGGCAATACTAGGTAAGATCATGTTTTGTAAAATATATAATAGTTATTTATTTCCTGGTATTTATATAGCGCCAACACATTTCTGCAGTGAATTACTAAGATTATACATCATTCAAATCAGTCCCTGCCCCAGTGGAACTTACTGTACAGTAACACCAAAAAATGAGTGTTTTAAAGTAATGAAAATATCATGTAGTGTTGCCCTGCACTGGTATAACTGATCTGTTTGCTTCAGAAACACTACTATAGTTCATATAAACAAGCTGCTGAGGAGCAATGGCTGAAATTGAAAAAAGGCTATATGGCACAGGTTAAATAGTGGATAACAGATTTTGAATGGCTGCCCCCATTTCTATACAGCAGCTTATTTATATAAACAATAGTAGTGTTTCTGAAGCAAACACATCAGTTTTACCAGTGCAGGGCAACACTGCATTTTTATTTTTTTTCCTTTAAACTTTTTGATGTTACTTTTCCTATCACATTCACATGCACAATGGTCAATTTTATCAGAAGCCAGTTGGAGTGTAGAAGGACACTGGAGTACCTGGAGGAAATCCACGCAGACAAAGGGAGGACATATATGTACCTGCTACTGCTTTTCTAACTTATGTAACTGTGGACATCTTCCCTAACTTGCTTGTGTATGTAGCTATTTCTTGAGGGAATAATAAATAAAGCATTAGAGTTTTCCTATGTGTTTCAAAACCTCACCAAGTATCAGTAGGTTTTTACCTTGGGGTTTGTACCTTACCAACCAAATACTAAGGAATGTTTATTCTGTTAATACTCCAACCCTTAGCTTGGGTATAGTTCACATCCATTTCTACATATATCTCTGTGGTGAGGGCTTAGTAAATAAAAACTATGCACACATCTCAATGGGGGTACTCGTTTTTTTAATTTTTTATTGCATGGGTGCTGTAAATTAAATACTTTTATTGTACTCTGACCTATGGTCTCTTATGCCTTACGAGCTGTTTAAAACAAAAAACAATGACAAAATTATTGGAGGTACTTATTCACACCCAGTGGGCCCCGGCTTCCCAGACGCACTTCCCACCTATAGCCTTGTATGGCTCTGACCTCCTGCCCACCTCCGAGAAGAGGGAGGTACGCGCCAGTGGGTGGAAGGCAGTTGTGGCCGCAATCAGGGCTGGGCAGTTAATTTAGTACAGAGCTTCAACTGGAGTGTGGCCTTTCAAAGGATTTTATGGCCCCCCTTCACAGACTTCACTGTATAATATAATCATTTTAATTTAACCCAGCCATCGAACATTATATATGAAAATAATTGGCCCACTACATGTAATAAGTTGGACAGCACATTTAGTGCATATTAAATTAAATATTAGGGTAATATTAGGGTGCTTTTAGATACTACCCCCCTAATGTAATAAAAGGCACTAAGTTTGCCCAGGAGCAGTAACCCATAGCAACCAATAAGATGGTTACTTTTAAACAGGTGACCAGTAAATGCTTTCTGCCGATTGGTTGCTATGGGTTACTGCCCATGGGCAAACTTAGTGCCTTTTATTACATGACTCCCTACATCTTTCTTATCCAGTGTTTATTTTCAAGTCATGGCACTTTGGTGAGAAATGCATTAGATATGTAATGTCGTATTAATGGCCTTTCCAGAAAAGGTGGCAACCCCTAGTTATGTAAGCGAATACCCATGTACCCATTTATTTTAGTTACCATTTAAAGGGGCAGTATTGTTCAATAAAAAGGACAATACTAGGGGTTTTGTTACTGAAGCTACTCTGTTTGGTGCTTGTGAGATAGTAAGATTACTATAGCACAGCTAAGCAAAAATTCATTATGCTGGGGGTTTGTCCTTGCACTGGGAATCTATTTATATATATCGGGCAAGGACCAGATATGGAGTAGATAAAATATCCCAGTTGGTTATTAAAACTGGCAAAAATGTTTAGCACAAGATCTATTCATTGCATTCAAATTGAACAGTAAGGGGCAGATTGTGGTGATGTGGTGTAAAAAAATGGCAGAATAATACGCCACACACCCAGACAAAAAGATTCCCAAACAGAAGAAGATGGCGCCCGTGAGCTCCACTGCACTCACTCTGCATGTACAGTCGCTTTTTCTAAAGGGGTCAGAATTCAGGGATAAGACAGTGCAGGGGGGAGGCAGGGACAGAGCCAGTGGGGACTTTTCACAATGGGGGGTTTGGTTCTCCTTTAAAGAGCTGGGGCTGAATTATAAAAGTTCAAACAGGAATTAAGCATTTATTAACAATTCTTTATTATTGGGTGCTAGAACTCAGTGGCAGGGCTCAACTGTAGCAGCAGATTTATTTGATGAGTCCCGCCCAAAAAGAAGTGTGAGCAATTTAGTTTTGGAGGACCTAAAGAATCAATACAAATCATGATTTGTAAATAATAACTATTTATAAAAAAGAAGTAGCAGTTATAAATCTGCTCCCATGATGTGTTTTCAAGTTTGCTTCATCTCAGCAGGCTTCCCACCGATTCTTCATTTTATTAGCAATTTATTGTGTATTCGATGTTGTTAGCATGTCGAAACAAGATAAAGTGTTAGGCAAGTGTTAGGTGTCAACAGAAAATGTATCTAATCAATGCACTTAACATATGTCTACTCTTTGATGCAGAAGTGTCTAAGGTTGGATAAATATGAAGACATGAAAAATATACTTGGAGGTTGGAGCCCATTTATTTGTAATGGCATAAATCATCTGAGTGGCAGAAAGTGTATTTCTAGACATGAACAGAACACATTAATCTATGGTTGGACCTTTTATTATTACAGTAGCTAAGTTTCACAATTTATATGTTTATGAAAATTATGAAAGAGTGTGTAACAATCAACATAGATACCCAATTGATTTTATCAAACTAAATTTAATTTATACTGTGGAATAAGGACTATTTGAACATCATGAGAGCTAAAGATGGCTCTCAGCTGTTACCTATAATATGAACTACATTTCCTAATGGGGAAAAAAGTAACTATTGGACTATCTTCATGCCATGGTGGAAAAAGTTCAAGTTGGGTGAATTAAATCTTCCTTCATGCTCTTTGGAGTTTCTTTTATTTATTTAGACATATTTAATCCAACCCATAACTGATAAATATTAATCTTTCTTATCAGATTCAGCACCTCTAAAAGAGTAGCACAACAATGGGCCAGGTTCAATACAGTGAAAAAAAGGTTTATCACAAGATTTGATTTGAGATGCAATTCAATTGAGAAAAACTTGTCTCACAGTTTATCACGTAAAAACTCTATTGAAGTCTATGGGGAAAAAACGGGAACTGAATTTGGAGAAACGTTTTTTTCTCCTCAAATTGAATCTCTCCCATGAGTATTCGAATGATAAACCTTGAAATAACTTTTTCTCACAGAATTGAATCTGGCTCGTTGTGTAGTGCACATTTAGGGGCACATTTACTTAGCTCGAATGAAGGATTAGAAGGAAAAAAACTAGAATTTCAAAGTTTTTTTTGGCTACTTCGACCATCGAATTGGCTACTTCGATCTTCGACTAGGACTTCGAATCGAACAATTTGAACTAAAAATCGTTCAACTATTAGACCATTCGATAGATAAAGTACTGTCTTTTTTAAAAAAAACGTCGACCACCTAGGTCCCCATAGGCTTTCCTAGCAATTTGTGATCGAAGGAAAATCGTTCAATCGATGAATTAAAATCCTTTGAATCTTCGATTCGAAGGATTTAATCGTTCAATCGAACGTTTTTTCCTTCGATCGTTTGGTCAAACGAATTGCGGTAAATCCTTCGACTTTGATATTCAAAGTCGAAGGGTTTAACTTCGATGGTCGAATATCGAGGGTTAATTAACCCTCGATATTCGACCCAAAGTAAATGTGCCCCTTAGAGTAAGCACACACAGGGCGTTTTGGGGAGATTTGGTCGCCTGGCGACTAATCGACTAATTTTTGCGGTGACCAATCTCCCCAAACGCCTTCCCTGAATATGCGCCGGCTAAAATGAAAAAGCCGGCACTAATCACATGCGGCAGTTCGTTTTCCGAAGTCGCCCGAAGTTGCCTTACAAGGAAACTTCGGGCGACTTCGGAAAACAAATTGCCGCGTGTGATTTATCGCCGGTGTTTTTTCATTTTAGCCGGCGCATATTCAGGGAAGGCGTTTGGGGAGATTGGCCACCGCAAAAACGAGGCGACCAAATCTCCCCAAAACGCCCTGTGTGGCCTGATCCTTAGTAGTTTTACAAGTCACATATCTGCATTCAATATATAATTAGGTAATTACTGTTTATATTAAAGGAAATGGAAGAAACTTGCAGACTTTGAAGAACAGCAGTTGTACCACAACCTTTCTTCTCACTTATATGTTCAGTTGAAGAGTAGCGCTAGCAGAAGACACAAATAAATGCTTGACTCATATGGTTCCTTGATCTTATGCTTAGTTTTGTTTTAATTTAGAGATTAGCATTATGCTAGCAAAATGGTTACCACAGACCAATAACATATAGAGGTAATGAAACCCCTTGCAAAAAAAAAAAAATTAAACATTAGTGGGTTTTTGCCTAATGTATAATTCGTTCCTATGGAAAGGTAGTGATCAAGGAATCTTTTTTTTTTTGGTGTCCAGTGATGCCTTGAAGGACAGTGCATTAAATTATAATTTCCAGAAACCATATATGCTAAAAGCAAAATTGCGCACAAACCTTGCATACAGTATGCCCTGCATAGGCCAGCAAGAAATTATTGGTTTTATTTTATTTTTGATTTTATTTTATTTTACCTTGGCACTCTTTTTTTTTTTTACTAACTGGAATGAGGATATTTTTCTTATAATTTAGAGAAACAAGCTATTTGCATAAAGCCTATAAATTAAACACATTTTGTTAATGTTGTGGTGAGGCATATGCTACATTAAGGATTACTTTAAATGTCACAAAAATACTACTGCTACTTTCATTAGCTTAATGTCTGTTGGTTATATATTTGGAACAGCTTTCTTTATTATTTATGTTATACTTAACAGCCCATATTTCCCTGCTGTTTGTTTCATTACAATCTACCTCCTGCAGAACAGGCCCTCACTTCACTACACTATTTTTAATTTGAAGTTTTTGGGGTGGAAAAAATATGACAGAAGCTAATAATATCCATGTTTTAAACCATAAGGATTATTGGAAATAATTAAAGGTAACTGCTTTAAATCAGTACATTCTTTTGCATTTAATCCTATTTGTCGGTTCCTGACTCAGAGCCGGCTGAGATCACTGATTCAACTGAAATATAATGGTTGATTAGGACTGTAAAGCCAATTAAATGCTTACTAATGTATCTTCTAATGACCACTGGTGAGATTTCAAAAATGACAAACTTTCTTTTGAGGTTTTGGAGCTTCTAATAGTTTTTGGACAGACATATCATCAAAGGCTTGTGATACTAAACTCTATAGTTAGTATAGGGTTTTTTTAGATACTTTTTATTTAAGTATAAAGTAATCTTGCCTGAAGTCATGTTTATATTACACTCGTGGAAAAAAGAGGATTAAATAATTTGTTTTATGTTTCAAAGATTTGTTATTCAACTCCTTGTACAAAGGCTGAACTTCCAAACTTCTAAAATAATTTGTTTCTGCAAATTTCTATACATACTATAATTGTCCTTTTACTTGATTCCAACTGAGAAACTATTTCATTAAAATGGAGCCTATGGGAGATGGCCTTACTGTAATTTGGAGCATTCTGGATAATAGGTTTCCAGATAACTGATTCCATACCATATGACGTTTCATCTAGGTTTTCATAGTAAAAAATCCAGCAAAGTACTAATTTGTACCAATATTCTTATACTGTACTATTATTTGTATATTTTCCAGAAATTGTAACCAAAAATATATTTATTTCTGCCAGGTAAAAAAACTGAATTCCCATTTCCAGGGTTGGACGGGGTGTTGCTAGCTACGGACACCCAGGACATGTGGGTGAAAGACAGAAGTGATGGAAAAGCAGAACAGGATGGGTTAGGAGGGAAAATTAAAAAAGAAAAGGAAAGATGATAGATGAATGGAGAGACTAGGAGAAGTTGTGGTGACATAAAAAGGAAGGGAAGAAATGCACACAAGCAAGTAGTATAACAAATTAGTAAGTAAAAGGAAAGCAACTGAGATGAGGGGACAACAGTAGAGAGAAACCATGGATGTAGGTATATGCCTATTCAGCATCAGTCAAGTTTACTGCTCTCTATGTCTAACCTTTGTGATAATTGGCCCTATGGTCAGGTCCCTATGGGTTCTAGTTTTACATTTCCTGTCTTGAAAAGATCAAAATGAAAGAAAGATAGGGCAATGCAATAATAGTCCAGCCTGACCTGGAAATACATGTAGTAACTAGTGAAGGGTGAATCTGTTCCATTTCGCTTTACCGAAAAATTCGTAAAACAGCAACATTTTTGCGAACCAATCAATAGGTATCTGTATAATTTTGATGTGCAACATTTTTTATGCACGCGCCAATTTTGATGCGCATCAAATTTTTGCTTCAGTTTGCAAAAACATTCACAGGCCACGAAACGCGAAAATTCAACGGTAATCTATGCCTGCCAATAAATTTGCCCGTCACTAGTAGTAACCAATGACATCTTTGGGGAATTGTTAGAGATAAAAATGTTGTAGCAAAACAATGCATCACATTACGGCAGGCTATATACTTACTGATACCACATTTAATACTTTGTTGCCCATATAGACCAGCATTATAAAATATTAACATAATTAAGAATATCAGCCCTGTATGGCAGCACGATGTTGCTACTTTCACTTATATGAATAAACACAGAATAAAAGTCTTACCATCATTTACAGATAAAAATGGAGTCTTTCACATACATTGAGCATATTATTCTTGTGAATGTACTAATGCCCCAACAGCAAAAAAATTTCCTTCTTGCAGCTGCAAAATAATGTGCTAATATTTCTGTCTTGTGCGGTGTCTTCTTCCTATTGTAATTGCTGAAAAGCTGCTAAATATTTCGGCCACAAAGCAAATAAATTATATAATTGCATCCTTGAAGAGTGATCCACTTTAAACAGTAACATCATGTGTATAAAGTGCAAATGTTTTATGAATGTTAAATAAACTATAGAAATTATACATTAAGCAGCTTTTATCCCTTTAGATTGTTCTTCCCCTCGATATGTGTTGAATAATAGCGATATAAATTAGAAATACTTGAAAGCGAACAAAAGACTAAAACCCCACTAGGACAGCAGTAACCTATTGGTAGGAAAACGGTTATTGCTTCTTCTTGTCGGCTTTTAGATTATTCATGTGAATCCCAGTTTTACCTTTCAGGCAACATCTGCCTGAAGCATCCAATAACAGCAGAATTCCACATATACTTTTGTCAAATAGTTGAGGTGAAAAATCAATAAAAAGAGGGGCACGTCCCCGACTACAGATACATAGAGTGTGTGCGGATTCGTGAATCTTCTACTCTTACTGTTGCCTAACCCAGTGTTGCTCCCCTCAATAAGTATTGCTAGAACTGGTCAACCACTAGACATTTTGGGGGCTGGAAAATAATTTGCTAAGGTAAGCATATAATACTGTAAATTATAAAGTGAATAAACTTTTGTAAATAGCTTTTGTTTATAATATAGTGAATAAAATACGCCTTCTTGTAAAATATAAGGATATTAGCAGGAGTTTCTCAACCATATAAAAACACGAGGCTGAAGGCCGAGTGTTTTTATACAGGTCATGGAACTCCAAGGTGACTTATAATATCCTCATATTTTGCAACTGGGGGTACTTTATTATAATATACAAATTTCAGTGAGTCGTGACATAAATGACATAAAAACTCACCCTTTATAACTCATGACATCAGAACTCACCGTTTATAAGGATATCATTTACAAGATATTCATAGCTTTTGTGTATTATAAGGATATAATTTACAGGATATTGATGGCTCTTGTGTATTATATACACATGAATATCCTGTAAATTATATCCTGAAACTTGTGTATTATAATAAAGAACACATACCCTGTTGCAATATATGAGGACATTAGAAGTCACCTCAGAGTTTATATGGTCGTGAAACTCCTCGGTAACTTATAATATCCTTATAGTACACAAAAGCTATACATATCTTGTAAATTATATCCTTATAAACGGTGAGTTCTGATGTCATTTCAGTCACGACTCATTAAAATTTGTGTATTATAATAAAGTACCCCCAGTTGCAAAATATGAGGATATTAGAAGTTACCTCGGAGTTCCATGGCCTGTATAAAAACATCCTTCGGGCTCGTGTTTTTATATGGTCATGAAACTCCTCATTAACTTATAATTTCCTTATATTTTACAAGAGGGGGTACTTTATTCACTATATATTTTACAAGAGACTTTATTCACTATATAAACAGTGCTTAGCGATGTCATCAGTTATAATCGGAGCTTAGTGATGTCATTTCTGTCACATGAATCACTGAAACTCATTATAATAAAGAACACACCCCCTGTTGCAAAATATGAGGATATTAGAAGTCACCTTGGTGTTCCATGACCTATATAAAAAACACGAGTCCTTTGGCTTTATATGGTCATGGAATTCCTCAGTAACTTATAATATCCTTATATTTTACAAGAGGGGGTACTTTATTCACTATATAAACTTTTGTTAGTAATGTCATCAGTTAAAATCAGTGATTAGTGATGTAATTTGTCACATGACTCACTTGTGTATTATAATAAATATTGTACCCCTTATTGTAAAATATGAAGATATTAAAGGTCACCTTGAAGTTACATGACCTTTATAACAGCACTCAGCCTTCTGCCTTGTGCTTTTATATGGTCATGGAACTCCTAAGTGTCTTATAATATCATTATTTTCAACAATGGGTACATTATTCACTATTTATTTTACAGGATGGCTCTTTAGTATTATATTCTCTTTCTGCACTCTTATAGATGACCTACAGATGGGAAAAAAACTATATTTAGACATTTGACTCATATGGCTGAACAAGTCTCTCCCTGTCACTGTTTAAATCAATTGATCAAATACTTTTATTGCAATTATCTATAATCTAGATCTGTTTTCTTCATTTCTGCAGGAAAGGGTGATGTCTTTGGAGATGTATTCTGGAAAGAAACCACACTTGCACATGCCTGTGCTAATGTTCGCGCACTGACTTATTGTGATTTACACATCATTAAACGGGAAGCCTTACTCAAAGTACTGGAATTCTATACAGCCTTTGCAAACTCTTTCTCAAGGAATCTCACACTAACTTGTAACTTGAGGAAACGGGTAAGGGGGAGTCAGCTTTTTATTTACTGCTAATGACTGTGGTTCTAAGTGGAATGCATGTCCTCATGTGGATCACAACATTTTGATTTTCAGGGTAACACCATGGTTCCGCTAGGAGAATTAAAGTTTAAGCTTGGTAAGATGTCAATTTTGCGGACATCTTTTTCTGCTTAGAAATATACCTTTCATTGCGACTGAGCAGCTGTTCCATTCCAACTTTGCATTACCATTCGTCTGATCCTGTTTCCATGCACTAGTTACCAAGACAACTTTTATTATTGATATATTGAGATTAATTTACTATTTCACTTAGTCTCTCAGAACTTCATATATAGATTTTCACAGTGATTTATCATTTTTTAGAGGTAGGTTTCTCTTTAAGCTTAGGGTAATTTGAATAGATTTGTCACTGTTCTGGTTTTGGTGTTTAAGTACTTTCAAATATTTCTGGCTGCAAATGAGCTGAAATTTAGTGATGCAAGACGTTGATTTGATTAAACTTAAATCCCAAGGCTATACTACGGTTTTAGTTTAAATATAAAAACTTCTGCATTATGCAGTAAATCAATCTTTCGTCAGTTTTTCATCTTTTTTTAGTGTGTTTCAAACTGATTAAAATGCTAAAACCAGCATTTTGTCTAACTTGGGAATAAGATCATAATATTTGCTCCAGGGGACGAGGCAGATTGAAGTGGGTTTAATTAATACTTTTTTTTTCTCAACGGATATTGTTTCCTTTGACTTGTAACAAAATACATTTACAATGTATAAAAAGCACTGTTTCTGCCCTACAACTTGGAGAGAACAATTGTGTGTTTGCTGATGGGGCAGTTCAGGTTGGGACAAGAGAGACCACAAAGTAGGCTGTGGAGAGACCTTGGAGATTAAAGGACTCGTAAAATGATATAGGTACCACTAGAGTTGTCCCATGTTGATCTAAAATTTTGAAGAATGCGGGGGGCCCTACAAAATGTATTGAGTCACTTATGGTTATGCCACTAATGCTGATGAGACTAATGTTTTAGAGGTAAAAAAAAAGTAGCTACTATGACCTTATCCAATAACTGGGTCTATATTGGTCTATTGCAGAGTAACCACCTGCCCATTTGTTCTACTATACATATGTAAATAAATTGAAAATAAATTCTAATAAATTTGGTTGTTTCTAATAAGGGAGTGAGTCTTCTTCCACTACTAATCTTCCTTTATTACTCATGGTCAGAAATGATTGAAAGTCACCAAATGCCATGTTCTCCCTTCATAGATATCTAGACCTTTTTTAGGAATGGAATTTTGTTTATGAGGCATTCATTTTTTGTTTTGTTTTTTTTTTAAGTACGACAGTTCTCTTTAGCATTTCTACAGGACATTGAGAAAAGGAGAACAGAAACGAGTGCACTGAGAGCAGTGATTTCATTATGTGTTACCATTGTGCTAGAAAGCAGAGCTTTCTTTGTACAGCACATTGTGGCTCACACTTGGGTCAGATAAATCAGTTTCTGTAAATGGACAGAGAAGTGCTGACATTTTTGCAGAGCTGGACTTCCCCGAATTAGTAATTGATTTTGGCTTTGATCATTATTTAGCTTAACAGTGCATGTTCCCAATCTCTTTATTTGGAGCAAGTCAACATTCCTGTTATATAAGAAGTGACCAGTCTAAGTGTAGTATAGACTTTTCTTAAAGGTGCTTTGGGCATCATAGGTCCCAGCAAATATGGTTTATGTTGGATAAAGTTCTGAGATATAAAAATAAAGGATAAGGTAATGATACAGGTATGCAATCCATTATCTGGAAACCTGTAATCCGGTAAACTCTGAATTATGCAAAGGCCATCTCCCATAGACTTCATTTTATTCAAATAAACCAATTTTTTAATAATGATTTTTTTCTGTAATAATAAAACAGTAACTTGTACTCAATCCCAACTAAGAATTAATAAATCCTTATTGGAAGCAAAACCATCCTATTTGGTTTATTTAATGTTTACATGATTTTTTAGTAGATTTAAGGTATGAAGATCCAAATTACAAAAAGACCCTTTATCCGGAATCCCCAGGTCCCGAGCATTTTGCATAATGGGTCCCATACCTGCACTTGCACTAATCAAATATTTATGCAGAACATAGGCTTTTATGTCCCCATTAAACCCCCAGTATTGACCCTGCACCTTCACTTTTTGGCTGCAAAATTGTGGGGGTAATTTTTTCGAAGCAATTGAGAGATAGAAATCCTACACTAATGTTGCCCTTTGCTTGGATTGATGCATACGTTAGCTATGTGGTTTTGTTTACCTTCAAAATAGAAGGTATGCTTGACAGCCTGTAATGGTTATTGAGCAAGCCCTGGATATTTGGGAAAGGGATGATTACACTTCTTCCAAAATTATTTGTTTAAACATCTGTCAAGCTCAGAAAATCATTTCCAGTAAGCATTATGCTCAATTATGAAAGCAATGAACATCCAGGTATCCATCCCGGGAGCAAGAGGCATGTCTCTCTAGACAATCATCTCTCCATTGTCTTTTTACTTTTATGCTTAAACATCCTTGCACTGTCAGGATATAGAACTTATGACTGACAACGTGGTCTCAAAGAAATACAATGTACCTACACATCTGTTCTACAACTGGGAATATGATGACAGAATATTCATCTAGAAAAGAGTAATATACAGTAATGGCAGGTGGCAAATAAGTCAGTGAAAATCAGAAAATAATTGGGCCATTTTTGGTAGTGGTTAAGTAGAAGGATGTGTTTAACTCCTTAGTTGTAAAATATCATCCTGCATACTTTTTAAGATATGTTATTGTTTGCATCCCATCCCTTCTTTGTATGTGTGACCTCCTGAAGGTGTCTTGTGGAACAGTATTTTTTCATGATTGACACAGAATGGAACTTTGTCATTTGCCTTTGTCCAGAACAATCAGATTCTAAATACCTACAGCCAGTTATGGAATTATTATATGGAATTGTTATTTCTAGTATCGCTTGGCTGAAGTGGCTTCCCTATTTGAAAGCTGGAAAGAGTCAGAAGAAGAATGCAAATAATTATAAAAACGATAAATAAATAATGAAGAATTGGCCATTCTATAACACTAAAAGATAACTTAAATGCATACCACTCCTTTAAAGGAGAAGTAAAGCTTAACTAAAGAAGTAGCTAGAAATGTTATACATTATGTTTTGGGCTTCTGTATCAGCCCACGACAACCACAGCCCTTTAGCAGTAAAGATCTGAGTCTCCAAAGATGCCCCAGTATCTCCCCATCTTCTTTTCTGCTGATTCACTGCACATGCTCTGTGCTGTTGTCACTTACTGAACTTAGGGACCCACTCACAATATACAGTACACATAGAATAGAAATGTCACACTATAAGGTTGATTAGTACTTAATACAGATAATTACTACATGGCAGCACAGAAACCAGTGCAAAATAGCATCAGAATTTAATAATCAGCCTTGTAGCATCAACTTATATTACAAACCAATCTCATTTTCTGCTGGATAATTTTAAACGACCCCTAAGCTTAGCTTCTCAACAGCTGCTCAAGAGCCCACTGAGCATGTGAGTGTCACAGACACTTTCAAAGATGGTGACTCCCTGTGACAAGTTTAAAGTCTTGGATCATTGCTGCTATTGAGGAGCAGCAATAAGTTCAGTTGGTGCAATAAGTTCAGTTTATAAATTATCGCATTTTAACCAATAATCATTTTTAGAGTTTAGTTCAGTTCTCCTTTAAGTGCTTACTAATACAATTTCATGTTTATTTCAATAAAGCACTACAGCCTTGCTTCTTTTGTAAACACACATGGATACCTTCCACTAACTACCCTGCTTTTTGTGGGATAGTTCCCAGTTTTGAAGCTCATAACTCACAGTCCCATCAGTTCCCTGCTGGGCCACCTCATGGCATATAAATCCTGCGCAGCAGCAAATGCCAATGAACCAGTATCACAATTTGTACAACATGAGACGTGATGTCAGCCATATCACACTCGAGAATCATATTGGAGTTAACTGGCAGGGGAACTGGGACTTTTTACAGCCAATCTGCTACAACTTGGGCACTGTCCCAATGAACAGTTGCAGTTTTCCTTAAATTATTTGGATACATTTTAATGATTGGTGGGCGTGTGTTTGATCTACATATTTATTAGGCCAACAATTGTGTTTCACAAATACAATGTACTGGTTTTCCATTAAATTTGGAAGTTCATTAGTTACACAGTAGATGGGTATGGTAGAGACATGAAAGATTAAGTTCAGCCTTTTGTGCAGGTAACTCCTAAATCACAGGTAACATCTAGCTCACCCAGATGAAAGAAAAACAAATCTCCATCTAAAGCTATTTTCGATTTACTTTATAAAGAGCACAATCCTTTCTGACTCCAAAAAGGGCAAATCAGTCCCTTAATTATTATTATTTAATTATATTTTGTGCTATACAGTAAGTGCTAAGATGTCTGTAATCTTATAGTTCTCACTTTGTAAAAAGGCATCCATCCCTTTGTAATGTATCTGCCAGTAGAACTGCTTTAGGATCCGATCGTTGGGCCCTAGGGCCCACGATCGGATCTGCCCGATATTGCCCAACTCAAGGTGGGCATATCGGAGGGAGATCCGCTCGTTTGGCGACATCGCCAAACGAGCGGATCTATCCATGTATGGCCACCTTTAGACAATTCCACTGCACCACAGTAAAGCTCTTTTAAGCCTCCTTTCTTCGTGTCTCAAGAGATACCCTCATGTTCTCTGTAGACGTCTACTGGTAAACATTATTATATTATTCTTTATGTACAACCCCAGTTCCAAAAAAAGTTGGGACACTGTGTAAACCAGAATGGGATGATTTGTAAATCATTTAAACCCTAAGTTTAATTGCAACTAGTACAAAGACAACATATTAAAATGTTCCTGTTTTCTGAAAGTTAGTTTTGAACTTGATGCCAGCAAAAAGTTGAGACAGGGGCAAGCCTACCACTGTGTTGCATTGATTCATCTTTTAACAACACTTTGTCACAGTTTGGGAACAGAAGAGACAACTCTTTGGACTGCATGCAGGCCAGTTTAGTTCCCAGACTTTTTTTTTTATTACAGAGCCATGCTATTGTGATATGTGCAGAATGCCATTTGCCATTGTCTTGCTTCCGTGGAAAAGACAGTCTAGATGGCGGCAAGTGTTGCTCCTAGTGATGGGCGAATTTGCAGAGAATTTGCCCGTTTAGCGTTTCCGGCGCCCATTTAGACGCCGGCGGCGTGAATCTCTCTCTTTACCTCTGTATGGACAGCCCTGCAATTTTAACTGGCATATGGATGCCCTTCACAATCTTGGCCCTCTCATTGTCTCTGCATATCAGTTACAATCTTATGGACAAATATTCATACTAATGTATAATATATATTTCCTACAGCGTAATATGAGTGGAAATGAAATGCAGGGTGGATTTCATTCTCTTAATATCTATTTTTAAGGATCACAAAGTGGGACATTTTAGTCATATTTGGTTCATCAAAAAGGATCACAATATTCTGGCCAAAAGTACATTGTATTTAACATTCCAGTCCATCTTATGAGCACATATCTTACCTAGAGTTATTTTGCAATCAGATTTACACTGATGTCCCCAAAAACTAATGGCAGACCTCTCCCTGTTCTGCAGTCTTTCTGCAAGTCCTCCCCTGCAGAGAAATGAAGAATGTGTCACATGGTCAAGAGCTAGAGTTTTATATTGCCAAAGGACAAAATTAAGGACACAGATGGGACTATTTACGTATTACTCTTTTCAGACAATTTAAGAAAAAATCACATATTACAGAATTGTTTAGACACTTCAGCTCAGCTAAGAACCCCTTTAGACCTAATAAAATTTGCTGTGTGTATTTTGAAGAAATTGCATAATTTTGATGCCAAAGGATTAACTATTTTAAAACCCTGAATTTCACGTTTATGCTGTTAAATGAGAAACAAACCCTTAATAAAAAAAACCTACCCTACATTGCCCCCCCCATGTAGGGTAGGAGGGTAAGTTTTTTTTTATTAAGGGTTTGTTATCCATCATTAATATTATTCTCAAGCGCCCTCTTGTACAATGAAGAATTCAAAGTGGATGTAGAACTGTTCAGGTCATGATGTAGTAAAGCAGCCCCAAACTGTAACATTTCCATGTATTGGGACATTTGGGTAAATGCTGTGTTTTCCCCAAACATGTCTTTTGGTACTGTAGCCAGATAACTCTTATATTTGCCTCATCTGTCTGGGCTCTTTGCCTAAAAGTCTGTGGGCAAAGTAAACACTTACCAGATGCACACCTGCCATGTAGACCTTCTAATGATAGACTGTAGTTTCTGACATGAATAGTAATGAGCGCCACCAGTAGATCTCGTTATAAAATTCTGAGGTTCTTGGAGACTTCTTTAAGCATTGTGCATTCTGCTTTTAGCTAGACTTGTAGGATGGACTGGCCAAATTGGCAGGTGTGACATCTTCTCTACTTGTAGATGATCTTCCAGTGAAATGAGTTATGTTGAATGTTTTGGTAATTTTTCGAAAACATTTTTGATTATCTTCCCAAACTCATAGGAACCTTTAACTTTCTTTCTAAAGGCCTTGAAGAACTCGCAAACAAAGACCAAAGACCAAACCAAACTTAATGTCTTGTTCAAATAAGACCGATTCCATTAAAATCCTCTTTAATAATGTTCTATTCATCTGCACTTTATCCAGTGCACCTGATTCTACTGCTTGCCTTTACTGTATGCCACATTTTAATTGATATAGGCTGCATAATGTAAATGATGCATGCTGTTTGTTAATTACATATCCATCAATATTGTTGAAATGAAGTTCAAGTATCTATTTTAAAAAGACATTGTCATGGGGTATACTTATCATGCACCCCCACAAGTTCATTCTCAATAAAGGATTTTTCAACCTTAGTCCTATTAAAGGTATTAGTAGCCTGCCTATTTTATATTCTCTACAACTGTTTATTTTTACCTGAAAATATATAAATATTAAAATTATAAGGCAAAGTCTTAAAGGAGAAGGAAAGCTCCAAGACAGTTTATTGCCAATAGAATAGCCACAATAGTGCAAGCTAGAAGCTATATTTATTCTGCAGAATGCTTTACCATACCTGAGTAAACAGCTCTAGACACTGTCTCTGTTTGTTTAGGATAGAAGCTGCCATATATGCTTGGTGTGACATCACTTCCTGCCTGAGTCTCTCCCTGCTTACTAACGGCTCTGAGCTCAGATTACAGTAGGGATGGGAGGAGGGAGGGGGAGAGGAGCAAACTGAGCATGCTCAAGGCCGTGCCCTGGAGGTTTAAGCTGAAAACAGGAAGTCTGATACAGAAGCCCATGTGTACACAATAAAAGCAAAGAAATGTGGTGTTTCTTTTGACAGAGGACTCAGAGCAGCATTACTTTGAGGGTTTACTGGTGTATTTATATAGACCTTTCTGATAAAGCTTACTTAATTTTAGCCTTTCCTTCTCCTTTAAACTGTGTTTTAAATAAACTCTGGGATCTAGAATGAATGTTTCTCCAAAACCTCATGCCACCTGCAGACCTGAATGTCTGCACAAAATGTACCTATTTCCATATATACATGTATAGGTCATTCTTGCCTCAGTCAAGACTTCTTCTTGGGCTTTAGAATTACATCAGATGGGTTTTTTGATATTTAGAAAAATGTATCAGGAAAATTTGGCAGTGTGATATTTTTCACTGATCTAAATAAAAGCATGTGATGGATTGCTAACACAGAAAACACTGAAATATAAAAACAGGGAATTTACCTATTCTGAAGATCTTATTTTTTAGTATTTAGTATTTTAGACCCTTTCTGCTTCAGCTCTAATAACTCATTGCAACCAGAATCAGACGTTTGGTGTCCCTCAAAAGTATAGTAATTGCTGCCTGCAAATCTGTTTTGTTATGGTTCCTGGAACTGGACGTAACTTTGCACCTGTTATTTATTGCCATGAACAGGGTGTTTATATTTCATAAATGTTCCACTTCCAAAGAATGTGTATATTGTAACCATATGTCTACAGCACTTTCTCGACGTCTCCCGCATTTCATCATTGATTATACTAGTTTGTTTCTTGTAGTAGAGCTTGTTTTTGAAATGCAAAAATGTGTTGTTACATATGCCCGTTGAATTTATGCCATTTGCCCATGCCCAGCTGTAATTTCAATACAAGCCGATTTCAAGCTGTAGTATTATATTTTATGCAGGACACGTTCACTTTGTTTTTGTTTTCATTAACGGTTGCATAATCAGTGGCCAGAAAGGAAATCCCACAGTGAACAGTTTTTCTTTCCAAGCTCATTAAACACTTTGGCTTCTGACCAATATGGATAGCCGCAAGTTATGGTTATTAGTAAAGTGCGACCAGTTAGCAACACAGTGCACGTATGAACCTCTCTAAATTTATATATAGATGTAGAATGAATTAATGTATTATGTATATATAGCTTTTCTAGGTTTTTTTGTAATTTTGGAACAAACTGTTGTTAACAATTTAGTATTTTTTTCTGATAAGTGTCTATTGGCAATTCTGTTTGATATGATCTACTTTTATATAACCTTTAAGGTTAATCCACACGAGGAGATTCGGGGGGGATTTTGTTGCCTGGCGACTATACGCCTCGTCTTCTGAGCGCAGTCTCCCCGAACTGCCTCAGCGTGTTTTCCAATAGGCTACAATGAAAAGTCGCCTGCGCAATGCGTTTTCAATAGTTGCCCATAGTTGCCTCAGTGTGGCCTTACCCTCAATGTGCAGAGCATAAGATGAACAAGCAATACAACGTTTGGTTCTGCAAGTGGAAGTTTGAGGGGGTCATACAAGAACTGCAGTTGGGTTTACAGAGCTTGAAGCAATATGTGCATCCAGTTGGCATTGCTTTCTGTACATTTTTGTAAGTTGTAAAATAGTCATATTCACTTCTCACAAAATGAAGGACAAAAACCTGACAAAATGCATCAGCTGATTGGGGAGTGATGAGCAAAAGGAGTCAAAAATTCTATTTTTTACACAGCAAAGCCTGATGTTTTATATACTACATAATAAATGTGCCCTTTTATATGACCCATAGCTAACCCTGTCAAATGGTCAATGTTATTCAGTTATTCAGTGCAGTGGGTTGATTCTCCCCATACCACATGATCAGGACCCAGATCTTAATATAATGATTGTTGCCTAAAAAGTAATATGTACCCCAGCTTGATCAAAGCCTCTGTAATTCTGTGGCTTCAGTTAGACAGCACTAGCCTTTGGGGTCCATTTACTAAAGAGCGGTAAAAATATGCACACCAAATATAGACAAATGTATCACCGAATGTGTTTTCGCCAATTTATTAACTTGCGGGAAATATAAATTTGCAAATTTTCTTGCGCAAGAATATGCGTTCGCCAGTTATATTTGCTGAAAATAACGCTACATACACATTAATGACTGGTTTACTAAACAGTGAAATGTAGGTAAGACATAATATTTAATTAACAGTGTTTGGTTTCTTTGTCAATTCCCCTCAACCTCTGTAACCTATATCTGGGGGCCCATTTACTTAGCTCGAGTGAAGGAAGAGGAAAAAAACTTCAAATTTCGAATGTTTTTTTTTGGCTACTTCGACCATTGACCCTCGACTTCAATTCGAACGATTCGAAATATAAATTATTTGACTATTCGACCATTCGATAGTCGAAGTACTGTCTCTTTAAAAAATACTTCGACCCCCTAGTTCGCCACCTAAAACCTACCTAGGTGCAATGTTATGGGGAAGGTCCCCATAGGCTTCCTAACAATTTTCTGATCGAAGCATAATCGACGGATTAAAATCCTTCGAATCGTTACGATTCGAAGGACTTAATAGTTTGATCGAACGATTATTCCTTCGTAAGAATATCTCTAAATCTCTAAATCCTTCGACTTCGATATTCGAAGTCGAAGGATTTCAATTTGGCAGTCCAATATCGAGGGTTAATTAACCCTCAATATTGACCATAAGTAAATTTGCCCCCTAGTGTATATATGTACATGTATAACCTTAATGCTGGGTGATGTGATGCTATGAATCCCATAACTTCTTGGACAAGCATTATTTCCACGGCTATAGTGATCTCACAATCTACCTTTTCATATATATATGTGTACTGTATGTATATATGCAGAGAGGGTCATTTGTAATGCTTACATTTGAGGCAGGATTGTCTTTGTTCCATCCCAAATGAACTATACGTATAAAGCACAAATGGAAACAAGGATATATGCTGAGTCTTACAATGGCTATTACATGTTTATTTTATAACATAACATCTTGAAGTTTGTCATTAGAAAAAGGGGGGAAAATTACTAATAATACTTTATTAAGCAAAAATGTGGTATGTTTCTATTTAAAGCTTACTCTGGTATTTCCATGTGTATTTCCTTTGTAGTGCCTGTTCTATAATTCTGTAAATTTGTGTATCTGCATTAAGACGCTGTTCTATTAACAAAACAATGGCTAAACTAGAATGCTTAATCCTCAATTATTCATTAACTTACTTATCAATTATACATCCGCACAGAACCCATTAACAACCTACTTTAACACCCCAAACAGAATCAGCAGTTTTCCTTCAAATCAAATGCCTTTGTGTGCGAGTCCAGCAGCTACACGTGATGATTTCCATTGCAGTAACTAGGAGGCTTCCCCAGCATGCTAAGGGGCAGATTTAATAAGTTCGGGCTCAAGCATATCAGTTTAGATCTTACATCAATCCTATTTAACTTTGTATTCTTATTTTCATTTTCTATTTTTCTGCTGCTAAACCCAACCAAGCAATATGGTTGATCTAGGTTCAGTTTGTGTGACACAGCGTATAGCTATATACTGTACATAGAATAGATGAGGTCAAGGTCAATCACATCCTTAAAGGAATTGTTCAGTGTAAAAATAAAAACTGGGTAAATAGATAGGCTGTGCAATATAAAAAATGTTTCTAATATAGTCAGTTAGCCAAAAATGTAATGTATAAAGGCTGGAATGATTTCATGTATAACAAGTCAGTCAGAACACTACTTCCTGCTTTTCAGCTCTCTTGGTTTACATTGACTGGTTGCCCTGGCTACCAGACAGTAACCAATCAGAGACTTGAGGGGGGGCCACATGGGTCATATCTGTTGCTTTTGAATCTGAGCTGAATGCTGAAGATCAATTACAAACTCACTGAACAGAAATGTACCATGTGGCCCTCCTTCAAGTCGCTGACTAACTCAGAGTTATAGAGCTGAAAAGCAGGAAGTTGGATTCTGGCTGTTTTATTAGACATCTGTTCACTCCAGCCTTTATATATTACATTTTTGGCTAACTAACTATATTAGAAACATTTTTTATTTTGCACAACTTATCTATTTACCCAGTTTTTATTTTCACACTGAACTATTCCTTTAATCCTTCCATTAAACGTATAAGCAATCTGCATATTATGAAATCCCAAATCCATACATTTATGAACATTAAATCTCAGCTGTCACTTAGCCCCCAGGCTGCCAGCATGTAGGGAACCCCTGCAAAGATGCCACATCCTAAATGGATTACATTTTCTTAATCAGTTTATGCCATAGGCAGACACAGAGATACATTGCTTTCAATTAGTTTGTTTAAGAAAACCAGAAGTCCATCTACCGCCCTACTATACACTCACAAATATAAACTATACATACCAATATCTATACTGATTGTAGATTTTAATATTACAATTGCCTTGGATATTATGCTGGTTAAAGAAATCATCCAAGCCTCTCTTAAAGGCATTAAAAGAATCTGCTATCACAACATCACCAGGCAGTGCATTCCACAACCTCACTGTGAAGAACCATCTACGTTGCTTGAAATGATAGTTCTCTTCAGTGCTCTTCTCCAAGCCATTAAAGGAGAACAAAATATATTTGACTGCTCACAGGTAGTGATGGGTGTGGATTTATTTGCCAGGTGCGAATTCGCGTGATTCGCTGCCGGCGAATAAACTCGCGAAAATTCACCAGCGTCAAAAAAATGGACGTGAATTTTTCACTGCTTCGCAAATTTCATGGGAAATTCGCACATTTTTCAGCGAAACGCCCCAAATTCGCCCATCACTACTCACAGGTATCCCTTGCACTGGCTTAGGCCATGCATAGTATGCGAATTCTTGAGAAATCAGCTTCAATATGCACAGTGGATACATGAGTGCACTCAAAAGATGGTGGCACTGTAATTGTTAGGAAAACATCCCAGGCTGATTTGTTTTTTAAAGAGGAGGCAAATCAGCTGAGGGGTAAAAGGTGAGTGATTTTGATGACTCATCTAATAAATTACTTTTTTGGATCCAAAGGAACATTGTCACTTTGACTTAACTACCAAACATTTCTTATGTTATTCGCCATACACTGATCACCAAAATATAGCTGCAAAAATGTTAGCTTTAAAAACATTATTGTTAAGCTATGAATATTGCCTGGAATAATAAATTGAATGTGTATTTATCAACACAAGGCTCAGAAGTTCTTTGATTATAATCATATGCATAAGTCTATTAAATTTTTTAACACTTTCCATTAATGTTGTGCTATTTGGCAATTTCCAGCAGCTGAAAACTATTAGATAAAATGATTGATCATATGCTCAACTGTTACACCTGTATTAATAGCTTGTGCTATTGAAATTAGGACAAGTTTCAAGCCATTGAAGGCTATGGTCTAAAATATTTGATACTCTAGTTCATTGAATAAGGTAGAAAACATATTCAAAATAACTATAGAACCAATGTAATCAAAGCGCAAAGCATGCAATATCACCAGCATTTCGATCTCTAGACTTTGCAGAACTATTGCCTAAAGACTGACATCGATAACATTGCATGTACATTATTTAGAGACCAATTTATCGATGCAAATATTTGAGGGTCTTCACTTTTATCAGTTTTATACTTCCTCTATCCAACTTAATATGTTTCACATAGCAGCAATTGCATTCAGACAAATTGTATGCTAGAACAAATTTTTATTTTCTAGTCTGATTTCCTATTTCTTATCTACTCTTAGTTCAGGCCAATCTTCCACATGGTCATTTGTTTATTACACGTTAAACAAAACATTTATAAAAGTTGGCATGATTGTAAAATAAGTAGCAATGTTCTCCCTATGACTGACAATATTTAACTTTGTTTTCCCTGCAGAACTGAATCTACAAAATATACTTTATATCTTATTGCTTAACAATACATTGAGAGTTAATATTCTTTTACTAACATTTTTCCTCCTCCTTCTAGATTATTTTCCGTAAAATCAGTGATGTAAAGAAGGAAGAAGAGGAACGGCAAAGGCAAAAGAATGAAGTGACCCTTAGTATCCCGGTGGACCACCCTGTAAGAAAACTGTTTCAGAAATTTAAACAGCAGAAAGAATTAAGAAACCAGGGTTCTTCAAACACTGATCTGGAACGGAACCAGCTCCAAGTGGAGCACTGCGCTATGCACAATGGAGCAGTCCTTACTGGAACCAGCGTGGTGACTGTGTCCCAGATAACGCCTATTCAGACATCTCTGTCTTATGTCCGAACCAATGAGTCTATGAAACAGAACAATAGGGATGCTATGGAGCTGAAGCCAAATAGCAGCAGTGACACCAACAGCCTCAAAGTGACCAGTCCCGTTCGCCTTAAGAACGGAAATGGCAAAGGTTGGCTGAAATTGAAAAACAACATGCAGGTGCAAGAGGAAAAGAAAGAAGACTGGAATAATGTGACAAAAGCAGAGTCATTAGGTTTGCTTTCAGATGACCCCAAATGCACTGACCCAGAGACCAAGGTTTCTAAAAACTCATTGAGAAAAACAGATTCTTGTGACAGTGGGATAACTAAAAGTGACCTTCGTTTGGATAAAGCAGGGGAAACACGTAGTCCACTTGAACACAGTCCCTTGCAAGCTGATGCAAAACACCCTTTTTACCCTATCCCAGAGCAAGCCTTACAGACCACCCTCCAAGAGGTCAAACATGAGCTAAAAGATGACATTCAGTCACTCAGCTGCCGAATGACTGCTCTTGAACAGCAGGTTACAGAAATCCTAAAACTTTTAACAGAAAAAAATAAAGCACCCCCATCTCCTCCCAAAATCCCAACAAGTCCACTCCAAATTCCATGTCAAGATATATTTAGTGTATCCAGACCAGTGACACCAGAGTCTGAAAAAGAAGAGATCCATGTTTAAGAGGAACTGGGCATTAGTAGACACAATGTGTGTTTGTAATTCAACATACACACATAAATGTCATGGGCGTGACTTGAAAATCATAGTCATTTTATTAATTTTGATGTGTAAATATTGCATGTCCAGCTGGATTCTGGCCTGCCAAAAGAAGATCCATGAAATAGATAGAGCTTGTAAAATATGCAGTTGACTGCATGCATTCTTTACATTGACTTATAGTCTTCATTACACAACTTATTTGTATAATAAAGGCAAAGTTCGATTTAACTATCAGGGTCCAACCTGCCAATATCGCTATACCAGCTGTAGATCTCAGGCTTGTTCTTTCAGCTATTTAATGCATCTGCAGAATGCTGTAGGATTTAATAAAAAAAAAGCTTTAATATTCAGACATACATTCACTTTGTAAGAAACATTGAGCATTCTATTTTAGGTCGCATCATTGAGCATTCTATTTTAGGTCGCATCAAGGACAGAATAGTCCTCTTTTTAAATAAAGCAGCATTTTTAAAAATAATTTTTCAAATTTTTCCATCAACGTTTATAAAGTCAAATGATTACAACTTTGTATGTGTTAGCATTACATTTTAGCCGCACAATTTATTTTCTTCCCATAGGCTTTATTTGCTATCCAGGGAAAGGTAAAACAAATGTCTGAAGATGAGCAGACAACTGTGGCCAAGGCACTCATAGACTGTAGCAAAATGCAGGAGAGTTACTTGCAGCCAAGGAGTTACCTAAGCATGATACAGCAGCAATAGCTTTTTAGAAGCATCATTTTAGCCTCACTTGCTTCATTACTATTATATTATATGTGGATCTGTAGGGCATTGTTTGGTGGATCTTTTATCTGATAAGCTTGTGTGGTCGTTCTCTTATCTGATCAACTAAAAAATTATAATATATATGTCAATGTCTAAGACTGTTATGACTTGAGTCGGAGTGGACAACTTATTGACCCATGTATTGAACCAACACCATTGCCTGAACAATCAGTATCTGATGTAGTGTTCTCCCTTATAATTTGGCTTGAGTGGTCATATTGGAGCAAAGATTGGCTTGTTTGGTTGAAATTGTCTAAAGCCTCATTGTCCAGGGGTTCCTTATTGAATAGAAAGTGGCTCCAGATAGCAAAATCACAGTTTTTCCTTGCATAAACTGTAAAAGAGCTAAACTGATCCATAGGAGAGGGACACATATCATTCAGGTTGCAGACCCCTCAGCCCCTAATTGGACAGCCTTGCTCCAAACCTTTGGTCTTTTGGAATTACCTAACTACCTAAATCAGAGACGTGCAGAGAATCCATCTTGTGATACCATTTTTAGAGGATTAGCTGTGTTTAGTCCAGTATTCCTTGGTATCCGGCTTAAACAAATATAATGTTTAAAGTATTTTAGTGCTAGAGATTACACTTGTGAATTTTACATTGTACTCATTTCAGTTACCTTTAGAATAAAATGATCCACAGAAAATGGGATAATTATATCACTTTTGACTATACAAATGATGCTTCTAAAAACTGCTATTTTCATAGGGTCTAAGACTGTAAATGGACAGGAGACATTCAAGTTACCGAAATGTTTTCTAAACCCTAAAATAGTGCCTGGCTATACAATAATGATAACCAAACAAGTGGCCATTAGATATGCCCACTCCCTGTCGTGTAGGTTTGAGGCTATTATAAATTAAATCAGTAACAGAACTTTGTTAGTTATGTTAGTGCTCAGGATGTTTTCCAAGTTCAAATTTATTTTAATATTGAATTCATGGGTAATTTACCTGCCTCTGTAATACTGGTATAATACAGGTTATGGGACCCTCCTTCTGGAAACCAAAACATGTTGAATTGAATGTTCTAGTTTGTGCAGTTGCTGCCTTATTAACCCAATGACGAGGCCTACATTTGACAAGTTTTAAGATGACCAGTGGCCTGGGTATGAATCTGTCAGTTTTCATATTTCATATGGAAACTCTTATCATCACTACAGACAATTCAATGACTAGATTATGGAGAAAATTACTAATCGTTCCAGGTGCATTTAAGTATGAAAACACCTACTGTGTTGGGTATTGAGCTACCCCATGTCTGTATGTAGCAGAATAACACTGAAATGGCTGGTGTTCAGTTGTATGTCCATATGGCTCTCTACTAGACAATAATATATTAGTAAAATACATCTTATATTGATACAGAATCTAATCTATTAAGAAAATGAAGAAAATACCTGCACACAAATTATACTACAGGGTAACGGTCAGTACCTATTGGTATGTATTGGGGCCTGGAAATGAATGGCTGTTTCTGAATTTTGTTTTGATAGTTTTAAGATTCGAATGACTGCAAATGCAACAGGAAAAAAAAAGGGCCACAAATCCATAGCATAATCCAACAAGCTATCATGGTGAAGGTATTAAGGTACAGTAGCGGAATGGAAATTATAGTAAGAGAATGAATGCACTAAATAGGCAGACACGTTTCTTTCTAATGAATATAGAACACTGTTTGGGTTAGCAGAAATCAGCGAGAAACTGCACTGGAATCGCATGCACTTTAGGAAGAAATGATAATGCTTTGCACACAATAAACAGTTAGTTGCAGGTTGGCAATCCCAAGTGCCAGAGCCTTAGTATTCTTACCCTTTCATATACCCCTTTAGCTCATGGCAAAAGAGTAGTAGTTTCACCTTTTTTAAAAATGAGGTTCCGTGTTGACAATTTGTACTGTTTTACCATTTTTATGTATCATTTTTATCTGAAATAACAAGCAGAAAACTGATTTGCGTTTTCAGTAGTTTGATTTTTCAAACAAACGGAGCAATATGAAATAACCAAAATCCTGTTTTATAAGGAATTAAACCTGGATTTGCTAAACTACAGTACAAACATAGCTGTTGTGTTGATCCAGCTTTTGGGAGCTTCAGTAAATAGAATTTCACCATAAAAATATTGTAGCTTAGCTCTCTGATCATCTTTTACATCTTTATTTGAATTTTGCCCTATTGTTTGGTTAGCCATTTCGCGAAAAAGCAAAATATACAGCTAATGGTTAGGCGTATGGCTGGCAGTTATATATATTACATGTGTAACATTACTGTATATGCCTTGCATTATTACATTCATCTATTAACCACCCACATTTTACATCCCATCAACTCATCAGAATGAGATGCAAGTGTTAAAACGACTTTGCCCTTTTCCTTGTTTTTCTATGTATCCTAAACATATATATTCAAGAATCAAGATTGCATGCAAAATAATGTGTTGGGGATTTTGAAGGTACAGTGTTTTGTATATATGTCAGCTATTTAATGGCAGCACTCATACGCTACACTGAAACTGCAGTTATGTACGTTTACATACTGAAACATTTAGCTCTTTTCAGATGTGTGTACTATACTTCACTAGCGTCATACAGAAGGCAGTTGCCTTTTATACACCTGCGTTCTTTTAGCAAACCAAACTATTTGTCCTTTAAAATCAATGGGTACACTCTAATTAGTCTGCATAGCTTGGGGTTTTCAGTGGCGCAAAGTCATTATAATGTCTCAAAACCCAATTTAAACCCAAAAAAAAATGATGATTTTTATTTCAGAAGCAGGAGAGGGTTATAATATTAATAAGTCTTGCAATACATCTTTAAAAATGTCCTCTTGTATTGCGATCCATGCAATAATTACTGTGAAGGGTCTAAATTGTACATAATGATCTCCAGCAGGTGAAATGCATTAACTTTGTAGCACTAGAAAACTGGGTTCCCTATAATTGGGAAACATTTTAATGAACTATGCAAATATTCAATGACCTGTTAAGTTGCTTATATCACAGTCGCTAGGACCCACCCACCCGGATGCATTTCTTGGGGTAAATAATCCTTCCATGAACACAACGGATCAATACAAAGAAGTTTAGCAATGTCAGGATCTACTTTGGTTATAATAGCCAATCAAAGAAAATTTCAAATTGCATTATAAACAAAGATCAACAGATTTATGAAATAGTTGCAGTATTGTAGGCAAATAGAATGATAATGTAATATTTTAGCATTCTGTTTTTAAGCAAATTTGTATTAAATCATGACGCCCCCACAGATTTGATTAATCCCTTCATTCAATGCCAAATTTCCCAACCGACATCTATTGACCAGATTTAATGAGACTCTTTTTATCAAATTGAATCTGATCCTTTATGTAGTAAACATTGGAATTAAGCTCTAATGTGTTTATATTTCTCAGCCTGTTTTATTGCAGGTTGTTATGTTTGCAAGAAAGGTATTTATTAGCAATAATATGTTGTAATAACACACAGAAATCAGGTAACAGTAGGGCAGGTAATAACCCTGCTTCTGCATCTTTACTTAGCTTGAACCATCCTTTGCTTTTAGTTCAGTGATTTACTGGTAAGGCATAAGGGAAGAACTACACAAGTGCTTTACCTGCGATAATATTCGTTCTGATCCGCTAAGATGAATTGCAGGCGTCGGGTCATATGCGCCGAATCTAAGGTAAGTAATAGGAATGTCGGACATTGTCGCTGCATCAAACACAACATGACTGTTGGATGAAGACGCAACATGAAACGTTCACATCCGTCAGTCATTTTGGATGCACACTGTGACAACGTCTGACATTCCTATTAGTTACCTTAGATTCAGCGCATCTGACGTGACGCCTGTGCTTCCTTGCGTCGCGTTGAAATGGAAGGTATCGGATTTTCAAAATGCCAGTGTAGTTCTACAAAGTTCTGAAACTCACCAAACTTAGGGTTTCCGAGCATCTAAATCATTAAGCTGGAATGGTGGCTGATAAGTATTTCAGTCAGAAGGATGAAACACAACCATATGTTAAATGTCACTTACGCCAAGTAATATCATTGGTTAGAAAGATGACTGGTTTCACCAAATGAAATTTAAGGTCTGTATTATATTGCCTTTTGATGAGCAACCAAAATATTTAATTTCATAAATTAACATTTAAACATAAAAAACTATTGATGGGGTTCGCCTACTTTCTTATAAGACATTTGACTGGGCCTTTAAACAGGGTAAGCCACTTTGTCTCATCTTAAGCATCAACATGACTTTATAATGCTAGGACAGACACATTTTTAGCCACTCATTGCGACTTCTCTTTTCCCCTTCCCTCTCCTAATTTGAATATGCAAATTAGGAATCAAATTCGTTTTGGTATTTTGCAGAATCGTTCAGGAAGGATTCAGGGGTTCGGCCGAATCCCAAAATGGTGGATTCCCTAAAAAATATTAGCTACCAGTATGAGAAGAACAACAGATTCTTCTCAAATGGGACAAAAATTATTTAATTGGGTGATTTGCACTGGACAACACACACTATAAAAGAAATACCGTGTATATGTTTAAAAAAGCACACACTTAATACCTAAATGAATTTTTAAACAATGATTGCAGCCCTTTATTTAATTCAAACCATAGTGTTTAAATACATTGTTAACAGACTGCATTTTACAGAGAAAATCATTAGCAAAAATCTTAACAGGGCAAGGGTGCAAAGGTTCCAGATTAAAATAAATCCAGCCCTCTCTGCATTCTATTCACACCTTTCTCGTAAGCAGAAATTCCTTGGTGCAGACCTAGATACTGTGTTAACAGACATTAAGGGGGTTATTTACTAAACTCCGAATGCCAAAAAACTGAAAAATACGTTTTTTTTTTTAAATTAAAATTAGAATTTTTTGAAGAAAAAAAAACACATTTTCAGGGATTTATTACACCCCGAGGATGGAAAAAGTCAAAATCCGAAAATCCAGCATCTCAGACTGCCAAGGTTGCATATAAGTCAATGGGAAAAGTCCCAATAATTGTCTGATCTGCGCTGGGTTTCGTGCAATAAACAGAAAAAAGTTTTCAGGTGGAAAATCCGAAAAACTAGTAAGATTCGTATTTTTCACGATTTTTCAGGGTTTTTATCCGTAAACAAAATTTTCGGGAAATTGTATTAATAAATAAGGTGAAAAAACCCGGATTTGGTCAGTTTTTTTCAGAAAATATTGAGATAAATTTGGACTTTGATAAATAACCCCCAGAGGCTACTTGCTCTGACATCTTCCTTTATGCAAGAAAAATCATATCATTTCAATAAAAAAGTGATAGTATCCCTTTAATGTATGAGAACAGTATACCCCCTATCCCATTAAAAAAAGGCACCAATGAGTACACACAATTACATTTGAAATCTATATGCATCAAAACCTTACACAGAGCCAACAATGAATCTATTTATCAGCCCTGCTCATCTGAACATTTAGATTCAAACACATTTAGATTTACAAAAAATTTTTTTTAAAAATTTGTTTTTTAAAATGCTATTTTCTGAATCTTTAATGGTACAGTATGGAATTGGTTATCAGAAAACCCGTTGTCCAGATTCAACATTACGACAAATGTCTTTCTCGTAATGTTGTTGTTAAAACCTTTAGGCTCCATTTTAGTCCGATAATTTTTTTTTTTTAAATGATTTCTGTAATAATGAAACAGTACCTTGTATTTGATCCTTACTCAGATCTAATTGGAGGCAAAACGATCTTAATTTATATATTGGGTTTATTTGGCATTTAAATTGTTTTTTTGTAGACTTAAGGTATGCAGATCCAAATTCTGGGAATTTCTGGGAAACCCCAGGGAAAACAAGTTCCATACTTGTACTCAGTAAAATTGCATTTATCTATTTAGCGTAGACTATCATTCTTACTTGACCCGTTAACCCCAAATTTATTAGACTATATAAGCCACTGAATCTAAAACCTATCAAGGTAAAGAAGGTTTCCGAATTTTACAAATGTTCAGGATACGGGTGCATCCTGGTGAAAATACACATACTTACGGCAAAACTACACAGTTCGACTTTTCATACATTAGGAGACATGGGCCAAAGAATAAGTGAGCCAGGGGTTGTTATAACCATGTCTTCCAGTTGGATACAAAGAATTTCACAGAATAAGTATTTAGTAATGGAATTCTGCATTTCGTAATGCTTAAATGTAATACTGATACATTTGGCCAATTTGTACTCAAGCTGTGTACTCTGTAAGCTTTTTTTCATCCAGAGTTGTTACTTCGAATGTATTCACAATTGGATTTACTATGTAAAAGCATTTTGGCAACAACCAATTGCAATGTAGAATTTCCTACAGATGATAAATAATGAAGTGATATCAATATATTACCCAGTTCTGCTTGTTCAGCATTATGTTTTACTTTCAGACAGACATTCTGTTCTTTGTTCATATTTTTGATATTTTTAAGAATTTAAGCTTGAGTTGTAAAAAATGGATACACTGTAATATATTGTATTTAGTATTGTACAGCTTTAATAGTAAAGTACTTTGGGTATATAAATATATAAATTTATGCTATACAAATATGAATAACAAAATATTTATGATATGCAGAAGCTGTTTTTTGTTAAAAATGGAGAAATTATTTATGGAAATATTTTTACTTTGTAATGGCATAATATACAGTGTGCCCCCTACGTCTGGAAATGACAAATTCAACTGCTATTGGTTGTAATACTGAAACCATTGTCAACTCTAGTTTTGTTCAAAAGAGATCTATAAAGGAAAAAAGGTCATTGTACATTTCTGACAATAAGGATAATGGGTATTAGCACAATTAACTGTAATTTATCAGGGAGTGTGTTTTGTTTTGCCACACGTCCTTGTGTGGATATTTTTTCATTAATAGAAAATAATTAAAACAAAAATGCATTTTATTCAAAACGAGTGTTTGCAGTATTTTTTTATTGGCCATGTTTACTTTATTTCAAGAACAGTCATAATCAGAGCATTATTTTTGTGTTTGGGCAAATTAATTAAAGTCGTTTTCTATGCCGATTCCTTCTTAATATTCCTGAGTAAATTCCATGTGCAATACCCTAAAACACACGGCAGGATAAATGCAGCGGCAATGTCATATAAGGCACTCGGAACACTTTGAATGACTGATAAATGTAGAGCCAGAAAAGTGCCAGATTTATATGGAGTCGATTTGATACATAACAGAATACTGCATGAGAAAAAACCAGAACACACAACAAGATAAATATGGTCACAATAATTCCCTAGAACACACATCAAGTTAAATTGGGAGGCCCATTTATTAAAGGTCAATTTTTAAAGGTATTAGAGCTTTTTCGATTAAACTCCTTTTCTAAAACCACGAATACCATGACATTTATTAAAAGATTCGGAATATAAAACGATGAACGATTGCTAAATCCAGAAACCTCTAAAAATTCTAATTTTTCAGACAATCAGCGCAGCTCCCACAGCTGTTTTTACACTTAACAAACCTCAGATTTTTCGAATGTGAGAAATTTTAAAAGCCTATGAACGGAGAGAAATAGGAATCAGAATTTTAGTAAATTGCCCCCCATAGTGTCAGTATCATGTATTCTACCACTGTGGCAATTTTGTGTACAATAACTCAAAGTGGGAATTCAAAAAAGTGTCAGGAACTAAAAAATTCAACAGAGCATTTACTCGCCAATTTTGAAATCGTGTCGTTAAATGTGGGTGTGGTTTTTATGGCACCACTTTTCCCGACATTTTTATAGATCACTGGTTTTCATTATGAAAATTGTCGGCAAAACAAAACTCAATTGTTTTGCCGACAATTTTTCCGACATTCGGCTTTCCGAAATGGAAATGTCGATCAAATTGTCTTTTAAAAGTGCTCGGTAAAATGTCGTCTGTCCAATGAAACGATATGACATTTTAGAAAATTGACGGACTTACGAGACATTCAGAGGTGGTAACATCTGCCTTTGGGAATTTACCGTTCGTGCGACATTTTACAAATTTGTCAACTGCCACTTCTGGGTTACTTATTTTACAGACACTTTTGTGAATTCCCCCCAAAAAGGCATAGCAGGAAAAATGTAGGACCATCTTCATATATAATACCTCCAAATTCTGTATTATTGTAGCAAATTGACTCATTCATGAGCCTCCTCCAAGCCTCCATTAAAATCCACCCATGCACACCACTATAGAAATTAATACATGCCCCCAAAATATAGCGGAGTAGTGTTAAATCACCTAGATGGAGTCGTCATAACTTTGGTAAAGTTTGAATATAGGGAGCATTGTGCCACCCTATAACCTCAAAGAGAGTGTATGTTTCTGTAACTGGTTCAGTTCTGGTTCTGCTGAGACTTCAATTAACTTTACTTCTGAGTACATAGAGAAATGGGCTGCATTTCATTTAAAAAAAAAAAAAAAAGTCAAAAGGCAAAAGGTTTCCTGTTTTGTGATTTTTTTTCAGAAATGCTCATTACTACATAAAACTTATATTTATTTTAGTCTAACAATAAAAGAAAACTCCAGCTTTTACAGTAATGACACCCTCATTTCTCGTGTTTTAAATACTATGAAACATTTATATTTGCATTGAGAGCTCTATTTTTGAGTAAGACTATGGGGCACATTTATCAAGGGTCGAATATCGAGGGTTAATAACCCCTCAAATTCGACCCTCGAATTTAAATCCTTCTAATTCGAATATCGAATTAAAAGGATTTAGCGCAAATCCTTCGATCGATCGAAGTAAAAATCGATAAAATCCTTTGAATCGAACGATTTTTAGCGAACGATCGAAGGATTTTTCTTCAATCAAAAAAAGGTTAGAAAACTGACGGGGAAGGTCCCCATAGGCTAACATTGTACCTCGGTAGGTTTAAACTGCCGAAGTATGTAGTCAAAGTATTTTTTAAAGAGACAGTACTTTGACTATCGAATAGTCGAACGATTTTTAGTTTGAATCGTTCGAGTCGAAGGTTGTAATTGAAGGTCGTAGTAGGCTATTCGATGGTCGAAGTACCCAAAGGAATACTTCTAAATTCGAAGTTTTTTCATTCGAATCCTTCACTCAAGCTAAGTAAATGTGCCCCTATGTGTTATATCTGTGTTTTTCCTTTAACTATAATGAGAAGGATCTGCAGAGATATTCTTTGGGGTCTTCTCATCCAATTTTCCATTACCTTCAAGTCATTTCCTTATCTATCTTGAGGGAAGTTACTTATACAAGGATCAATACATTAATCAGTGTGAACGTATAGCTGGAGCTATCAACTGACATACTGTAGTGTATACTGACAGTGAGCTGATGTCTGATATGCAACTGCTACACCTTCCACTACCCACAAGCTAATGTGATTTTCTAAAATGCTCAAACTATGGTTTCTCTGGACATTGTTCTTTTCATCATAAAGAAAACCCTAGGCCTAATGTTCTGATGCAGACTTTCCTTTTCTCGGCTTCCTCTTTTATCACATTTGACCTACAATTATCAGGCGCCAGCTTTGCAGTATGGAAACAACCCAACCATGCTGTGCGTTAGTGGAGCACTGCAAATTGCTGACTCGGTTAAAGCCAATTAGAGCAGGTGAAATCTGTAAGCAACTCACAGTACAAGTGTGTTTTTGTTTTGCAGCCAGAAAATATACAAAAATAAGAAAAAAACAAAGACTATTGGTTAAAAATTTTTTTAAAAATCCATCATAGTTTTATGCATTTTTTTTTTTTGAAATTCAATACTGCTTTTATTGGTACAAAGACAAGCAGAAAGAAAAAGTAATGGCCTACAGTGATATTTGCAAGGTACAATGAGCAAGTACATAATATTGTTTTTTATGCGTCAACATACAGTGATTATAATACCAGCACTCCCCTTACTCCTAAGGAACGTATAGACTTGAATAAGAAATAGCTAGCGTAATTGTGCATTTTTTTTAATAGCAACAGTGCCCCTTTAATGTTATGTTATCATGCATACTAATTTGTTGTACACTGGAGAATAAGTAATGCTGTCACGGTGAACGGGAAAGGTACAGAAATTATGAAATACTATTTTTTTTTCAATCCACTTTAACCTGTAACATTCTTGGTAAATTGCAACAATGCATGGTTTGGATTGCCTGGTTATGAGAGTATTTAAGCTACATCAGCACTAGAGGTCCACACAGCACATTGGCCTCCACAGTCAAACACAATAAGCAACAATATGGGGGCCCATTTACTAACAATCGAATTTCGATTTTTTTCCATAGATCTCTAAAAATGTGTGGTTTTCCCATTTTTTTTAAAGCTCTAAAAATTCAAGATTTGTTAAGTGTAAAAAACACTAATACAAAATTTCAAGTAAAAGTTGACGAGGTTCTATAGAAGCCAATAGGCGCTGCTCTGATACTATTGGACAGTTTAAATCAACTTGGAGGTGCAGGATTCCATTATTCAGCATAATTTTCTGTTCGTACTTTTTTTTTATTCTGATCTTTTAATAAATGTCACAACATTTGCGGTTTTAGAAAAAAAAGTGAGTTTCGTTGTGATTTGAAAACCTCTAAAATCACTAAAATCCTACCTTTGATAAATAGGCCTCCACGGGTCAGATCTATCAACATTCAAATTCATATTTTTATATTGTGAGTAAAGTTATTTTGCAGCAAAAAATAGCAAATTTAAGTTTCTGCAACTTTAATATTTACGATTTTTTAAGCGCCAAAACCCCCCAAAAAATTCAACAACCTAATTTTAGAGCTGGAAATAGGGGTAGGCAGAAGAGGTATGTGCCTAGGCTGTGAAAGTAAGTACCTCTTCTGCCAACCCCCTTTCTGTCTGTCCTTAACTGTGGAGCAGGATGCAGATGGTATTTGTTGTGCCCACAGTGGGGGATTGAGAGCAGTAGATGGTGGCAGGAATGGGGGCTGAGATCGGGGAGAATGACGAGTGGGGTGTAGCTGATGAGATGGAGGGGCTCTACTGATGTCAGGGTGGATGACACTAGGGGGCTTGCCTAGGGCACCCTCCCCTGTTGGCTCAGCCCTGTCTAAAAGCTGGTGAGTATTTGTAGAAAGCCTGTAGAAATGGGAGTTGTTTTTTTTTAATTTGAAGCTATTTTTAAAAATTAAGATAGTCTTGTTCCTGTTGTTTACTTAACGAGAAAAAATCCTTATTAACCTTCCATATTTTTATGTATTCCAGAGTAAAGGAAGATCTTTGTGGTGGGCTATTGTTAAGGGGAACTCCAGCTTCCAAACCAAAAGAGGCCCACATAACACCGAAACCCCTAATATACCCATCACAGTTAACTGTTTCTAAAAAAAGTATGAATAAATACCATTTTCTATGCTGAAATCCAGCTGTTTAACAGTTCTTCTCTTTCTGCATCATTTGAAATCCTAGCAGGGAAGGAGGGACTAAACACTGATGTTACAAATTTTAACAACCTCTCCACAGCTTACAGACAACATGCAGGAACTACATAACCCACAATGCATTGCACCGGGATGTTCCTTTCCTTATTGAAATCACGCGTGCAGGGAATTGTTGGGTTTGGAGGATGCAGGCTGAGGACAGATGGCTATTGATACAAAGTAACGGTAGTCAGTCAGCTCAGCAAAGTAGTCAGACAGATCAGCTGGAGAGCAGGGGGTTAGGCTTAGGGAATTGTTCCAAACCATTAAAAATCATGAAAAATCAGCTTTTTTTTAAACTGATGTATATTGTAAAGTTGCTTGAAATTATGTTTACTTTTAAAAAAAAGAGTTGTTTTTTTTATTCTAAAATTCTAAAATAGAATAAGGTTAGAAATGCTGTATTTTGTATACTTAACCTAGAACTTGAACTTACGGCAGCACAAGCCTAATCAAACAAAAGATTTATGCTTTCAAAGTTGGCCACAGGGGGTCACCATCTTGTGACTTTGTTAAACATCTTTGCAAGACCAAGTCTGTGCACATGCTCAGTGTGGTCTGGGCTGCTTAGGGATCATCATAAATTATCAAACAGCACGAGGCAAATATATCTTCCAGAAGCCGATACAGCATCAGAATATACAGACTGCACTGGGTCCTGTGTTCTCATGTAATCTAATGTGGAGTTTATAGTTATGTATTGTTTGATACAAACTTTCTCCAACTCTGCAGAACCAATGGCTGCAGCAAAATAATCCTCCAAATAGAATCCCAGTTTATCTGTTTAAATCTGGCTCCATGATCTTTGTTGGTGTATGCAGAGAAGAGTCGATAGCGGAGCTCTCCCCACACCCTCCGTCTCACCTCGTCCACCGCAGCTATCACGGGATCTCGGTAACTTCAACCGAGTGCTTGAATTCACTTAAAAGATACTACCCGCTGGCAGCGCAGGTGGACATATCCACGGGAAGCGGTAGGGTTAATATCAATTTGCGGCTTTATTTAAACATACACAGTGGTACCACTGTGTATGTACATTGGACATTAAAAGACTTATGAAATAGTATAACCTCTCCTCTTTTTTTCTTAAAAGCTTGAAAAAAAAAACATTTACAACCCAATTTCTCCAAAGCTTAAATAATTCCTTATCAGAAAGGTGGGTCTTATGGAGCATGGCTACATCAACGACCATTTTTTAGAGAACTTTTTTCCTCTTAATACAAGAGTTTAACCCATTTGCATTCCAAGATTACATTTTTAAATTATTCATTATTATTATTATTATTATTAACATGTATTTATATAGCGCCAACATATTGCGTAGCACTAAGAATAAAAGAGAAGAATCTCAATAATGCAGGAATCCAACTCAATAAATAATAAGGATGTTATCTTGCCATACAGAGAGATAATGCAACTTGAATAAGAAAAAACAAATAGATAAGACAAAAATAGAAATATAAAATCCTGAAATAAAATGAACATTCCGAATGTTGGGATAGTAAATTAAGCTATTTAAGTTTAGATTTAAAAATATTAGCATCTAATGGTAAACTTAAACGTGCAGTAAATAGAAATGAAGTCAAAACAGGCAAATTAAGTTACAGTCAGGTACATAACATCACATACAGTATCACTCTATAAATGAAGTCAAAATCAGTGTTGATGAGGATCAGGCAGAAAATTAGTCCAGCGTCCAAAGCAACTAATGAACAAAAGCTTAAATAAATATGGAGAAAGTAACTCCAAAAATTAGGGCATTAAATGTGTTGCCTTAGGTCAATGTTTTGCAGAAAATTGGAATTTTCACCTAATCTTTTTCCTAATCTTTTTTTCCCAACATAAACTGGTAGACTGCAATTACAGTTAGGTAAAAACTCCAGGCCTAGCTAGCAGAAAGATTGCAAGAGAGAAACAGTCCAGTCATTGAGAGCGCTCTCTCCTGTCTCCCTCCCCTAAACTCCAGGGCTCTCTCCCACCTACCTCCCCTTTGGCGCTCTGCGCAGGCGTGCGCACACTCAGTTTGTGGGCATGCACGCTGGGGGGGAGCTTGGTGGCGGCCGTGTCACCCGGTCAGCTTGGCCAGGCATTGATTAGATGTGCAAAATTTGACAAGATGACAAAGTCCATCAAGTTCTACCCCTCCAAATGAAAACCCAGCATCCATCCATACCGTCACATAAATTCTATATACCCATACCTATACTAACTATAGAGTTTAGTATCACAATAGCCTTTGATATTATGTCTGTCCAAAAAATCATCCAAGCCATTCTTAAAGGCATTAACTGAATCAGCCATCACAACATCACCCGGCAGTGCATTCCACAACCTCACTGTCCTGACTGTGAAGAACCCCCTACGTTGCTTCAAATGAAAGTTCTTTTCTTCTAGTCTAAAGAGGTGGCCTCTGGTACGGTGATCCACTTTATGGGTAAAAAGGTCCCCTGCTATTTGTCTATAATGTTCTCTAATGTACTTGTAAAGTATAATCATGTCCCCTCGCAAGCGCCTATTTTCCAGAGAAAACAACCCCAACCTTGACAGTCTACCCTCATAATTTAAGTCTTCCATCCCTCTAACCAATTTAGTTGCACTTAGTCTCTGCACTCTCTCCAGCTCATTTATATCCCTCTTAAGGACTGGAGTCCAAAACTGCACTGCATACTCCAGATGAGGCCTCACCAGGGACCTATAAAGTTTTCATCCCTTGAGTTAATGCCCGTTTTTATGCAAGACAGAATTTTATTTGCTTTAGTAGCCACAGAATGGCACTGCCCGTAATTAGACAACTTGTTATTTACAAAAACCATTAATCATAAAAACACTGTATTGCTTAACCCATGCAGTGGCAGGCAAATGCAGCAAAACATTTCATGCTGTGGAAGTATCTTATCCGCATAACCTTCTCTCATAGGCAGTTTCATTACTTCTGGGCCTTAAGTGAGTGCAGTGAGCAAAGTGCAATTTCAAGCACAATAGCTATGTTTTTTTGCCCACAATGCAGCATTTTCCCCAGAATTCCAGCATTACTATGGGCACAAAGGGGATAAATACTTCCCATAAGAATGACTAGAAAGTGGGTGAGTTTTTCTGTGGTGAGCTCTAATCTTGCTTTTTGATAAATCTGCCCCTTAGTGTATACAAACATGGAGATACACTTCTCTGACATGCAACAGCTCACTCCTGTACAAATAATAGCATCAATAAAGTTCTGCACTCTCCAGGCCTGACGAAAAATAATTTCTTTTATAAGCTACATTTCTTAGGCAAAGTAAAACCACCCCAGTGAAAATGTCACCAGTAGTGATGAGTGAAACTAACCAAAAAACGTTTTCTTTCCCAGTGAAATGAAATGCATGGAGAAATTGTAATAATGCCATTGGCGTTTTTACCCTTTTGCCGAAACAAAATGCACAGCAAAATTCAAGTGCAGACAAAATATTTGCTACTGGTGAATGCACAAATTTCACTGCAAAACTGTACCAAGCTATGATTGCTTTAAGAATTCAACCTGCAGCTACCTGATAAAGCTAATCACTGATTGGTTGCCATGGGTTGCTGCCCAGGAGCAAATTTTATAAATAAAGTTTATAAATGAGCCCCAACTTTGTGATTCCCACGTTATTATTGGCATTGGGTGCATTATTGGGTATTCTGTTGGCATCATTTTCACTGGGAGTGGACACAATAAGGAATAGTTTCACATAACCAGAAGACAGGACTGTATTTAGGTCCAGTGCCACCCTAGGCACCATACCTTACAGCCGACAATGTGCAGAGGCCTATGCAGATGTGTTTCATCTATTTCTGCCTTACCTAGAGATCGCCGACGGGGGTCCAGAAGGGGCTGCATCGCTAAAATTGAGCTCTCTATGATAGAAAAGCAGAATTTCCGGTTTAATAACTGTAAATTTGGCTCTTAAAGCTACCAGGATCAGCTTTTCCCACCCCTGGTAACTTCTGGGGAGCTGCTGCCTGAGGCAAGGTACTTTATCATGGCAGAAACGCCCCAGGGCCTATGCCCCTCACCCCAAAAAAATGATATAGGCAACCGAGGGCTGACCACAAAAGCTGTTGCCCCAGGCACAGGGTGCCTACATATAAATACACCCCTACGTAAGTTTATGGTGAAGAGATGTCATGAAAATATGCATTTTTTCTCTCTCCTTTTTGGACTGCATCTTTTGCATGTTAAAGGAGAATTCAACCCTTAATTAAAAAAAACCTTTCCCCCCCCTACCCTACATAGACCCCCCTCCCTGCTCCCCCCAGCCTAAGTGTTACCCCTGGTAAATGCCACTAACTCTTTATTTACCCCTCGTTGCAGATTCAGGGCATCAGAGTTCACAAGCATCATCTTCTTCTCTTTGGTATCTTCAGAATGAGAGTGATGTATCGGCGCATGCGCAGTTGGAGCAATCTTCAATTTTGTGACAAGTGTGCATGTGTCTAAAGTCACGGAAATTGCCAAAGGGAAGGGAGAAGATTACCGAAGTGCTGGAAGATGGTGCCTGTGACCTGTGATGCCCTGAATCTGCACCAAGGGGTTAGGGGCATTTAGAATAGGTAGCAGCTAGGCTGGGGTGGGAGCAGGGAGGGGTCTATGTAGGGTAGTGGGGGTAGGGGATTTTTTTCATTAAAGGTTTAGTTCTCCTTTAAGTGTGGAGGCTTGCAGTTAAACTACTTTCTCTAGAGCCTTCATTACATGTAGAGCAATTAGCAGCTCTGGGTTTTGTGTTTTAGCATTTATTTAATTCACAAAATCCCACACATGTAACTGGGAGAGTTGATAACTGTGAGAAAACAGAGAATTCCTAGCGTTACCACACACAGCGCAAGCACCGCTTCCTAATGAGGCCACAGAAAGGACTAATGTCTGAATTTAGTTTGCGGTGGGTGGGTGGTTGTGCATGTGATTTTTTTCCCAGTAAAATAAATAAATAAATCTCACGTTAAAGGTGTCTCGGTGTGAATGCCTACTTTATCATTCCTCTTGTAACCATGGAAACCATTTAAGCAATCTGAAAAGTCATGTACCAAAAGATCTGTACAGTGTCAGCGGGTAAGCGTTAAAAATGGTGAGCGGATGAATACAGAAGAAAAGAAAGTTTCCACTTTTAGGCTTTTTTCTGCCTGTGATTGTGCAGCAACATTTGTTTACTGGGATATGGCTAATCTGCATGTGGACTGCGATAAAAATAGCACCAACGAGGTGCAAGAAGCCTCACGCATACTGAATTTCTTGTTTAAACCAGGCTTTTAACATATGGGTTCCCATTAGGAGTATTTACAGGTATAAATGCAATTGCGCAAAAATGCTGTTCATTATTGCAATGTATTCTTAGGCTTAATTCTAAAAATGTGGCAGTTTGGTGAGAATGTTTATATATATATATATATATATATATATATATATATATATATATATATATATATATATATATATATATATATATATATATATATATATATATATATATATATTGTGCTTGCAAAAGAGTGTGTATTGTGTTGTACAGGTATGGGATCAGTCATCCAGAATACTTTAGACCTAGAGTATTCCGGATAAGAGGTCTTTCTGTAACTTAGATCTTTGCATGTTAAGTCTGTTAAAAATAATGTAAACATTGAATAAACCCAATTCGCTGGTTTTGCTTCCAATGAGCAACTTATATCTTAGTTTGGATCAAATACAAGGTACTGTACTGTTTCATTATTACAGAGAAAAAGATTGTTTTTATTATTTTCTTATAATGGAGTCTATGGGAGCTTTCTGGATAACTGGTTTCTGAATAAGAGATCCCATACTTGTACTTGTACTTTGAAAACAAATCCACTGTTGCATGGAAAAACAATACTCTTTTAAATGTGTAATAAACCACCTCATCTTACTGTAGGTATAACATTAAATAGGATAACCTGACAACAGTATTTACTGTATGTATAGACAGATGGAAGTTTCATTTTAGTACTAGAACTATACTTCCAAAGTATTTATATATATATATAACCTGTTCCAGATAACGGATCCTTACGTAATTTGGAACTAATTCATACCTTAAGTCTACTAGAAAATCATGTAAACATTAAATAAACCCAATAGGCTGGTTTTGCTTCCAGTAAGGATTAATTATATCTTAGTTTGGATCAAGTACAAGGTCCTGTTTTATTATTACAGAGAAAAAGGAAATTATTTTTTAAAAATGTGGATTCTTTGGATAAAACGGAGTCTATGTGAGATGGCCTTTCTGTAATTCAGAGCTTTCTGGATAATGGGTTTCCAGATAACTGATCCCTTATCTATAAAGGTATAGGGATCTATTACCTTTGCATAGTTTGGATGTTCACACCTTAAGTCTGCTAAAATAATTTAAACATATAGAGGCCCATTTATCAAAGGTTAAATTTCAAATTCATGTGAATTTTTTTTAATTCAAATATACTCACAATTCGACTTTGAGGTTATTTAAAATAAAATTAGAATGTCTAATATTCAATTGAATGGTTCCGATCTGAAAATTAGAATCGTATTCGATTCGTACAAAACTAGTTTTTCTCCTTAGAAGAGAAAGGCTATTAACATTTCCAAATGGCTCAACAGACCTCTGCCATTGACTTGTAGATGAACTCGGCAGGTATTTGGTGGTGAATATTAGAATCAGGGCTGTTTCCATGGTTGAGGTGTGAAATCTCACATTCGAATTTACATTCGAATAGGGGGATTAAAATTTGAATGTTTGAGTTTTGACACTTGAAAATTCGAATCTGCTCCTAAATAAACCCAATAGAATTGTTTTGCCACCAATATGGATTCATATGGCTTTGCTACTATAAAGTCCAAGATGCTGTTTTATTATTACAGAGAAGGGGGGGAATCATTTTTAAAAATCAGAATCTAATTAGAATACACTCAATGAGAGATGGCCGTCCTGTAATTCTGAGCTTTCAGGAAACAGGATTTCGTCTTAATTTAATGGCAAAACATATTTGAGTTCTGACTTCTGAAAGGTGGCCATTGCTAGTGCAATGAGTGCTATAGCAGAAACCCAGAACTTTAGCTCTTAAATGAGAATTCAACCTTAAAGTTAAAAAAAACCCTACCCCCTACCCTTCATAGACCCCCCCCCAGCCTAGCTGCTACCCCAGGCAAATACCCCTAACTCTTTACTTACCCCTCTGTGCAGATTCTGTCCAGCAGAGTTCCTCGCCGCCATCTTCTTTTCTTCAGTAATCATCGTATAGAGACCGACGTGGCGGCGCATGCGCAGTTGGAGCAATTTTCTGTTTTGCGACAACTGAGCATGCACCGAAACTCACGAAAACTGTTGAAGCTCTGGTCTCATTCCAAAGATTACCGAAGCGGCTGAAGATGGCGCCCGTGAACTCCTCTGGACAGAATCTGCACCGAGGGATATTATTATTATTAACATGTATTTATATAGCGCCAACATATTGCGTAGCACTGTAAAGTAAATGTGATTATACAACTACATCACATGAATTACATATATAGAATATATGGAGTAACAGACATCACAATCAATACAGGTACAAAAAGGTGAGGAAGGCCCTATGCATAGGCATACAGTCTAAAGGGAAGGGAGTAATACACAAGGTGTGGGAGTGGGCAAGATCGAATTAAGTGGGTGAGAAATGTGGTATTGTATGCGGTGTTGCGTTTGGTAGTTAAGTTAAGAGTGAGGGTAGGCTTCTCGAAAGAAGTGCGTTTTCAGAGATTTTTTGAAAGCAGAAAGGTTGGGAGAAAGTCGGACAGACCGTGGGAGAGCGTTCCAGAGGAGGGGTGCAGCCCTTGCAAAGTCTTGAATGCGAGCATGTGAGGAGGTAATGAGAGAAGAGTTGAGTAGCAGGTCAGTAGAGGACCGTAGTAAGCGAGTGGGTGAGTATATAGAGATGAGTTCAGAGATGTAGGGAGGGGCAGAGTTATGAAGTGCTTTGAAAGTCAGTGTCATTAATTTGAATCTGATTCTGAAAGGTAACGGAAGCCAGTGCAGGGATTGACAGAATGGCGAGGCAGAGGAGGAGCGGTTGCTGAGGTGTATGAGCCTCGCAGCAGTGTTCAGTATGGACTGGAGAGGTGACAGTCTCTGGAGGGGGAGGCCAATTAAGAGAGAGTTACAGTAGTCTAGACGCGATATGATGAGAGAGTGAATAAGAATTTTGGCAGCGTCTTGGGTGATAAATGATCGTATTTTGGATATGTTCCTTAGGTGGAAGTGACATGATTTAATAAGTGACTGGATATGAGGAGTGAATGACAGGGCAGAATCTAGGATAACCCCAAGGCACCGGGCCTGGGGAGAGGGGGTGATAGTGGAATTGTTAACTATGATGGATACTTCGGGGATGCTACTGGTGTTAGTTGGAGGAAAGAGAACCATTTCAGTTTTAGAGAGGTTTAATTTAAGGTAGCGTTGCGACATCCAGGTAGAGATAGCGGACAGGCAGGAGGAGACGCGAGTTAGGAGTTCTGGGTTGAGATCAGGAGATGAGAGATAGATCTGAGTATCGTCAGCATAGAGGTGGTAGTGGAAACCATACGAATTTATTAATTTGCCAAGGGAGGAAGTATAGAGGGAGAATAGTAATGGTCCCAGGACAGAGCCTTGAGGAACTCCAACAGAAAGAGGTAGGGGAGAAGATGATACTCCATTGTAGGAGACACTGAAGGAACGATTGGTGATGTAAGAAGAGAACCAGGACAGGGCTGTGTCACGACGGCCAAGCGATTGGAGGGACTGGAGGAGGAGAGGGTGATCTACAGTGTCAAATGCAGCTGAGAGATCAAGCAGTATTAGTAGTGAGAAATGATTGTTGGCTTTTGCGGTTAAAAGGTCATTAGTTAGTCAAGTCAGGGCTGTTTCTGTGGAGTGTTGTGGCTTAAAACCAGATTGTAGGGGGTCCAGCAGGTTATTGTCAGAGAGGAATGAGGTTAGTCGGTTGTAGACTAGGCGCTCAAGTGGTTTAGAGATGAAAGGTAGCAGAGAGATAGGTCGGAGGTTGTCAAGATTGGAGGGATCAAGAGAGGGTTTTTTCAGAATGGTGGTGACAAGAGCATGTTTTAGTTGAGAAGGAAACAGTCCAGTTGAGAGTGAAAGATTAAATAGGTGACTTAAGGCTTTGATTAGACAAGGATTGGTATTGCGGAGAAGTTTTGAGGGAATTGGATCAAGCGGGCAGGTGGTAAGGTGAGAAGAGGCCAGAAGCTTTGAGACTTCCTCATCAGTGACAGGGGTGAAGGAGCACAGGAGAGACTGGGGAGTGTGGAGGGAGGGTGGTGGAAGTCTAGGGGGGTTGAGTAGTGTAATGTCCCTTCTGATAGTGTCAATTTTGTTTTTGAAGTGCTCAGCAATATCTTGAGCAGAGACAGATGTGCATGGAGGGGGTGGAGAAGGGGAAAGGAGAGTGTTAAAGGTGGAGAAAAGTTGTGCTGATTTTTTAGAAAGGGAGTTAATGAGTGAAGTAAAGTATGTTTGTTTGGCTTGGAAGAGGCTGGTGTTAAAGGAGCGCCGGGCAGATTTGTAGCTCCAAAAGTCTGATTCTGAACGGGATTTGCGCCAGCGACGCTCAAGTGCACGTGAGTGTCTTTGGAGCGCTTTTGTATGAGCAGTATGCCAAGGTTGAAGTGGTTTGGGTCTAGAACGTTTAGTTTTTATAGGAGCAAGCTCATTTAGGGCAGTGGTGAGAGTACTATAGTAGACAGAGGTAGCCACATTAGGACATGAGATGGCTGAGATATTAGAGTGAAGAGATTCAAAGGTAGAAGAGAGATGTGACACGTCTACAGCTTGCAAGTCACGGTAAGTACGTGTTTGGGGAATGGCAGGGGGTGAGGAGGGAGTTAGTGAGAGTTGAAATGTGAACAGAGTCTGGTAAATATGAGATCCAGAGCATTACCATTGGAGTGAGAGGGGGAGTCTGAGCACAAAGATAAGCCTAGGGAGGAGGTTAGTGAAAGAAGTTTAGAGACAGAAGAGTTGTTAATGTTGTTAACGAGTATATTAAAGTCACCTAATATGATGGATGGGATGTTAGATGAAAGAAAGTAAGGAAGCCAGGCAGCAAAGTTGTCCAGAAATTGTGCAGTTGGTCCTGGTGGTCGATATATAACAGCAATGCAGAGTGAAACAGGAGAAAAGAGCCTAATGCAGTGAGCCTCAAATGAGGAGAATGATAAAGAGGGAACAGGTGGAAGAACTTTAAAAGTACAGCGGGGAGAGAGAAGTAAACCTACCCCACCTCCAGGTCTGTTACCAGGTCTGGGAGTATGAGTAAGGTGTAGGCCCCCATAGGACAGGACAGCAGGTGAGGCAGTGTCAGTAGGAGAGAGTAAGTGCAAGTAGGTTAAAGGAATTAACCTAACCTAAGTAAAGACTTAGGGGCATTTGCCCAGTGTAGCAGCTAGGCTGGGGGGAAGGGGGTCTATGTAGGGTGGGGGTTGGGTTTTTTTAACTTTAGGGTTCAGTTCTCCTTTAGAGTTAAATGAGGAGGTTTTATGTTGCCCCATGTAACTGCCCACTCACTGCCGCCTGAGGAAAGGTTCTCACCTATGATTAAGTGCCTACTGGCATGAAATGGGCAAGGCTATGTACAGTATTTATCTACTTTGTGGCCTAAATAAAGTTCTCAGTTCTTTTACAAGCCTGTTTGTGGGATCTGTGAGTGCCTGACATTTCTCCTTTGGATGGTTCTCACCTTGCCCCATGGCAGGAGTGGCCCTGGATGAATGTGTAAGGTTTACGTAGGCTTTTTGAGCACAGACACTACTTGGAAAAAAATGGAGATGTATCTAACCTCTTTGATAAATGTCTGCCATAGGTTGTTGGCTATGTTTTTATGAATGGATATTATTAATCAGTTTATCATTTCACACTTTTTCTTATGTTCCTTATTTATCTTCTATTTTTAATCCTTGGCTCTTTGCCATAAAAAAATCCATATGGCATTTTATTCTGGTTTCCTTTTATAGAAAAATATTCTTAAAAAGCATGCTGTTGCGCTTCATGGATGATTATTGCCATGGTGACAAGCCAAGAGTCTGTTAAATGAAATAAGCAAATGAAGGAACTTGGGTCACCTCAACGTTGGCAGAAACTTTATATAAACATAACTACAAGCTGTATTGAAAGGTACCATAGCATTATGGCTTTGCACAAAGCACATCTGATGGAACAGGGAAAATATATATTGGACTGAATTGAATTTATGCCCTAATCCTGGAAAAGGGGCAGCGCTAGAGGCACTATACAACCCATGCTTTTTGCTTTTGTGCTTCATACAGGTATGGGACCTGTCATCCAGAATGCTCAGGACCTGGGATTTTTTGGATAAGGGATCTTGCCGTAATTGGGATTGCCATACCTTACTTCTACTTGAAACATACATTTTTTGTGGATGGGCAAGAGATGAGAGATGCGGCCCTGTGCATTGTATTTAGTAGCATTTAGTGTACACTGTGACTGAAGCTCTGAAAGTCTGGATTAGGGTAAATGTATGTGTTTGGGATCATTTAAAGAGAGTGATTGGGAGAAAGTTGAATGAAACATGGAAGAGAATGCGAGAGAAAGGGTTCACCCCCAGAAAATAGCACTATTAGACAGCAATCAGGAAGCACCATATAGTACAAACTCAATCATTTAAAAAAGGAATATCTTGCTTCTCATTCATTGTCAGGGCAGATCTTGGACCACTACCCTCCTCCCTGCTGGCCAGAATCTGTGAAGCCAAGTAGAAGAGAGGAGGTATGTGGCCGGGTGTTAGGGGTGAGGGTGGTAGTCCCTTAACGTAGTGGCTTCAGTCCACCCTGAACACTCCAGTCCAACACTTTTAATTGCTATCGAGGATATATATATATATATATATATGTAGAAAAATGTTCAGTGTGAATGCAATAAGCAGAAGCAGTCATTTTGGGGTTAACAAGCGAGAGATCCAGGTGCACAGACCCCAAACCTTTAGCTCAGGAAGGCAATATAGCAGATAATAAATAGTGATGGGCTGGCACAAACCGGATCACATTCCAAAAATAGATGCAGTAAAAAAGTATTTTTATTAGAGCAAAAACATCACAATAAAGGCCATACGCATTTCGTGCCATAGGGGCACTTAGTCATAGGCTAGGCACGAAAAGCGTAAGGCCTTTGTTGTGATGTTTTTGCTCTAATAAAAATACTTTTTTACTGCATCTATTTTTGGAGTGTGATCCGGTTTGTGCCAGCCCATCACTATTTATTAACTGTTAATTGCTGCCTTATTGAATTACATCTTATATAAGAAACATTTTCCCATTACAAGCCTTTTACTACTGCTATATTTTAATTACCTTATGTAACGAGGCAGCTATTGCCTAGTCCTTATCTATCTACACACAGTTCATGACTGCAGAGATTTTGTTCCACAAAAGGGGAGTACTAAAACGTGAAATTTCATAGTGACACCTGCATAACTCCAGCCAGCAAGAAACATGGAAGATTCTGAAATGCTTACAGTCTTTTGTACAGATGTTTGTCCCCCCACTACTCATGAATCAATTTGAACTGAAATAGTTAAATGTGACAGCATAGCAGCATTATATATATAAAATGAGGGTGGCTTTTTATTAACCCATGTCACTCTGTGCGGCGGATCATTTCCATTAGGTCGGTGACAGTTGCGCTGCCTCTGTTTCCCTGCTCTGACAGGTAATTAGTCTCAAGGGAATATAAAAATGAGAACTGTGTGGTTTCTATAGTAATGCATCAAATATAGCCAGGTGATGTTCCCGTGGATAACCTTAGCTTGACATCCACATAAACCTCAACTCGCAGGCTCCGTTTCGTGTTCATATGCTTTCTGGGCTCATTCAATTCAGGCTGAATACAAGTGGGTCACTAAGAAGCTAATATACAGTAATAATATCTCAGGCAGCCTATTCCCTGCTAATTGCAGGTGGGAAAAAAAAGCATTTTCTACAAACGAATACAGCAAGCAGGCAGTCTATCCCTTGCAAATGCTGCTCCTTGCTACTAGCACTAATGCAGAACAAGACATTCACTTTAACTGCAACATGTAAAATTCATTTTGCTCTAACTACACAGCTTTCTTACAAGAATGAGAGGAATGTTATTGGGATTTTAAAATCATATTTTTTTCCAACTACTTTTTTCAGGGCACACATGCTAATTGTCATTTTTTGATGACAGTGTGTAAGGGTAGGATAAATGATATTTTTTATATATATATATATATATATATATATATATATATATATATATATATATATATATATATATATATATATATATATCCAGTCTTGGAGTTACTGTGGGTGCTGGGCCAAAGCTTTAGCATACAGTGATTAGATAGGGACCCGCACTCCAATTTTGCCTGAAGAAAAGGTTTTTATTTCAACTTGTGCATCCAACGTTTCGGCCCATGCTTGGGCCGAAACATTGGATGCACAAGTTGAAATAAAAACCTTTACTTTATATATATATATATATATATATATATATATATATATATATATATATATATATATTTGCAGAAGAAAGCGACACTCACAGGAAGTTTTTGATGCAAAATATTCGTGTATTTATTCCACTCAACGTTTCGATCCCTCACAGGGATCTTCGTCAGGAGAAGATCCCTGTGAGGGATCGAAACGTTGAGTGGAATAAATACACGAATATTTTGCATCAAAAACTTCCTGTGAGTGTCGCTTTCTTCTGCAAATATCCATTTACTTTGGCTGGCACCCAGGTCTTGACGCAGTTAACGGAGTGCACCTTTGGATCTCGTATATATATATATATATATAATTTGCTGATGTTATATAAGGAGAAGGCAGAGAGCCTGAGGTAGGCCACCTCAAAGAGGCTGGGTCACACTGGCCCAGCGGAACATCGGTGGGGAAAAATCGGATGGGCCCTGTCACCCACCTGAGACTAAAGATGCTGTGGCCTCCCCCAATTGTGTCCACAAAGGGAAATACCTGAATGGAGCGGGGGGGGGCTGGCGAGTGTGTGGGGCCCTAAGATAGCAGCCTCAGACCCAAAGTCTGATGCTGCAGAAAGAGGTATCCAGTAGAATTGGATAGGGTAGATGGTAGTATGGTAGTAGAGTAGATTTATTGGAGCCCACTGCAGGTTGTGAGAGTAAGTGGCTAGTGATGGGCGAATTTGGGGCGTTTCGCTTCACCGAAAAATTTGCGTCAGTTTTTTGGATGCCTGCGCACATTTTCGCTGGTGAATTTTTGCAGCGGTTTCACAAATTTATTTGCGGGCAGCAAATCACGGGAATTCGCCGCAAATTCGGGCATGGCGAATAAATTCGCCCATCACTACTAGTGACAGGTTAATTAGACAAGCAGCTGAAACTCCAATAAGGAGAGAGGAAGGGGCTAGTGTCAGGTAGTACCTTGTCCAATTAGCGGCCCAGTAGAGGACGGACTAGGTTAATTAGTGCTTAGTGTCTTAAATGCAAGGCTGACCGCTCTGCTGAAAGTTTGTAAGAAGACACAATGTCCCTGGCAGGAAGGTAGGAGCAGGAAAGTAGGCAGCAGGCAGGGGCCCAGTGGGCTGGAGAATCTTAACTGTTCTAGTTTGTTGTTGGAAGAATTAATGTGAAAAGTGTTTACACGGAACTGTGCTGATGTCTGTTAATAAACTGTTCCTGAGTTCAACGGTAGTGTTGAGTAAAGCTCAAGTTATTCATATGTAGAGTGGGTATTGCATGTTTCCTGGAACTGAGACTGTGTTATGTTACTCAGCTAAGTATCCCAGGAAGCCACGGGACATTACACCTACTACTATTCCATAAGCCATGCTGTCAACAAAGGTTTATTAAGCACATTATCTGGGTCTATAAAGCTCCTTACAGATACAATAGAAATTAATTGACATATGGAAAACTACATATTTAATGTTTGATTTATTTCTGTGCTATTGTAACATAACTAATTATGGTTCATTTAAAACGCCTGCAATGCGTCAAAACATGTCAATAAACTCTGAATTGTTTGGTAAATGAGATGTCAGATGCATCTCAATATTTCTGTTAATATGCCATCATAATCATGTAGGAGCAATGAAGCTTTACTTCTGTTCATAACATAGCAAAAACAGTCACCTGTTTAATAGCAAATATCTTATTGATTGCTATTGGTTACTGCTCCTGGGCAAACATAGTGCCTTTTATTACATACAGAGGTACGAGGTTTAACAGAGACAGAACAGTTTTCAACTCCCTGCTAATATGCAAGTGTTTTTACCAACAACAAAATCGGTTATGCTAAAAAGGAAAAGATTACCCCCAACATCAATTTGTACTTCAATCAGGTAATGCCATCATTGGTGTAATGATAATAATGAATAATCTGATCATCTTCATCATTGATCAGTGAAAAGAAGCCAAATGACTTGTGATGAATAAAGGCAATTGATATTTTCCTATCAAGAAAATGACATCATTCTTTATATTTTGTGGTTGCACGTGGAAAAAAAACTAACTTGTAGAATTGTCCAAAGTTAACAGACAGAACTTTGGCTATTTTTACAATAATTAATCAGAAATATTTCCTTACTAGGGCACCAGATGGAATGCAAAGAGGGAGGGGAAGTATGTGTACATATATATATATATATATATATATATATATATATATATATATATATATATATATATATATATATATATATATATATATATATATAAATACACAAAAGCTATGAATATCTTGTAAATTATATCCTTATAAATAACCTCGGAGTTCCATGACCTGTATAGATGCACTCGGCCTTCAGCCTCGTGTTTTTATATGGTCATGAAACTCCTCAATGACTTATAATATCCTTATATTTTACAAGAGGAGGTACTCTATTCACAAGAGCCATGAATATCCTGTGAATTATATCTTCATAAATGGTGCTTAGTGATGTCATTGGTTATAATTGCTGCTTAGTGATGTCAATCACATGACTTACTGAAACTTGTGGGTTATAATAAATTATACTTTTTTTTTTTTGGCAGGGGGGCCCTTCACAGTCTTGTTTCCTTTCTGTCCAAAAAAACATTTTGACACCAGTCAGTCAAACAGTGGCTACAGGGATTCACTAACAAATCACTAGGACTAGGCTAGGACAACAGCTCTTGGTTATCTTTCTGTAGTAAACAAAAGACACTGGTCGTCACACGCAACACAATAACATTTAATACACTACAGACACTGTGCCCCACCCAGAACCTGTTTCACCTGTTTCATAATTTCAAGAAATATTTATCCCACTATCTGAGTAGGGGAGTTTGCTCTAGATTATGATCTAGATCAAGAAAATGGGAGGGATCATTAGTTTGTTCTGCTAGATCCCTATGTACAGGTGGAGTTAGCCTGTTTAGTTTGTGAAGTTTGATTTTTGATACCCAAGAAATGAGCTTTCACAGGGACTGCTCAGTGGAATCTCACGTAGGACTTCGGAAATGCCTAAACAAAGCTAACTATTAAGTGTTATAACTGTCTTACTCATTGAAATACATTTAGTATTGTGTGTATTGATTAGGATTGCTTGTCAGAAGCCATTTGTTTGGTAAAGTAGTACATTTCTTATAAACCCAGGGCCATATTTATGACAGAGCTAAGGGGGTGAGGGGTAGGACGGCTGAGGAAGAATGTGGAAGTGATGTCACACGCATGACGTGCTGACGTCACTTCTGCTGAATATGTTGCGCAATGTCAGCATGCATGATGCATGACGTGACTTCGCCGACATGTGATGTCAGCCTAGGGCGCGATCGGACCTCAATTTATTTAGTTTATTTCCTTGACATTGACACTGCAATTTCTTAGCTTAATAGTGCCATTAGCACTACAGATGCCAAATTTTTATATTGCGTTTTCTGCTCATACTAAATCTCTAAAAGTTTAAAGTTTACCTTTTTCACCTTCTCATGTCTCCCTGGATTACTGAGCTGCCAGGCTAAAACTTCAGAGAGAGAAAAAAAAGCAAAGTTTAGACTTCAGTTTTAAGAATTCAATAACTAATAATTTTAGCTAAATTATGTTTTTATTTCACAAAATATATACAAAAAAAAACATTTGCAAATTCTCAGAGTATCAAAATGTTTTTAGTTAATAAAATGCAAATTAAATACTATGAGCATCAGAAATAAATTTGTGTATATTTTATATTAGCAACAGTGAGAGTTTGTTATAATTAGGCAGATTTTTCAGTAGTGTAAATATCCCTTTTGTAAATGTTTGAAGCGTCAGAATATTGCTAATGAACGTAGCAGAAACTGCAACATTATGAACATTACAGGTGTCAGTTATGATTTTGTTTGGCAGCATTGTATTCATGAGCAGTGGGGGGAGGGAGGAGAAACATAGGGGGTGGGAAGGCATATGCCTAAAGCTGGCCATAGACACAAAGATTCGGACTTCCCCATCTCCTGACCTGCCACTAACCTTTAGTTTAAATGAAGTAGTAAAAGAACAGATCAGCCGATGTTCTGTCCCTAACAGCAATCGTACGAAAATTATGTCCGACAAAAGCTGGTGACAGTCTCCCACTGAAAATCGTACGATCGGCGATACATGCAGAGATATTATCGGCAGCCGACAGAAATCTTTTAAACTATCCGATCTGAACAACCAATCTCCGTAGGACAAAAATGTCAGGACACTCCACACACTGCCCGAAAATGGCACGAATTGAGGATTCATACGATCTGATCTTTGCGTCTATGACCAGCTTTACTTACATGTCATTCAAGCCTGACAGGGAGTGATGGAGGACGCATGCTCTTGCTCTTCAACCTAGGTCACTCAGTGCATGTTTTATGTTGTTTATGTGTGTGTTTTAGAAATATTGTCTGTCTTTTTAACGGACAAACATTTAAACCATAAAATCTTTATTCTGTCTTCTGAGAAACAGTGGATGCATTTTTCTAGTGATAATAAGACACCTTTTAAAATGATAAACATCCCCTCATGTTACTTCTAGCAAAGGCTCTCTCGATTCAGAACAAACAGAACCATGGACAGAGCTGTATCCTTATTAAGACCAATTGCCGTAGAGCAGAAAAAAAAAAGACAAACTAAAGTGAAGATAAAGATGATAAATAATACCAGACTTGGAAGTCCTGGTGGGATTCTAATTATTTATGAAATGAAAAAGTCTAAAGAATTAAAAGTGGAGCTCTGTTTTTCATTCTGTTTATACCACAAGCCTCTTACATGCTCTGAAAGTTATGGAAACCCCCATATAAAGTTTGCCACAACCACACAACAGGGTGCTGTACATCATGTGCCAATAAAAGCCTGAATGAACAGCATATAAAATAGCATATAAAATAGCATATACAGCCAGCTGTACAGGATCTCTTTCCACTAGTGTCTCTCCTGGGGGTTTAAACCTACAGCTTTAGTATCTCAGAGGAGCTTGGAATTGAGAAGCACTATATACAGTAATTCTCTCAAACCATAAAAACAATGGATATGGAGAATGTTGATATCTTTAGTCGCCATTTAGAACATTTCTAATCTAACATGATGCCAAGACTCTTTAGCAGTAGTTTAAAAACCAGCCCACATTTCTCAAAATATAATCCTGAATCTTTTTTTATTATTAGCAGTGTATCAGACATGTATCTATCCTTCTAATAAATGTCCACATGGTTAAAAGAAGATTTTGGAAAGAAAAAACCTTTTGGCTCAGTGTTTAGCAGCAAATTTATTAAACTTTTGTAACGCTAATCTGGGCTATCCAGGCCACAGATAGTTAAGTGTACAGCTAATGGTAATGAGCATGGGTTACATTGGACTCACACATCAGGACCTTCGCTAAGTGGAAGTCTCCCAATAAGGTGTGGTGTAACTATAACACACAGGCTACTGTATATAAAAATAGGAAAGATTGGACGCCAGGAGGTTCTTATGATGAAAACAGAATGGATGGTTTATTAGCACAAGCAATTGACCACAGGTTTACTCACATATGAGGATGGTGTAACATATCACAGTTTCAAGTGGATAGAGGAGGATGATATAGAACTTACAGATGTGACTCCCATAAGTCAAATAGTCAAGCGTTCATCAATTCCCTCAGGCAGATACACCTTTAAGTGGTCCGGATCCCATCCAGTGGAGTGGTTAGGGAGAAGAATTCTAGCCTAACACCCTATCCACTGTGATCCCTTCACTAAAGGCATACAAGGAAGCCTTTTGGGAAGCTACTTCCTGCTATTATCCTTGATGGAGCACACAATTGCTATTTCTATATAAACTGTATCTTACTCTCCTAGAGAGTCTATTAAATAAACTACCCTGTGCTTATTAACCTCGTTCACGGGGTTTCCTGGTCCCCGACTTAATCTCTAAAGACGCTGTCCTTTTTAGGGCGGTGGCTTTACTGGGCCATGGTGTACCCAGGCTCAATGGAAACAACCTAGCTGGAAGGACACCAGGAGCCAAAGAGGAAGATCCACCCCTTTCCACACACTATATTGAAGTGTGGTTGGAAGTGGTCATTACACCCTTTGGTCAATAACTACTGGTTATGCAAATAGAACTAGAAATTAGATACATAGGCTTTTGCCTAGTAACTAGGAAGTAAAGGAGAAGAGTAGGGATTTAAAGCTATAGGATCATAGTAAAACCTATGGGTCCCTACACTTTGTTTTAAGAACTTTTTTTTCTGCAATTCCAGATAATTCCAGAAATTTGATTGCAATCAAATTATTCTGATTTTGTTTATTTTTCTTAAAGTAAATGTGATAGTCGAGACAAAAACAAAATGATTGTTGCGAAAAAGCTCAATTTAAGCACAATTTAGAAAAAGCATTGTATAATGTGTTGACACTGAATACACTAGTGCCCCCATTTTACATTGTTCAGGGGACCAGAAAAAAAATGATGTATAATCCATTAAAGTGTAAAATTAATTAAAAGCATTATATTGGTAGGACCGCAAAAAAAAGAATCTGTAATATAATTAAAAACTTAAAATCAGGGTATTTAAAATTGAGGTTTCGCAGTAAGAATACACTGGTCTCTTATTTATTTCAGATAATATAAAAATAGATTGTAGTGAAGGTATTATTTACTTTAAATAATTGTTTTGACCATCAGATTTTGATATACTCTTAATACAATGCATTCTTTAGACCAGTGATCCCCAACTAGTAGCTTGTGAGTAGGGATGTCGCGGACTGTTCGCCCGCGAACATCGACTGTTCGCGTTCGCCGAATGTTCGCGAACGTCGCGCGACATTCGCCAATTTGGGTTCGCCTTAGCTGGCGCTTATTTTTTACCTCTCAACCCAGACCAGCAGATACATGGCAGCCAATCAGGAAGCTCTCCCTCCTGGACCACCCCCACACCCCCTGGACCACTCCCCTTCTATATATAAACTGAAGCCCTGCAGCGTTTTTTCATTCTGCCTGTGTGTGCTTGGAAGAGCTAGTGTAGGGAGAGAGCTGTTACTGATTTCACTGATTTCTTTGAGGGACAGTTGATAGTAAGTTTGCTGGCTAGTAATCTACTTGATACTGCTCTGTATTGGAGGGACAGAAGTCTGCAGGGATTTGAGGGACAGTGAGTTTAGGTTAGTTAGCTTTGCTGACTAGTAATCTACCTTCTACTGCAGTGCTCTGTATGTAGCTGCTGTGGGCACTGCTTCTGATCTCATCTGCTGACTGCTGTAATAACCCAATAGTCCTTGTAAGGACTGCTTTTATTTTCTTTTTTGTTTTTTTACTTTGCTACTATGAGAGCCCAGTGCTATTAGTCTAGCTGTGTTGGGGAGTGGGACTGGTGTGCTGCTCCTAGTAGTTCAGCACCAACCAGAGTAATTTTTTTTTTTAATATATATATATATATATATATATATATATATATATATATATATATTTTTTTTTTTTTATTTTACTTATCTTACTGTTCTTTAACGTGTCCAGTGCTGTTTGCTGTTCTTCATAGTAGTGCACCAATAGTAGTGCACTTGCAGGCATTGTTTGCCCAGTGTGTTCTTCAAACAACTGCCACCTAGCTGTGTGAGCTTTTTCACATTCTGTCTAAATATCAATAATAATACCGTCTCCAGAACCACCACCTGAGTGACGTTTTTCAAGCAGCAATAATATATTCCGTATCCACTGCTGTAGTGTATACGTTGACCTTGCAGGCATTATTTGCCCAGTGTGTTCTTCAAACAACTGCCACCTAGCTGTGTGAGCTTTTTCACATTCTGTCTAAATATCAATAATAATACCGTCTCCAGAAACACCACCTGAGTTGTTGTTGTTGTTTTAAAAAAAATGCCAGGCAAAGGCAGGCTGCCACGCAGAGGCACTAGGGGCCGTGCTGCTATGCTATCCTGTGGCCCTAGGAAATTGCCCAGTTTTACAAAGGCAATGACCCTGAACTCCCAAAATGCTGAAGAGGTAGTTGACTGGCTTACACAGCACACCCCATCCTCTACCGTTTCTAACTTTGCCACAACATCCTCATCCTCCTCTGCTATGGGCACCCCACGTAACACTTCCTCCACCACCGGCGCCCCTTCTTCACTGGAGTCAGAGGAGTTATTTACACATGAGTTTCTTGAACTGAGTGATGCGCAACCATTATTGGCAGAAGAAGATGAAGGAGATGAGGACGTTACACCAGATATAATTCTGGCAGAGAACACAACAGAGATGGACATAATGAGTGATGAGGAGGTCCCCGCTGCTGCTTCCTTCTGTGAGCTGTTAGAAGAAATTGATGCATCTGAGGAGAATGATGATGAGGAGATTGATGTTTTGTGGGTGCCCAGTAGAAGAGAGCAAGAGGAGGATCGTTCAGATGGAGAGACGGAGAGTCAGAGAGGCAGGAGGAGAATAAGACTTATAAGAAGAAGGGAGGACAGCTCGCAGGGAACAGTAGGGCAACAACATGTATCGGCTGTTACCGCCAGATTGCCAGCTTCAAAAAGGTCAGCAGTGTGGGATTTTTTTAATGTGTGTGCCTCTGACAAAAGCGTTGTAATTTGCAATGAGTGCAGTCAGAAACTGAGTCTTGGGAAGCCCAACAGCCACATAGGTACAACTTCTATGCAAAGGCACATGAACGGCAAGCACAAAGCACTATGGGAGCAACACCTCAAAGGCAGCAGACAAACTAAAAGCCACCCTCCTTCTGGTCCAGCATCTTACTGCTCTACCTCTGCTGTCCTTGACCCGTCTGAACCACCCTCCACTCCGCCTTCCACCTTGACCACCAGTTCCCAGTCATCTGCCCCCAGCCAAGTTTCTGTGAGGGCCATGTTTGAGCGTAAGAAGCTAATGTCTGCGAGTCACCCCCTTGCCCGGCGTCTGACAGCTGGCTTGTCTGCACTCTTAGCCCGCCAGCTTTTACCATACCAGCTGGTGGACTCTGAGGCCTTCCGCAAATTTGTAGCAATTGGGACACCACAGTGGAAGGTACCCAGCCGCAATTTTTTTTCCAAGAAGGGAATACCACACCTGTACCACCATGTGCAGAGCCAAGTCACCACATCTCTGTCACTTAGTGTTGGGCCAAAGGTCCATATGACTACTGACGCATGGTCCTCCAAGCATGGTCAGGGCAGGTATGTCACCTACACTGCCCACTGGGTGAACTTGGTTATGGCTGGGAAGCAGGGAATGCGTGGCTCAACAACAACAGTGGAGTTGGTGTCACCGCCACGGATTGCACGCGGTTCTGCCACCACCTCTACTCCTCCTTCGCTCTCTACCTCGTCTTCTTCCTCTGCTTCCTCCTCCTCTGCTGCTGGGTCCTCCTCCTCCACACCTGTGCACCCCCAGCTCCCCCTAGGCTATTCGACGTGCCAGGTACGCCGTTGTCATGCTGTCTTGGGGATGACGTGCCTGGAAAGCAGAAACCATGCTGGATCTGTACTCCTGTCATCTCTGCAGTCACAGGCCGATCGGTGGCTGACCCCACACCAACTGAAGATCGGAAAAGTGGTGTGTGACAACGGAAGCAATCTGTTGGCAGGACTGAGACTGGGCAATTTAACACATGTGCCCTGCATGGCACATGTTCTGAATTTAATAGTCCAACGTTTTGTCTCGAAGTACCCAGGATTCTCAGGCAGTCCAGGAAGGTGTCGGCCCATTTCAGACGTTCCTACACAGCCATGGCACGCCTTGCTGACATTCAGCAGCGGTACAACATGCCAGTCAGGCGTTTAATTTGCGACAGCCAGACTCGCTGGAATTCAACGCTCCTCATGTTTGAACGTCTGCTGCAACAACAAAGAGCCCTCAATGAATACCTGTTTGAACTGGGTGGTAGGACTGGATCTGCAGAGCTGGGGATTTTTTTCCCCCGTTACTGGGTGCTTATGCGCGATGCCTGCAGGCTCATGCGCCCTTTTGAAGAGGTTACAAACATGGTCAGTCGCACCGAAGGCACCATCAGCGACCTAATACCCTTTGCTTTCTTCCTGGAGCGTGCCGTGCGACGAGTGACAGATGAGACTGTAGACCAGCGTGATGAGGAGCAGGAAGCGCACGATTTCTGGTCGGAATCACCAGAACGAACTCAGGCACCTGCTGCAACGCAGGGAGAGGTGTCAGAAGTGGAGTCAGAGGAGGAAGGTGGCTTTGTGGAGGAGGAGGACCAACAGGAGCAGGCTTCCCAGGGGGCTAGTGGTGACCTTTTGGGGACCCCTGGTCTTGTACGTGGCTGGGGGGAGGAGACCGTGGATGATGTAGTCCTTGATAAGGAGGAAGCGGAGATGGATACCTCTGCATCCAACCTTGTGAGAATGGGGTCTTTCATGCTGTCATGCCTGTTGAAGGACCCCCATATCAAGAGGCTCAAGGAGAAGGACCTGTACTGGGTCGCAACGCTACTAGACCCTCGGTACAAGCATAAAGTGGCAGAAATGTTACCAACGTACCACAAGTCCGAAAGGATGCTGCATTTACAAACCAGCCTGCAAAACATGTTGTACAATGCTTTTAAGGGTGATGTCACTTCAGGAACTCATCAACATTCCAGGGGCAGAGGTGCCAGTAATCCTGCCACGAGTGCACTTTGGCCACTCTGTAACGTCAGACATGCAAATGTTTTTCAGTCCAAGGCAGCGCCAGAACCCTTCTGGATCCACCCTCAGAGAACGCCTCGACCGGCAGGTAGCGGACTACCTGGCATTAACTGCAGATATCGACACTCTGAGGAGCGATGAACCCCTGGACTACTGGGTGCGCAGGCTTGATCTGTGGCCAGAGCTGTCACAATTTGCCATGAACCTCTTGTCTTGCCCCGCCTCAAGTGTCCTCTCAGAAAGGACCTTCAGTGCAGCAGGAGGGATTGTAACTGAGAAGAGAACTCGCCTAGGTCACAAAAGTGTGGATTACCTGACCTTTATTAAAATGAATGAGGCGTGGATCTCGGAGGGTTACTGCACGCCGGAAGACTTGTTCTGACTCCCCATGCAGCTGTCCTTCTCTGCACGCCACATGACTCCACACACAGCTGTCCTTTAGCGTCCTCCTCCCTCCGCCACCGTTACAAACTAGGGTGCAAACCCTACTGGTTTCATTTGAAGCAAAACTTTTTGGACAGGTAAATCCTGAGTTTTTCTGGCCTCTGTGCTTCAGTGGCTGCAACCAAAAAATATATATTTTCAGCATTTATATGGCATATTTTTTCTGGCCTCTGTGCTTCAGTGGCTGCGACAAAAAAAAATTAATATTTTCATCATTTATATGGCATATTTTTTCTGGCCTCTGTGCTTCAGTGTCTGCGACAAAAAAAACATAATTTTTCAGGAAAGTACACATGCCTAATTTTTCAGGGTTCTGCAACAGTGGCAAAATCGCATCTTTTATGGTCACCGCAGGTGATCAATAAAGTAGACCAAAACTGGGCCCACACTGCAGAATCAGTGTTTTTTGGTTCACTTCACTGTACATTGAATTACCTCTGCCTGACCGTGCACGTGCGCACAAGCACGGTGACTGCTAAACACACCACTACAGAAATATTGCCACCAACAGGACGAACATCCTGGAGGTGACAAGCGCAACTAGTAATTAAAAACTATTATTTGCTCACTTGACGGTATCATTCATTAAAGCTCTTTGCGTTTTTTTGCATTGCAGTAAGCGCCGCGTTTTGTCTTTGCGTGTGAACAGGCTATAACCTTTACACGACTTGATTGGCAGGTAGACGCCGGACGTTTTAAAGCAGTTTATTACACAAGTTTAGAAATGTAGTGTGATTTCTGCCCTTTACAGAACTCTGCAAGGATTTGATGGATATTTTAGGTTAGGTAGCTTTGCTGGCTAGTAATCTACCTTCTACTGCAGTGCTCTGTATGCTATGTAGCTGCTGTGGGCAGCTGTCCTGCTGCTGATCTCTCATCTGCTGACTGCTGCCTGTAACCCAATAGTCCTTGTAAGGACTGCTTTTATTTTCTTTTTTGTTTTTTTTACTTTGCTACTGTAAGAGCCCAGTGCTATTAGTCTAGCTGTGTTGGGGAGTGGGACTGGTGTGCTGCTCCTCCTAGTAGTTCACCACTACCAGCACCAACCAGAGTCAAAATTGTAACAAAGTATCTTATTTGCACCTGTTAGCTGTTCTGAGCTCTCTGCCAAAAGCTAATTAAGTTAGAAACTGTTTTTTTCTGGCTGTTCAGTGCAGAGAAAAGAGGGACTTTCCAGTACAAAAGAGGGACAGGGGGTTGAGTGGCCAAAAGAGGGACAGTTGGGAGGTATGCAAGTGCCACCTAGCTGTGTGAGCTTTTTCACATTCTGTCTAAATAACAATAATAATTCCGTGTCCGTAAACATCACCTGAGTGATGTTTTTACAGCAGCAATAATATATTCCGTATCCACTACTGTATACGTTGCCCTTGCAGGCATTGTTTGCCCAGTCTTTAACCAAGTGCCACCTAGCTGTGTGAGCTTTTTCACATTCCGTGTCCAGAAACATCACCTGAGTGACGTAGTGTGATTTCTGCCCTTTACAGCACAAAACGCAGCGCTGTGTCAACAATGTATTTTTCAGATACATTTTTGCCCTTGATCCCCCTCTGGCATGCCACTGTCCAGGTCGTTGCACCCTTTAAACAACTTTAAAATAATTTTTCTGGCCAGAAATGTCTTTTCTAGCTTTTAAAATTCGCCTTCCCATTGAAGTCTATGGGGTTCGCAACGTTCGCGAACCGTTCGCATTTTTTTTTTTTTTAAATTTGAAATTTTTATTGATTTTCTTCAACACAGTACAGACTGCAGAACGTATTGCAACATCAAGACATCGGCTGAAGTAACAACAAGAAAAGTAGCTACACAGCAGATCAATAAACGTGGTGTCCACATATGAACTATTAATTTGAAAAAGCTAAAGTGACTGTATATCCAATTAAAAAGGGGGGATAGGGGGAAGAGAGAGTAAAGAAAAGAATAAGGGGAAAGGAAGATAGAGAGATAAGAGAAAAGTGTCAAAAATAGTGTTGCGTTCAACCATATATGTAGAACCTAAGTGAAGGCAACGTGTCCAACACCGCCTATGTGCAGTGCCTCACAATGCAATGTTGGTCCCCACCTGAAGCGTTTCTAAGTAACGGGTCCAGGGATGCCACTCCAGCTCCTCCTCGTAACTCCTGTCCAAAAGTCTGGCTCGAATGGACTCCATCGCTCTGATCCAATTTACCTTTGTGATAAAGGTTTGTACTCCCGGGATAAGCGACTTTTTCCAATTAGCTGCCAGTAAAGATCTTGCTGCTGTAAGAATATGCGTGGCCAACTTATGTGAACTTTTCGAGTGTATTACTGGGATTCTCATGCCTAGAAGGAAAGTGTGTGGGGAGGCGTGTATGGTGAGATGGAGGACCTCGGACAGCAGAGTGGCAACCTTCCCCCAAAATTCCTGGGCGATCGTGCACGTCCACCAAGTATGTAAAAATGATCCCCGTTCTCCGCAGCCTCTGAAACAGTTAGCATGGTCGTTATTGCCGCTAAGTTTACTAATGCGTAACGGGGTATAGTACCACCGGAATATAATCTTATACACTCTCTCAGCAGAGACAGCGCAAATGGATGTCTTTTTGGCCATGTCCCATATGCATGACCAAGTTTTGTCCGAAATCGGAAAACCAAGGTCATCTTCCCACTTCGTCATATAGGGTTGGCGTTCGGCATTTTTGACGCAAGTTCGCGAACATTTTTTCCGTCGTTCGCTACATGCCTACTTGTGAGCAACATTGAATGTTGCTCTCAGGATCCTCAAATTAGGTGCTTATTTTTGAATTCCAGACTTGGAAGCAAGTTTTAATTGCATAAAAGACAAGTATAGTGCAAAGTAGAGCCTCCTGTAAGCTGCCAGTCCACATAGGAGCTACCAAATAACCAATCATACCCCTTATTTGGCACCCCAAGGGGTATTTTCATGCTTGTGTTGCTCCCCAACTCTTCTTACATTTGAATGTGGCTCATGGGTAAAAAGGTAGGGGATCCCTGCTTTAGACCGACACTGAAGTCACCTAAGGACAAACACGGAACTCACACATCCCCAGTGCCCCTTTTAATGTAGCCAGCAGAGAAGGTTACTACTCAGCATTTGGAAGAGACATTTTAGCTTTCCAATTAGGTGCATTTCATTTTCCATCAAGCAGAATTGATAGCAGTTAAAAATAACCTCCTGTAAGTGCTCTCCTTTGGCTTTTATTTACCATTTCCAAAGCAGCAGGACTCACTGATATATGAAACATTTCCAAGACAATTAACACGTTCTGTCCGTTAATGGATTCACATAATCCTATTCGAGGATGTTTTCAAAAAAAATAAAAAAATCATATATAGGCCAAGCAATCGTTTGTTTTCATGTGTTAATGACTACCTAAGGAATTGTGGCATTTGGAGATATTGCAGAGCTACAGTATAGAGGAATTGATAACATAGATTTATGGAAGGAGCTCATTAGTCAACACAGAATTAAGTAATGATTTTTCTTCTGCATGGTGAGAATGAATATGCTGTTAGTCACAGAACTGTTGCCAGTATTCATAAGGTATTGCATAATCAGCTTTTAATATTGCAATCATTTAATACAGATGTCAATACTACACTGCGGCAACCAGATTTTCTTAATAAAGCTAATAACTTGATGTGGAGCATACAGGGGAAAAGAGAGGTTAAAGCATCTGTATAATGCAGTTATAATCCCACGTCTCGGTGAAAGCTGAAGGCTGACCTACGGGACAGTGATTATACAGTACAGGTATGAGATTCGTTATCTGGAAACCCATTATCCAGAAAGCTCCATATTACAGAAAGACTGTCTCCCATAGACTTAATCTTATCCAAATAATTTAAAAGTTTAAAAATGATTTCCTTTTTCTGAATATTAACAAAACAGTAGCTTGTACTTGATCCCAACTAACATACAATTAATGCTTAGTAGAGGCAAAACCAGCCTATTGGGTGTATCAGTGGCGTAACTATTGGGTGTATTTAATGTTTACATGATTTTCTAGTAGACTAAACCCTAAAAATGAATAGGGCTAAAAATGCCATGTTTTATATACTGAACTGAACTTATTGAACCAGCCTACTATGACATTTATATTCTATGTGTACTGTATATTTTGAGTCAGTCCTTAAGCTCAGTAACTGACAGCAGCACATAGCATGTGCAGTGAATCAGCAGAAAAGACTAGCTACTGGGGCATCTTTGGAGACAGAGGCTTTGGTTGTCTGCGGCTGACACAGAAGCCTAAAACATAATGTACAACATTTCTAGCCTACTTCTTTAGTTTAGTTAAACTTGTCCTTTAAGGTATGAAGTACCAAATTACAGCAAGATCTATTATCTGGAAAACCCCAGGTCCAGAGCATTCTGAATAACAGGTCCCATACCTGTAAATATAAACATACATATACGTGTGCATAATATATAACACACATATGATCAGATTTATAAAGAAAAATGTTTCATTTTGTTTCCACACAGCAATGAAAGAGGAATCCACTGCCCAGGGCAATTCTATATATAAAAAAGATCATTTTGTGTTTGTTCTTTATGTGTTGAGACACTGTATGAAAATCAGGGACCATTCACTCATCCATGAGGAAATCAACAGGTACTTTTCATCAAAATAATATTGTTCCTCCAGTTTGCATTATATATATTATATGTAATATACAACATACAGGCACATTTATCAAGGGTCGAATTTCGAATTCATGTGAGTTTTTTTAAACGCCCATAAATTTGAAATCCGGCCAATTTGAAATTTATTAATAAAACCAAATTTTGTAAACCCGAACAAATTTAAACAACCTGAAAACTCAAGTAGAATTCAATTCAAATTATAAAAAGTCGATTTGAATTCACAAAAACGTCAAGTTTTTTTCTCGAGTCAGGAAGGCTGCAAAAATCACCAAATTGACCCCTGGACCTCTCCCATTGACTTTTGCAGTCATTTGGCAGGTTTTAGCTGGTGAATAGTCTATTCCAGTTCTTAAAGGGACAGAGTATGACAAATCTTGAAATTCAAATTCAAATTAAAACTCGAATTGAGTTTGGATAATTCACAATTCGAATTTGAGCGCTTTGACCCTTAATAAATCTGGCCCTATATGTATTATTACAACGTGTGTATTATGTATATAAGTATATAAAGAAAGAAAGCTTGTTTGGAGAAAAACAAAATGTGACCACAACTCAATAAAATCAGAAAACTCACATCAATTTAATATATTGTACATATTAGAGCAATACAGTGCAGTATCTATAGTGAAAACAGAGCCCACATGGGGGGGGTTCTGACCAGGAATTCAGCTTCCACTATAGCCGCTCTACTCACTGAAAACTCAGGCACTTGATGTCTATGTGGGCAGGGGCCCGGGGCAGGTGGAGGGGTGGCTGGGTAGGTTGCACTGCTCTCTATAACCCTCTGAAGATTTTTTTGTAGGGGGGAGGGACTGTGTTGTGATGCGAGACAGACTTTTAAAAGATGCATTACAATGCTCAGTGATAAATAAACTTTTAAACAAATGGTGTTATTTTGAGCTATTTAATATATGGCTTTCATTAGCATTGTATCTAGACAATATACTATTTCTTTTCTCTTTGTTCCTCTGGGATGTACCACTCTAACTCCCACGCGCTCAGCTGGCATTTGGACATGTTTGTGGGACATAATTGCTGTGCCTGGAACAGGATTTCTTTAATTCCGCATACATGTGAATGCTAGCAAAACAATAATACTGCTGAATGCTTAATAAATGGTTACTAAATGTGGTTAAATTAAAGGGGGTGATAAATGGTGTGACTTTAATTGTAGCAAAAGTTTTATCAGATACATTTAATGTATTATATCTCACTGATATTAAGGGCAGTGATCAGCCTGGGCAGACCATGTATTGTTGGAAAAGAATCGTGAAATCCAAATAACAGTCTCCAGCATCTGGAGTGCACATTACCCAGATATAGGTACTCACCACTATAATGGGGAAAGTTATAGCACTGTGACCAAGCCATGAGTAAAATAAAGCACATAGGAAGGTTCCTGTAGATCTGGGGGTATCACTGCATGATAACCCAGCCAATAACTATCCAATCTGCCACCCTATATATAATAAGAAGGACAAATGTGATCCTGAAGCAGAATAAACCAACAACCCCTCCTTGCCTTCTCAAACATGGCTGAACAATAAGCCATAAGATGACTGCTGAATCAGACAATATGTTTTTTACAGTGACACTAAAATAACTAAACCTAGTACAGATACGGAATCAGTTATCGGGAAACCCTTTCATTCTGGAAGAGCTGTCTCCCATAGACTCCAATTTATCCAAATAATCCATTTTTTTTAAATTGAGTTCCATTTTCTCTGTAATAATAAAACAGTAGCTTGTACTTGATCCCAACTGAGATGTAATTAATCCTTATTGGAAGCAAAACCAGTCTCTATTGGGGTTATTTAATGTTTACAAGATTGACCATTTACAGGCAGAACCATGGCAAAATATACTCTACATTTGGTTATTAATTGAAACCTCTTTATTTCACATATAATAACATTCATAGTGGGAAAAAAAAGCAGTGTTTGGGAACACCAAGACAAAATTTTGATGTCAAATCTGGGAAAACATTACTTAAAATCAGGGAAAGGCACCCATTATAAATTGGTGAGACCACAAATAAAAAATGTAAAATCAGGGTACTTAAAATCGAGGTTTCACTGTATTGAAAAAAAACATTTTAGAATTTTTGTAAATCTAAATGTGTTTGAATCTAAACCCTCAGATGAGCAGGGCTGATAAATAGTTTAGCTGCTGGCTCTGTGTAATGTTTGGATGCAGATTTCCAATGTAATTATTGTGTGTACTCATTAGTGCCCTTTTTTAACCCAATAGGCTTGTTTTGCTTCCAATAAGGATTAACTATATCTTAGTTTGGACCAAGTACAAGGTACTGTTTTATTATAAAAGAGAAAAACAAAATATTTTTTTTAAAATCTGAACTATTTGATTAAAAAGGAGTCTGTGGGAGATGCCTATTCCGTAATTTAGAGCTTTCTGGATAAAGGATCCTATACCTGTACTTTTATCATAAGACCAATGAGTGAAAATTCTTTTGGAATGTCAATAAACACCTGCAAAATGTACCTGGGAGTAAGTGGACTTAACTACTGTAGATATATGTCAACGTACATTTCGAGTCCGATATTACACAGGCTATTATGTTTGTCATGTGCAAAAGCTTTGTTCAGGGATTCTTAACCACTGAGCTGGGACTCAAAATATTAAAGTAAAAATGATTCCTATAAGGGAAAATAGCAACTAAAATTAATTCTACTGTTTAACTGGTTCCATTGGGCAAAGCTGATTCCTCAACTTAATTTGGGACATTTGAGAAACAAGTTAAAGGAGAACCAAACCCTTGCTAATAAAAACCCCTACCCCCCACCCCACATAGACCTTCTCCCTGCTCCCCCCCCCAGCCTAGGTGGTAACTTTGGAAAATGTCCCTAACTCTTTACTTACTCCTCAATGCAGATTCAGGGCATCTGTAATTCTTCTCTTCAGGAAGAGAGAGGCGTGCCGGCGCACAGTTGGAGGAATCTTCTGTTTCACGTCAGCTGCACGTGCAACGAAAGTCACCAAAATTGCTTAAGCACAGGAAGAAGACCCGAGGATTACCAAAGAGAAGAACATGGTGCCTGGGAACTCAGATGCCCTGAATCTGCACAGCAAGTAAAGAGTTAGGGGCATTTACCAAAGGTACCACCTAGGCTGGGGGGGGAGCAGGGAGGGGGTTTATTTAGGGTAGGTGTTTTTATTATTTTATTTATTTTGAAAATGTTTTATTTGATTTTCATATTAAACAAGTAATAACATTATGACAGCAAATATTATGCAGATGAAGAAAGACATGTATTCAATATGATGGCATAGTGAGATTGAAAACGGAATACAATTTTAAGAGACTGACAACAATAAATTGAAAATAACAAAAATTAACTAAGCCAGTGGAAGTAAACATATTGAAAGACAGAAAAATGTCCATTCGTTGACTGGAATGTCTGAACGCGTAACTTACAAATGAAGAAACCGTCCTATTTGTTTACCTGAATTAGAATTACAAGCTTCAAATAAGGAGACCAAATCAGTTTAAAAGAGTCTATGGATTTATTCCCTTTGGTTTTGGATAATAAGGCTTCTTGCCAACTAAGCTGGTTCATAAAAGAAATAGCATCTGCTAACGAGGGGGGTTCTTTATGTGACCAAGAATTAAATAAAGCTTTCTTGGAAGCAGCTAGGAAAAAAACTGTCAAAAATTTATCTTCATGGGAAATAAAATTTGTGTTAGGAACTGAAGAACATACCATATTATCCAGATGCAAAAAAACAAAGCACGGAGACAATTTAATCTGTATCTTCAAATGATAATTCAAAAAACCAAAGATTTCCCTCCAATATAGGACAATCTTTGGACAGGACCATAGATAATGGAAAAGTGATACATTAATTTCATCACATTTAAGGCAATATGAAATAGGGCTATTAGAGGAATTTTTTGAAAACAGTTTCCCATCATAGCCTAGATTGGCAATCTTAAAATGTTGTATCCTCCAATTCTCTGCTAAAATTCATTTATTATAATCCCTAATCGATTTGACCAAATCTGAGGGAGTTATTTGACAATGTAAAAATTCAGACCATTTAGAGGAAGGTTTCGATAACGGGTGTGAATCTGAACTATAAATATTCCAAATTTTTTTAGAAAGAGAGCTAATAATCAAACCAGGGAATTCCAAAAACTATCCGACTTTTGATAATCTGAAGGTTTGAGTAAGAGTTTGGCTGGCATGTAAGGGGTTACTGTATAGCTATACCCATGACGAGAGAATAAATGTTTCCACACAAATATAGAGTCGCGATAGGATTCCTCTTAAAATCATAAGGAACATTGCTCCATTTACTATGTAAAACAGATAATATATCAAAAAAGGGTTCTTGAAAGATTTCAATATCGGGGTTTGTAAATTTGTTGCCTTGAGAGATCCACTCAATAAGATATCTAGTGAGGGCTGATAAATTAAAAGCTCTGAAATCAGGAAGGTTTAATCCTCCAAGCTTAACTGGAGCTCTCAATTTATAGAAGGCAATTTTTGCCTTTTTACCATTCCAAATAAATTTAGTTAAAGCCGAGTCAAGTTTCTTAATATCGCAGTGCTTTATAAGCAAAGGGAGATTAATCAATGGATATATTAGCTTGGGAAATATCAAGGATTTAAAAAAAAAAAAAAAGCGTGCGTCCTTTCATATTAAGGGGAGAATTGGCCCATTTTTGACACATGGAAAAGACCTTTTGACAGGCTGGGGTAATATTCAAAGAATATAAATTATTGAGATCTGAAGGAATTATTAATCCTAAGTATTTAATTTGATTCTTTGGGTTTTTAAGTTGGAATTTCTTAAGTAGTGAATTGGAAAACGAACCATATATATTCATTATTTCCGATTTCTCAGCGTTAATTTTGTAACCAAAAAAGGCTGAAAGTCTTGAAATAAATCGAAAACAACCTTTAGTGAAGACTCAGGATTCAGCAAAGGCTAATACCTTAAGATGTCTATTATTAATAGTAATTCCTTTAATTAACTTGGATTGTTCAAGGGAACGAATTAAAGGTTCTAATGCAATATTAAATAAAAGGGGCGACAAAGGACAGCCCTGTCTCGTCCCTTTAAATATTTCAAAAGCTGATGACCTAGCTCCCCCCAAAAGTACTTGAGTTCTGGGATTTTTGTAAAGATATTTGATGTATTGGAAGAAGGGGCCCGTGATACCGAATTTTTTAAGGCAAAAAAATAGATGTTCCCAGGTAATATTATCAAACGCTTTTTCAGCATCAATACCAAGAATAGAGCTAGGAATTTTGTGTTTTTTGGCGTAATATAAAATATGAATCAGAGCTCTAATATTTTTAACTCCTGATCTATTCTTAATAAAACCATTTTGGGCCTCAGAGATTATAGAGGGAAGAATTAAAGAAAGCCTATCAGCAAGGACCTTAGATAGTATCTTGATATCTTGGCTTAATAGGGAAATCGGTCTATAGGAGGAAGGAAGGGATGGATCTTTGTCTTTTTTCGGGATAACTCTAAGATTTGAAATTTCACTAGAAGGTAGACTTTTTCCAAAAAATAGTACATCATTAAATAAGTGTCAGAAAAGTTGATATTTTATCCTTCATAATTTTGTAAAAAGAGGGAGGTGTTTTTATTAGCAAGGGCTTGGTTCTCCTTTAACAATGGCTTTGTGAAATACTTCTAGAAATATTGCAGTTTTCCTTCCAAATGTGCCAACAAACAACATTAAAAACTGAAGGAACAGAGACACAGAGAGATTCAATTTTTCACAGTTATAAGTGATTAAAAAATGGCAAAATTAAAAAAAATAAAAAAGATTTCTAAATAAGTGTAATATGTAAGGTTGTGATAAACTTGTCCGTCCTTCCTCCTGCCCATTCCTGTTTGATATTATTAAAGTGGTGTCAAACAATTAAAGGAACTCTTTAATCCTGAAAGGGTCATTCAAGCAGACAGTGTACAATTGGTTCATTTTGCGTATACAGCGGCAGCATTTTATTTCACAGTTCAGGACATTTGCATCATATAAGACTGAGCTATGTCTTTTATTACAGAAATCTACAGATGTTTTACATCATCAAAAGGCATCAACGTAGACATCTAGTTCAAAGGGATAAAAAAAAACAAATCATGAAGATGAAAGTGGATTCAGTGTTTGAAAACATTTCATTTTTGTTTTAGAACGGTTTGTAAAAGCAGATACTTTTTCCCATTTTCTTATAATTACTATTTTTTCTAGTTTCATGGGGCACAGATATTGCATTAAAAGAGAACCAGATCATATGCTAATTTTAAAGGTAAAGGTCACCTTTAAATTAGCTTTTAGTATGCTTCAGATGGAACGCTTCTAAAGCTTTTCATTGGGTATTCTGTATACTTTTTGAACTATTATTCTTTTTAGCATGTAGCTGGAAATGCGCTCTGCTTGTCAGGAGGTCACTGACCCCAGCAACTAAAAAGTAGACTTACCGCAAGGGTTCATGTTTAGCAACATTTAAATTTTTTAGTAGTTATTTATTTTTGTTTTTTACTATTCATGTTTAAAATCAACCCCTGACAAACAGATAGTTTAAATTCCAAGCATGAGAGCTGCAGAACAAAAAATGGAAAATAATTAATGAAATCTAACCTTACAATTGTTCATATTATACTAAAAGTTCATTTTAAGGTGTACTCAAGGTGTTTTTCTGCTTTTCACTATTTAACAGCAGCGGCATCCTCCCTCAACAACAAAGACTTCTTCTAAGTGGAGTGGCTGACGAGTTGTCGCCCATGATTATTTATGCAAAACTGTCAGCAACAAATCTCCTGAAACTGCGTCTCCATTGGAAATAACTGAAATCACTGGCAGTAAAACCAACATATCGAGAGGAAACTTTGGGCGACTTCGTAATATGTTGGTTTTACCAACAATGATTTCAGTTATTTCCAGTGAAGATGCATTTTCAGAAGTTTTGTCGTCTGCATTTGCTCATAATTAATCATGGGCGAATAATGTCACCTTAGGCCACTGCCCTTACAGATCAATGTATAGTACCCAGCATAATTTTAATAGTGAAATGTGAAACTTTTAGTCCTTTTGATCAAAGCACTGCTCACTGAGAGCTGAAGAAACACACATCTAAAAAAAAAAAAAAAACCTCAAAAGTCAAACCACCCACAACTAAAAATGAAAGTTTACAGAATTGAGCTCATCTTCATATTATTTGTTTTTGATGTACTTGACCCAGGCAAGCTGATTTATGAAGATATAGCTCCCTCAGTGCAAAATCTTCAGTAGCTGTTATATGAAGTCAAATTCAAGTGTCTATACAAATGCACCTGTAGGATCTCAGTAAAGACTATTTCCCGCAGTTAAAGCAGGTGCCTTTTAAAGATCTTATAACAAAAAATAAATAAATCTAAGGATAAAAGATGACAGCTGTGAGAAAATGAAGCAATTCTCTATAGAGTTGTTGTTTTGTGAATAGACAAGAATGTAACCTGGAAACAATTCATTCTGCCATTCATCAGTTGCATTAGAACAGTGTTTGTTAACCCAATAGTCATCAGTTGCTTGAATTACACTGCAGCGCCAATTAGATCAGTATTGTGACACTTCAACTCTTCTTTAATTGTTACATAGTTAAATAGTTAAATCGGGTTGAAAAAAGACAGTCCATCAAGTTCAACCCCTTCAAATGAAAACCCAGCATCCATACACACACTCCTCCCTACTTTTAATTAAATTCTATATACCCATACCTATACTAACTATAGAGCTTAGTATCACAATAGCCTTTGATATTATGTCTGTCCAAAAAATCATCCAAGCCTTTCTTAAAGGCATTAACTGAATCAGCCATCACAACATCACCCGGCAGTGCATTCCACAACCTCACTGTCTTGACTGTGAAGAACCCCCTACATTTCTTCAAATGAAAGTTCTTTTCTTCTAGTCTAAAGGGGTGGCCTCTGGTACGGTGATCCACTTTATGGGTAAAAAGGTCCCCTGCTATTTGTCTATAATGTCCTCTAATGTACGTGTAAAGTGTAATCATGTCCCCTCGCAAGCGCCTTTTTTCCAGAGAAAACAACCCCAAACTTGACAGTCTACCCTCATAATTTAAGTCTTCCATCCCTCTAACCAGTTTAGTTGCACGTCTCTGCACTCTCTCCAGCTCATTTATATCCTTCTTAAGGACTGGAGAACAAAACTGCACTGCATACTCCAGATGAGGCCTCACCAGGGACCTATAAAGAGGCATAATTATGTTTTCATCCCTTGAGTTAATGCCCTTTTTTATGCAAGATAGAACTTTTATTTGCTTTATTGCCCACAGAATGACTTTGCCCAGAATTAGACAACGTGTTATCTACAAAGAACCCTAGATCCTTCTCATTTAAGGAAACTCCCAACACACTGCCATTTAGTGTATAACTTGCATTTATATTATTTTTGCCAAAGTGCATAACCTTGCATTTATCAACATTGAACCTCATTTTCCAGTTTGCTGCTCAGTTTTCCAACTTGGACAAATCACTCTGCAAAGTGGCAGCATCCTGCATGGAACCTATAGTTTTGCACAATTTTGTATCATCTGCAAAAATAGAAACAGTATTTTCAATGCACACCTCCAGGTCATCAATAAATATGTTGAAAAGCAAGGGACCTAGTACAGAGCCATATGGTACTCCACTAACAACACTGGTCCAATTAGAAAATGTTCCATTTACCACCACTCTTTGTAATCTTTTAGCCAGTTCTCTATCCAGGTATAAATACTACAACATTTCTTAATTCAGCCAGTAACCTTTTGTGTGGCACTGTATCAAATGCTTTAGCAAAGTCTATGTAAATCACATCCACTGCCACCCCAGAATTGAGGTCTCTACTCACGTTCTCATAAAAAGAAATGACGTTAGTCTGGCAAGATCTATTACACATAAAACCATGCTGGCACAAACTCATAGTATTATGATTTGCTATGAAGTCCAGTATCTTATCCTTTATTAACCCTTCGAAAAGCTTTCCTACCACTGACGTCCTTTATATAAGAATAAAGTGTTTTGGAACCATACATTGGGGAATGTTTAGTTACAATACAAAAGGCAAAATACCCAATTATGTGCAAATCCAACATAATTTCTCCGCTGGTCATGTACGGTTTATATATAGAACTCTACAACCATTGTTTTTAGAGGTTTTTGAAATCACAATACCATCTTGTTTAAAGAACTAAGGGGCAGGTAACATCAGTTGCAAAAAGCATAACCAAATTTACAATTTGCAAAATTAAGCTTCAGCTTTTTCACCCTCAACCCTTTTTATTGTTATTAAGGCCTACTAATTGCTTCTTTCTAGCATACTCAATAAAACATGTGTCCCACATTAAGGTGGAAAGTCGCCAAAAGAGCGAGCAAATCTTTCCCAGATATGCACATCTTAAGGTGAGTGATATTGAGTTGATCTAATTGTTCTGGCACTCTGGATCACAATGATATCGGTACAGACCATCAGGCCGAGGATAGCATCATTGAGCACACGTGCTCCTTACCCCAATGGGATTTTCAAACCTGCCAGTCAACATCTGCCTAATTTTATAGGTAGTCTTGATTATTTAAAAAAACAAACCATAAAGAACAAAAACTAAAAGAAAAAAAACCCAATTCAACCAGGAGAGAGAGCCCTGAAAGTTTCTAGGTCACATATGCAGTTGGACCAATTACATAACCCTGTCTTGTATCCAGGGCCAGACTAGGGGTAGGCAGAAGAGGCATGTGCCTAAGGCGCAACAGCAGGGGGGCAGTGTACCTTTTCAGCTCCCTACCCCAGTTCCAGGCCTTGACCCGCTCACAACTTGCTTCATATTCTCTGCCCCATTGTGCATTGCCTGGTTGTCAGTGTTCACATTCAATCCTGCTCACATGCTTGGTGTGCAGGTCAGCAGCGCATACATGTGTACAGGTGGTGGGGGCTGAGAGTTGGTTGGCTGGGTTACCTAGGGTGCCAGACCAACCTAGCCCTCCTCTGCTTTTATCCCTCAAAGTCAGCAGAGGCAGTAACACATCCAGGGCAGGAGTCAGTAGGACATCTGTTGCAGCCTTATAGGTGTCACGTGATTGAGTTTTGAATTAAATTAGCCAGTCTCTTCGAAATAACCAGTGATAAGTTCACAGATATGAGAGGACCACCATTCCTCTGCTGATAAAATGGCTTTGGACCTGTTAACATTAGGTTTTAGTAAATTAAGATTGCAATGCATGTCTCAGATGGAATATTTATAGAAAGGAAGTTTCAGTTTCTTATCCTGAATTTGCATGTATGTTGGGAAAGTTGAGTGTTTCAGGAAGTCACCCAGGTATTTGATATTGTTTCTAGGGCAGAAAATAAACTCTTGCAGAGATCTAAGGTGTGGCATATGAATTACCCCATAAAGGTAGATAGCCAGATTTCAATGGAGGGGAGTGGCCCAACAGTTTGAGCATCACTGGCCAGGCTTTACATGTGGTTGGCAGTAGTGGGGCATATTTGGTGTTTTAGTAAGGAAAATTGTATAGACCCTTCAGGGATGCAAAAATTTACTCCTGGAGAAAAGTATAAAAATTGTAGGCACCAGGAACAAAGTACCATTGTAGGTAATGTATTTGTGATGCTAGATAGTAGAATCAAAAGTGGGGAAGTGCCAGGCCCCCTTCTGCCAGAGGAGCAGCAAGTTATGCCCAAGCTACCCTAGGCAGTTTCTAAAGATTGTTTAAGATACATAGAATAAGGTTCCCTAAACAGGTGGTCTTTAGGTAGCATTTGGAAGGAAGGAGAAAGTCTGACAGCTCGAGGCAGAGATTTCCAGAGAAAAGCAGAAGCCAGAGAGAAGTCTTGTAGACAAGAATGGGCCAAAGCAATGAGAGGAGAAGAAATGCAAAGGTCAGAAGAAGAACAAAGGTTGCATGGAGTGTATTTTAGGATCAGAGATGAAATATAGGGAGGGGTTTCAATGTTAAGGGCCTTTAATGTGAGTGTTAGTAGATTGAATTTGATTCTAGAGGAGATTGGGAGCCAGTGAAGGGAAATGCATAGGGGAGAAGCTGATGCTAAGTGGTGATATAGATTAACGAGTCTAGCAGCAGCATTTATGACAGATTGGAATTGTGAAAGGTGACTTGTTGGAATACCTGCGAGAAATAGGTTGCAATAGTCAAGGTGGGAGATAAGTGACTGGATAAGTGTTTCGGTTGTATCTGAACTGAGATACGGTCTATTTGGGCAATGTTGCACAGCTGAATACATGATTTGGCAAGTGTTTAAATGTCCGATGCAAAAGACAGATGAAAGTCTTAAGATAATTTCTAGGCAGCGTGCCTAACTGTGAGTGAGACCTGAGAGACAGGGGAGGATCTTGGAGGAAATATAATGAGTTCTGTTTTAGAAAGATTCAGTTTCAGGTGGTACTGTGACATCCAGGAGGAGACAGCAGAGAGACAGTCTGTAACTTGGGCAAGGACAGAAGGAGAGAGGTCAGGCGTAGACAAGTAGAGTTGGGTGTCATCAGCATAAAGGTGATACTGAAGTCCAAACGACTGGATAGGTTTTCCTAGTGAAATAGTATAGAGTGAGAACAGCTGATAGAGCCTTGAGGAATTAATTTTTTCCTTAAAGAAATTAGCAAGGTCTTGGACGTTACATTAATGGGTGGAGGGGGGCATAGTAGGGAGTTAAATGTGGCAAATGGTCATGGTTTAGAGGATAAAGAGGAGATTAAAGAAGAGAAGTACAGCTGTTCTCCACTATCATTCATCTTACTATATCATACTACTGAGTTAAACTAGGCCAGGGTTGGGGTTTAGCTCTTCGACTGTGACTGGTGGTAGAAGGAGCAAGGGAGTCAAGAGCATTATTGTAGAGAGAGGCTGCCATATTTGGACAGTAAAGTTTAATATGAGAGATCAGCTGTGCTGCGACAGTTGATAATTGTTGTCGATCAAATGTGTTAAGGTTTCTGTACATGTGGGTGGATAGCGCAGGTGAAAGTGTTATCTGAAAGGAAAGAAGATGATGGTCAGATAGGGAGTAGGAAGAGTTATTAAGGTTGGATGGGTGGCACGAGTGGCAGAATCTAAGATCAAGAGCATGACCCTCAATGTGAGTAAGAGTCCACTGAGAGAGACCAAATTAAGTTGTTAGCCAGAGGAGTTTAGAGGTAGCTGGAGTTGTCAATGGGAATACTGAAGTGAGTGCTGGTGTGTCGCTTGAGAGGAAGTATGCAAGTCAAGCAGCTAAGTGATCCAAGAAAGTAAGCAGGGACCAGGTTTAAGATATATGACTGCAACTTGCAGATAGATTGGAGAAAACAAGCGTATGCTGTGGACTTCAAAATAAGTGAAGGAAAGGGAAGTTGGTTTGGTAAGTACTTACATTTGGGGGAGTAGAAATCCAAACCCACCGCCGTAACGATCTCCTGGTCTACAGGTATGACTTAATGAGAAGCCTCCATAGGAGAGGGCAGCATGTGAAGCTGTGTCGGTAGGAGAGAGCCATGTATCAGTGATAGCCAGAAGGTTAAGAGATTTGGATATAAAGAGATCATGAACTGCAGTGAGTTTATTGCAAATTGATGCTGTAATTGTGTCGAGCAGCTTACCAGACAAATACTTGTTGCGTAACCCCTCATAGAATCATAATCCTATATCCTTTGCTTATTTCCAAAAGTAATTGTAATGGAAATGGAAGTCATTACTCACATCCAAGATGGCAATGGCGTCCAAGATGGTGATAGCGTCCAAAATGGCGCCTCTCCATGTGGATCCTGCTGGTCACAGCACTATGACACCAGCGTCTTCCCGCCTGCCGATTGGTCGCCTCTGTGGGAGAAAGAAGATCCCTTAATCGATGACTCCAAGGCCTTTATCCGAGATCTGCGCACAGTGTTTGATGCTCCCGACCAGGCAGCGTCCGCCTCTTCACGCCTGTTCCAGATTCGTCAGGGAACACGTTCTGTGCCTGAATACGCAATTGAGTTCCGCACGTTGGTTGCCGAGACTGGTTGGAACAATGAGAGCTACCATGCCGCTTTCTACAACGGGCTCTCTATGCGCCTCAAGGATGATCTAGTCTCCCATGAGTTTCCTACACGCTGGGAGGATCTTATTGCCCTGGCAGTCAAGGTGAATACTCGACAAAGGGAGCACCAAGCTGATAAAGAGCGGGTAAGGAAGTTCCAACCCATCCTGGCTCCTCACTTCCAGAGACCTTTGCTCCCCAGCACTGCTGCATCTCCTTCCTCGGCTTCTGTTCCTGTTTCTTCTCCCACTCCCACAGAAGAGCCTATGCAGATTGGTTGTGCTCATCTTTCCGAACAGGAAAAATTGCGGAGAAAGGCTGCAGGACTTTGCTTATATTGCGGGGGCAAATCCCATTTTGCCCATGAGTGCCCTGTGAAGTCGGGAAACGCCAACGCCTAGGTAAGTTTGAGGAAACTTACCTGGGCGGAATTGATCATCTTCCCCAATCCTCTGTTCATAGTTTTTTTCTTCCGGTACAGATCCAGCCTGCCACCAAGACCATTTCTACTCAAGTCTTCCTTGACTCCGGCGCTGCTAGAAATTTCTTGGACAAAGCATTTGCGGAATGTCATTCCATTCCTCTACAAACCTTTGCCGTACCACTCCGAGTCCTAGCCATTGATGATCGGCCACTTTCTTCTGCCTTCATCTTCAAGTCATCTCAAGAATTATCCTTCAAAGTGGGCACCCTGCATACTGAAAGACTTTCGTTTCTTCTGATTGATTGCCCGTCAACTCCAGTAGTGCTAGGACTTCCTTGGTTGCGCATCCATAATCCTGTCATTCATAATCCTGGTCCGCAGCTCAAATTTCTCGCTGGAGTTTCTTTTGTCAACAGAACTGTCTTCCGGCCCATCCCCTCGTCAAGATATCTTCCGTTGTTCCTAATCCCTCCATACCTCCTGCTTACCAAGACTTCTCTGATGTCTTCCAACAAAAAATTTGCAGAAACTCTTCCTCCTCATCGGTCTTATGACTGCCCTGTCGAGCTTCTTCCTGGCACTATGCCTCCTCGAGGAAGTACTTATCCGCTCTCTCCATCTGAAACTGCAGCGATGAAAGAGTACATCCAGGAAAATCTCCTAAGAGGGTTCATCTGTCCATCTTCTTCTCCTGCTGGTGCGGGGTTCTTCTTTGTTGAAAAGAAGGATGGCAGTCTACGACCTTGCATCGACTACCATGGCTTGAACAAAATAACTGTGAAAAACCGCTACCCTCTACCCCTCATATATGAGTTATTTGATCAGCTCAAGGGTGCCAGCATTTTCACCAAGCTAGATCTTCGTGGGGCCTATAATCTCAATACTACCCAATACTACCTCAATACTATCTCGTGATGCCCTTTGGACTTTGTAACGCTCCGGCGGTTTTTCAAGAACTCGTTAACGACATCTTCCGGGACTTGCTAGGCCAAAGTGTAGTAGTTTACTTGGACGATATTCTAATATTTTCCTCGAATCTCATTGAACATCGGATCCAGGTGCGGGAGGTCTTATCTCGGCTGAGGAAGAATAACCTTTTTGCCAAACTTGAAAAATGCTCCTTTGAGCATTTCTTCTATTCCCTTTCTAGGGTACATTATTTCCCAACAAGGCTTCAAGATGGACCCAGCAAAGGTTTCGGCGATCCAAGATTGGCCCCTCCCCACCAGCACCAAAGCTATCCAGAGTTTAATTGGTTTCGCCAATTATTACAGACAATTCCTCAAAAGCTTCTCGTCTAAGATTTCCCCAATCCTGTCTCTCATCCGGAAAGGTGGGAAACCTCAATGCTGGTCCTCTCAAGCTTTGGAAGCATTCAGAACTCTCAAAGATTCTCTCTCTTCGGCTCCAATCCTCAGACACCCTGACCCTCTTCTACCGTTCTTCATTGAGGTTGATGCTTCGGATGTCGGGGCTGGAGCTGTATTATCCCAAAGGTCTTCATGTGATGGGAAATTGCATCCTTGTGCTTTCTTTTCTAAAAAGTTTTATTCTCCCGAGCAGAACTATGACGTGGGAAACCGTGAGCTGTTGGCTTTATTTCCCACCATGGCTTCCCAGCTGCTATCTGCACAATCTTCTGCCCCTGGCAATACTCCTTTGGGTGTTACATTCGTTCCTCCTGAACTTCGTCACTCCATCCTGTCTCAGTCCCATAACTCCAAACTGGCCAGCCAGCCTGGAATAAAGAAGACTACCGAACTTTTGTCTCGCCTCTTGTGGTGGCCTTCTCTCTGGAAGGACGTTAAGGACTTTGTTTCTTCTTGTTCCACTTGTGCAGGACATTCTCTTCCTAAGGGACTGCTTCTTCCATTACCCATTCCCTCTCGACCTTGGACTTGTTTGGCAATGGATTTCATTGTGGATTTACCCATCTCCCATGGTCATATGGTCATTTGGGTCGTGATCGACAGGTTCAGCAAGATGGCCCATTTCATTCCTCTTCGCAAGTTGCCTTCTGCTCAAGAACTTTCAAAATTGTTTATTCAGCATATCTTTCGCCTTCATGGATTCCCGGCTGAACAGAGGTTCCCAATTCGTTTCCAAATTTTGGAGATCTTTGTGTAAAGCACTTCACATTTCTCTTCAGTTTTCCTCTGCCTACCACCCTCAATCCAATGGGGCTGCAGAGAGAGTCAACCAAGCTTTAGAGCAATTTCTTCGTTGCCATGTGTCTTTGTGTCAGGATGACTGGGCAGATCTACTCCCTTGGGCTGAATTTGCTCACAACAATGCTATGCACGCTTCTTCCGAGAGGTCCCCATTCTTTTGTGTCTACGGTCAGAATCCCCTAGCGTTCCCTCAAGATCTCCTTCTCACGAACGTTCCTGCTGCCAATGATCAAGCCGCTCACATGCTCGCTATCTGGCTTGTCACTAAAGACAATTTGGAAAAGAGTTCTCTTTCTCAAAAGAAGTTTGCAATAAGAGAAGAATTTCTTCCCCTCAATATAATCTTGGTGACAAAGTCTGGTTATCTACAAGAAACATCCATCTCAAAGTGCCTACTCCCAAACTCGGTCCCAAGTTCATCGGCTCTTTTACAATTGTAGAGATCATTAATCCTGTGGTGGTTCGTCTTCAGCTTCCCCCAGAGACGCGGCTTCCTAATGTCTTCTATGTGTCTCTTCTCAAGCCTGCAATACCTTCTTATTCTTCTTCATCCTCTCCCACTCCTGTTCTTGTTGATGGGCACCAGGAGTTTGATGTTAAAAGAATTCTGGATTCCCGAATCTCCAGACGTGTGTTGCAGTACATGATTGAGTGGAAGGGGTTCGGTCCCGAGGAGTGCTCCTGGGTGAGAGATTCTGACGTCCATGCTCCCCTTCTTATCCGAAGATTTCACAAACAGTTTCCATCCAGTCCCAGTCATGGTGGTCCTGAGGCCCCGCCGAAGGAAGGGGGTACTGTAATGGAAATGAAAGTCATTACACACATCCAAGATGGCGATGGCGTCCAAAATGGCGACTCCCTGCCTCTCCATGTGGATCCTGCTGGTCGCAGCGCTATGACACCAGCGTCTTCCCGCCTGCCGATTGGTCGCCGGCGACGGAATGGTCGCCGGCGTCAGAACGTGCGTCGGCGTCTAAACGCCAGCATCAGGACGTCAGCGCCAGCATCAGCGTCATGATGCCATTGGTTTAAACTTTGGCGCCAATCCTGGCCTATATAAAGCCTTCTGGACATTGCCCAAGTATAGGTTTAACTTTGTGTATTCCTGGGTGTGTTATTACTGATTGATTCCTGTGTACCAACCTTGCCTGTTATTTCCGATTGACCCTTCTCTGCCTGGACTGAACTATTGCCTGGACTTTTGACAACACTCTTGCCTTACCCTTCTGATACCGCAAACTTTGGTTTAACTACCTGCCTCCTCCTTGGTCCGCACTCCAACTGTGCCTTCGGGCCCTTACAGTAATGCAATGGATGAGGAGAAGATGTAATGCAAAGGGGCAAAGAGAAAGAGGAGCGCAAGAAATAATCCATGTTTACAGTTTAGGCAACATTTGCCAACACTAAGGGGCACATTTACTTAGCTCGAGTGAAGTATTAGAATAAAAAATACTTAGAATTTCGGTATTTTTTTGGCTACTAGGCTTTCCTAGCTTTTTTTGATCAAAGGAGAATCGTTCTATTGACGGATTTAAATCCTTTGAATGTGTAATTTTCCTACGATCGTTTGAACGAACGAATTGCGGTAAATCCTTCGACTTCGATATTCGAAGTCGAAGGATTTTACTTCGGCGGTCGAATATCGAGGGTTAATTAATATAGTATAGTTTTTTTTCGATATTCGACCAATAGTAAATGTGCCCCTAGGGTTAAGGCAAGTAAGCTATGGGGGAATGTAATTAAAGTGAATATATGCCAAGGCAAAAATTGACCCTACAATATTAAAGGTAAAAAAAAAAAACAGGGCTCTTATTGTTTCCTTCATTTTTTGTTGCATATTAGAGTATAAGTGTATAAACAATGGGAATCAAAATGATAAAATCTGCTGCACAAAATTGTTCAAGTCTGGATACCTGAACAATTATTAGTATTATTATTAATGTGAAATATAAACAGGATTACTTTTTAATATACGGTTCTTTAAATATATTGCTTCCTATTAGCAAGACAGAAACATTTGGGCAATTTGCGGCTACAAACCAGTGATGGGTTTTCCATCTGTACCCACACATGGGAATTTGATGAATGATAATTCTCTTGTCATTGGGACATAACATTTATCAACAAAATCAGTAATGTTGTTTCAGAGTGTGAGTGATTTCATTGGCTGGCTCAGTAAGTGGGCATGGGCTCATGTACTACTAAATTAGATTTTAACCGCAGACTTCACGATGGCTGAGCTTCAAGCACTCTGTCAAATTTATTCAGTGGGAGTTTATCTATCAGAGTATAGAATTATATTATATGATGCATTTCTCCATCATATTCTATATTTATGTGCCTGTCAACTATTCTGTTACTTCCATTTACAAAAATGCCCTGCATATGAAATGAACTCAATAACTTAACTGGAACAAGAAACTTCCAGTATGGCAACAAGATGGATTTGTTATCAGTTAACTTATGATCCATAATAAATGTAAGGGTAGAAAATATAGTTATTTATATTAAAAAGTAAGTACAGAAGTGGGTTTCTCTGGCCAGAACCATAAACTGGTCTGCAAATAACAAGACAGTAGCTGGTGTTTGCAGATTCCCACTTAGACAAAGTACAAATTACTTGAACCTGTAACACATTGAGATAAAGGGGCTCATTTATAAATATGGACAAGAGAAAGCAAGCAAATCATCATTTTTTACCCACGTGTAGTCTATTTTTTAAACAGGTTTCCAGAGTAAAAGCGTTCATTCAACTTGCATGTGTTTTACTAATTCAGGTGCATATTAGCTCATGTTTTGCACTAGAACTTAAAAGCAAATATTTCTGACCTTGTCATATGTGACAAATCTTTACAAACGGCAACAGAAATGGACTTCCAAGCCAGTAACAGTTTGGCTCACTAGGACACCATAAAATCACCTGCCCCCAGAGTTGAGACATGTTTGAACTGTGACTCTCACTTTTATTTGAAAAAAATGCACAATTTCGACAAAATTTCAGCAGATTTAACCATGTTTTTCTTGCCGTAAATGCACTGACTTCAATAAGTTTTCTCTTGTGTTTTTTTTTCCCATGTGAAATTATTTTCAGCAAAATCTGGACCAGCCAAAAGAATTTGCTATCAAGCAGAGATACCGAATTGCTCCCCAGCCATCATACCGAAACTAGAGATTATTTAGAGAGTTGGGTTTTATCCAAAATAATAAAACACTTTTTCCTGTAAAATTAATTTTTTAAAGGAAAACAGATCAAATTAAGTGGCATATTAAAGAATCTTGTCATACCAATATATATATATATATATATATATATATATATATATATATATATATATATATATATATATATACTTATATATTAATAAATGTTGACGTTTTAAATCTCTTGCCTTGAACCACCATTTCGTGATGGTCTGTGTGATGCCTCAGAGATCACCTGACCAGAAATACTACAACTGTAACAGACAGAACTCAGTCTTTTAATTGACTCATGTGACCTAACATGTATGGTTTGTCTGTGAGCACAGTAAATCCTATGATCCCAGGGGGCTGCTGTTATTTTTAAAATTAAAATTTTCTATTTTTGATTACCCAATGGCACATACTACTAAAAAAGTATATTATTATGAAAATGGTTTATTTACATGAAACAGGGTTTTAAATATGAGCTGTTTTAAGCAATATATATTTATCGAGACCTATATTGTTTGAGGGGTATAGTTTTCCTTATAAATTTGTTTAATAAAGGACTAAATGTAAAATATTTTTCACAAGCTTACATGGCCCATACAAAGCTAATAGCTTTTTACCAAACATTGAGAATTTTGCAATCTGTTTGAAATAATTATTTTACTTGAGACTGGAATGGAATTAAGCGGAATGAAATTTTACTCATGACACTAAACACATTTGCTTTAACATACTGGTCGTAGGAGATTCTGAGAGTGATGGCACCAACTTCTTTATTGCGGAGAGGCGTTAGTGCTGGGAAATATTTTTATTGCTTTATAACAAGCAACATATTAAGCATGTAAAAGTTTTGGTATGCAAACAAACTAATAAAACTGAACAACTGACTCAAATTTATTCTTGTCCCAACTGTGTTTTTATGGGTAAACCTTGTGCACACGTTAGAATCAATGGCAATGTGCTTGGAGCGTACAAACTTTACTGAGCAGGTTTCAGAATCTATCCTAGTAGGTAATCTTTCCACATCTCTATAGTTATTCTTAGCCAGCGACAGCGCATGTGCACACAAGTATTACTGGTGCTATCACCCCCCCAAAATTTCCTTCCTTTCCATGTTAATTTATTCCAGCCCAAAAGAGTGAAGAGTATGGGGGAAGTACATTAGGAGGAAACATTAAACTATCTCTGTTATACCATTCCTTCTCATTTAAACAATACAAGTTTAGCATCAGGAAGGTGATAGCCTATAACTATCCACTGGAAACTGCCAGTATGTATGTATACCATGCAGAAATAAAGCAATAGCACTTTTGACAATTAGTCCATGCTATGCTACTAGATTTCCTTGCAACTCTTTTCTGTTGTTGGGTAGTGATGAAAATTCGCGAAACTGTGAAAAATTTGTGAAACAACACTGGCGTTTTGTTTGACGCGCCTGTTTTGCGAATTTATTCGCTAATGTTGGGGTGTTCTTCATGTCAACCTGATCTTCTCTACTTCTATTTCTTGCTGGGCTAAACTTTTCAACCCACTATAGGACTTGCTGTAAGATGAATGCTGACAGATCTGCTGTGCTGCACATCAATTCAAACCACCACTAGTGAAGAAGAATAAGGAAAAGAAATGTGATACTGCAAATCACTATAAGAGGATAGGATGTGCAAGACAGAACTATGCAGACATATGGTATAAAAAGCAAATGTACTCAAGAAAAAAAATATATCTGTCACTTTACTCAAATAGATGTTTCTAAAGCAAAATGTGTTCCGAAAACTCATTTAGAGTGTGCAGCAGCGACCATATAGATATCCTCCATATTGCATTTCTTGGTAGAATGTTTTATTCTGTATTCAGGGTAACTATACAGCCAGCCTTAATTGTCTCACTGCCTGGAAAATGGACAGCTATGAGCAAAGTCATAAAACATTCTCTCTCAAATGGCAGACTGGGATATTTTCAGTCTAAAAGCAATACAACACATACAAAAGAAAATAATGTTGCACCACAGTATTATTATTATTATTGCTACACAGCTGCTAAAAACAAAAAAAGAGTTTTGTGGAATTAAATTGATCACATTCCCAAGGGGAAATTCAGTTCTTCTTTATTTGGGTTCCCTGCATTTTTTTATTTGCTTTTTTGAATCAACCCTGCCCTATTCCATCAGGAAAGACACATTCACAATCCAGAGGTTTTTCCCAGTCGGCCCAAGGAATATTTCAAGACACCTACAGTACTGAACTAAAATATGTCTTGTGTTTCCTTAGGTAACATAACAACTGTGGTCCTAATATTTTGTGAGTTAATGAGCCGCGTGATTGTGTATGTTAGAATGGCAAGGGCTTAAATTACTTCAAACATTTTAATGAACTTGGCTTGGTAAGGGTCTATCCAAGAAATAAAAACAAATTAAACCCTGTAAACAAATACGTGAACATTCTGAAAAGTTTTAGACGTCAAGGAGAAAAATATTTTTCAACTTTTTTTTCTGAACAGGGAAAAAAAACCCCACAAGGATGAGTTAAATATTTTTACAGTTATTGTCATTAGAATACAACATACAGAGCTTCACAAATTGTAATTTGTTGCATGTTATGGTTCTTATTTTATAATATATTAATGCTAAAGCAACTCCTGAATAAGTAAAGCTGAAGTGTGCCTTGCTCTCGTTGGATACAATGAAATGAAATACAGGCCAATGAAATAAAGAGCGAGTTCTTAAGAATTAGTGTTGGGCGAATCTGTCCCGTTTCAATTTGCTGGATAATTCGTGAAACTGCAAAAAAAATTAAGTCAATTGGATAATTTTGATGCGCGACAATTTTTGACGCAATCGCAAATTTTCATACGCGTGACTATTTTGTCCAAATGCATTGAAGTCAAAGGGTGTCCAAATAATTATTTATCCATGTGGCAATTTTTCGCCAACTAAAGTTTGACAGTTTTGTGAAAGCATTCTTGCGCAGGGAAACGTGGAAATTCACCACATGCCATGCCTGGTGAATAGTGAAATCCCTTTTAAAGGGTTTTCCATATTGCGTTTTAATAATTCTGCCGATGCTTATTGATGGTTATTTCTTTACAGTTGAGAATCAAAATGGGGTGTATATACGGGAAAATATTTAGTCAAACAAGAATCAAGAGAACAAGGAGAATTGGATGAAAACTTTGGGTACTTACAAATGCGGGGCCAACGTATGTAAATGCTGTCGATTCATAAATAGATCAGATCAATTTAAAAGTACGAATACAAATAAAATTTATAAAAATAGGATGTATGCTAACTGCAGAACTGTAAATGTGATATACCTAGCCACCTGTAAGTGTGGACAACAATATGTAGGCAAAACTACTAGGAGATTCAAGGATAGAGTTTTAGAACATTTAGCGTGTATCAATAGAAGAGATATCTCATCTGCAGTAGCAGAACATGTAATAGATAAACATCAGGCTAATGAACATTATGTAACGTTTCAAGTGATAGAAGTGATAAGACTCAACAAGAGAAAAGGAGATATAGAGGATATACTTTCTAAGAGAGAATTCTATTGGATATTGACATTGAATACAGTTAAACCTAAGGGTCTTAATAAAGAAGCGGATGTGAAATATTTCTTAAGATGATTAACTTTTTTACCACAATTTTTATAATAACAACAAACTGTATGAAATATTATAATTAGTAATAGTCAGCCTAAAATATAAACGAGGAAAGGGGGAAAATAAATGAGTAAATTAACATTTGCTGGAACGAGACGGAACTATAGAATTGAAGTTCTCCCAAAAATCTATAATTATACTTATATAGAATCACATCTTGTTTCTAGTGATTTCATTATGAATTAGACAATATATGCTACAGCTATTGTATTATGTGAGATGGATCAATTAGAATAAGTATATATAAAAGGATAAATAAAATATGGATTTACTTGTTTGTGATATTAAATCAGAGTAATATTAACAAAATATGAACTGTTTATTATACGGATACAAATAGATATATTTATAGAAATAATAATAATAAATATAAAAATATGGAATAAAATAAATAAAAATAAAATAATAAAAACCAATAATATTAAATTTAGTATAATAAAACAATCAATTGAAACAGTTCAAAATGAACTAGATACAAAGCAACATTTTTACAACTGGTTACGAAAAGAAACATATTGATATATTATATAAAATGCTACAAGAATTGATACAATTGAATATGAATTACCAACCAGTCCTCTAAAGAGAATAGATATCGTTTTTAATGTTTTCATATATGTCTCACTAATGTTTTTATATGTGAACACGAAAGGTTTATTTAAATAACAGGCTTTATATAAACATCACGATTGAATAACTAATAGATTTATTTGACTAACTACTATAATAGGACATTTTTAACGCTAGTTATTGTATTATTGTATTATATAAATAATGCGAAGAATATGGTCCTATTAAGTAATGTTTTAAAGTTTTTGTTTTAAGCTTTTTGTTTAGTATTGTCACATTTTCAGACGATATATGAGAAATGCACATTGGTCTCTAATTAATTAGACCACACCTGTGTTTAAGTGCACTGATGTCTGATACTGTTGCTATTTAACACTAGAGTCATGTGATATCCACTGACTCTGAGGAAGTGCCGGTGGATCCGGCAAGAAACGCGTAAGTCAGCGTGCATACCCACCGCTCAATCTTTCACCTGTGTGTATGGAATAAAGCCTGAATTCTGCATCCAATACTGTTGTCCGAGTTTTGTCCGACATCTGCGCCATGAACACGGGGGTGAGATGAATCTAGCAGAGGAATACCGGCATGAAGTAACCGGCATCCCGTGAAGGCTGCGATTGGACGGACACAGTTAATCCGGGTGAGCTCTGATGCGAACCGCATCTCTCTTTCTTATTTACGTCAAACAAGAATCAAATCTGGTGGTTAGAACTTTGCAAAAATGCTGGTACAACAAGGGAGAATGAAAGACTATGGGTAGAACTACACGGACCACTTCCATGCGTTTTCGGCTGATCTGACCTGCTGCACCAAAACGAAGAAGTCAAGTCGGATGCGACGGAAAATAAGGTAAGCAATAGCAATGTCGGATGGTGTTCAGCATTCATCCGACACAACACGACTATCGGATGAACGCTGCAACAAGATCAGACATTTGTATTTCTTCCCTTATTTTCTGTCGCATCTGACTTGGCGCCGGCGTTTTGGAACATCATGTCAGATCCACCGAAAATGCATGAAAGTTGTCCGCATAGTTCTACCCTATTTTATGCAGAAAACATTAAAGGGGTTCTTCACCTCACAACACCTTTTTCTGTTCAGCTGATAAAGCAAATAAAAACATTTTTAATTACTTTCTATTTAATAGTTTTTCTGATATTAAAGTTGAAATTTTCATTTTTCACCCACACAATTCTAATCAACCTTGCAATATACATTTATTAAAATGTTCAGTGCTTTTAAAGTTATTTGTAAAAACAATTGGTATTGAAAGCAGCATTTGCTTAACTCCTAGTTGTTACTTTTTAAACAATGTTACAGAAGTCTTAGTTCCCCAGAAAAGACAGGTCTGTTAATCAGCTGCCTTGTCTTACATTACAATTACATCAACAGTCTGAGAAATCAGAGCAGAAAATAGACAGGGACAGACATTGCTTTCAGTTGCAAAACATATAGCAATAACTTAAAAATCATAAAAAATTTGTTATATTGCAAAATTGTTTAGAATTTTGTTTTCTTTTACAAAGCAAAAAAAAAAAATGTTTGGGTTGACATTCCCTTTAAACAACTTATAATATAAAAAAGGATCAAATAATAGAAAAATAGAATGATAAAAAAAGGTAATCAGTTGAAAAATATAATGATATATTGTAATACTATCAATACTAATAATACTGTAAGGACTCACCCTTATGGTCTAGTGGCCGATGGGGACGCTCGCCACATGCATCTGATTCCTTTGGTGCTGGTTTCCTCTATGGCACACACTGGCGCGGAATTCAAAGCTATTTAAAGGGATTTTGGATTTGAATGAGTTGCCTGTCGATAGGTCTAACTTGCTTAGTTTCTGGGTGCTTATTCCGTCTGAATCTTGCTTGTTTGTACTGGTATTAACCCTCGCCTGCCTGTGTGACTATTCCAAACTCTTCAATACTGATCCCTGCCTGCCTGATTATTCTGAGCTCTCCAATCCTGATCCTAGCCTAGGTAAACAATCGTGCCCCTTTGCTCATCCAGAACTCTTGCTTGGCTCCTCTCTTATTAAGACCTGGCAGCATCCGATTAGCGGAGGGCTCCTCCCGAAGTGAAAGGCGGCTGCTACAGGCGGAAGCAGAGCTGAGACCAGGGAGCCTAGCACTTGTTCTGGATTTAGGGTGCTGATCATGACAAATACTCATAATCATGTCCTTCTGTATCTAAGACAAGCTTCCCTAGTAACCAGTGTGTATATGTTTCCACATGTGCATGTTCAAAACAAAAAAAAAAGGATGAAGAATATAAAAGAGAGTATAATAATTAAAAAGATGAAATATAAGGGGTATAAAATGAGCTGAATCATACAGTCTTTCACTTCTCTGGCTTATTGTATGCAACAGGTTTATTTATAATGGAAACTCTATTCCTGAACCTCTGTGAGCTGCGTGGGTATATGACAGACTGCAAGGAATTGCTGTAACTGTTGCTTTATCAGCATGTGAATAAACTCAAGACCAAAGCACTGATCCCTTGGTGTTTGTGGCTTGAGCCGATTCCCATTGATCAAAAATCAATCACCAGTCATCCTATATATTTCTTACATTGCATACACCACACACAGAACATGACACTTAATTCCCAGACGTCTGGAAAGATCAATAATTTCCCTTACGGCACTTGTGCTAGTGTTTTCTTCCTGCCATTCAGGAAAGAAACACTTTGTAGGACAAGATTGTGTTTCATTAACTGAAGGCAAGAGAGAATAAAATGACATGTCCCAGTTCAAGGAGAATTCTTTGCAATCTTAAGCAGCAAACTGAAATAATGACAATATTAGTGTCAAATGTAGTGGTTAATAACAACACAGAATGGCAGGTGCCATTATATTGTGATCAGACAACTTGCTTGACAAGCCACAAAGACACAGCCAGGTGTCTGCCTGAAAAACTGCATTTTACAGATAAATATATGCTATTTAGATCCAGTTACTGTGCATTATGTTCAAGGGGTTTAATTCTATTAAATAAACAAAGATTTAGACTAAGCACCTCCAACTGCCCCTTTCCCTCTCCAAACCCCCAATGAGATAACATTTGCTGATGTGATATATATAATATAATGCTCTATTTGATCAAACCACCTAGGGTCATAACAAAGGTACCAAGCCATTGCCATTGTTTCATAAGTATCTATGGCAACAAATCCCTTTGCACCCTAAATTGGGCTCACTTACTTACTGCTTTGGTCAACCCCAAAATGAGGACAAGGCAACCCCAAGGTGGTGTGGGAGACTGTCTAAAATTATTTTGTAATGTTTTGCTTGATCCCAAATACTGTGAATAGTGATGAAAACCGTCTCATTCATTTTGCCAAACAATTCATAAAACCATGGAAAAATCTGCATTATTGTGCTTAAATCGGTAATGAGCAGCTTTTCTTATGCCAAAGACAAATGGGTTGCACCAAATGCACTGGAAATCAGTTGGAGTTTTTACTTGTGTCAAATGAAATGGAGTAAAAGAGTATTTTTTCTTATGCCAAATGCATTGGGGTCAATGGGCATTTTTATTTGCACCTAATGCACTAAAGTCAATGGGCATGTTTTTGCACAATATTTTAGTGCAGATTCACCACTCAAAATGCTAATTTTGCCCGAAACCAAAAAATCACTCATCCCTAGCGGCGAACTACATGTTCAACAAATAGAAACTGAATCTGACCTAAACTTTTTATGCTCTTATATGAATTAAGATGGCTGTTTTTTGGGTACAGTGGAGTGATATTTTCCCTTCTCCTCTAAGAAATAGTAGGAATATGTTTTATATCCTTTACAGCTGATTGACTAGAGCTGAATGACCCATAAACATTTGTTGTAATTCATAAAACACCAGCTGTGCCTATATTTAAGAACCAATGTGAAGGTAAGTGGTAATTGAACAAAACACTGACTGTGCTTTAAAAATGATCATTCTTAAGAAGATCTTTCACCTTCCAACACTTTTATTCAGATAGTTCACCAGAAATAAATACTTGTCTAATTTACATTGTATTTGTTACCATTTTTCCAATATTTAAGATAAAAGTTGAATTTTTCACCTTCTTATGTGTTTCTGTAGCAGCTCTGGGGGGGTCATAAACTCTTTAACTGTTCTAAATTGATACATTTCTTATCTTTAGCCCTGCTGAGCAGAATCCCTGAGTTTCATTATAGGTTACAATTTATTACATTAGTTCATACGTCTTAGCAACATCTCTAGAATATTAGTAACTATTGCATCAACTGCCAGACTAAAACAGGAACATTACACTTCAATTTTGATCCAGGGATAGTGTACTGTAAAATAGTGGGACAATCTCAGATGAGAATGATTATATTGAACGTGGTGTTATTCAATCTGGCAGTAAACAATGCTGTTGTATTATCAGGTAGAACTAATACTTATACCTATTCGTCTTTATAACCACAGTAGAACCCCATTTTACGTTTTTCAGGGGACCAGATAAAAATAGCATAAAGTCCAGGAAAAAGTGATTAGAAAAAAGGTTTTTAGACAAAATGAATGTGTGTTACAAAACACCAGTACAGGATAATGACCCTGTTTAAACCATCTCTGGGATTTTGTCAAGGCCAAGCTGTGCAAATCTATTCTATATCATCTTATTGTACCCCTGATTCAGAGGTATTCAAGAATGCAAAAATCAGTATCGGACCCCCAGCTATTATGTTCACTTAAAAAACTACTGCTGAATGCTGAAAGGTGCTAAAGAATTAAGACATTGCCAGAATACTGTATTTAATTTACAATAGCTAATGCTCTATGTTGAAGTTGTTGTGCACAATGTACCTTAATATAGAAGAAAGCTGTGAGCTATACACATACCTGTTATGTTTATCACAATATATTCTCCCTATAAGAGCAGGTTACGTGTTTGAATGTTCCATCTCGTTTCTGAAAAATCACAGACATGTGCAGTCTACAGAACTATAGTTTTCCAGCATTTAGTGAAAATGCATTGCAGTTGAGTCGCTGAAATGAAGCCAGGGAATACTTAGGGTTTGGTGAATATATTTTTTACTGCACCATGAGTCAGTATTATTTGTAATGTAATTACTATTCAAGAGAGTAAGGGGAGTGTTAAGACAAATGAGAAGATACAGTAAGCAGAGCAGGTTTTGGTAAAAGGAAACCTATTAGATAAATGATGTAAAAAAAAAATAACATTATCGTAAAACGTAATGATTAATGCTCAGGGCACAGAAAACAAATACTTTTCCAGCACTTGGCAGTATGTACAATATGCTTAGTTGTTGCTGTTTTTCTTAATTATAATGCATCTCCGTTCTGGGAAGCAGTTTCGAACTGATCCGTGGGTGCAAATTTAGGATAGCTGTACATAGAAGAGATAAACACATTAGAAAAGTATCAGGAGCGCGACTTGCAGAACAGGGAAAAACAAAAAGGAAGGGTATATATATACTCACTATATTATATGCCTTACTTAGTGTTTTTATGTCACTGGTTCCAGAATTATACATATATTCTGTGTTTAACATGTGGGTATTACTAAAGAGTTACTTGTTTTGCTTACCATAGAATAAATGCTAATTAGTGGTGGTGTCTAGTTTGTAAACTATTTATTCAGTAACCCACTATTATTTATAGAAACTTATTTCCATATGTTCGCCTCTCCTATAATTCCCTGTACCCAATGAATATATGTGGGTGTGTTACCTATAATATGTGCCATATTACATTTCCAAGGGAAAGGATAAGCTGTAACTGTCTCAGATGATTATTGTGACTATTGTCACTTGGTCACAACATTCTGCTTTGCAATTCCTTAGAAACCTTTCAGAAAGTAAGACAAATACTATAGAGACTTAAATGACTGCTGGGCATGTTTTATGGACTATTGATTTGTTTTCCCTTTCTTTGTTGCCCTTCACTGCCATATTAGCATATAGAATATCTATAATATGTATATATGTATAAGCTCCCTTAAGTATTCCACCACTAGAATATTTTGCTCTGTGTAATGGACATTTGATATTGCTACCACTACTGGACTAATTTTTTTTTTTTTTTTTGCATGGATAGTTCTTTGCTTTTCTAGATAAACTGAGATTAACTGCTGTGTACAGTGCATTGATTTACGAATAAGCTGCAGATGATTTTAAATGGAATACACTATCCAGAAATTAAAGGAATAGTTCAGCGTGAAAATAAAAACTGTGTAAATGGATAGGCTGTACATAATAAAAAATGTTTCTTATATAGTTAGTTAGCCAAAAATGTAATGTATAAAGGCTGGAGTGACTGGATGTGTAACATAATAGCCACAACACTACTTCCTGCTTTTCTCTAACTAGTTAGAGTTAGTTTAGAGCGACTTTAAAGGGGGTCACATGGGACATAACTGTTCAGTGAGATTGCAATTGATCCTCAGCATTTAGATCAGATTTAAAAGCAAACAGTTATTACCCATGTGCCCCTCCCTCAAGTCACTGATTGGTTACTGCCTGGTAACCAATCAGTGGAAACCAAAAGAGCTGAAAAGCAGGATGTAGTGTTCTGGCTATTATGTTAGACATCCAGTCACTCCAGCGTTTATACATTACATATTTGGCTAAATAACTATATTAGAAACATTTTTTATTTTGCACAGCCTATCTATTTACCCAGTTTTTAGTTTTATACTGAACAATACCTTCATTTAATAGCAACTTAATAGTAGCAAAATAAATCACATAGTAAATAAATGCGTTTTTTTTTTAAAGAGACCATAGTCCATGTGAAAGATAATCTATGTATAGTTGCCCTAAGAGAACATTATACAAAATTATAATCACCTGACTTGTGCCAGGTATAACAATTATGCCAAATGGTTGTTTTGCTAGACTTTTTGCACATCTTAAAAGCCTTTACCTGAAAGCACTGGAATAGTATTTAAGCCTTGGTATTGGTTTTTTTTTTTTTTGCAGTAAAGTACAGTTTGGAAGACAAATACAGGATCCTCCTCATACTTAGGCCCAACCTATGCGCCAAAAGGGCAAAACATACTTTTGGTATCAGATCCCCAAACCTAACTGGCATCTAGCTTGCTAGTCCAGCCTACTTTGTAACCCTCAGCCCATTTTAATAAAACATTGGCACCTCAATTTAAAATCCCCTAATTTTAGGTTTTACATTGTTGTTTTGTGGTCCCACCTATATATTATGCTTAATACATTTTCCTGATTTTACATTTTCCTGGAATTTACACCATTTTTTTCTGGTATCCCGAAAAACGTAAAATAGGGGTTCTAGTACCTTCAAGAATATTGAGGACATCAAACTTTTCACCCCAAAATCATGATTATTGACCTTGAAGCTGAGCTACCATGAGTATCTAGGACAGCAAATAGCCATTCACTCTAATTCTCACTTATTCTAGCCTGCCAGACAAGGCTGTGATTCCAAAAAAACTTTTTGGGAACCAATGCCCCCCCAACCAGTCACCAACATGTTGCTCACCGACCCCATGGATGTTACTCACAGAGATTGCCGTAGGCTGCAAATCCTCATAGAGGCTACCAAATAGCCAATTGCAGCCCTTATTGGCACCTTCCTAACTCTTTTCACATTTGAGTGTGGCTCACAGGTAAAATAGTTTGGGGACCCCTGCTTTAGATGAATATATGAAACCTACAGGACCAACAAACCCTGTGTAACTCACTGCCACAACTCTACTGAGATAAACTAGTAATATTCATCCTTTGGGTCATAGAAAATAAAATAAAAGCTAACTTTTTTTCTATAGCAATGCAGCTTTTAATACAAAGCCTCATTATAGGGAATACCCAGCCTTTCTGTTTTTTTAGCTGCTTCTTGAGAAGGAGGAGGATACATTTTATCTGAATTAACTCTGAAATATTAATGAGGTGGTTGTTACTTGCCGATGGAAGCAGGTCAACACAGGAAATGTAATTGATTCTACTCAACATGAAATCAGAAAGATAATCTCGTTTCACCTTCTGTGTCATTACAGAAAAACATGATAAACAACCAATGGCTCAAATGAGTGCTCATCCCAACACATTGTTTCTAGTGATCATTGCAGCCAAAGCACAAGAATTGGGACTTACCCGAACCGAAGCACAGCAAATGCCAAGTGATATAATTTAATTTCAAGGTTGATAGCAATGTGTACGTTTGTAGTCCAACCTAAGCCATAAGACGCATAATGATTAACACTGAACCTCGCCTAGTGAATTAGAGCTAGCAACAAATGAGCTCTTTTTACAGCATAATAATCCACAACCACCAAGCATGGAGAGCTATAAAATTTCTTTCATTAATTAAATCTCTATTATTATAGGAAAGCATTTAAATGGCCTTAAATACTGTTATGGAAACCAGGCGTATAATACATATTACATATATTTTCTGTATCAGTGATGAAAACCAGACTATCACTATCGCTTAATTAGTCTAATGTTATAGTTAGGGTCACAAAAGGAGAATGCTAAAAAGTGCTTTTAGGCTAAATTTTTGGCTATTCCTATATATGTATCAGAATAAAAGCAAATGATGGCATATTATAATTGTATACCCCAATACTGTATGAAGTAGGGTGCCTGGCTTACAGCACAACCCTGTATTAAGCACCTCCCTTGACTTGGGCTCCATTTCAGTGCTGAGCCTGTAGGCGCTCAGTGTTGCAGTTTTTGGATTACATACAACTGTAAGTAATGCACAGTGTCAGTCTGGGCCATCAGGCCAGTTGGCCCAAGCCTTCATGGCCTCACAGGCCCCGCTCCCTCTGCCTGGACCAAGGGTCACTCCCTCCTGCCTGGACGTTCAAGAGGTAAAGAGTACAGGCCCTTGGATTCACGGCCCCAGTCCAAACCTGGTAATGCAAATGCACACAAAGTCCCATCCAGCAAGAGCTATTTGCACTCATAGGCAATTCACAAACCAGCCCCCTATAGAGCTCACTTATTAAAACAGCATAAAATGAAAAACAAAATAGCACAAAATAGCCATATATTTACTTACACTGTATAAATACTTCCCTGAATGCCACAATATGGCTAACCTCGTGCTAGTGAGCGCTGATTTTTTCTTCAATATTGGTTGGATTCATATATTCATGATAAAGCCAGAGTTACAATTATTTATGCTGGGTAGTAAATGGCATATATATATACTGTATAGGTCATTTACTAAACGCAACAAGAGTGCCTATAGGAACCCTCTGCCTGCTAAAGTTAGGTTATAAGTACAGTGCACTGGGCAGTGTAGGCAAGTGCTAGAAACATTAGGGGTCAAGAGTAAGGACATTTAAGGGTGGAAGCATGTGCTTCTTAGCGCTCATTAAGTAGCACTTGTACCCAGTTCCCTGTTTAGCATGTTTAAATAACAAGCAAGTTATGGAGCAGGTATGGGGACACTTAAGTGCCTTCCTCCACCCACCTCTCCTAGATACTGTGCGGACTAACACAGTCAACGATGGTTCCAAAGGCCATGCCGTAGGTCTCTGCCCCTCGAAATGGAGCACAGAGGCCTGCTTCTCTTTACACACAGCCGAAAACAAAAGAATGGCTGATTGTACCTTTTTTGCACTTTGCATGCAGTGCTCGGCTTCATACATAAGGTCTATTGTATATATTGTTAAAAAATCTTCTGCCCATTATTGCATCTAGCACTGCACCTGCCATTGTTAAATAAGGTAATTTGCTAGATATAGATCATGCTAGCATGAGCATGTCACAAATACCGTAAGATATATAGTTTTTACACAATACGTACAATTGAATGAAAAATACATTTTATTAGGCCTTTGTGATGATTGAGTGGGCTGAAGCCCATACTATTAAAAACAATTTGGAAACCATTAATTTTCAGCTATTTTGTGCATGAAGACTGATGCATAAACAGCAGGAATATGTTCTGCTTCCTCATATTTTTTGAATGCTATAGGGACCATTTTAATTTGAAGTCGTATACAAAGGAATTTCTGCGTATCTACTAAGCACATCTGTGTACCATACGTCAATGGTCAGGTTTGTAAAACAGTTAGTTGTGCAATTCTCTAAAACCATTCATGCAGAGCATATTAAAATCATAATCTCACAATAGTAAAGCATCTAGAAAAACTGGTTATTACCACTCTCCTGGAGAGAGTGGAAACTGTATACAAAACCTATTCAAAACCTCTGTTTACTGGAAAGCCAGGTGTGTGTGCTAATGGCTTATTGTTGCTTATTTGGCATTAAACAACTCACAGTACCATAAACTACGTCATATGCTTACCTACTGCCAGTTTAGTTAGCATTTGCAAGCTCAGGCTGAGGGATTATTGAGCCAATGATAACTACAGGTATGGGGCCTGTTAACTAGAATGCTCAGGACCTGGGGTTTTCCAGATATGGGATCTTTCCATAATTTGCATTTCCATACCTTAAGTCTACTAAAAATTAATTTAAACATTACATAAACCCAATAGGCTGTTTTGCTTCCAATAATGATTAATTACATCTTCGTTTGAATCTAGTATAATGTACCATTCTACTATTATTACAGAGAAAAAAGGAAATTATTTTTAAACATTTGGATTTATTTGGATAAAATGGAGTCTATGCGAAACAGCCACCCCGTAATTCGAAGCTTCCTGGATAACTGGTTTCCGGATAAGGGATCCCATGGCTGTATATGTGAATATAAGTCACCATATGGGCTAATGTGAAAAACGCATCAGCAAGTCATTGTGATACGTTAATATTAGTGATGTGCAGGCCGCCCCGATACTCACGAGTCGGGCGCGTTTGGGTCAACCTGGCAGTGCTCCTCACAGGTGGCGGGCGGGTTGAGCTCTTTTCCTGCTCTCCCCGCCCGCCACCTTCAAATGCTGGCATCGGTTTTATAGTCTCGCATCTGCTCGCCCTGGCCCTTTTGTGACGTCATCGCCGGGTTGGTGCGGGTCTATAAAAGGACCCCCAGAAGCGGGTACAGGCGGGCGTGGGTCGTAGCAGGGCGGGTTAGGGTCGCATGCGGGTCAGGGAAACCCTGGCCCTCACATCACTAGTTAATATATTGGTTAGGCTTTGTATATCCATCAGGTTGGACAATAAAAGGTCATACATTATAATTAGCACTTACACATTTTTCTATCCTATGTAACTAGGAAATATGATTCTCATTAAGCATTTTGATAAAGCAATTTCCTTGTCAAACAGGAATTCTACTTTTATAAAGATCACTTGTATTTTATCTCGGCTGTAAAAGCCCATTTAGTAACAATGTTCTTATTTGTCCCAGTTTAACCCGTAACATTTCAATAATCAATGAGCTTTTTTTATTTGCCAAGTGGCATTAGATTAATAAGAGCAAACACCCAGTTGCTATAGAATACTTTGCAAGCAAATATGCCTCATAATAATCTGCGAGCAGACTTTTAAACAGAACTTCTGCAAGGTCAGGCCAAATATTTCTGCTGGTACTTGTGTTTTATACGGAAAATGATTGATGCCGGGATATTAATTTAATTTCACATTATGTTATTGCTGTTCTACATAATCTCCAAAAATTTGGGAATCACTTTGTGCTGACTTACAGTACTTTACTTCCGTTGCGAGAGCTTCGCTATGAAATTATGCATTATCACTATCACAATACTACTTTTTTTTTTTTATTATTGTTGCTTGGCAACAAGTTCTTTGTTCTTTCCAGAGTTATAAACTTGAGGAGCAGGGAAAAAGTAGAACATTCCTTATTAACATAATATGTCAAATCAAATTTCCTTGCCGCTTCACAAAAAGCAGCATATGTTCCTTTTCAATATCTTATTTTTATGTTCTAAGTATTTTCTGGGTCAGTTTTCTTTGCCACCATCTTCTAGGGAATTCTTAGAACATAGGCATAGAGGAGGAAACACTGATATTTATATACATATAATGGGCCGGTAACATCAAAAACAAAAAATCATTAGTTCGCATTTTCATAGCAGTTATTTCTGCCCTGCATTCTGCCCTGTAAAAAATGTTTTCATTGACACTGTAGTTCAAATGATTATTGCTATGTATTTATTTGATCCACTGTACCTTTGATCTATTCACTAGGCAACACCCACTCAATTCATAGCATTTTAATTGCTTTATCAATATTAAATTGATCTATCCACAGCTTAACTGTATAAACGATATATCCCAGGTGAGATTTATCTTTGATGGTATTGCCTTGGATAGCAACATTATGCACTCTTGTATGGTTGTATTCACCCCAAAATACTCACTTTTCAAATCAATGCAGCCGCTAAGTAGCACCTTCATTCAGACACTCAAACAAGTACAGGTATGGGACCAGTTATCCAGAATGCACAGGACCTGGGGTTTTATGGATAAAAGATCTTTCTATATTTTGGATATCCATATTTTAATTTCTAATAAAAAATCAATTAAACATTAAATAAAGCCAATAGGATTTTTTGCCCACAAAAAGGATGAATTATATCTTAGTTGGCATCAAGTACAAGGTACTGTTTTTATTATTACAGAGAAAAAGGAAATCATTTTTTTTTTTAAAAAGGCAGTTTTTTATTTGAATAAAATGGAGTCTATGGGAGATGCCTTCCTGTATTTTGGAGCTTTCTGGATAATGGCTTTTTGGATACCTGCACAAGTCAATCAGTTCAAACGCCATGTCTTTTCGGGTCACTAATTGACACAAAACACCGAGTTTTTTGTTAAATTAAAACATCCAATGATGAACCGTTAAGAAAAAACCTGACAAATGCCTACTATGAGTCTATTATATCCAGCTAAGAGCTAGTATCATCTTCTTCTTCTTCCCAAGAGAATAAAATCCTATGTCATATGTTGCCATTGAGAAGGCGAATAGCAATTGGGTGGGCTGCCAAGTTCCATGATGTAGTCAAGCACCGATGCATTCATTACATGTCTAACTCTAACTCTAAAATAATCCAGCAAAGGATAAATGAACTTGGTTTTTTCGCACAAATGTCAAGTGCTGTTATAGAGAACATGTTGCTCACCACCCACTTTGATGATGTACACAATGATTTTAAAGTGGGTGTTAATTCTGGAATTCCTGTGCTCCAGACAAGCCTGGGGTTTAGTGATGTGTGGGTTAAGAATTTCTCGACCCGCACCCAACCCGGGCCTGCTGCTCTCCTTTATTTATAGACCCGCGCCTGACCTGCTCCGCAGAGACATCACAAAAGGGACGGGGCAGGCGGAAGTGTATAAATTCCGCGCCGGAAGCTGGCAGTACTAGGACGCGACCCGCGCATTTCGTCCAGGGATCGGCCGGAACCCGCCTGACCCGTGGGTCCCACAGGCCTCGGGTCGGCCCGCACATCACTACTGGGGTGCACATGGGGGTAACCAGTAGACCTTAATAGCCTTATAATACACAAGAGCCATGAATATCCTGTAAATTGTATCCTTATAAAAGGTGCTTAGTGATGTCATCAGTTATAATCAGCGCTTAGTGATGTCATTCCTGTCACATGACTCAATGAAACTTGTTTATTATAATAAAAAAAGTACCGCCTGTTGCAAAATAGGAGAATATTAGAAGTCACCTTGGAGTTCCATGACCTGTATAAAAACATGGAACTTCTCAGTAACTTATAATATCCTTATATTTTACAAGAGGGGATACTTTATTCACTATATCTAGCAAACCATAGTAACTACGAGAACTACATACTTAGCAGACTCCCGAAAGTTGGGAACTTGGGAACAGTGGACCTCAGGGATCCTCAATATAAACCAGCCTTGATGACTCAGAACTATCAGGACACATTTCAAAAATAAGAGTTTAAGCAACACCTGTGAGCCACCATAAGCCAACCCACTACAAAACAACGCCTTTTGGAGTTTATATTAGTCAGTAAAGGAAACATTTCACTTAAAGAAGATGCCAATAGAGAAGAAATTAGTAGGAGTTTGAGAGCCCAAGGCTATGCAGTAACCAAGGCAAGAACAGAAGATACCCAGAAATCTGGTGTGGGGGTATTTGACTGAAGGACGCTGTGTGCATACTACGAAGCAATCACAAGCCACTGTAAATAATGCAGGAAGATGAAAAGACAAAAAAGCAATGGCTTGGAAAACAATAATATTACTTTTGAATTTTGCTTACTATAGCATCTAAGATGTTTTTTTCCTGGAGACTAAGCTTCCCCTTTAATTTACATCTGGATTTTATACTTATTCAGCATTTCTTAGTTTTAAAATTAATAAGTCAGCTATCTGCAAATGTCCCATTAGTGCAAACTGAATGATCAAATAGGCAACAGAACACATAAATAATATACTACATTATGCTGTTTTGCCATCTTACAGATAATAGGAAAGGTAATAGGAATCTCTGAATCAGCATTAAATTCAGTTTTGCCTGTCCGATTATTACTGGCTTAACATTTTGGGTGCTATTCCATTTCAGAGGCATTCCTCTGGGCATTTTAAAGTGTACATACACAATGTAAAAATATGTCTCATTTAAAAAAAAAATCACAATACTTTATTAAAATATAAAATAGGGTAAACATAGTCTCTCTTTTATGCATGAGTATACAATACAGCTATTTTGAAAGCCAAGTATCCCTAAGCATTCTAATAGCAAATATCATGTATCACTTTATGACACTACAAAAAATACATTTTCAAAGCACTGCATTAGTAAACAGCATAACTATGGCTGAAAAACCAAAAAACACTTGGTAAAAATCTGAAATATAGCTATAACATGACAACCTAAAGATTATGAAAGCAGGTGATATACTGAATGCAAAACACCACAAAATTACTTACTAATGTACTTCATTTTTAGGGGTAAACTGTGGAAACTATAAAGTATTATTCATGTCTCTATTCATAATGTAATGTGGGAAATCCTATTCATAACACAGTATTTAGAAGACCTGTGGTACTCATATCTATGCTATTTTGTGGACATAAAATAGCAGATTTCTGAAAAGAAGTCTGAACATATCTGAAAATATTTGCCATAGTTTTGCGTAGCAGTCAGTCATGTCAAATGATTCATAAAATATATATACATTTTTCTGGATTATCTTACCTTTAAGGAATTTATCGACAAATAAAAGACATTTGGGCTCATTAAATATAAGTAAGGGAATAAGTTCTAACCTCATCAGAATTTGCACCATTTGATGTCTGTAAGGAGTAGGATCACCTGTAAGAACACTTATTTTAGCGTGGCCACCAGGTGGCAGTGTTAGGTAGGAGAAGCAATATGAAGGCATATAAAGGTGAAAACACGTGGCGATTGGTCACCACGATTTTTAAAATGAATTGCGGGATGCTTGCATTAAGGTGACCAGTAGCCTTGATTTGTTTCAAAAGCCCAAGGTAGGCCGCCTCAGAAAGGGATCTGTAAGAACTAGATTTGCTGGAGCTTACTGCAGGTTGTGAGAGTTAGTACTAGGCTAGATAGTGGAGCAGTTTATGCTCCAACAAGGGGAGGGAGGGAGGGAGGGAGGGAGAGGAAGAGATGTCCTGGTAGTACCTCGCCCAGTACGTGATCCAGTGGAAGAGGGACTACGTGAGATATGGCCTAAAAAGTCTTTAAGAGGGTACAGTGTCTCTGAAGGAACGAGCAAGGTGAGTAGGCACCAGAAATTGGGCCCAGTGGCCTGGGAAACCTTAACTATCCAGTGTGTTGTGGGGAGATTTATTGTGGAAAGTATTTATATACTGCAGAACTGTGTTGGTGATTGACAAACTGTTCTTGAGTTCAATGGAGTGGTGTGTGAACATCCAGAGTGTACTACAAATTCCCTTGATACTTGGCTAAGTATCCCAGGGATGCACGGCAAACAACATTACAAGTTTCCAGGCAGAAATGCAAAATTACTACTGGATGCAAGAGTGCACATTTTTTATGCTCATCTACGGAGCACTCTTGCTTAGGGGAACGGCTGCACCGTGTCCTGGAATCAAACGCATATACCTTTGAGAATTCGGTAAAAAAAAAAAAAAATGGCCTACCACTTGTGTCACAACCCCCCCCCCACCCTTAGGAAAACAGTGCTGCTGAACACATGCAATGATATATACATGGGGGCAGCTACAGGTCTCAGACAATTTAGCAATGGCGGAAAACAGTACTCAAAGTGCAACAAACTTGCTGACTGCAACTGTTCCTTGCGCACTGCCTCCCTTGATGAAAATGGATCCTACAGTGTGTTTTTGTTTGCCAGGGCCAAAAATGTATTTAATTCATGATCAAATGCATGTGTCATATTATTCCGAAGTTTCAACTGCACTTTACAGTTTTGCACATTGCACCTTATGTAGCTTATCTTTATCTCCATTATCAATACAAGTCAACAATCTCCTAAAAACTAAAAATATTAGGTATGGAGCTTTAAAATTGCTATAAAAAAAAAAACAAAAAAAGACCTTTTGGTAACCAGACATTAACACACTTAGGGGCCGATTCACTAAGAGTCGAATATTGAGGGTTAATTAACCCTCGATATTCGACTTGGAATTAAAATCCTTCGACTTCGAATATCGAAGTCGAAGGATTTTAGCGCAAATAGTGTGATCAAATGATCGAAGGATTATTCCTTCGATCGAACGATAAAATCCATTGAATCGAACAATTCGAAGGATTTTAATCCAACGATCGAAGGAATATCCCTCGATCAAAAAAAGTTAGCCAAGCCTATGGGGACCTTCCCCATAGGCTAACATTGAGTTTGGTAGCTTTTAGATGGCGAACTAGGGGGTCAAAGTTTTTTCTTAAAGAGACAGTACTTCGACTATCGAATGGTCTAACGATTTTTAGTTTGAATCCTTCGATTCGAAGTCGTAGTCGAAGGTCGTAGTAGCCCATTCGATGGTCGAAGTAGGCCAAAAAATACTTTGAAATTCAAAGTTTTTTTTACTTCGAATCCTTCACTCGAAGTTAGTGAATCGGCCCCCTAGTGAATATGAATATTTACTAATGAAAGACAAAAATCAACACAATTCCATACTTTTACCCAATGCTAGTTTAATTGCATACACAGCAATCAGGCAAAACATTTATATTTTAGTGAGAAAATCATGCACAAGGACACCATGCAAGCAAGTGCTAAGTAAGGAGTGGTACATGGGTAGAGTTGTGAGGATGAACTAGACTAATGTGCTTTTCATCTGGCACATTAAAGGGAGACAGTCCCTGGTCAAGGTAGGCCAGGGCTGCCAGAGAATGCTGTGCCTTGTCCCTCATATGTATTATTTTATTTTTATTATTAACATGTATTTATATAGCGCCAACATATTGCGCAGCACTGTAAAGTAAATGTGATTATACAACTACATCACACAAATTACATATATAGAATATATGGAGTAACAAACGTCACAATCGATACAGGTACAAAAAGGTGAGGAAGGCCCTATGCATATGCATACAGTCTAAAGGGGAGGGAGTTATACACAAGGTGTGGGAGTGGGCAAGATCGAAGTAAGTGGGTGAGAAATGTGGTATTGTATGTGGTGTTGCGTTTGGTAGTTAAGCGGAGTGAGGGTAGGCTTCTCGAAAGAAGTGCGTTTTCAGAGATTTTTTGAAAGTAGAAAGGGTGGGAGAAAGTCGGACAGACCGTGGGAGAGCGTTCCAGAGGAGGGGTGCAGCCCTTGCAAAGTCTTGAATGCGAGCATGTGAGGAGGTAATGAGAGAAGAGTTGAGTAGGAGGTCAGTAGAGGAGCGTAGTAAGCGAGTGGGTGAGTATATAGAGATGAGTTCAGAGATGTAGGGTGGAGCAGAGTTGTGAAGTGCTTTGAAAGTCAGTGTCATTAATTTGAATTTGATTCTGAAAGGTAACGGAAGCCAGTGCAGGGATTGACAGAATGGCGAGGCAGAGGAGGAGCGGTTGCTGAGGTGTATGAGCCTCGCAGCAGTGTTCATTATGGACTGGAGAGGTGACAGTCTCTGGAGGGGGAGGCCAATTAAAAGCGAGTTACAGTAGTCTAGACGCGATATGATGAGAGAGTGAATAAGAATTTTGGCAGGTAAATAAGGACAAAGCTTACAAGTTGTGTAAATGTTTTTTCTTCTCTCAACAACAGCTTAGCCAGGTCACTTCTGCCTTAGGTGTAACCATCCCCAACAACATGTGTGTGTTGATCTCACTTCTATACAGAAAATTCATTTCACACAGTATAGAATCTGATACTAAAACATAAAAGAGTGGTGTAAAGAACTTAAACATCCGATCTTGCAATCAATGTGGCCTCTGTTTTGGTTAGTAGGACATCCCCTAATGTAAGTATTGAAGTAATGGTCCTAAAGGTTCTACCTAGATGGTACTTAATAAAGGATTTCCTGATGCCTCCACACTATATTTTAGGGGATATCACACCAATGCTACCTTCATTCATATTTGGTGGCTGTGTCCTGTAGTTCAAAAAACAGACTTTCATTTTGATCCCATTAACATTTTGCTTTGCTCTCCTTGTAAGCTCAAAACTCTCCTCTTCCAGATCTGGACAAGCAGTAAATAGACTGCCGCAAGAAATTGGATAAATGTAGGTACCACTCCACCAAGTTATCCACCAGACTAGACGTTTACAGTATGCTGACAATGCCATTAATTGATGAAGACATACTAGATCTCCACATTACAATATGGGACCTCTGGACACTCTATACAAAGCCCAACTGAACGATACGATAATTGGAAACTACACAATGATATTCTTGACATCTTATATAACATGGTCTCTTAATGTTTTCATACTATGCATTCTGTATGGTACGTATTAACCCTATTGACACCTTCATGGCAGACCTTCGCACAGTCACACACTGAGATTTCTTTGATCTCATCTCAGTCGATTGTTTTGTTTGCTCTACCCCAAAGTGATTTTTAAACCTGCCTGATTTCCTGGGGGGGACCATACATGGACAGATAAGCTGATGACACCATCTTGGAATTAAAAGAAAATAAATAATGAATATAAATTACAAAAGTTCATAGAATAGCACCCTCATTAATTTTACATTTACTCAATGTCGGACTGGCCCACCGGGATACCAGGAAAACTCAGATGGGCCCAGGTGTCAGTGGGTCCTCGTGCTGCTAAACATTTTCACTTTGTCTATGAGAACAAAAAGGCTAAATAGATGGAATAATAGTATTATAGTATGTATATAGTGATTGAGTGAGGAGAGGAAGAATAATAGTACTGAGAGTGGGCCCTGGTCTAAGATTTTTGGGTGGGCCCCTGGTGTCCCAGTCCGACACTGCATTTACCTATTAGTAAAGATAGAGGTTTACTTATCATTTAAGGGGGCGAATAAGCAGCTTAAATCTTTCCATATGACCACCTTTACACTGTCCCAACTGTATAATCAAAGGAATTCTAGTAGAAATTTGTTGAGTAATTACTTGCTACATTAATAGAAAGGTTACTTACATTTGTCAGTCCATCACACCTAAACTGGCCCTTATCCATAGATGCCACACACACAGTTAAAAGCTATATGTGTTATTTTGGGTCATACACCTCTCACTAAGCGTGCAACAGATTTTACTATTGTGTGGCAATGCATGCTGTAACATCCAGCGACAGTGAATGGCACAGTTCCAAACCTTTGATAGAACTTAAAAAGAATGTTGTTGCATTTGTTCTGTTTCAGCAGGTAAGCAGAGAAGCGGCTTGCTTTGTAATGCTCACTTCATGCTCTGCCTTACACTGAAAAGTACATGCCCCACACTAAAAAAATGATGAGATGAAAAGAAATTGCTTCTTGTCTGTGGAGGAAGAAATACAACAGTATTTATAATGCTACACCCATAAAGAAACTCTTCTCGAAAGCGCATTCATTTGTATAGAAACAATGTATATATTTTAACCTTACCTGGCATGAAGTGTTGCCTAAAGGGGTTATATTGTCCTAGTGGAGTCACCTGTTAGTATAACTTCAGATCCCACTAGGTGGAGGCTCTGCACCAGATTCTACATACAGTATAGGTATGAGATATACAGTGGTGTGCAAAACTATTTGCCCCCTTCCTGATTTCTTATTCTTTTGCATGTTTGTCACACTTAAATGTTTCTGCTCATCAAAAACCGTTAACTATTAGTCAAAGATAACATAATTGAACACAAAATGCAGTTTTTAAATGAAGGTTTACGTTATTAAGGGAGAAAAAAAACTCCAAATCTACATGGGCCTGTGTGAAAAAGTGATTGCCCCCCTTGTTAAAAAATAACTTAACTGTGGTTTATCACACCTGAGTTCAATTTCAAAGGTTATAAAGCCATTTCTAAAGCTTTGGGACTCCAGCGAACCACAGTGAGAGCCATTATCCACAAATGGCAAAAACATGGAACAGTGGTGAACCTTCCCAGGAGTGGCCGGCCGACCAAAATTACCCCAAGAGCACAGAGACAACTCATCCGAGAGGCCACAAAAGACCCCAGGACAACATCTAAAGAACTGCAGGCCTCACTTGCCTCAATTAAGGTCAGTGTTCATGACTCCACCATAAGAAAGAGACTGGGCAAAAACGGCCTGCATGGCAGATTTCCAAGGCGCAAACCACTTTTAAGCAAAAAGAACATTAAGGCTCGTATCAATTTTGCTAAAAAACATCTCAATGATTGCCAAGACTTTTGGGAAAATACCTTGTGGACCAACAAGACAAAAGTTGAACTTTTTGGAAGGTGCGCGTCCCGTTACATCTGGCGTAAAAGTAACACAGCATTTCAGAAAAAGAACATCATACCAACAGTAAAATATGGTGGTGGTAGTGTGATGGTCTGGAGTTGTTTTGCTGCTTCAGGACCTGGAAGACTTGCTGTGATAGATGGAACCATGAATTCTACTGTCTACCAAAAAATCCTGAAGGAGAATGTCCGGCCATTTGTTCATCAACTCAAGCTGAAGCGATCTTGGGTGCTGCAGCAGGACAATGACCCAAAACACACCAGCAAATCCACCTCTGAATGGCTGAAGAAAAACAAAATGAAGACTTTGGAGTGGCCTAGTCAAAGTCCTGACCTGAATCCTATTGAGATGTTGTGCCAAACCTTAAAAAGGCGGTTCATGCTAGAAAACCCTCAAATAAAGCTGAATTACATCAATTCTGCAAAGATGAGTGGGCCAAAATTCCTCCAGAGCGCTGTAAAAGACTCATTGCAAGTTATCGCAAACGCTTGATTGCAGTTATTGCTGCTAAGGGTGGCCCAACCAGTTATTAGGTTCAGGGGGCAATTACTTTTTCACACATGAAAATGTAGATTTGGATTTCTTTTCTCCCTAAATAATAAAAACCCTCATTTAAAAACTGCATTTTGTGTTTACTTGTGTTATCTTTGACTAATAGTTAAATGTGTTTGATGATCAGAAACATTTTGTGTGACAAACATGCAAAAGAATAAGAAATCAGGAAGGGGGCAAATAGTTTTGCACACCACTGTATTATCTGGAAAGGTAACTTGTTTTCAGAATGGAGTTTATGGATTTGGGATGAATACAGTTTTGCCTGGGGCAGGCTGGAGGTGGCACATAGGCTTCCCAGTCCTTCTCCACCTCTCTATCTTATGAATCATTCATACAAACAAGTTAGGGACTGTGTGCTGGTGCATGATGCAAAGGAACCCTCTCCTTACCATGTTCTCACCAGAGCATGTTTTTAAGCATAAAAGGATAGAAATGAAAATATAGAATTTTATGGATTCTAAAAAAATATGTATATGAGAACAAAGATGAGAACAAAGAGAAGAAATGAAGGGAAGGATAGATGATTATGTGTAAGGAGAAGTGATTATGAGAATGAAAAAAGCGAGTGAAGAGAGAAGTAAAAGATACTGCATTTTTTCCATTAAACTATTGCATTCCAGAGGTCTTCGAAGTTATTGATATTTGCTAACAAACAATATCTAGAGTGCAATAGCTGTGCTTTTACTTTTTTTTGCACTGTGGCTTAGATGCAGATTTACTAGAGATTGACCTTGAATGTAGCATCAATTAAATTTCATTGAATTTCCAGTTGTCCTGTATGAAAGGACAGTGTTCAGAATGGACATATTCATCAAAACAGGTAGATGTGTCAATTAGTCAGATTTTGTTTGCCAGCTTTGAGCAGTTAAATACATTTATTTCTATAGGTGTAAGGTGTTTAACAGCAGTGCTGAGTGCCCACGTGTACCCCTAGCCCAGGTGCGGCAATTAATGATTTGGATAATTATTGGTTAATGGTTTGTATCAGTACCACTTGTAAAAACACCTATCAATCGAAGCATAAATCTCCTTGTTTGTTAAAACGACTGCCATTGGAACACTACATATATGCTCATACATTATATTTATCATGATAAATTATACCTTAATTACTTTTGGGGCAATTAAAAATATGGTGAATATTTAAAAAGCACAAAAACCCAAACAAACCTTGTGAAGGTTGTAAGAATTGTTAACAGGTGTGGTGCTATACCGGCAATTATCTGAAGGCAATAGAAGTGTCGAAATATGGTTTTGCCTTATTAAACATTTACTATGTAATTTTATAATAAATGCGGTCTCAGATCCTGAGGCAAATTAGGACAAACACTGCAGTCGTTTTCTTGGCAGTAAGTTATGAAAGTGATGAGGGCTGAAGGCTACTGCAGACATTCTATTTCATATTAAAATATGCTGCAATACGTGTATTCATTAAGATACAATATGAAACTGATATAATGATAGAAGTAAACATGAAGGAATTACACAATAATTGGCAATTAGCATTTAGAACATTGTAACAATACAATAAGTAATTATGTTCTTTGTGTTGTGGTGGTGATTCGTCAAGACGCTTGCGAGTTAACCATTAATTGCAGGTGTTAATAGAAGCATTGAGATATTCTGTAGGGCAAAGTGCTAATTGTGCTTCTCAGGCTGGTAATGCAGATAGATCTGGGCTACAGTACAGTGGTTTCCTTACTGTAAATCTTAATTCTGGTCTACAGTACCTACTAATTACAAACCACTGTATATTGCTGTATATTGTGGAATATTGCTATATCTGAATCACTATCTTTCTGCAATACGTTTAAGAAGGGCTTATTTCAACTGTGAATAGAATATTGTTCTAGTTTTGGTAGGACTTCCTTAAAGGGGTTGTTCACCTTTGAGTTGACTTTTAGCAAGTTATAATCGGAAACTTAAATTTGCATTTATTTTTTTTAATAGTGTTTGAGTTATTTTTTTTATTCAGCAGCTTTCCAGTCTGCAATTTCAGCAATGTGGTTGATAGGGCCAAATGACAAGGGGTGCTCCGCCAATGAGGCGAGTTGAGGCACTCGTCTCAGGTGGAAGCGCCCCCTGGTTGCCAGGGGCAGCAAAAATGCCGCTCCTGGTAACTAAGAGATGAATTTCCCATTTTAAACCTGGAAATTCGTCTCTTCTAGTGCAGAGAGCACAATTGCGCTCTCTGCACTAGCGACATGGACCCCCAACCGACCACCATCTGGCGCTGAAGGTGAGTGCCGTGGGGGCGGCAAAAACGAAGGCCGCCTCGGGCGGCAAATTGGGTAGGATCACCCCCGCATATGATCCTAGCAACTACACATTGATTTGAATAAGAGACTAAAATATGAATAGGCCTCAATAAATTGGATTTGGTTACATAAACCACAAGTACCAAGGGGACTAAATGAAGACTTCGATTTATCCTATTATCTATCATATCTGGGGAGACAATTTAACTGCCACAATGTTTCCTTTTTAATATGTACCTAAGTTGGTAACATTTTGGCAACTGTATCTGTTTAATCAATTACTTACATTGTATCTTTTTATCTTCCAGATAACTTCTAAATATGAAATTACTTCAAGGGAAAGTGTAATTGTTTTTGTATCCTGCTTCACTCTGCGCCTTATAATTAATAATATAATTTACCTCATAAAATAGCTCAATTAATTGCTTAACTATTGGACATATGGATCTAAATCGACTTTTTTGCAAAAGAGACGTTTATCACATATTTTTTCAAAGTATTCCTTCAATGTGGTTTTTTTCCCTTTGGTGGGAGGGCCTTTAGGCTATTTAAAGGATATGACGAATGTCTGCCACATCACCTGATGAAGGGGCCAGCCCCCGAAATGTTGTGTATCATTTGACACATTAAACTCATTGGGGTTAATCCCCTTTTGTATTCATTCCTGTGTGCTGGTTCCTCATTAGATGTTTCCAGTAGCTTTGTCAGGCGAGCCATTGGCATTTTTGGGTGGGGGCTGTAAACATTGTATATACCTGGCTGTGATCCACGGAACTCAACGTTGGCTTCAGGGTAAATAGTATCCTGTGCAAAATAATAGAGTGGGTAATGAGCGGGCCATGTTGGTTTGTTTACACTGTAAAAGAGGCACTTATATTTAATATTTAAAAGGTTGAGTAAAGTCTCTGATCTTTCCAGGACACAAGGACATCTCTTCAGAGTAGAAGAAAGGAAGTTTCATCTTAACAAATGCTTTTTTATACTATGTTGTTATTATGTCATGTATGGAAGCATGCAATTAGTGTATGAATATAATTACGGTATGCAGTATAGTTATAAAATATAATAAGATTTGTAGATTGTGGCAGAAAGGAACATAATTTACCCATCAGGCCAGACGCATATACAATATGCCCAGTCTTCCCATGTCTAATGTGTTACAGTATTACAGACTTGGAGGCATCCGAGCACTAAGGGGCAGATTCACTAACTTCGAGTGAAGGATTTGAATGAAAAAATCTTCGAATTTCGAAATTTTTTTTGGGTACTTCGACCATCGAATTGGTTAAATTCGTTCGAATTCAATCGAAATCGAACGAAATCAAACGATTCGAAGTAAAAATCATTCGACTATTCGACCATTCGATAGTCTAAGTACTTTCCCTTTAAAAAAAACTTCGACCCCCTACTTCGGCAGATAAAAGCTACCGAAGTCAATGTTAGCCTATGGGGAAGGTCTCCATAGGCTTGCTAAGCTTTTTTTGATTGAAGGATATTCATTCGATCGTTTGATTAAAATCCTTCGAATCGTTCGATTTGAAGGATTTAATCGTTCGATCGAATGAAAAATCCTTTGATCGTTCGATCAAACGTTTAGCGCTAAATCCTTCGACTTCGATATTCGAAGTCGAAGGATTTCAATTCGAGGGTCGAATTTCGAAGTATTTTTAACTTCGAAATTCGACCCTTAGTGAATCTGCCCCTAAAAGTGAAGTCTTCTGGCAGATTTACTGCAGACTGGAGAGTGTACTGTTGTAAGTCAATGGAGTGATCTGTGCCATGTCTCAAGTGATAAAGATTTCTCTGTGCATAAAGGAGAATGTCACTGCAGCTGCATTGTACATTCTGGGCAGGTAGATATACTAGGTACAGAGGTCTCTGTTTCTGCACATAACCATTGTACAGTACATCCTCAATACCTTTTCTTTCAGACCCCACTTGTGCCATATATTTATACTGATCATACTTTTTTGCAAGCAGAGAATCCATATCGTTCTGTCATGGCTCCCATTCAGGGCTGGAACTAGGGGTAGACAGAAGAGGCACCTACCTAGGGTGCAATGAAAGTGGGGCGCTGGGCAGGTACCTATCTTCTGCTTACCCCTAGTCCAACTTTCAAATGGGGGTCACTGACCCCCATCTAAAAAAAAAAACAAACAAATGCTTTGTATGGCTACTTTATTACTTTCTATTCAGGTCCTTTCCTATTCATATTCCAGTCTCTTATTCAAAGCAAAGCATGGTTGCTAGGGTAATGTAAACTCTAGCAACCAGATTGCTCAAACTAGAGAGCAGTTGAATATAAAGCTAAATAACTCACAAATAATAAAACATGAAAACCAATTGCAAATTGTCTCTGAATATCACTCTCTACATCATACTAAGGGGCACATTTACGAAGGGTCGAATATCGAAGGTTAATTAACCCTCGAATTCGACCCTCGAGGTAAAATCCTTCAACTTCGAATATCAAAGAATTTACCGCAAATCCTACGATCGAAGGAAAAATCATTAGATCGAACAATGAAATCCTTCGATTTAATCCATAGATCAAAGGATTATCCTTCGATCAAAAAAACCTTAGCAAAGTAATGGGGAAGGTCCCCATAGGCTAACATTGTACCTCGGTAGGTTTAAACTACCGAAGTATGTAGTCGAATGCTCAAATAGTCGATCGATTTTTACTTTGAATCGTTCGAGTCAAAGTCGTAGTCGAAGGTTGTAGTAGCCTATTCGATGGTCGAAGTACCCAAAAAAAAACTTTAAATTCGAAGTTTTCGAAGGTGTGCTCCCCTGTGTTGCACTTTCTTCCGTTCAGCCGCAGGGGAGCGCAGGAGTAGACCCACTCAATTATTATGAAGGGGGCTGTACTCACACAGACGCATATAAGCAATAAACGCAAGTGGGATGCAGCATGTTGCATTTCACCTGTGTTCGGAGCATACATGTGTGAGTACAGCCCCCTTCACAATAATTGAATGCGTCTACTCCTGCGCTCCCTTGCGATTGAGTGGAAGAAAGCGTAATGGAGGGGAGCACAGGGAAAACCGCCCATGTGTAAGTGCTGCACTCTGTGGCTAAAACCGTATTTCCAGTCAAGCAGAGAATACAGTTTGTATCTCCTTAAGTCTACAAGTGCTTGGAGTAGTTTTGCAGCAGGACTGGTAGCCATATTCAATAAACCCTACAATGTTTGGATGTTCCAAATGGGTGGAATTATCTTGTGAATGCTGTCAGAACAATTACAGGAACACACCTGCGACACATTCTGTCATCATATGAGGGTTTTCAACCATAAACAAGGAACTGAGTTGCAAGCAGTGATTTATTATTCCAGCTGATGTGTCATAATGCTGCAGAGTTCATCACAACGCTACTTTCTCAGTGCACAGTGACAGCAACCTGCCATGATGCTAGACAGAGATACGCCACATGACTTTCTGTTAATGAGAGGTAACTTGTCACAAAGCCATAACGTGCAACACTGGCACAGAAACGAGTATAAATATTTCATGGGCACGTGCACAAATAACTCCATATACACAGACTTGTGGGTTATCATAAAGAGAAGTGTTAGCGAGCGACATCAAATCTTACAGGAAAGTTTATATAGAGATGAAGAATGTATTGCTGTTTGGCATGGTGCATTTTGTCAAAAAGTTTTACCAACCTATTACTGAAAAAAAGTTAATAGGAACTGTATCAATTGTTTCCTTTGCAGCATTCATAAAATATTTATCATCCTGGTTACAGTGCTCCATTGTCTTTTAGTCAGAAAATCAATACTATAAGTGGACTGATTTATGGATCTTCTGATACCTAAACTGAAGGCGTCTCTACAGTTTATACAGTCGATGGGAATATATTCAGCATATTATGGTGCTGTGTAAAATAACATAAATAACAATAACTGTAAAATGTGGTAAGACCAATAGCTATCAATAGCCAATAATCCAAACGTCAATACTGAGACACTATTAGTTAACATGATTTTGCACTAAACAGCCAATTACTATTGTTGTGAAACTAAAACTATATGAATATAGGAGTATGGGACATTTTATCTAGAATGCATAGGACCTGGGGTGTTACAGATCATCATACCTTAAAGGGGTGGTTCACCTTTAAGTTAACCTTTAGTATGTTATAGAATGGCAAATTCTAAGCAACTTTTCAATTGGTCTTCATTTTTTCTTTTTTATAGTTTTTCCAGCTTTTAAATGAGTGTCACTGACCCCATCTAAATAACAATGCTCTGTAAGAGTACAAATGTATTGTTATTGGTTTTTTTGATTCTATCCATGTCACTCCTATTCATATTCCAGTCTCTTATTCAGATCAATGCATGGTTGCTGGGGTAATTTGGATCCCTAGCAACCAGATTGTTGAAATTGCAAACTGGAGAGCTGCTGAAAAGCTAAACAACTCAAAACCCACAAATATTAAAAAATGGAAACCAATTGCAAATTGTCTAAGACTGTCACTCTCCACATCATAGTAAAAGTTAACTCAGAGGTGAACAAACCCTTTGGGTAGGAGACGGAGTACATGGGCATTTTCCACGATCTGACCCGCTGCGCAAAAACGGATGAAAATATGTCGGATGAAGTTGCAGCATTGATCCGACGCGATCCGACTCTTGGATGCAGACGCAGCGCACAGCATGCAACAGTTGTGTTGCTTCGGATCAACGATGCAACACCATCCGACATTTGTATATCTTACCTTATTTCAGTCATATTCGACTTGACGCACCGAAAACGCCTGTGTAGTCCTACCCTTTTAAGTCTACTAGAAAATCATGTAAAATTAAATAAGCCCAATAGGCTGGATGTGCTTCCAATAAGGATCAGTTATATCTTAATTTGGATCAAGTGCAAGTTACTGTTTTATTATTACAGAGAAAAAGGAAATCATTATTTAGATAAAGTTGAGTAATTACTGTAATTCAGAGCTTTCTGTATAACAGGTTTCCAGATAACAGATCCAATACTGGATCTCAGTATTGAGTTTTCTCAGATTACAAAACACTAAAACGATTACAGCTGCATAAATGACCTACAGCTTCAAGCTACCCCTCCCTTCACATCCTCCATAGCCATCCAATAAGTTATTCTACATTCCCTAGCACCCCCTTACTAGCCATACATTTTCAAAGCATTCCCCGATTAACTTAATTTTCTCAGCAGCCTCCAATTAGTTATGTATAGCACACATTGCCCAAAACGGCCTCATTAACCATGCACATTACACACTTTTAAATTCTCCGAAAAACACCTTTGGACGAATATGTCCCAAATTGGGTGAGAGTGGCAATACTTGGGTGAGAGCTTGCTGGCTTATGTTTAGTAGTTTTCTTTATAATCAAAAACTTTATGAATAGTGTAAAGTAGCCGTATCCCTTTATGGAGCCTTGGAATTTCTTAATAGGGATGGTGTTGGTAACTGTAGAACTGCTGGCCTAAACATGTAGCCTATCAAAATGGATTTTTTATAATGTCTGTGATTTTTCACATGATCCAACAAGCTTAGTTTGGGATGGAAATAATTCAGATGAATGCAGACTTCTGGGCTATTGAATATACAGTATATTGGTGGCACTGAAACCAGTACGAGGTGGTTAGTCACTATTACAACATACGCAATCTCATGCTGTTCTAATAATGTGCTGTCATATCATTGTGAGTGAAAAAGAGATGATGTACACAGGGTCTCTCAAACATGACAGCTTTTCTTTATAGTTGACTATGAAATATGTGCCATTTTAATTGCATTGCCTTTTCTTCCCACACTCACTGGGGCTGTAATCCCTGTCAATAAGCCAACATGGACTAGTGCTCTGGGCACTTTCACCTTTGTAGTTATGTGTTTGTACATTCTAATAGTATTCACACACAAATATTCCCTTATTGCTGCCAACATCATTCATCTCTTTCCTGACAAGAGAAATCAATGAGAGAATCCTGCTGATCCCCAAGTGGAACGCAGCTCTTTCAGGTGTCTTGTGGAGGAACAAAGAACATTATTCTCTATGTGTTGGAGGAACTCATTAGTAACAGAGTGTGATAAAGCGAAAAGAGTGGTGTCAGTTGTATCTTTCTTAAAATCCTGTTTTTTCAGATTTTTATTTTTAGATATCCTCATTGAACATGCAGAGGAGCATATGGCATTGCTCAAATTTGCAGGAAAGGGAAGTGGGGGTGAATAATGATCAACTCTAAAGCACTTTAATATGGAAGATGATTCTAAATATAAACATTGATACACTGTAATTTGTTTAAATGGTTCCCCTTTTGCCAGCATCTGTTGAGCCACTGAATAGCCTTGTTAGAGTTAATATCTCAAAATCAAAATGGCGGTCAGCACTTTGGACCAATAGGTTTTTCGAAGAAGAAGAAAAAGAAGAAGAAGAAAAAGAAGAAAAAGAAGAAAAAGAAGAAAAAGAAGAAGAAAGAAGAAGAAGAAGAAGGAAGAAGAAGAAGAAGAAGAAGGAAGAAGGAAGAAGGAAGAAGAAGAAGAAGAAGAAGAAGAAGAAGAAGAAGAAGAAGAAGAGGTGCCTGCTCAGGAATCGAGAGTGAGCAACTAAAAGTCATTTGCAATTTGTTATCCTCATTCATTTTAAGTTTTCATCTTTAGTTGAACATTTAATGGCTATAAAAGTTAAAAGTGTAAATGTACTTGAACTGAGCACCATCACCCATCCAAATCCTTACTCCCCGATGGAAATCACATGGGGAGGATTGAGACAATGATTCTGTTTTAAGTGTATTAAAATTGTTATATCCGAATGAATTGGGTTACAGAACAATATCTATTACATAGATACGACTGTTATCCAGAATGCTCAGGACCTGGGATATTCTGGATATTCACTATATCTGGCAAACCCAGGAAATTGCTCAAGCTGGTTTTCTTTCTAAAGAAAATTTGAATGTGATTGACAAATACAGGTATGGGACCTGTTATCCAGAATGCTCGGGACCTGGGGTTTTCCGAATAACCAATCCTTCTGTAATTTGGATCTTCATACCTAAAGTCTACTTAATTAGTATAATTTAATCATTTATACATCATGGGGCCGATTCACTCAGCTCGAGTGAAGGGTTCGAATGAAAAAAACTTCGAATTTCGAAGTTTTTTTTGGGTACTTCGACCATCGAATTGGTTAAATTCGTTCGAATTCGATCGAAGTCGAACGAAATCGAACGATTCGAAGTAAAAATCGTTCGACTATTCGACCATTCGATAGTCGAAGTACTTGCCCTTTAAAAAAAACTTCGACCCCCTACTTCGGCAGATAAAACCTACCGAAGTCAATGTTAGCCTATGGGGAAGGTCCCCATAGGCTTGCTAACCTTTTTTTGATCGAAGGATTTTCCTTCGATCGTTTGATTAAAATCCTTCGAATCGTTCGATTCGAAGGATTTAATCGTTCGATCGAACGAAAAATCCTTTGATCGTTCGATCGCAGGATTAGCGCTAAATCCTTCGACTTCGATATTCGAAGTCGAAGGATTTCAATTCGAGGGTCGAATTTCGAAGTATTTTTAACTTCGAAATTCGACCCTTCGTGAATCGGCCCCCATATAAACCCAATAGAACTCCTTTTCCTCTAGGAAAGATTATATCTGAGTTGGGATCAAGTACAAGGAATTGTTGTACTATTGCAGAGAAAAGGAGCAATCAATTTAAAATATTTTAATTATTTTATTAAAATGGAGTACAAGGGAGGTCTTCCCGAAATGCAGAGCTTCATGAGAAAATGCAGTTGCTGGAAAATTTCTCACAAATATGTACAATATTTTCACTCAAAAACTCTTATTTCATTATGAATATGTATGATGAAGGCTGATACTGATTTTTTGGTTTACTTTCAATTCTGTTTTTCACAAACCTGGAATGTACAATGCTTTCAGGCTCACTGACAAAGGCAATCAGAAAACAGATTTAACTTGGGGACAGTGGTGTAACTAGATGTTAATGGGCCCCACAGCAAATTAATTTTAGAGCCCCCAACATATCCAGAGGTTGTCCTTTTTTACCAAAATATGTTGAAATTGCTCATTAACTGGGCCCCTCTGCAGCCGCAAGGTCTGCTTCCTCTGTAGTTACGCCCCTGCTTGGGGATATATTCGTTGGCCTTTCAGAGTTATGAATATACTTAATTTTTGAATATACTTAATTTTTGCCTACATAACCCATCATTACTGTACACCCTGAGCAAACTTGAAGCCAACCCATTGATAATACAATATTTTCTTGGCAAATGGGTATCACTATTACTGATAGACTATAGAAGACTTGAAGCACAGCACCGGTTTACGTTTAAAAATAAAAAGCCTTTATTAAGCACCTTTGGCAACGATCAGTGTACAGCAAAGTTTCAGGCCCTATGGCCTTTTCTCACGCTTACCAGCTGCTACAATGTTACTTCCTTTTATACACAGAAGGCAATACGCCATCTACTGGCCTTATCTTTACTTATAACTTTGTTACAATGTTTCTCACTAATAAAAACGAAAATGTTACAATCTTACAGATAATGTATTCATACACAGTGTCAATTTTTCCTTCGATCGTACGAATTGCGGCAAATCCTTCGACTTCGATATTTGAAGTCGAAGGATTTAACTTCGATGGTCGAATATCGAGGGTTAATTAACCCTCGATATTCGAACCATAGTAAATGTGCCCCATAGTGTTTGCAATATAACGTATGTATTTTAATGATGAAAGAGGGAAAAGTAGACACTGCACAACTGTTAGAGGACCAACAAAAAAACTTCTAGCAGCAATAAATAATTCCTAATATTGCTGAACTGTCTTTTAAGCAGTGTTATTATGATGCTCGGCTGAGGAAATAACCCTGCATGATGCTTAGTCCCATTGGTTCACTTAAGTATTCTAATTCAAATAATGGATATAAAAAAAAAAAAGAATAGTTTAAAAGTTCACTGTTTACAAGTAGAAAGTAGTTTGGCAATGCTCTGGAATCTATGGTAAGAGGCAAGTCAGGCCCACTCCCATTGTTTGACCTGAGGAAGTTATGGAATTGAATTTATTTATTAATGTATCAATATACTGATGCACTCTGGACTTATTATATAAAAAAATGGCAAAAGTCTTACTTTATTGGTCAACGTTTTGAGACCACAGAGGGGTGTTTTCCTCTGGATAAAAGCACCTCACAAACATTTTATAATTTAACAACTGCAAAGGAACCCCCCACTTGTGTTGGTCCCAACTTATTGAACAACATTTCCCTCCCCATGTTTAAAAACACATTAAAAACACGTATCAAAGCATATTACCTGACACTTAAAAAGGATTTAAAGGACAAGTAAGTATTTAACCCTTTTGGCTGAACTGTGTACAATTTCTCAATCCAATACGATTCATGACTATCACCTCCTCTGTTATGCTGCTTTACCTGCTCAGTAACCATGGCTTTCAGCGACTAACTGTAAAGGAGAATTTAAGAATAAAATTAATATGGTTAAAATGGCATATTTAATATACTTAACTTATTGCACCAGCCTAAAGTTTCAGCTTGTCAATAGCAGCAATGATCCAGGACTTCATACTTGTCACAGCGGGTCACCATCTTGGAAAGTGTCTGCGACACTCACATGCTCAGTGGGCTCTGAGCAGCTGTTGAGAAGCTAAGCTTAGGGGTTGTTGCAAATTATCAAGCAGAAAATAAGGCTGGTCTGTGCTATAAGCTGGGCTGATATAACAGGGCTGATTATTGAATTCTGATGGACTTCTATTGAATTCAATAGCACAGAGCAGGTGCAGTGAATCAGCAGAAAAGAAGATGGGGAGCTACTGGGGCATCTTCAGAGGCACAGATATTTACTGTTAAAGGACTGTGGTTGCCTTAGGCTGGTACAGAAACCCAAAACATAATGTACAACATTTCTGCCCTACTTCTTCTGCTAAGCTTTAGTTCTCCTTTAAGTTCTCCCATAACAACCCTCCTCTTAATATGGGGTTTGTTTGTTGAGAATCTTTTTTTAAAGGGCATAACTGTTTTTCCTATATAAACTGTACAGTACTACAGAACAGGAGCACTTTAACCAATAAACAAAAAAAGTCTTTGTGACATGTATACCTGCCTTTGATATAAAAAAAAATCACGTGTATACGGATGTGCAAAATCTATCCCCTTCGATTACGGAATTGCACATTGCACAATTATGACAGCGGTAGCATCCTGGCTTTACGTTACTCAAACTTCAGACAGTATTTACGCAGTGGATCTGCTGATATTACATATCCCTTAAACTTCTTACTCTCATATATTATCATTGGCCTCAGGCTTGTTCGCAGGCTTGGCTAATGTTTGATGGCTCTGAATTTTATTCCAATTTTTGATTACCTGCTTTCACACAAACTCAGACTACACATTGCAGGTTTGAACAAAGGGACCTCCCTTCTGTTCCCACTTTGTTTTTGTGTTACCATTATTAACTATAGACCTTGCCTTCTCCAAGCACTTTTCTTGTAACCAATTTCTTAACCAAGGGCTGTAATTCGGTTAATGGGCTAAATGTTGCATCACCCAGTCAATGGTTCTCTATATAATTGCAAATGTCACCATCCGATAACATTTGCAGCATACTTGCCCTTTGATCTGAATAATTTAGCACCACAAACCGCCCACACACACCTTTATCAGCCATCTTAATTATGATGCTTTTATCCTCTCTTAATGTTTTTTTATCCTTTCTCAATGTTTTTAAAGCATCCCTCTGACCACTAACAAATTACTCCTGACCACATCACTTTTTTAATTTTCGTGTCCACGTTATGCTTAATAACTCTCATAAATGTTTCAATGCTTTTTTCAGTGTCATTAGGAAAATAATGTAATTGTAATTCAAAAGGAGAATATATGTTATCACAGTTTAACTTGAAAAAGCCTCTCAAACTTGAAACAACCAAAAATGTAATGTGATCGAAACATTTAGTAGGACAGAAAGATAGTCCTGTAGAAAGCAGCTCACACTCGCCCACTGTTGGGGGGCATATTTATCAAGGGTTTGAATTTGAAATTTGAAAAATTTCTAACTTTGAATACAAAAAGACCAACCAAAATTAAGTTATAAGACAGTATAGGTCTGTTTTTGATCTAGTAGGTCCGTATTGGGCCGAATTGGAACGAATCGAAGTATTAGCGCATTCGAAGTCGAATCAAAGTTTTTACCAAATTTGTGTAATTAAATAGATTGTACAGCACACCCTAGCTTAATATAAAACAATAAGGGGCACATTTACTAAGCTGAAGTGAAGGATTAGAATAAAAAATACTTTGATTTTCAAAGTTTTTTTTTGGCTACTTCGACCATCGACTACGAATCATTGGACTATTCGACCATTCGATAGTCGAAGTACTGTCTAAACTTCGACTACCTACTTCGCCACCTAAAACCTACCGAGCACCAATGTTAGCCTATAGGGACCTTCCCCATAAACTTTCTAAGTTTTTTTTGATTGAAGGAAAATCCTTTGATCGATGGATTAAAATCCTCTGAATAGTTCGATTCGAAGGATTTACTCGTTTGACCAAACGATTTTTCCTTCGATCGTTGCATCGAACGAAATGCGGTAAATACTTCGACTTCGATATTTGAAGTTCGAAGGATTTTACTTCGAGGTTTGAATATCGAGGGTTAATTAACCAATAGTAAATGTGCCCCTAAATATATAAAAGGTGTTTTCATAAGAACAAATAGGTGATATTTCCCCTTTAGTAAACATTCATTTTACCTGAATTATTTTATGGGATTTACACAAAAGCTATAAGATATTGGTGACATTTAACATTCACATAAAATGCAGACAAATTTGCTACAAAAACTTCAAATATAAATATTTTAAATGCGGTTATTAAAAGTTCAACAATAAAATAAGATCTCCAATGGTTAGCATAGATTATTATAAATATTACATTTTGGGCTAAATATGCGTGGCCATTATATGAAAAGTTTTAGTAAGCATCTTCATATTGCCAACATCTGCTCTGGGGGAAAATCATCTGTATAATATCCAGCTAAAAGGCACACGCATCCACAAAATATAAAGTCATTTGCAGAACATGCAGAGCTTGTGCTGTTTGCAAATCACAGATTAATCAAAAATTTAAGTAAAAATATTTTTCTCCAGATAACAGAAAATGCTTATTAAATATGCATTTGCCAAATGTATTAATAGATTCAGGCAGCTAAAATCATGTTCAGCAACTTATAAGGTTATTAGGATTTCTATTACATTGAAACGCAGAGGCAAGAGATATGTACTTTTCTAACTCTTGGGAAAAATAACTGCTTTGGCTATTATTTATTCTTAACAACCCCAAGGGCCTCGGTTTATCATTTATAGGTGGAAAGGAACGGTTACTGCTGATGGTAAACGATTTTCTACAGAGATATGGTGGATACAAGCTTGGGTATAGGATAAATTGTAGTAGGAATGACAAGACAGTATTTAAAAGTAGAGTCACTTTTAAGTATGTTTCACGGAGGTGTGGTTGCCCATAATAATCACTCTCTTGTTCTGTTACTAACCTACTTCATCACAAAGTTTGAAATCAATTTTTTTTTTTTTGCAAATATTTGCAGTACCGGTATATGTAATAAAATGTCACCATTTTTTTTCTTCCGACAAAAATTTTTTATTTCACTTCTGGAGGAAACGTCAGGCAACTTAATGATATGTTGGTTTTACCGCCAGTGATTTCTGTTGTTTGCAGTGGAGACGCATTTTAGGGAGATTTGTCGATGGCAGTAACTAAAATAATCGCGGGCAACAAATCTCCCTGTGGACCACTGCCCTAAGGGAAAGCTTGCTATTTTACAAACTGCTCTGACACAGGGTCACATCTGTCCAATCTTGTATACATAACCAATAATTCATAAGGATCCAGTTTCCATTCCAAATTGACCTATAGCAAGTGCAAAACCTAATGTGCAATGAGTACTTACATACATAGTCCAAAAGAGATATGGAAGGCTCAACATCTTAACCAAGGTTTTACTTTTAATCAAATTCAAACTTCACAACCCAAGATTCTCCTTTCCTAAAATGTCCTCACACTTCTGATTCTTTCCCTGACTCTTAACTCACGTCTCATATCCTTTTTCCTTCTCTATGACCCTCAAAACCTTTAACACAGCAACAGTAATCCCGACAGTCCCCTTAGACATAATAATATCAAAAGGTATTGATAATTTATTCTTGAAACTGGGAGAAAGAATGCCCATATCACTAGAGAGAAAGAAAGAAAGAAAGAAAGAAAGAAAGAAAGAAAGAAAGAAAGAAAGAAAGAAAGAAAGAAAGAAAGAAAGAAAGAAAGAAAGAAAGAAAGAAAGAAAGAAAGAAAGAAAGAAAGAAAGAAAGAAAGAAAGAAAGAAAGAAAGAAAGCGTACAGGTATGGGATCCATTATTCAAAAAACACATTATCCATAAAGCTCTGAATTATGGGAAGGCCGTCTCACATAGACTTCGTTTTATCCAAATAATCGTAACGTTTTAGAACGATTTTCTTTTTCTCTGTACTAATAAAGTAGTACCTTACACTTGATCCCAACTAAAATATAATTAACCCTTACTGGAAGCAAAACCAGCCTATTGGGTTTATTTAATGTTTAAATTATTTTCAAGTGCAAAGTTAGGATATGAGAAATCTCTTTTCCGGGAAATCCCCAGGTGATATACCTGTAGTATACATTTGCCAATCTCACTCTGAACTACCCCAAAATAGATCAGATCATGTTTACGTTCTAGTTTACTGATACAGAGACTGAAACAGTATAAATACAGTGTACTGTGAGCTTTTCTTGATGGGTAGCTCTTGCTTTTTCTTTACCACTCAGAATAGTTTAATTTTCTTTACTATTTTAAGATCTGCATGCAATAGTGTATTCATTTCTATTATCAGGAGGATATTCCATGACTTGAGCATATTTTTGAAAAGTACATCACATAGTTTCAACTGAATGTGAAACCTTCATGCTTTAGAGCCCAGCCATCTGCTCATGGGCTTATTTTCTTCTAAATGCACTTCAGTATCTTACATTTGCAGCACAACAGCATGCATCAGAATAAGCATAATACTGGGAAGCCTTAATTCAATATGATTTAATTAACTGAAATTAAAATCCAGTCAACCTGAGTTTTAAAGAAACAGAAAGCCTTGTTTCAATTTTTGTAATAGCAGAAATGCTAAGATTTTAAGATATTGTTCTGCATCTTAAGAAGGGATTTTTCCCACAAAAGCTTGTACTTTTTGCCAATAAAAATGGTCATAACAAATCTCTATGCCTCTTCTGTTTTTTTTTTAAACACTTTATTTTCAGTATTTTGAACAATAAATATCAGTAGGCATCTATGACAGCATTTCACATAGATAAAATGACAATCCATAAAAGTCACATGGAATAGGCATGAGAGTACTGCACACATTGCAGTTTTGTCTATGTTGGATATTGCATTTATACTGATATAACAGAAAGAGAAACACAAAAAAGAAAAAGCAGAGAAAGAGATAAAAATAAAAACGAAAACAAAATTAAAACCATAAATGCGGGCATAGGACATTATTCCAGAATCATATGTAAGAGGAAGGGCAGGTGGGGAACGGCCGGGCCATTACAAATCGTGTCAATTTACAGGGAAGCAGGCGACCCAAGAACTCCATGTCTCGGTATAGATGGGCATCGAAATATTGCTAAGTGCTGAGAGGTATTCCATACGTTTTATTTCCCCAATCTTATTCTGTAACTCCTCTATAGCAGGTTTGTTGGGTTGTTTCCACTTCTGGCAGAGCAATCTCCTAGCTGCAGACAGAATGTGATTCATCAACCGCCTAACTGGCTTAACAAAGGTAGAATCGGGTTTCCCTAGAAGAAATGTCCAAGGATCCTTTTCAACAGTCACCTGAAGGACCTTATTGAGAAGTTCCCTCACCTCCTCCCAATAGGGGGTAATTATGGGGCAATCCCAAAGTAAGTGTGGCAGAGAACCTAATTGCCCACAATTCCGCCAGCATCTATCTGATGTAGTGGGATAGATTTTATGGAGCCTCTCCGGAGTATAATACCACTTAAACAGAATTTTATATATGTTTTCCTTGTATTGAACACAAATAGAAGACTTTTTCGCATTGTCCCAAATAGCTTCCCACTTGGTGAGACTCACATCAGCAGGGAACACATGTTCCCAGTATGTCATGTAATCATGTTTGGGGAAATCTGTCGTAGGGAGACTTATCAACAACCCATAAATACTAGAAATAGCTTTCTTTTGTCCCGGACCGTTCCGACAGATTTGCTCAAATGGTGTCAAACCCCCTGCAGAGAACATTTTCATTTGAGACCTCAAGTAATGGGAAACCTGTAAGTATTGGTAAAGTGGGATAGTTATGCCATCCGCTTTAGTTTGTAAAGTCACCAGGTCAAGTGGTCTGTGCTTGGCAACATCCCAGATACGTTGTAAATGAAAAATTTTTGGATGGCCCCAAATATCCTTAAAATCTGAGTTCAGGCCGGGCAAGAATCCCGGGTTCCCAAGTACACTACGCAATGGGGAGGACACAGATTGCAAAGCATGTTGTGTTTGGGCCACTTTCCATATCTTTCTCGTGAAATCGATTGTGTGTAGTGTGCGCGACACTCTATGAAGTGTCTGGTTGGTACCCCATATGAGGTTAGTTAGATGAAGGGGATGCACCGCTAAGCCTTCTAATTCCGTCCATTTGTTTGGAGGGTTCAGAGCCGTCCAATGAACTATCTGCCTAAGTTGACAGGCCCTGTAGTAATTCCTTACATCCGGGACTGAGATACCCCCCTGTGTTGTATGCTTCAATAATACCCCCTTAGCAATGCGAGGCTTACGAGAGGCCCAAATAAATTTAGTGAACATAGATTGGATACGGTTCAACACAGCAGTGGGTACAGGAATGGGAAGTGTCTCAAATAAATATAACAATCGCGGCATCACATTCATCTTTATCGTGGCCAGCCGTCCAAACCAAGACAATGTACCCTGGTTCCATTTGTCAAGATCGTTTCTGAGTTGTTGCAATAAAGGGGGGAAGTTGCTTGCATATAGACCCTCATAGGTTGTAGTGATATTGATGCCCAAGTATTTAATAGAGTCTAGTTTCCAAGAATAATTAAAATTTAATTGGAGTGTTTTCAACATAAGGGGAGGGAAATGGAGCGGTAAAGCTTCCGTTTTATGAGAATTTATCTGATATCCGGAGAGAATACCATATTCCTGAAGTGTTTTATGAAGATTTGGGAGGGACGTATAGGGCTGTGTCAACGTTAAAAGGACATCATCCGCAAATAGGGACAGTTTGTATGTTTTTTGGTGAAATTGAATTCCCCTAATATCAGGATTAGACCTTATGGCCAAAGCCAAGGGCTCTATGCACAAGGCATAGAGAAGGGGTGAAAGAGGGCAACCCTGTCGGGTCCCATTGGTAATCTGAAATTCCCTAGATAAGGAGCCATTCACTTTCACCGCAGCCGTGGGAACACTGTACAAGGCCTCGACTGCCCTGAGGAAACTCCCCCCAAAGCCCATAAGTTCCAAAAGAGAAATCATGTAATTCCAATCAAGACGGTCGAAGGCCTTTTCGGCATCAAGACTTAGAAGTAGGGTTGGTTGGGGTGCAGCATTAACAATATCTACTAGATCAATAGTCCTTCTGGTATTATCACCCGCCTGTCGTGCCAGTATGAAGCCCACCTGATCATCATCTATAAGTCGGGGCATAAGGGGGGCCAGTCTATTGGCCAGTATTTTGCTAAAGATTTTTAAATCTACATTAATTAAGGATATCGGCCTGTAGTTGGAACATTCAAGGGGATCCTTCCCCGGTTTGGGAATCAAAGTAATATGAGAAAGAGCCATAGATTTGGGAATACTGTCACCAGACAGAAAATCATTGTACAAGTTTTGCAAGTGAGGGAGAAGGATATCCTTGAATGTTTTATAATAACCATAGGAAAAACCATCCGGGCCAGGTGTCTTTTTCCCAGGGGCATCTTTGATAATTTGCGCGATTTCAGAGTCAGTAATTACTCTATTAAGGGGGGGAGACCTCCCTATCCTGCAGAAAAGGTAGCGTATTGTGCGGAAGCCATTTACTAATCTTTCTTTTAAGCGTCTCCCTGAGCTGAGTCACATTATCCCGCGAGTGGGGGTCTAGGTTGTATAACGATTTGTAGTACTGATAAATGGTGTCAGTTATCTTGTCAGTGGTATGTTCCAGGTGGCCCTGTTTGTTTCTGATAGACATTATGCCCCTTGCCAACTGCTGATTTTTCAGTTTCTTGGCCAATAGTGTGTGGGCCTTGTTCCCAAACTCGTAGTAGGTATGTTTAGTCCAAGACATCAATTTTTCCACGTGTGCTATGTCCAAATGTTTAATTTGATTTCTATAGTTTACCACTTTAGCTAGCAACGGAACGGTGGGTCTGTTGTACAATTGTGTCTCAGCACGCTTCAGGGCTGCTAATAATTCCACTCTCTTGGCCGTGGCTGTCTTTTTATAATTAGTGGCTTGGGCTATGAACTCACCCCGAACAACGGCTTTATGGGCCTCCCAGAGGATAGCACTGGAAGAAACCGACCCCTTATTAAGTGAGAAATAGTCCCTCAAGGAATCACCGATGTGCGTTTTGATCTGCTCATTACTCAATAACGTGTCATTTAGTCTCCAAGAGAATACCTTAGGCTTACTGGGGGTCAAATGAATGTCTATTTCAATGGGGGCATGATCAGACCAAGTGATCTGATGTATCTTAGTCACATGAATATGACCCATAGCTGACTGGTTCAGAAAGATATAGTCAATTCGAGTATGTGTGTTATGGGGATAGGAGTAGAACGTATAAGTTTTATCTACCGGGTGTTGGATACGCCAGGGGTCGTACAGTTTCTGGGATCTAATCTGTTTCCGAAAAGTCTTGGCCAAATGCTCAGCCGGGATTGTGGACGTAGTCCTATCTCTAAGTGTCGACCAGGCCATATTAAAATCCCCTGCCAAGATCAGCGGGACAGTCGAGGCAAAAGTCAATTTTGCCAACACCTTCCCAAGATACTTATTCTGGTTAACATTAGGGCAGTAGACATTCGCTAAAATGATTTCTATCCCACCCAGAATGCCCTTAATGATCAAGAATCTCCCCCCGGGATCCCTAATGATCTCCAATGGTGAGAAAGTTATGTTTTTGTTACAGAGTATAGCCACACCCGCTTTCTTAGTTTGACCCGAAGCATAATAGACCTGGGGGTAGAGCTTCGAACAAATTTTATTCGATTTTGATTGGGAGAAGTGTGTCTCCTGTAGAAAGACCACGTCTGCCCGAAGCCGTCTAGCTTCCCTCAAGGCCAAATAGCGTTTACGTGGTGTGTTGAGGCCCTTAACGTTCATCGAAAGCAGCCGAGTCATAATTGGATGGTAGAAAGGGTGGGGAACCCCTCTTCCCCCAGGTCTATTAAAGCTCTCCCTTGAAAGTACCGTAGCAGCAAAAACCAACAGTAAAATGCAATACCCATATCCGAAGCCTGCAATAACAAATTCAAAGTAAATATGTAATACAAAGAGAAAAGAGAAGGAAAAACAATAAAGAAAAAATTAAGCAACCAACATTGATGGGGAACCGGGGATCCCAATACGTCGGACGTAGAATGCCCTACGGGGCAACCACTATGTCCAGATGGGAGAAACAATGTCCCCGGAGCTTCCCCTGCGTCCAATAGGGTGACAAAAGGACACTGTTCCTGTGGGGGGATTAGAGTGGACATGAAGCCACAACACGGCTAAAAACTGTGGGGAGGTCCTGTGCAGAAAATTTCCAACGCAAAAGCGAACTTTGCACGAGCTAATCAAAGCTCAACAACTTTTGTAATCCACAAAAAAAGGTGCATCAACAGCAACATTAGAGGAACTCAGGTTGGAGGGGGAACCTCTTTGGTCTTCCTCGGTGTCGCTGGATGAGAAGCGGGAGCCTTATTGCGCTTTTTCCGTACCTCTTGCCATTGGGATCCTTGGGGCAACTGTGGCAGTGACATCTCAGCCCAATCCGGGATTGCAATGTCAGGGATTTCCCACGTGCTGAGGAACCCTGGCAGATCCTTAGGAGATCTTAAAGTAGCGCTTTTTCCTTGCGCCTTGGCTGTTAGCTGGAAGGGGTAACCCCACCTGTAGGGGATTTTTAGCTCCTGTAGTTTCATCAGGAGAGGTTTGAGCAACTTCCTTTTGTAAAGAGTGTCCCTGGCAAGATCCGGGAAGAAACACAGATGAGTCCCCTCATATTCAAATTTTGGGTTCAGCCTTGCCGCGGTCATGATCAATTCCTTCAAAGTGAAATCATGCACTCTGCAGATGACATCCCTAGGGATATTACTGTCCATATTTTTGGGCTTCAGCGCTCTGTGCACCCTGTCTAGTGTCACTGCATCCGTGGAAGATCTGTCCAGCAATTTATTAAATATTAGTTTCACAGTCTCTCTAAGGTCCTCGCGATCACGAGCTTCCGGGAGGCCTCTGATCCTGACATTATTACGGCGTTGTCTGTTTTCGAGGTCCTCCACATGGGAGCGAAGGTCACATAGTTGGGCAGACTGTTTTTGCACTATGGTATGCAGCTGAGTCACCATAGTCAGTGTTGTGGCTTCTGCTTGTTCTATCTCGGCAACTTGAGTCGCCATATTAAGCAGGTCTGCTCTAACTTCCTGCATATCGGCCTTATGAGATTCCTCAATTCTGTGGATTAATTGCTCCATGTCCTTTTTTGTGGGCAAGGAGCGCAAGTGGGTTCTAAGGTCCCAGTCCTCTTCCTCTTCAGAGGTGGATCCCGGGGAAATACAGCCGGAGCGGGCCTCCGGGTCTAATCGCAGTCTGGCAGGTGAGGCCCTCTGTGGCTTAGGCTTATGGGCTTTAGCAGGTGTATTACTCACCGCCGATGTCGGGGTAGGATCCGAATCCCACGTCAGAGGGGGAGACCAAGCTCCTCTTGAGGCCTCAGGAGAAGGAGTATGGAGATTGCGGCCTTGCCGGTCCGCCTGATCCATGTCCTGCGCATTCGCCGCCATCTTGGGGGAGCCGGGGACCGCACCCGATCGGTGCTGTTTGTGGAAATACTGCGCGATGGCGCTTTTATCAAGAGCCGGTTGCTGACCCGGGGCACCTTTAGCCTTTTTATGCTTGCCCATCGCCAACGATTCGTTCGCTCGAATGCTTATTCACAGCTTATATTGGTCACGGACCTCGGAGCCACAGCAAAGCGCGTCTCTATCCCTCCATGTCCAGGCCACGCCCCCGCCTCTCCTGTTATAAACTGCGACACGTACACCCAACCAAACGCTGGAAGGTAGAGAGTTGTTAGATGTGTAACTAGACAGGAATGTTCAAGAGCAGGGAAGGAACTACAGGTAGGCAGCAGAGGTAAATGCCTAGGACACAATGGTGGTGTTGGGTGCAGTAGGACCCAAGGGGTATTTTCTAACTTCAGACCAGTGAGCTGGTGAGCCAAGACTCAGATGGGATGAATGGCGGGTGGCAAGTGGAACAGAAGGTGGGTGAAGAGGAGACTAAGACCAGCAGGGGGTTGCCTTGGGTGCCTTTAGCGTTAAGCCAACGCTCTTCAAGAGTCTTTCCAAAAGAGCCAATATTTGCAGTGCGTTAACATTTATTGTAGTTCACTTTTTCTGACTAACCAAGATTTTTCTTAAAATACATTCACCTTCCTCCATGAGGGGAGCCCAGAAATATAGTGTATGCTTTGTGCACTAGTCTTATATGCACTTCATGTCTCTGCCTGTCACTTGTGATCCAAACCCCAACCTTCCACCATCATAAATGCATTATATTGGAAGTTCTTTTGAACTCTTTATCTCTTTTATTAGCCATATTTCTGTCTGTAAACTTTAAATTCAATGTATACACCCTCCATCTTATCCAGTGTGTCTTCTTCCCTTCAGACACACCGACAGTTTGATGCACCCTATGTCGTCACTTCCCAAGACAATGCACCGCGGCATGAATGATGACATCACAGTATTTGTAATCACACATCAGAGTGGCTGGTTTGACATTGGGCATTGCTTTGCTTCATTGTCCGTCAAATACGGTAATTCGGTAGTTTCTCCTGTTTTATACTTTGCTCAGGCTAGGTTTCCCAGATCCAGCCCAAACTGCCTATTGTGCACATATATATTATGTATAAGGTTATATATACACATATATATATATATATATATATATATATATATATATATATATATATATATATATATATATATATATATATATATATATATATATATATATCTTTTGGCTTCTGTCTGTTTATTGGCCTTGCTACTAGCTAGGAGTCCTGACCTCTATTCTGTCCCAAACTATGATTTTGCCTCATTCTTGATGGCACTGCATCCAATCTGTGTACTGGCAGGTTCCTGGTCAGTCCCACCACAGAAAGGTATAGGGCCCCAAAAGGGTGTAATGTAGACTGCTACTGGCTGGGGCACCCCTGTTTCTAGAAAGAGTAAGGAATAATGTTTTGCCCCATTGTACCTTGGCTGAGCTAGATTCTAGTTGCTCACCATCTGCTTAAACTAGTTATTTTGTGTCCATCACCTGCCCTAACCTTTAGCCTGTACCTGATCACAATTTTGCCTCATCCTTGTCTGCACCACGTGTGATCCTCGTAGTGTGCAGGTCCTGTCTTAGTCCAGCTGCAGAAAGTTATGTCTAAGCTCTCCCATTACTTCATCAGTACTGCAGGATTGATGCTTTATTTCCGTTACTTCTTGGGGCACTGAACCAGGAGGCACATTCGGAAGGGACACTTCGTTTACTAAATCCCTAGCTTTGTTTCCCACCATTTCTGTATGAAGACAACTGCTATTTGTTATAGCACTGAATAGCAATACACTGTAAATGTTTCCACAGAATGCCTGGAATCTGCATATTGCACTATTAAATAATATACTTTTGTTTGCAGAAAGCACATAATGTGGCAAGCCTGACACAATGATTAATTGCTAAGCTGGAGTCCCTACATTCAGCATTTGCCAAAGATGGCAAAATCAAAGAAAGGGGTTCATTTTGGATGACAGTTATTTAACAGCCAGATGACTGTTTCATTGTGATTAAGGCGCAAACCAAATTACAAGAAGAAAATGCATAAAAAAAGATTTAATTTGCCTTTTCAGTCCCAATGTTTGTATAGTTGTTATTGTATGTTTTTCATTTTGGTGCTATCGGATAAATGGCAGAAATATCATATATTAAATATGTGCTTGCAGTATTTGTATGTGTGGTTTTAAAAAGATAAATGAAGAGTAGTGATGGGCGAATCTGTGCTTCGCAGAAAGTTTTGCGAATTTACAGAAAAAATCTCTACATGGCAAAAAATTCACAAAACGCATTGAAGTCAATGGGCGTCAAAATAATTTTGATGCGCGACAATATATACGTGGCAATAAACACTTTTGAGCAGATAATTCCTGCTTGAGTGCCTTATTCTTGTATACTATATTTTTCGGATACAAATGCACCCATGGTGGAGATACAAGAACATTGGCACTTTTTTTTTCTTACACTAATTCAAGGGAAGATTTACTATTTTTATTGACACAGGGGAGCCCTGGAGCAACTACCATCTTTAAGCTGCTGGTAATTCAATGGTTCCCACTGCAGGGTATATCAATATGTTCAATGGACTTGTGCCTAAAGACTCAGGCTTGTCATGTAATGAGTAAAAAGATACTAGACATTCCTTTTCTAATAACTCAGTTATATTTTGGGCACACAAAATTAGTTCTGTGCCCACTGAGGCAGAGCACTACGTTTGTAAACTTAGCTTGAACCTCAGTCAGTTTAAAAATGTCCATTTATTTAGATTTCTGGGATAGTGTCCCTTTAAAACAAACCCTATTGTCTGAACTTCAGGAGAGTAAGATTTCTTGCCCTTTAAAAGCTCCCCATTGGAAAGTTTCAAATAGCCACGTGAAATGGCAAGAGAGCCTGACACAACATCTGGTAGCAAGCAGGTGGCCTGCTACTACAAGGCTTGCTCTGATGGCTAAAAATCCCACTGCTTTTCTAACATATTGCATTGTACTCTTCTGGTGTGAAATTATCTTGGATCAAAGCGTCTACATCATCACAAAGCAGCCGAGCATCTGCTTCTCCATGACACAAATTTGCTTATCCCAAAATATGAAGGAGAGGAGCAAAAATTCGGTATAAGCTGACCCAGTGCTTTATTTTGCGGGGACATATGAAGCTACAGCTGCATTAACAATATTGCCAGTGACTTACATTTGTTCCAGGGACACAGTCAAGGTACAGACAAAATGCTTTCTTTACGTAATATGATACTAACTTGAAATGGGCAGCAATATGACAAAATAAATGCATGCCTTCAAACAAACCCATTGATCAAAACGCAATTTTTTGAGTTACTATAACATACAGTTATAACATTAAAATGACATTAAAATGAGAATAACATTTCTTTATGACGTTGTTCGCGAAACAGCGAAAAATGCGCAAAATAGCCGGCGTCCATTATGTTTTTTGGACACCGTCCATTTTTTTATGCTGGTGAATTTTTGCAAATCACAGGAATTCGCCGCAAATTTGCGCCTGGCGAATAAATTCGCTCATCCCTACTCTTTATGGTCTTACCATCTCTTCAAGTGCAATAACCACACTCACTGACACTCAGACTGTAGTGCACATGGGGGTATTATGCTTTGATATTGCTATGCAGAGTAGAGTACATGCAGGGAGTAGAGTAGTTAAAGTACATTCATTCCACAGAGCATAAAACAACTCTATAAATGTTCACTGGATTCAAGCAAGCCGTTTGTACCACAAATACTACATCTGCTTTCTACTACATTTAAATATCCAGGAAAATATACACTAAATCATTGCAACTTCTGTGTCCAGAAATATGGTATGAAGGGGTACAGCTCCCTAAATACTAAAAATGAGGGGATAGAATTCCCGGATGATGTTTTATTGAAGCATTTAGTCAATACATTGTCTTCAAACTGAACAATGGGGGGTGCCTTTATCAAGTCCAAATGATCTTATATGATTCACATATACTACGCTTTAGTGGTGGAAGACTGAATTACATACTTAGATTTTCAGTTATGAAGTCCATATATTCCTTAGGTTTTGAGTATCCATAAGCATTTATCAATCCATAAATTTAGAAAATAGTCTGTTTGTGTTAAGTGTCAAGTTTGGTGTAAATTACTGCTCTGAAAATACAGGACAAAGAAATGACGAACTCTGTCTTACTGTTTGGAGTTGGTTGATGCCATCTTGCTTGTGTATCTAGCCATTCCTCCATCTGAAAAAAATAAAATTCAAAATAAGTCAAATTTGAATTTGAAATTATGTCCCAACTTACCTGCAATATTCTAAGTCCATGGTAAGCTAACCAGGCAGATTCTCGACAGATTTCATACTATGGGATCCTTTTGGCGTACTGGTCTATACAATTTTAAAAAATTTTTACACTTTAAAGGAAAACTATACCCCCCAAACAATGTAAGTCTCTATAAAAAGATATTGCATAAAACAGCTCATGTGTAAAACCCTGCTTCATGTAAATAAACCATTTTCATAATTATATACTTTTCTAGTAGTATGTGCCATTGGGCAATCATGAATAGAAAATTGCCATTTTAAAAAAAAGGGCCGCCCCCTGGGATCGTAGGATTCACTGTACTGTATGTTAGGTCACATGAGCCAATTAACAGACAGAGTTATGTCTTTTGCTTCCACAATTCTTCCTGTTACAGTTAAAGTTGAAGTATTTCTGGTCAGGTGATCTCTGAGGCAGCACAGATAGAGTCACGAAATGGTGGCTCAAGGCAAGAGATGTAAAAGGGCAATATTTACTTAAATATATATTCCAGTTTGGTAAGATTCTTTAATATGCCACTTAATATGATATGAACTATCTGTTGCTTAAGTGTTCATTTTGGGGGTATAGTTTTCCTTTAATAATGAATGTTATAGGATTCAAACTTTCCTTATTTCAAACCACAGGGTTGTATGTTCTGTACCAATTATTTAAAGGGGTGATTCACCTTTACGTTAACTTTTAGTATACAAAAAAAAAAATTAAAGGAATAGAAAGAAACCCCGTCTATGACAATTAATTGGTGTCTGGTGATAGATTCAACCCCTACCAATAAGATAGGTAATTGACTTAAATTAAAGTGCAGTGCTTGCCTATTCTTTTAGTTCATCAACGATAATATATGAAAACCAATCACTTCCTGAATCAATTAATTCCAAGCCAAGTCATAAATAAATATATATAAAGTGCAAATTAGTGCATATACCCAATGACTGCTGCCCAGTTAATGGTAACAACCAGTTCATTGACAATTCATGATTGGACTCGAATAAATTAAGTTAAAAAATACCAAAATTCATTAGGAAGTGCACAAAGTCTATACACACGTGCTTAATAATAAATTGATGTTTTTTTTAAAAAAATATTTTTCTAGGTAAAGTTCCAAGCATACAATTATCTATTACTAAAAATATAAGTTAATGAGAAAAGTTTAAATCTAATTAATTATGACCAAGGATTCGGTAAAGCTCAATCAGAGAGCTACGGTCTTGAGAAAAGATAGAAGGATGTAATGAAAAAATAGAGGGTGGAGCTGTCCCAAAACTAACTGCCTATTAATTTATAAGACTGGGACACCACAAAGAGAAGGCAGGACAGGGTAACCAGGACTGTGGCCTTGTAAATTAACTTGCCCTGATCTTGTTGAAGACTAAGTTAAACCTGAAAAGCCACTTAGGGCTAGTCCACACGGGGAGATAGCCACGCGTTTGCGGTCGCGGCGACAAAGCGCCACGACAGTCGCCGCGACCGGCGCAGGCGACAGTTTTGTATGGGCGCCTATGTAAAAACGCCTGTGCTAACCACACGAGGCGATTTGCTTTTCAACAGTCGCCTGAAAAAGCCTGGCGAGGCATTTTCAGGCGACTGTTGAAAAGCGCATCGCCTCGTGTGGTTAGCACAGGCGTTTTTACATAGGCGCCCATACAAAACTGTCGCCTGCGCCGGTCGCGGCGACTGTCGTGGCGCTTTGTCGCCGCGACCGCAAACGCGTGGCTATCTCCCCGTGTGGAATAGCCCTTAGAATGGAAAGAAGATTGTGTAGATAAAAGGTCGACCGTAGCAACAGTGGATGAACCCATCCCAATTAAATAACCCAAAGATAAAAGTTTGTTAAAAACCAGAGAAATTAAGCAGCTCGCCAACGCATGTTTCGCTTAACAGCTTTACCAAGGCATTATGCCAAATAACTCAAAAACCACAAAAAGAAAAAAAAAAGAGCAAATTGTCTCAGAATATCACTTTCTACATCATACTAAAAGTTAACTGAAAGGTGAAGAACCCCTGCAGTCCCTATGAAAAAAAAACTGTTTCCAAGCCTGGTGAAAAGACTTCTGCAACATGTATTTTAGTGAACAGAAAACACTATTCTAGGACATTTTGCAGTTGGACATAATGCATTAAGGATTAAACGTTTTACTAATTTTTCAGCTTTCTGTTCAGTTGAAATGTGATATTGTACTAAAAGTATAATTACAGGTAAACTTTCACTTTAAATGTTTTTCCAAAACGTTTTTACTGCAATAAAGTATTAAGAAGTGATGTGTTAAACTCATGCTTTTATATTGCCATGGACTTCTCAAACACAGTAGGGGGTACATTATCCACTTTTTATGATTCTATCATCACAGTTCTATTACAAAAAGCAATTCAATCAGATACTTGTAATTGCGATTGGAGTAGCTATCACAGTTGGATTGATCTACCGGAGGGTCAGCTGATGAGCCCCACCCAAGGACAATTCAGTTCTTTCCTTTATGTATCTAGAGGACTGTGTGGCTCCTATAACATTTAGCAACGTCTGCATTTAGTGGGTCCTAGATGGCAGGTTCTCTCGTTTGGATATTGGAGGTCGAACTCAGCCCAGCACTGTTTGCTATGGATGGTGGTGTGACAGCACATATATTTTAGTGCTATAGCAGAACTGGTAAAGTAACATGAACATGCACCAAGAGGATTTTGGATGTCAGTATTTCTCTTAGCACTACTTAGCATTGTTATAGATGCTGCTTTGAAAGATTAGCCTTGTTCATGCTGACATCAGTGCATACATGGGTATATTGTCAGAGCAGTGCTCAAGAAGGTCTGGGTGCATGTTCCTTAGGGTGTTGGCAGATGGGGAGATTACTCGCCTAGCGACAAATCTTCTCTATGTGGACGACTAATCTCGCCAAATGCCTAGGAGACACCAGTGGGATGGCATACGAATCGATTAGAAGGAAACTTCGGGTGACTTCGAAAAACCAAAGTGATTCGCATGCCATCCTGCCGGCGATTCGTATTCTTGATGTGGAGACAGCCAGTGCATTGTGCCTGATTCTGATCTTTGAGAAGGAGCAGGCATTTCAGGATGGAACTGCTTTGAGACAGCTATTGTTTCTCCCCTTCCCATTGTACTATACCAAAACCCTAGCCTAGGTAGTGTTTGTAGTAATAAAAGTCCCACCTAGTGGTAGACATGAAAATAGCACCCAAGCAGGAAAAAAAGGCTGCTTTGGTGCTATTCTTATGTCTACCACTAGGTGGGACTAGCATTGCAAACAAATCCATCAGCAGAGGTGTCAGCTGCTATCTGGTTAACTGCCCATTGTTCTGTTGATAGGCTGCTGATGGGCTGCTGGGGAGGGGTGAAATCACTCCAGTTTGCAGTGTAGCAAGTGACTGAAGTTTATCAGAGCATAAGTCACATGACTGAGGGCTCCTGGGAAACTGACAATATGTCTAGCACCGTGACAAGTTTAAAAATTGAATATAAAAAATAGGGATGCACCGAATTCACTTTTTTGGATTCGGCCGAACCCTTCACGAAGGATTCGGCCGAATACTGAACCGAATCTGAACCCTAATTTGCATATGCAAATTAGGGGTGGGAAGGGGAAAACATTTTTTACTTCCTTGTTTTCTGACAAAAAGTCACGCAATTTCCCTCCCTGCCCCTAATTTGCATATGCAAATTAGGATTCGGTTCGGCCGGGCAGAAGGATTCGGCCGAATCCGAATCCTGCTGAAAAGGGCCGAATCCTGGATTCGGTACATCCCTAATAAAAAATATGTTTGCTTTTTGAAAAAACTGATTTCAGTGCAGAATTCTGCTGGAGCAGCACAATTAACTGATGCGTTTTGAAAGAAGTGTTTTGCTGCAACAGTATGCCTTTAAAGGGATCCTGTCATCGGAAAACATGTTTTTTTTCTAAACACATCAGTTAATAGTGCTGCTCCGGCAAAATTCTGCACTGAAATCCATTTCTCAAAAGAGCAAACAGATTTTTTTATATTCAATTTTGAAATCTGACATGGGGCTAGACATTTTGTCAATTTCCCAGCTGCCCCTGGTCATGTGACTTGTGCCTGCACTTTAGGAGAGAAATGCTTTCTGGCAGGCTGCTGATTTTCCTTCTCAATGTAACTGAACGTGTCTCAGTGAGACATGGGTTTTTACTATTGAGTGTTGTTCTTAGATCTACCAGGCAGCTGTTATCTTGTGTTAGGGAGCTGCTATCAGATTACCTTCCCATTGTTCTTTTGTTTGGCTGCTGGGGGGGGGGTGATATCACTCCAACTTGCAGTACAGCAGTAAAGGGTGATTGAAGTTTATCAGAGCACAAGTCACATGACTTGGGGCAGCTGGGAAATTGACAATATGTCTAGCCCCATGTCAGATTTCAAACTTGAATATAAAAAAATCTGTTTGCTCTTTTGAGAAATGGATTTCAGTGCAGAATTCTGCTGGAGCAGCACTATTAACTGATTCATTTTGAAAAAAATTTTTTCCCATGACAGTATACCTTTAAGTTATAGAAGGATGCATTGTCCCTGAAGACTTATCCACACACAAGTGAATTTAGCTGCCCTTCAAACCCAGTTTTGGTAATTTTACATGTTACATGCCACCTTATTATCATCATCACTACAATGCATGTCAATTGTGTATAGGCTGGAGCTCCATATATCATCATCTTTATTCCTTACAGTAGTAACAGCAACACTAAATGGCCCATTGCCTTACAGCACACTGGAAGTCCTGTGTCGACTTTATTTCTTTGATGCCAACTCTAAAAAAACACATTTTAATTGTCGATTTTCATTTGTTTATTTTTCCTGCCCCTTCTTAAAATTCTGTAGTTCAGCACTGCTAGAGACATCAGTGAATTCTGCTGAGGTCTTGGGTGTTCTGTGGTTTAACTACTATTTTAATTTGGAGTTGTCATTAAATATTAAAGTGAAATTACTTTTCCCAATATTAGCAAGCGCTATACATGAATCAAGCACTCGTCACAGTGCGTCTAATTAAATGTCCCTTCTTCCTGTTTATGTTTTTTTAATGACTTGTACTGTGTGAGAAGGTCGCACATTTTCTTTGCTACAACAACTATTGCTCTTATGGACAAATCCTTCATTTCAATAGTAAATGCTTCTAAAAGAAATGTTTCACAGCACAGCAAACAAAACTTGCAAGAGTAGAAGGATGTAGGTTTTAAATAATACACAAATAGTAATATTCGCCTGGCATGATTCTTCAGACCAAGACTCAACATTGTTTTAACACTCCAAATAAAACATACAGCATGAATGTATACAGCCCCACGGGTGATCTCTGCACTAGTGACATGTATACCCACTCTGGCACTGAAAAGATGAGCATGGGACTAGATTGGGGGGCCGCAGAGGGGTCAGGATCACCCCATGACAGCTCCACCACCATAGAATTTGGAGAGTTGAGCTTCTCTGTGCATGAGGTGCTGCTTGCATGTAGCAGCAGGGCTGAATTTAAATATGCTGCACTTCTAGGCCCAGCCACCACTTGACCACTCCGCACCAGACCCTCCTGCTCCCCCTCTACACTCCCCCAGTAAAAAAAATGGGCTGTCTGGCTAAAAATCGGATAGGTTGCAACTCTACCTACTTCCCCCACCAGCTCTGCTTCTTCTGGCCCATTGCAAAGTCTTCCACTGGTGACTGGGAAGGCGGGAGATTCAAACTGCTGTCAAAATCTCCTGTCCAGTCCCCAGTGGTGATATGGCCAGCATGCTGCCCCCCATTTTTGCCACCCTAGGCCTGGGCCTTTGTGGCCTGTCCACATGGCTAGATGGGTGCCAAATGGGTGTTTCTAGACATACCCCTAGCTTGAAGCTCATTTAAACTGTGCAAGCCAGGAACACTGGTGGACACCAAACTTGTAGGAAGCTCTATATTTACCAGGTTTTAAGTACATGGATCCAGGGCCATTCCTGCAATGAGGCAAAGTGAGAACCTTTCCTCAGACCCCAGTAAATGGCCAGTTACCAAGGGCAGCAAAAAGCTGCAATACCTTTCTCTGCACTGCTGATGTGGCACTCCTTTGACTCTAAAGATAAAGTTGTAACCATAAAGCGGGAGGGGGGAGGCATTGGGGTAGCGGTCCCAGTAATGACTCTGCATGGATCCTCTGCACATGCATAGGCCAAGTGATCTTTCAGCCATTCCCATTATTTTACTTCTGTCTAGCCCTATATAAATAAGGCCTAAAAGTGTTTGTTTTTTTCTGAAAACAGCTTGGATGTACTAATGAAAGATATTAGCTTAGAACTGTGAAAAACATGGGGAGTCGGAGTATGTTACCCTCTGTGGGCAGAGAACAAAGTGCTCTATTAAGTTTTATGAATTTTATCGCTACCAAGCATTGACTCAGGCAGTTGTTTCTCAGAAACATGGCAGTCAGCATTTCCAAGCTGCAATCTTCTGACAAACGATTGAAATTCTCCCTTCATTTACTGCTGTCGATAGGAATTGTCAAATGGTCGCTAAATGCTCTGCAGGGAAACAATCATACTTATGATCAGCAGGGAGAGCCCCTGCCTTACTCCCCAGCTATGCAGAACTCAAGCAGCTTTCTTTGTTTCCCTGCAACCGTGTAGAGATTTATATTGGATTTTATTTTTGCCTTTACATCCCCTTTACTGTTTCCAACTCCAGCTGCAGGGACAAAGATCATGGAGGCAGATTTAAACAGATAAACTGACAATTCTATTTGGAGAATTATTTTGCTGCAGCCACTGGTTCTGCAGAGATGGAGAAAGTTTGTATAAAATAATACAAAAACCGTTAAACCACAGCGAGAACTGCGAGTCAAATATACCATAAGCTTAAGAGAATAGAAAATGTATGTTTCCAGCACTGGTAGATTGTTCTGTGTCATTTTGACAGATTCTCCCATGAAACTGATTGATGGACACAAGCTTTTAAGTGGACATCCTGACAAGCTGCAGCACTTGAGTATTTTGTTAGGAGCCGCTAATTTAAAAAGAGTGGAATTGTGACACTGTTCTACTGGTTATCAGTAATTCTTTCCTTTTGCTCCTTTACTGTTTGATTGATGTGAAACTCACCATCACCTATTCTTATCCAAGCGTGGGACTACTGCTTGTATCTTCATAAATATTTATGGGGAGACTCCAATTAGGAAATAAGAACTGTCGAAACAATATTAATTAGAATTACTAAGCAGAAATATGGGCACTACATACATGTAGGCATTCTCTTATCAAGGTCTTTACATGGCTTCAAATGCCAAAATATTCAATATTTAAAATGATAAAAACTATTTCTGTTATTGAATTTATTTGTATTATCTCATGTAAGAATAGCAGCTACAGCCCGGTTGTCAAATGTCCTGCAGCAATCAGTGTGTGTCGTGTATTTGACACTCCTGATTTAAAGAACCAACTAGTCCCCCCAGGGAAGGGTTTTTATATAATTATATGGCATGCTACAAGCTGAAATACCTTAAAGATGAGATTTGGGAATAGAAATCTGACATACAGTCTTGTAGCAGTAATTTTAAAAGTTTCTAAATGATTCAGATTTTGTTGGTTCCTCGGCAGGACAACAGTTTGTGATTGTCTGGTTTTGTTGGAATTTGGGAAACATTCTGAAATGTCTCATGGTCTCATAAATTGCAAATATTTGCATTTTCCCTCTACAAGCTGCTTTAATTTTTTATTTTTGAATTATCTGCCTTCTTCCTTCTTTACAGCTTTTACATGGGGTCACTGATTCCATCTAAAAAAAAACAAATGCTCTGTAAGGCTACAAATGCATTGTAACATTCATATACAACATATTACTCAGCTTTCTATATAGGCCTCTCCTATTCATATTTGGGTCTCTCATTTAAATGAATGCATGGTTGCTAGGGTAATTTGGCCCCTACCAACAATATTGGTGAAACTGCAAACTGGAGAGCTGCGGCATAAAAAGTTAAATAATTAAAAAACCACAAATAATGAAAAATGAAAACTAGTTGCAAATTGTCTCAGAATATCACCCTCTACATGATACTAAAAACAAATTCAAAGGTGAACAATTCCTTTAATTATTTTACTACTTTTTTTGAAAGGGAAAATAGTGAAGTAGAACTATGAACAGCACAGCGTTAATAGCCCTTGTTTTATAAACTTCTGGTGCCCAATAGGGTTATGTTCCCATTAACCAACTCATTTCTAATTGCAGCTCATAATAAAAGTACAGAACTGTATCTGATATTGTAATCAATGTGGCCACAAAAGAATGGAAGATTACCAAATAAGAAATTATTGAAGTACACGCATTTCTACCAGTAGGAAAAGAACAATTGCATTTTCCCCCAGGACGCTGGGACAGTGTGCTCTTTGGTAGTCGAATGCAAATTTGCTGAATTGTCTTTAAATTCTGTGGGGAGAAAGACCAGAGCAGTAGACTGTGCCTCTCCCTCAAACTGAGCTGCAGCAGTTAAAGAGTTAAATGCATCATTTCATTTCTACCCCCCTCCCATGGACCTAAAACAACAGCATCCAGAGGATATTTACCAAATGCAAAAAACTCTTGATGTTTTCATAGATTTTCTGGACATGGCAAGAAAAGCCAAGTATCCTTCCAAGTCTGCTTTGTAATTAAGGGTGCAAGAGATGCTGGCTATAACTTTTACTGAACTGGACAGCCAAGGAATCTGAAATTCTGAACAGATTAATCTACAGACAGGCAGGGCATCATTAATGCAAAATGTCTATTTAAGAAGTTTACGCTGTCAGATTTCATTGTCACTACACTCCTTTGTTTGGGGGCAAATTGCGTTTGTACAGTTAATTATTCTCTGTATTTATTTTCTACATACTATTATAATACTAGAGAATCTTTCCATTGGAGAGAGGTGTAAAAATATAGCCATATAACCGGATTAGAACTGAAAAGGGTTTAAGAATATAATAGTTTTTAGCAACATCTACTGGTTGAATGCTGCATGACAGTTTCATTTAAGCCAGCACCTAGGAGAGCTCATTAAAGACTGCAGGTGCAACGCACTACGAGCAGAAAGCACGCACGTCCGTCTATTTTCACATGGTTTTCTGTATGGTTTTTCTTGCACTGTAAAACAGCAATACTGCAAATGCTTTTCTACAGCTGTGGTAATATTGTCCCTGCAAGTGTCATTGTTTTTGAGCATTAGGAATCTAGCACATGTTTATGTCATGGTGAAACTTTAGGGAGACTCAGGTAGCTGCTAGTAGTGAGGTGCTCCTTAGCGGCAGTTTCCAAGAATATAGGAAGGGAGGGGAAGAAGTCTCTGCTGTAGTTTAGAGGGGTGCAGTTTACCTAGGAAAAGAAAAGCTGCAAAGTACTGCTTTTTAAATTGCAGTGTAAAAATAAAACAGGGTAAATAGATAAGCTGTGTAGTTAGTCAGCCAGAAATCTATAAAGGCTGGAATGAATGGAAGTAAAGAGTAAAACTTGGCTGGCGGGACATCAGGAAAAAAACCCAGTGGGACCCACTGGCTCAGACCTAATCCGGGACCTCTGGGGTGTTCTGATTTGGCAGCCCCCTCCAGCCCACGACTCATTTGCAGCTCTAAACCTGTCATTCAGGGACTAGAAGGATGGGGGGGGGGCACATGGGACATAATTCAGTTAGCTTGCATTTAAAGGGATTGTTCAGCTTTAATTTAACTTTTAGTATGATGTATGAATTTGCAATGTATTTTCATTTTTTATTATTTTGAGTTTTTGCAATCTGGTTGCTATTGTCTAAATTACCCTAGCAGTCATGTATGGATTACAATAAGAGACTGGAATATGTACAGGAGATGCCTGAATAGAAAGATGAGGAATAAAAAGTTACAGAGCATTTGTTTTTAGATGGGGTCAGACCCCCATTAGAAAGCTGGGACAGCCAGAAGGCAAATAATTCAAAAACATATAAAAAGAAAAAATGAAGACCAATTCAGAAGTTGCTTAGCTTTAGCCATTCTATAACATACTACAAGTTTAAATAATGGTGAACCAACCCTTTAAATCTGACCTGTGTGCTCTCATGCAGGGGTATATTTATCAGTGGCTTATTCTTCTCTTTAGGATCTTGCTCTGCTCTGGTAACATGGTGAAAGCAGGGGGTCACAATATGCCATGCTATCATTGTGCTGGATTTAGAGAAAAGAGAACCCTGGCAATATAGGAAGGTTGCAACCGCCCCCCCCCCAACACCACCACCACCACCTGTGGACACCAGCATCTTAGCTATAGCTGGAGGGCCATGATTGGACATCCTTGATGTATACAAGGAGATGTTCATTATCTAGTATAATGTGTACTATTATATACATTTTCCTCCAAAGGGCCACATGATGTTGGGGGCTCAGGGCAAATGCCCTTTCTGCCTTATCCTTAAACAGCCCTGCTCCCAATGAGGCGAGTTGAGGCTGTCGCCTGTCGCTGTCACCTCCCACTAGGTACCAGGGGCAGCAAAAATGCTGCTCCTGGTACTTTAAGAGCGAATTTCCGGGGGAGGGGGGCAGCAGCAACTGCTGCTGCCTCAGGCGGCGGAGGGGCCAGGATCGTCCCTGCTCCCTAGGGTGCGATTAGGCTAAGAAGAGGGGTCAGAGTTGACCATTATTATCCTTTATTTATATAGCACTGACATCAAGAAACAATTCACCTGCCTATAAGAGTAAGGGAGGAAACCAGACCAGAATAAACAAATATAGCATTATTTTTAAATAATCCAGAACATGCACTCCAATGCAACAATAAAAATGTTTTTTTAATACTTGTTGATAGGGTGAAAATAGCAGGGAGACGGGTGGATGGAAGTTGCCTTCCCGCTCAATGCTTCCTAAATCAGGAAAGAAACTAAGATAAACCTTAGGAAAAGCTTCTGAATAAGGGCTCTTACAAAAGGGCGTTTTTTCCTGCTCTACCCTGTGGCTGAACAGAAGAAACCGCAACGCAGGGAGCGCAGGAAAAACCGCCGGTGTGTAAGAGCCCTAAGTGATATGCCCATACATATTTTGTAAATAGAGTGTAAGCTGCACAAGGCAGGGACCTCCAATCGTCTCTTTCATATTTAGCTCTGGGGAATCTTTAATGCAACTCTATTTTGTATTTGCATGTATTATTGTACTTTGCATTTATTTGTATCTATTATTATAATGGACCCGTTTGTTTTATTAATTTATTGCGCTGCTGTATAGTGCTGTGTACATAAGTAACTCTATATAAATAAAAATAAACATACAATCAGACTTTCAAAACATTCAGAGGGCCACATCGCCATCCAGTGGCTGATGGAAGAAAAACAGTCATTATTTGTTGCTCTCATGTAATCAACTTTGCTGAGCAGAAAATAAGCATTTTGGATAACACCTCCTTGTATTAATCCAGGTTCATTATATTGTCCATAAAATCCAGAACACGGTTTATTCCCTTCATTCCTGAATTTGCTGATAAGGTATTCACCTATTTCTTATTAATTCATCCTATTCCCAGTCACATATAGCACATATCTACATTTTCGGTGGGAGCACAGCTCAGCTCTGCTAATGATAAGTCCCTTTACCTATATACCATAAAGAAGAGGACAGAGGTAACTGAATGAGCTTCACTGTTCAGCCTTCATCTTTTGTCAAAGTTTCTGCTTGTTTAACTTGGAAAAACAATAAAAAACAGAGGATAGGATTTTTTTTCTTCAAGTTACTGTTAGAATGATGACATTTTTTAATAGAAATCAAACAATTGTATAGAAACAGTTATAATAGGATTACCAGATTACTTTTAGGTTGTAAGCTCTTTTGGACAGTGTCAAATTTACCACTTGTATCAGCTATTGGTTGCTTTATATGTAAATCTGTATATTCAGTGTATACACCCAATTATTGCGCAGAATATGTTGGCATGTTATAAATACATGATAACTTGAAAAGGATATATCTAGAAAATCCATCTAGAAGCACAAGACAAGATGTAACTTTGGCAGGGTGGCTGTATTTCTTTAGCACATATCAGTCCTTAAATATCAATAACACATGCATTATGAACAGATATACAATGGATTAGCAGGAAAGGACATCACAGTAGAATAAACTGCAGGAAAAATCCAACTTGCACTGATACAGCATTGTGCAAACTGGCAGTTGAGGGATCCCTGTGCATATTCAGTGCTAAGGGCTCTTACTGACGAGCGGTTGAAGCTGCGCTCCCCTGCATTCCGTTTTTCTGCGTTCAGCCGCAGGGGAGCGCAGGAATAGACGCATTAGGTTTTTTTCAATGGGGCTGTACTCACACAAGTGCGTGTAGGCGCCGAACACAGGTTGAGACGCAACATGCTGCATTTTCCTGCGTTCAGCGCCTGTGTGAGTACAGCCCCATTAAAAAGAACTTAATGCGTCTATTCCTCCGCTCCCCTGCGGCTGAACGCAGAAAAAAGGAATGCACGGGAGCGCAGCTTCAACCGCTCGTCAGTAAGAGCCCTAAACATGGCTACAATGAGTTCCTCTCATAGTTCACCATTAAGTCATCATTTACAATGTGAGGATGTTGTTTTCCTAGCAACTTTAAAACTTGTCTTTATATATTTTTTAACTATTTGCCTTTCTCTTCTGCCTCTTTCCAGCTTGCAAATGTAAATGCAGTCTAGCTTTTTGGGGTGCCTAACATCCACGGCCTAAAAAACATCGCTCTGTGAGACTAAACATTTCATTGTTTTATGATATTATACTTCTATTCAGGCCTCCTTCGGCTTATCCTGCAGTCTGTGATTCAACCACTGCATCGTTGCTAGGGTAAATTGCTTAACAACCAGTAGCTAATGAAATCCTAAATTGGAAAGCTGTTTAATGGTACAATACTCAAAAGCCACACGGAAATTTAAAAAAATGAAGACCAGCTTGACAAATTACTTTTAAAGTGAAATACCCCTTTAACACATACGTACATTAGTTCTAGTCAGCCAAGACTCTATAGACTAGGTTCATAAAATAATCAGCCAGAGTTAACTTGTGCTCATTATACATATCACAATAGACATTGACACTAAAGAGCACAGGAGAAATTTTGTATATTTATTAAAATACATGTACGTTGAGATTAATATATATCTATACACATTATACGTGATTTAGGAGTTCATAACCTCAGTAAATGTTAAACCAGACGTCTTCAGACTTCTGAGGTTCAAGCTGCCCTTTGCTTTGAAACAAATGGTTGTGCCCCACACCCAGCCTGGGTAATCTGCCAAGGAGGTTGTATGTTCACCCTGTGTTTGTGTGGGTTTCTTCCAGTTACTCCTAAAACATACAGGCAGATTAATGGGCTCATTATATAACTGGCCCTATTGTATTGGAATGTGATGGAGCTTTAGATCCATTGGGACAGGAACTAATACAAAAAAAGTTCTGCAGTTTAATAACCATTTATCAGATTCTTTCTAAAAGGAGATTAATGCATAGCAAGCTGTGAAGAACAAGGCTAAATACATGTTTGTAAGTATAGAAAATAACACATGCCAAATGATCCACTGAATGACAGCAAGGCTTTGCTTTAAGCGAGTAAATAAATGGTTGCAGTTCCCCTTGAAGTGTTTACCGTATAGGTAGCCATGTTTAAAAAAAATGTAAACAAATTGTTAAGCCAGTAATTTCTTTCAACATTTAAAGTTTAAGATGTGCCCTGGGGGCTGCAGCTCCAAGTAAGGGTGCCAAACTAGTTTAACAGGCAAAAAGCAAGGGTAAATAAACCACAGAGAGGACAATAACAGGTACTGACCAGAAGCTGAGAGTCAAGACAGAATTGACAGGAACGCAGGCATGACAAGGAATATAGCTCAGGAAGTGGATGCAGGAATAAGGACTTTAAAATCAGTATACATTCATAGCTCAGTATTTGCAGAGCAGTGAGTTCAGGGCAGGATTAGGGTGCACATGGGCAGTCTCTGCTGGGAGGTCTCTGGAAATGAGCTGCACCTGTAATTAATACAGAGCAGCTGAGACAGTAATCAGCAGAGTCTGACAGTAGGGAGACTTCAATATAAAGAATAGGGGTAACTGCAGCCTGTTTTATATCATAGAGGTAAAGGGCAGGTAAGTACAGAACTGCAGGGCACAGGGTTAAATGCAGCAGTGCAAAGAGCTGTACTTATACAAGGCGTTACATAGACAGGTTAGTGCTGTACTCTTAAAGGAACAGTTCAGTGTGAAAATAAAAACTGGGTAAATAGATAGGCTGTGCAAAATAAAAAATGTTTCTAATATAGTTAGTTAGCCAAAAATGTAAAATATAAAGTCTGGAGTGAACAGATGTCTAATAAAACAGCCAGAATCCAACATCCTGCTTTTCAGCTCTATAACTCTGAGTTAGTCAGCGACTTGAAGGGGGGCCACATGGTACATTTCTGTTCAGTGAGTTTGTAATTGATCCTCAGCATTCAGCTCAGATTCAAAAGCAACAGAAATGACCCATGTGGCCCCCACTCAAGTCTCTGATTGGTTACTGCCTGGTAACCAGGGTAACCAGTCAGTGTAAACCAAGAGAGCTGAAAAGCAGGAAGTAGTGTTAAGACTGACATGTTATACATCAAATCACTCCAGCCTTTATACATTACATTTTTGGCTAACTAACTATATTAGAAACATTTTTTATTTTGCTCAGCCTATTTACCCAGTTTTTATTTTTACACTGTACAATTCCTTTAATAAACCTGTATGAGTTAAACAGAATCCTTGATACTGACTATATTACTGTGGTGACTAAGGATTAGAGCACTTGCCTTTTCTGATCACCCTAGTAACATTAAAGGTATATTGTCACGGAAAAAAATGTTTTTTTTTTCAAAACGCATCAGTTAAAAGTGCTGCTCCAGCAGAATTCTGCACTGAAATCCATTTTTCAAAAGAGCAAACAGATTTTTTTTTATATTTAATTTTGAAATCTGACATGGGGCTAGACATATTGTCAGTTTCCCAGCTGCCCCCAGTCATGTGACTTGTGCTCTGATAAACTTCAGTCATTCTTTACTGCTGTACTGCAAGTTGGAGTGATATCACCCCCTCCTAGGGTTGCCACCTTTTATAATTTTTTTTACCGGCTGCTGATGATGGATCACTGCTTGTTTCACTTTGGCGTTTGGTGGTTCAGCAAGATGGCATGGGCACAGGCACAATTCATGGACACAGGCATAATTTATGGGCACAGGCACAACAGAAATGGGGTCTGTTAACTCGATCTGCTCCCCTACACTTTCCAGCAGGGACACAGCTTAGGTAAGAATATAAAATTCTGTTACTGTAAAGAGTTTTAAATAGGCTTCTGACAAAAAAATTATTTTTGCATTATGTCCCTTCCTCTTCTTTACTCTTTCCAGCTTTCAAATTGGGGTCACTCCACCAATGGCCAATTGTTATTTTTTTTTTTTTTTTATAAAAAAAAACCATGTCCTATTCAGGTTCCAGTCCCCCTGCCTGGTTGCTTGGGTAAATTGGACCCTAACAACAAAAAAGCTGCTAAAATTCCAAACTGGCCAAAAAAGTTAAATCAAAAGTTGACCAAAACGTTAAATAATTCAAAACTCCTATGTGAAAGAGAAAATGAAGACCAATTGCAAATTGTCTCAGATATTACTGTCTATACCGCCATAGGCAGCAGAACCAGGGGGGCCACAGGGGCCACGGCCTCCCCAAACAAAATTCTCCTGGATTTTTTTTTTTTAAGAATTCTGCTTATAACAGCTTGAGCAGCCTTTTTCAAAATACAAAACCCGACGCCATTATCATTTATTTTGGGGATGAAGAAGCTGAAAGCTCTCATGACTAAAACTGGCCAATCGCGTTCAGCCTATTTGCATGTCGCCAAAACGTTTAGACGCAAATAGGCTGATCCTGCGCTTACACGCTGATTGCTGAGAGAGAGGATCTGGTGTGCGGCTCTGCGTGGATGAAGACGTTCTGCCTGCTGCTCTGTCTCCAATAAACTCCGTACAGACAGACACGTGATGTATTGCTAAAGATTTAATTATATGCTGCAGAGGTTTCCCGTGTGTGTGTGTGTGTGTGTTTAGCCGGAAGATGGGAGGGGGCGTGTGTTAGGGGAGGGAGAGATCACAGACAGCTGGACTTGCTGCACCTTCCTTCTGCCTAGTGCCGGTCTTAGGCTAATGAGACCTATTGGGCCCAATCTGTCCCCGTGCCCATGGGGCCCCCACCATAGCAAAATCTTGCAATTGACTTCCTCCCGCATCAAACATCAAATTCATGGAATTCATCCTTTAAGTTCTGGGGTATTATACATGGAATTGCAAATGTGTCTTTTGGCTTTTATAAAATAAATTGCATTATTAAAAAGAAACGTTTAGCTATCTATATATTCAATATTTTTCCTATAGTGGACATGGTCAAAGGCACAATTCAGCAGGAACAGCCCCTAAGTTTGCTCATAGTCTGTACAGAGAGATCCCATAAAACTGTGGCAGCATAGGTATTCCTCTGTACTAAGCACAATTCAGCAGGAACAGCCCCTAAGTTTGCTCATAGTCTGTACAGAGAGATCCCATAAAAATATAGCAGCATAGGTATTCCCTGTACTAAGCACAATTCAGCAGGAACAGTCCCTAAGTTTGCTCATAGTCTGTACAGAGAGATCCCATGCAGCAGAGGTATTCCCTGTACTAAGCACAATTCAGCAGGAACAGCCCCCTAAGTTTGCTCATAGTCTGTACAGAGAGATAACAGAAAACCATGCCAGCATAGGTATTCCCCTGTACTATTTACCATACAACAGGAAGGTTTGAGGATAAATCTTTAAAAATGCACATATAGTGTGAAAATAAATTCCTGTGTTTTGTATGCAGTTGAACTCTAGAAATAAATTAGTGAAATGTAGTGAGTAATTATCATGGGACAGGAACCCTGTGCCAGATGGCAAAACTCCATTTAGGGGGCCCCACCAAAATGGTTCCAATTGGGCCCCGCAGTTGTTAAGACTGACCCTGCCTTCACCTCTTCCATGTGCCTCATCGATGGAGCGGCCGCAGTGAGCTGGCTCTGGCTGCGGCTGCACATTTGCAGAAGATGATGCCATGGTGACACAGGTGCAAGCTGCAACACCTGTCAGCATGAGTGAGCCCCCCCACCGCTCGGTGCCCAGCTGCTTCATAAGTGCATTCAATAGTGGGCTTAGAACAATCAAAGGGCGGGAGAGGGTACCATTGCCACTGGTACTCGGTCAATTTGTCCTCAGCTCTTGGAGGACTACAAGTCCCTACTTCCATCACCATTAATTACAGGCTGCCTGATGTTGGGAGTTGTTGTGCAAATAGAGCTGCTAGGCTAGCCTTTAGCCAAGCAATCCAATAAGCACAATGGGGAAGCCTAACTTCCCAGAAGTTACATTCATTGCACATCATTCGGTGGGAGCTGTGAATGATGTGCAATGAATGTAACTGCTGGGAAGTTGCTGCTTCCTCATTGCTGCTCATAGGATTGCTAGGCATGCATTTTGATGTTTTGCTGCCCTACTGCTGTTTACTCTTTCAGTGCCACAGTGATGGGCACACATGCTGTTAGTCCTTAAAGGCCTATGTGTGTCATTTGTGAGGGGTAGGGTCTATGCCACAGGTCACATTAAATTTCCACTGTGCCATTCAGTCTGGGGGTATTTATACATGAAATTTCCTGAAATGTGAAATTAAAATTGAAATTCCCTGAAAATTCAGTGAGAACACACGGGAAAGTGGGTGGAGTCAAAGGGGAGTGGCTAAAAGGGGGCGTGGTCAAAATTTGCAGGGGGCTACGCGCGCCTCCATTGCTCCTCGTCCTGGCCCCCCCAGGTGAAACCATCTTCTGCTGCCTACGTATACCGCACTAAAAGTTTATGTATTGAACTACCGAATTCTACGTCAATGTTCCCCATTTTCAATATTAATAGTGTTGTATTTTTCAATATTAAAGTAAAAACCATTAGGCAAGAGTAAATGAATCCTTGTCGGTCAGGGTCCTTAACGGGGTAATTAACTTTGCATATGCTGTAGATATTTGTATTCTAATGCAGTAATACAAGTAATAGAGCAGATGTTTTCTGACACAGTGTTTGCATGGTCTGTTTGAATAGCACACTTTATCTTATGGTATAACTTTTTCAGACTAACAACATAAAATCTATACCTCTTTCTTTCTTAGTACATTAGGAAGAAGTTGTTACACAAATCTCATTTGCTGTTTAACCTCTTACCTGATATATACCTTTATAATCATCAGTGGCCCCTAATTCACTGGAAACTAACATTGTTCCATGTTGTAAGCTATAAAGCTCTTCTTCTCGTGTCTTCACTTATTGCATTGCTTGAGTTGTTCCACAATACACTGTGGAGCACTACAGTATGTTATTTTTATTCATTAATAGTATTTTCAGGTGAAATTTGTCTGGTTTAAGATGTGTAATTTAAACAAACAGGCCACAAGGCGGTGCAATTTACAATATGTAAAAGCTCTGATTTTAGTTTAATAAACAGTCATTTGCCTTTGGTAATTATGCTGTTCAATAAGGTACCTTAATTGGACAAGTAGTGGTACTACCTACGATTTCATCAATTCTACTATAGACCCCATTTGAAAAGAAATGTAAACCCGAAAAATATAACAGAATAAATTAAACTGAGACAACTACACCGTCTGGTCAATTACTCCAAATGGCCTGACAGTCAGGAGACAAATTTTGAGAAGAAGAAGAAGAAGAAGAAGAAGAAGAAAAAGAAGAGGAAAGTCTTCTGATGCTGCTCGGTGTCAGATGACTCTTCACTGCTCTTTTCTAAGCAGAGCAAACTCTACTACTATCTTGAAAACTAGAAGGAGAAATAAAATAAAGCTCAGATCACTTTGAATTATTTTATGTTTAATTTGTTTTAAGGGTTTACATTTCCATTACTAATGGTGGAATATGATTCAGCAGTGCTTAAAGGGGATGTAAAGTCTAAAATAGAATAATGATAGAAATGCTATATTTTGTATCCTTAACATAAACATGACCTTACTGCACCACAAGCCTAACCAAACAAATGATTTATGCTTTCAAAGTTGGTCACAGGGGGTCACCAGGTTGTAACTCTGTTCAGACCAAGACTGTGCACATGCTCAGTGTGGTCTGGGTTGCTTAGGGATCGTCATAAATGATCAAAACAGCACAAATCAAATAATATCTGCCAGAAGCTGATACAGAAAGACTGCAATGGGTCCTGTGTTGTCATGTAATTTTTGTATTGTTTAATACAAACTTTCTCTAACTCTGCAGAACCAGTGGCTGCAGCAATATAATTCTCCAAATAGAATCCCAGTTTATTTGTTTAAATCTGGCTCCATGATCTTTGTCCCTGCAGCTGGAGTTGGAAACAGTACAAGGGATGTAAAGGTAAAAATAAAATCCAATACAAATCTCTACACAGTCGCCGACTGCTCTACAGGGACAAACAAAGCTGCTTGAGTTCTGAATGGCTGGGAAGTAAGGCAGGGGCTCCCTCTACTGTTAATAAGAATGATTGTTTCCCTGCAGAGCAGTTAGGGACTGTCTGATAATATCTATCCACAACAGTAAATGAAGGGATAATTTCACTGCATACAGTCAGGTTTCTTATAAAAACAGTACACATTTTTTAATTAAAGTATACTGGAGAGGTTTATTTTTCATTAATGAAAGTAAATATGCAATTTTATTTTTTTGCCTTTACATGCCCTTTAAAGTTCCATGCTTAGCCACAGCATAACAGGGCAACATCAATTATGCCAGGAATATACCTTCCTTATGTTACATAGCCTTCTTTCTCTTTCCTTTCTCATTACTTACATGCAAAATAACAGGGTGCTTTACTCGACATCCGTTTTACCTCTTGCCTGACATCTGAACATTTGTTTAACCCAGCCTCAACCCACAACTTTTAGCTTCCAGTGATCCATTAAAATACCTCCTTCTCCAGCTATTAAAAGTGAATACAGTAAATATGGTTCTTGACACCAGTCTGGAATGAATAGAGCAAACCATCATAACCACACGTTCCCCCATGTCTTTGCTTCTTATCCACTATTTTTATTGTGTACAGCCACAGAGAACCTGATTCAGCTTCTCACAGATATACCAAATAGAGACTGACTTCATCAACAGCCCCGAGAATGTGCAGCTTTCATGTTACGACATGACAAGAGAAAAATAAATTAACATATTACATAATTGTAAACAAAATGTATTGTCAGCAACACAACATGTAAAGTAGAACCATTTTCTCAACTCAACATATAATATTCTTTTTCACAGACAGGCAGTTTCAGTTCAGGTGGAGGTTTGGCAGTGCTCTACAGATCAATTAACGTTTATGATTCCTTGTTTACAAGCTTATGCTCCCTGACTATATTTAAGTGTTCTTAGCCAAAATTGTCTTTGGTTTTATCTGCAGGCCCGGATTTGTGGGAAGGCCACCTAGGCCCGGGCCTAGGGTGGCAGGATTTTAGGGGGGCGGCATGCTGCCCAACCACACCCACATTGGTTCAAAAACACTGGGGATGCGCAGGAGATACAATCTCCTTGAAAATTTGCATGAATAAAGGGTAGGGGACAGGGGGGACAAAAGGCAGTGGGCCTAGGGGCGCCCGCTATGTAAATCCGGCCCTGTTTATCTGAGTCTCCACTGGCAGTTAAGGGGCCTACAATAAGGATCATCAAGTTGCAGCCCTCAAACTATAACTGACCTCCCAACATTTCCATAAAGTCTTCTGCAGTCAAGGGCAGTTGTAGTTCAGCAATATCTCAAGGTCTGCAGGCTGGATATCCATGGTATTCTAAGGGAGATTAAAATGCAGGATTCATAATAAAGTAGGCATTGGTTTAGCATAGTGCACCTCGAATTCCTAAAATCTAACGCTATAGCAAAATCTGTCATAAAATGTTTCTTATTAAAATATCTCAAAAATGTATGGCGGGGGAGGGCTCAACCCTTTGGATATGAGTTTACAAAAATATTTAAATTTGTTTAGCTTAAAGATACAGATGAAATACAGCAAAGCTCTATTGTTGGTAAAACCATATCTCTAAGAGACAAAACACAGCTGCTTGCACTTTGCCATAGAAAAGCTGCAACATTTGAGCTGTGGCTTACTGATACACACATACAATGTACAGGAGAAATATCGAAGGCATTAAATCTTCCATACACTACAAAATTCAGTGTCTGCATTGACTTTACCACAATAATGGACACAAGTGCATTCTAGGATTTCATAAGAGCCTACTAATTCTCATTATCAGCGATAGCTTTACTGCGTTGGCCATCAGAAGGCCCTTCTTCCATCTGCAAAAACTGCAAAGTCACTCTTTCACCGTATAAATTAGCAGTGGAGGATTTTGTGCCAGCGAGCTGTTTGTGTAGCCCATTCCATAAATTACATTTTCCGCAACGTAAGGCACCATCCGATATGAATGCAGCTCTTCATAATACAAGGTCTGAGGACAGCAACCCTTAACCATTTGCTTCAGCCGTTTTCTTGCATCAGAGAAGGCAGCTTTGCAGCCAGCGCTTTCTTTGTAATATTCATATTTCTCTCGGTCAGCCTCGAGGTGGATCTTCCGGAGCAGATTATTGATCAGCACTGACCTCCGCAAGTAGTTCTCTGGGTCTTCTAGGAAGCGAAGCTTATCGAGCGAGAGTTTGAGAATACAAGCACGGTCTTCAGGCAATATCAAGTGCTAGCAAAATATAATAGATATGTGTTTTTAAGTCTACATACCAGAGAAAAAGCCTAGGAAAAAAGTCTGGTGGGGAAGTATTTGGGGGACCCATAGCAAACAGGTAGCAGTTAATAGAATGACATGCTATATGAAACTTTACAAATAGATAAAAAGATATAAAGTTATACTCTGCTTCCCAGGCTTGGAGGCAGTGCTCTTAAAGAAGTGGTTCACCTTAAAGGTAACCTTTAGTATGTTATAGAATGGTCAATTCTAAGTAACTTTTCAATTGTTTGTTTACTGTTTATAGTTATTGAATTATTTGCCTTCTTTTGACTCTTTCCAGCTTTCAAATGGGGGTCACTGAACCCATCTAAAAACAAAAGGCTACAAATGCTTTGTAATTGCTACTTTTTATTACTCCTCTTTCTATTCAGGCCCTCTCCTATTCATATTCCAGTCTCTTATTCAAATCAATGCATGGTTGCTAGGGTAATGTGGACCCTAGCAACCAGATTGCTGAAACTGCAAACTAGAGAGTTGCTGAATAAAAAGCTAAATAATTAACAAAAAACACAAGTAATAAAAAATGAAAACCGATTGCAAATTGTCTCAGAATATCTACATCCTACTAAAGGTTATCTCAAAGGCGAACAACCCATTTAAAGAAAAGATCCCTCAGATAATCTCACACCCAGGATATATTATCAGCATATTAATAGATGGGGCTTTCACTTTTGTATTACTGCAGGAAAACTTTTGAGACTTTAAAGGGTCACGACAATAACAAAGAAATAGAACAATACTGCAGTGGCACCAAGAGTCCAGGGAGTCTGGTAAGTGCCTTTAAAGTGATTCTCTTTCAGGAAATTGATCCCCTCCTTTTGTTGCATAAAAGGTAAATGTAAATGATTACAATGATACTGACACTAAAAAACTACTCTTCAAAATATTAATGTACATTAAAAGTTACTTATAGGTCATGTTTTTCTGTTAATAAGGCAGCTTTTGTAAACAATTGTTATTTGATGTTCCTAAACCTGACTGTTTTGCCAACCTGACTGTCTGGTCTCAACATGTCAGTTACGGGTCAGAGCACATGCTCAGATTCGGGGAGATTAATCGCCTCTTCTTCGGGGCAAATAATCTCCCCAAACTGCCTCCCGCCGGCTAGAATATAAATCGCCTGCAGGATGGCACTCGGACCGAAAACAAAGTCGCACGAAGTTTCCTCGTGATGAAGCGCTTACATTCTAGCTGGCGGGAGGCAGTTCTGAGAGATTAGTCGCCCGTAAGAAGAGGAGACTTGTCACCGGACAACTAATCTCCCTGAATCTGATCTATTATAGATAGCACACGATAGATGTTAAAAAAAAAGGTTGAATTTCTGGTGTCAGTATTTCTTTAAAACATTTAAGGTTTAGTTCACATGAGGAGATTCGGGGAGATTTTGTTGCTTGCTCGCGACAATCTCCCTGAACTGCCCCATCCGATATAATGAAAAGTCGACTGTGCTAAAGCACATGCAGCACTTCCTTTTCCTTTTCGCTCGAAGTTGCCTCACAAGGAAACTTCGGGTGACTTCGGAAAACGAATCTCCTCATGTGAACTAACCCTAAGACAATCCTAACAAATGGAACTTTATGTTGGAATCACATAGATTAGGTTTACTTTAGGAGATAAAGTAAACAAATACGTGCTTTTAACCAGTGTTTTTGCATACAGAACCAAACTACATACCACCGCTAGATACAAGCTATGCCAAGTTTTCACCTAATGGAATCATTGTGAGCATTAACAGAGCATTAACAGAGCATTCCCTGGGCATTCTCTTAAAAAACCCTTTATTTGCTATTCAGTTGGATAAAGAACCCTGAACCTAATATGTACCAAAAGTTAAGTGTGAAGTACATGCCTTCTTTATACTTCCTTTACTTTAGCTAAGAAATCCCAGGTACAACAACATTACACTTGGCATTACTAAGTTTGGCACATATGTCACTTCTTTATGGCCTTTTAACAAAAGCAAAATTGGAAGCTTAATAAATGAGTCCTCCGGGATAAGGCGCACCCAATCCATCCCACGGATTAAGCATTTGAGAAACCAGCACAAATGCCTCAGTAGATTGAACGTGATGGACATGTAAATGCTACAGAGGCAAACTCACTTTTGGAAAATACCCCTGGTAATCTTGATGTAAATTTTCTTCTTCTGCATATTTTCTCTTAAAATAGGCTACTTTCGACGTTGTTAATAAGTTAGTCTTGCTTCCGTTAGGCTTGCTAAGAGGAACAGAAAAGAGGAAAGAATAAAGAGTTAATGAGTGTTAGACATGATGAATTAGTGAGATTTCCCATTGCTAGATTCATTGTAAATATGCAACACGTGTATCATATTAAAAAGTGTTGAACTGCATTGTGTCTAATAGCAGACAGACACAAATAATGGAAACTTTGTTAAACATTTATGTTAGAGCTCTTTACCAGCACGTTATCAGCCCCCCCCCCCCCCCGGCAACTTTAAATGGGCTGTTCACCTTTAAATTAACTTAGTGTGATGTACAAAGTGATATTCTGAGACAATCTGCAGTTATTTGTGGGATTTGAGTTAGTTAGCTTTTATTTAGCTGCTCTCGTTTGTAACTTCAGCAAACTGGTTACCAGGATCTAAATTACCCTAGCATCCCTGCATTGATTTAAATAATAGACTAGAATATGAATAAGGGCCTGAATAGAAAGATTAATAACAGTAATTAAATTAAAAGTGTAATAACAATACATGTGTAGCCTTACAGAGCATGTGTTTTTTCGGAAAGGGTCAGTGACCCCCCATTTGAAAGCTGGAAAGAATCAGAAGAAGAAGGCAAATAAAACTATAGAAAAGAAAAATGAAGCTCAATTGGAAAGTTATTCAGAATAAGACGTAAGGCTAATTATAAGCAAATATTCAACTTCATTTTAAGTTTAACATACTAAAAGTTTACTTAAATGTGAACCACCCCTTTAATGTAAATTCAGTGATTAAATAGGTGGTTTACGTTTAACTTAATTTTCTATAAAATGGCCTATTCCAAGCAACTTTTCAATTGGTCTTTATTATCCGTTATACATTTAAATGATGTGCCTTCTTATGACTCTTTCCAACTTTCACATAGGGGTCACTGACCCCAGCAGCCAAAAAAATATCACTCTGTGAGGTTGCAATTGTATTGATGTTGTTTCTTTTAATTACTTATTTTTCTATTCAGGGCCTCTCCTATAAATTGATTAGTCTCTCATTCAAGCCATTCCATGGTTGCTACAGTAATTCGAACCCTAGCAACCAGATTATTGCTGCAATTCCAAACTGGGGAGCTGCTGAACAAAAAGTACAATAATTAAAAAAAAAAACACAAATAATAAAAAATGAAGACCAGTTGCAAATTGTCTCTCTCTACATGATACTAAAAGTTTAATCAAAAGCGAACCACACCTTTATTAATACCATTTTGGATAGAGCATATCATTTATATTTATTTATCATGCATGCAGATTGTCTGGTAGCGCCAGAGTATCGCTGCTGCCGAGGAAATCACACGAACAGTAAATCAGCAATGCACCAAGCTGAGCACAAGAGGGCATTATTAGATCTCAGCTGCATTTGCAATGATTCTGACTGGTTTCACATGGCATTGGTGTCACTTATAACAGAGCAAACGTATCTCTGAATGTTCTATCAAGTTTGAAAGTTATCAGTCCTGCCATATGATATTTATAAATGTACTTGGCAGTCCTAGGGTAACAGCATATTGAAAAAAGTTATTCAATACTAATGTGTATCCCTCCCTGGCATCAGATCTCCCGAGACCTGTCTACTAGGCATAATAGATGAGTTGGTACCTCTAGAACAGGGGTCCCCAACCTTTTTCACCCGTGAGCCACATTCAAATGTAAAAAGAGTTGGGGAGCAACACAAGCATGAAAAAGTCCCTTGGGTTGCCAAATAAGGGTTGTAATTGGTTATTTGATAGCCCCGATGTGGACTAGCAGTCTACAGGAGGCTCTACTTGGCACAATAACTTTTTTATGTAAATAAAACTTGCTTCCAAGCCTGGAATTCAGAAATAACTACCTGCTTTGAAGACACTGAGAGCAACATCCAAGGTGTTGGAGAGCAACATGTTGCTCGCGAGCTACTGGTTGGGGATCACTGCTCTAGAACACCAAGGCTGGAACTAGGGATAGGCAGAAGAGGCACATGCCTAGGAAGCAACACTGGGGGGGGGGATGGTGCTGGGCACAAACCTCTTGCCTGCATACCCCTAGTCCTATCCCTCAAGTCCCCTGGTCCTGCTCGCTTGCCAATCTCTCTGCCCCGCATCCCTGCTGTCCTAATGTGGGCTACATAAACTCCTGTGTAGGGGGGAGGGGTGGAGCACTGTTGCCAGACAGGTTGCCTAGGGTGCCCGGCTGTTCCATTCGCTCTTGTTCTATGCAAAAAAGATAGTAATTATGAAATGGATGAGTCCCAACTCTCCCACACTCCAACAATGGGTTCAGTTGATAAATGCTGCACTGCCTTTCATTAAATTGACATACAATTCCCGTGGAACACCTGCAAAATTTGAGAACATATGGGAACCATGGTTGGATGCCAACCCCTAAGTATCTCTACCAGACGACTAAGCTGCATATGTATACACCCTGATATTCGGATGGTCCGTGCCTTGTGATGTAAACAACTGTTGTCAGTTCCCAGTGCCAAGCATAATTGGTTTTTTTCTTCATTTTAAATTAGTTTTTTGGGTTTTGGGGGGGGTCCCATTTGGTTGTAAAAATGCAAAATAAAAACCTTTAAAAAGAAAAAAAAAAGTACTTGGCAGTTATTGTCTATGTCTGCAGAGATATTTATAATAGGTAACATGTGCGTGTTTGAACCGGGCTTGTGTGAATCCTATTTTCATTTGCAACTTTATGGTTCTTACCAAGAGACTTTTTTTAGTATGAGATATGAGAAAGGTTGCCATACACATAGGCACTTTACACAGACTTACCCCCAGATGTAATAAAAGGCACTGGGGTCATTTATAAACAGTGGGCAAATTTGCTCCTGGTTTGAAACCCATGGCAACCAATCAGATGATTACTTTCAGCACTCGACCTGCTGAAACCCGAAGGGGTTTAGTTCTCCTTTAAACAGGTGAGCAGAAAATGCTAACTGCTGATTGGTTGCTATGGGTTACTGCCGCTAGGTAAACACACAAAGGGACCCTTAGAAGTTACATATAGTTAATTGGGTTTGAGAAGACACAACTGCCCATCAAGTTCGACCGTTCATGAGATCCGCCTGCATCACTTTAATCAAAGCAGTTGAAGTCAGAATATTGGCACAAATAAAAATACAATGTGATATAGCAGGAATTTTCAGCTATCTTCCCATTATGATTATGAAACTACTGTGCCCTCGGTACAAGTGTATATCTCTTGCACAAAAATACACACATCCATGGGGCTGAATTATGAGTGCAGGCAAATTTGACTATTGCAGTGCCAGTAGTAGCCATGAGGAAATTTATTTGAGAACTCTATTAAGGTTAAAAAATACAAGCAAATACCTGATTGGCTGCTAAGACCACTGCACCTATGTTTTCAAATGCGACCCCTGTTTCCAGGCTATAATTGCTTTTCTGTGCCATAAGTATGGTGAGTCCCATGTTGATTGATAATAAGTAAGACAATTGCTAGCATTTTGTTGACATGCTTTGCCTCAGGGGAGCCCCTAAGGGCTACGGCACATGAGTATTTTGATTGCTGTTCTCAGTGGCAGCCTTTAAACAGCAAGACACTGGGGCCTCAGGGTGTGCTTGTGAGTTTTTCAGTAATTTGGTACTTGCTAATGACAAAATGCATTGTGCACCATAGCCCTAAAGGATAAAAAGATAGGGATTGGTAATTCACGTAATTCACCTGCAGATATGGGCAGGATATGAATCAACACCAAATAGTCATGCTTAAATTGTAACTCCACCCAAAAACGGAAACCAGTGAAAGCGTGTAATAAATGTGTATTGGAAACTTGCTTAGAATTATATTTTCTTTCATTAGACAAAAAACATTTTTTGTCCTCTTTTAGCTGTTTTGTAAATTGATTTATACAGTTAAACTGGCCGTTAAAAGGTTCAGGCCCACATATGGGACCTTCCCAAACACCTGGCTGACAAAAATTGGGTTGATATCAGGTGGGTTTAAAAATCCCTTTGGGTGAGGACAGCATTGATATATTGCCCGGAGGAGGGTTTTGGCTGGGGTGGGGGGCCCGGAGAGGGGCTGGGCAGGGGGAACATTGGGGCATCTGTGGTGGAAGCCCTGGTGGTCCTCAGACCCTTCAGTCCAACGCTGAGTACATTGGGTGACCAAATTAGAGAAAGATTTGTCTGTTTGATGGCCAAACAAGTGGATAGCCAGCTTTGGACCACAAAAACAGCTACCTAAATATATTTTGCCCAACAACAAACATTCCTAAAATAAGATCATTATACTAAGCACATAACTACTCATGAAGGCTCAAGCAATAAAAATGGCACTTACTTATCACTAGGAAATCAGTCAGCGCTGTGCCTTACACAGATATCTCGAAACTCCCCTCTTAGCAGCCTGCCTTGCACAGAGAGCATCTCTTTAAAAGGTGACCTGCAAAGGACAAGAAGAATGAAAGGTGCTCCACCTTAGAAATACTCTCCTAAAATCAGAATGGAACAAAGTGATGCAACCGCTATTTGTTATAAATGCAAAATAGTAATTAGACGTAGGTATGATTTTTCCCCTGAGAGCTACGGAACAGGAAAAGCCTGTGAGAGGTTTAATTAGAGTAGATCAGAATAGCTGAGTGTTTACTATATCCCAAATAAACAAAGGTTTCACTGCTCAACATCAGGCATCAGTATGTAATAAAAACATACCCAAAGACTTTTGTTCTTAAAAGCCTTTTAGAGCAACAAACACTGTATCAATGTAGAACTTGTTTTGTAAGTGGCAGAAGTAATTTTTTTTATTCACTCTTCCCTTCTGGTTTATTGCAATATATACGGAATTAACAGCAGAAGCCCAGTGGAGAACATAATAACTTAAGCAATATTTTTATAAGTGCCACAAAACGCATGAAGTATAAAGTACTGGCCCTGGCACTGAGGGAACCCTGGAGCTAGTGTCTGGTCTGGAGGTGGTGGTACTATAGCTTCAGTGTTCCCCTGCGTCAGTAGGTGCAGCATTCCATTTGGAATGGAAGGCAGGAGGAAGGAAACGACTAATACTAAACTTTACACATTTTCATGTAATATGGTTTTATGTGCAATTAACTGCGTGGAAAATGCTACTTTTTATTATTCATTTTGCTATTCCGGCCCTCTGCTATTCATATTCCAGTCTCATATTCAAACCAATGCATCCAGCAACCAGATTCCTGAAACTGCAAACTATGTTTCAATGTTTTTTATTGGGGTTTTTCAACAAAATTATTACAGCCATTGGAAAGAGAAAGAAAAAATAGGCATGTTGTAAATAAGTAATATGTTTACATTAAAGGTTGTACATATATGCAGCGGACCAACATCAGCATCGCAGCACAATAAACAAATTACCAATATTCCACTAACTGTATGAAACTGCAAACTAGAGACTCACCCTGGTGGCCTAATGGAGACTAGGGGCCAGTGGGGAACGCCCAAAGCCCGAGTCCTTTCCCTTCCTCATCGCTGCTTCCTATGGCGCGTTCCAGTTTTTGATCCCTGCCTGTCTGACTTGCTTGAACTCTGCCTGTACCGACCCGGCCTGTTCTACATTGCTTGAAGTCTGCCTGTACCGACCACTGCCTGTTTAACATTGCATGAACTCTGCCTGTACCGACTCTAGCCTGCCTGACCTCGCTATCTCATTAATTCCTTGTGAAGTTGATGTTGCCTTCCGTCCTAAAAACTTGGTAACGAACGTGCCCCTTTGCTTGTCCAGAACTCTTGCTTTGCGGTATCTAGCTGAGTAGCTGAGGGCTCCTCCCAAAGCCAAAGGCGTTTGCTAAAGGCGGAAGACTGAGCAGTGACCGGAAGCCTAGCACTAGTTCTGGATTTAGGGAGCCAACTGTGACAAAAAACAAATAAATTAAAACTAAATGCCAATTGTCACCGAATATTATTTGGTACATCATACTAAAAGTTAACTCAAAGGTGAACAACCCCTTTAAATATTTTTTTAGTAGAATATGTGTAGTGATTTATTTTTAATTTTTAGTTTTTAAGTTATTTAGCTTTTTTGTTCAGAAGCTCACCGGTTTGCCCCTAGTCCCCACTAGACCACCAGGGTGAGTCTCCAGTTTGCAGTTTCAGCAATCTGGTTGCTAAGGTCCAAATTACTCTGGCAACTATGCATTGATTTGAATAAAAGACTGGAATATGAATAGGAGAGGGCCTGAATAGAAAGATGAATAATAAAAGGTAGCAATAACAATAAATGTGTAACCTTACAGGGGTCAGTGACCCCCCATTTGAAAGCTGGAGAAAGTCAGAAGAAGAAGGCAAATGATTCAAAAACTATAAATTGAATAGTTGCTTATAGTTAGCCAATCTATAACATACTAAAAGTTAACTTAAAGCTGAATCCCATTTGCTATGGATCAGTGCAATCATGATGTTCTCAGTTCATCAAGAAATGCTCTCTCACCATTGTAAACTGCACACGTATTAACATGCTGCATGCCTACATCACAATTAATGTACAGCCATGCTGCATGGTTCCACTAACTCTAGGACAGTCTGCAGCATGCTTCTAAATTAAACTACTTATTAGCCTTGAAGGATGCAGACTGTTTATAAAGGCAGCCTTACACTTGTTATCAGCAATTAAAGGTTAAAGTGACTTTTCTATAACCTTTTACATTTTTATTATAATTTTCAACTAGGAAGTAATAAAAATACATGATCTGTAACTGCAGTCTCCATTCAATACAGGGAGAACACACATCCTGATGTAAGGAAGATTATTCCAACATGTACCCCTCAAAGACTTATCACTGGAAGTTGCTTTATACAAGCTGGTGAGCTTCAGGCTGGGAACCCTATTTCCATACATTTTTTTTTTGCTCAAAGAAGATTTTATTGAACCAGTTTTTTCATAGCAATGTTAAAGAGTTACAGCAATAAAGTCAATACAAAATGATCCATTGTTACATCTGTAAGTAATGACAATTCAACACAGTACTTTGCATTTGAAGCCTAAATAGTCCCATCTCTTAGACCAGACCTACACACCAACATACCCCCCCATAAGGGCTAAGATCACAGCGAGATAGTTTTGAGCGATTCAATGTGACTAGACCAGTGTCTCCATATTTGAATGTACTTGAGCATTTGCCCTCTTTTTTCCAACACCACTTGTTCCAGCGCAGCTAGGTCTACCATAGCTTTGTGCCATTCCCGAAAAGTAGGTGGGATTAGGTCCTTCCAATGTAAAGTTAATAGGCGCCTTGCCTGGAACAGAGCTTTGGCAAGAAAAAGCCTTGTATGCAAGTCCAAAGTTTCATTGAGGTCAATTGTTAACATGCAATTTCTACCATCCCCTTTACCCTTCGGTATCATTGAAAACAAACATAATGTAATCTCCCCCCAGTATGGCTTAACCTTATGACAACCCCATAGCGTGTGGAGTAAGGTGGCAGGTTCCAATTCACATCTGGGGCATATAGGAGAGGGTGACAACTTCATGGCAAACAGTCTTTGTACCGTGTAGTACACTCTATGGACCAAGTATAGCTGGAGTAGGTTGTGCCTGTAGGAATGGGCTACCATCTTTGGCGTGCTCAATACCCACTCCCACTGGTCATCAGTTATTACACCTACATCCAGTTCCCATTCCCCTCTGGCCTTTATTTCAGTGTTCACATATTGTGGTTTGCATAGTTGTGTATATAAGATTGATATTCTTTTCCTGGGGGTGCTGACCGATAGGGCATCAATAATGGAAGAATTGCCATCCCTAACCTAGAATGCCGTAGAAATTCCTGCAGGGTTGTAACAATTCTATGGTACATTAACCACTGGGTGAGGGGAAGGTCTCTGATTTGATGAAGCTGCTGTAGAGGTATTGCCTGATCTGCCTCCCACATATCTGCCACGGACACTATTTCAAGATCTTGCCATACCCTATTTCCATACATTTAGGAATTAGAAGTTCCCCACACTTAAACCTGGCAAATCACCATGGAAACTGAAATATTCTGAAATGTTTCTTTCTATAAAAAAATAAAATGCCCTCACTCATTGAATTTTGGAAGAGGATATTTTGTATCTTACTCTCTAGTTATGCAGTTAAGTCGTATATCTGATGGAAAATGGAAAGCATTAGATGCCATACTAAAAGAGTGGTGTCAGAGCTCTGCCCATTGCAGGACATGCCACCTTTCTGTGAATCAATAATATGACACATGAACTAAATACAAACACTTTACATTGACTACAGCTTAACAGATATGCATGCATTATCTCACACTGATTGCAGCACTTGGGATACCACTCACTTATTACAAATACAACCCTAAACAATAACAATTGAAAGAGTTAACAGAATATTGGGTTATTCTGGGTTTGAGAAGGCTAAGCTAAGGAACGTAAATTAGATCAAATGTTTTCCAGAGAACTAGTAGTCAGTGAGACAGTATAGCACAAATCAGCAATACACATGCAAATGCACATACAGGTATCAGATCTGTAATCCGGAAACCCGTTATCCAGAAAGCTCCAAATTACGGGAAGGCAATCTCCTATAGAACTCATTATAATCAAATTCACCATTTTAAAAATAATTTCCTTTTTCTCTGTAGTAATAAAACAGTAGATTGAACTTGATCCAAACTAAGATATAATGCCGTATTGGAAGCAAAAGCAGCCTAGTGGGTTTATTTACTATTATTTTTAGTAGATTTAAGGTATGAAGATCCAAATTACAGAACGATATGTTATCCGGTAAGGTCCCATACCTGTACTGGATTTCAGACAATATACCAGACAATATAACAGACAATAGCATTCAAGGGGAGATTTATCAAAATGTGAGATTAGAGCTCACCACCGAAAAAAATCACCCACTTTTTATTCATTCCTTTGGGATTTTCAGAAGTGTTCTTAGTAAATGGTGAACTCTAACATTCACCAGATGATAAATACAGTTCTAAAAGTCCTTTAGGAATGAAGAAAAAGTGGGTGATTTTTTTTTCTGTGGTGAGCTCTAATCTCACATTTTGATAAATCTGTATCTTTCAGCAAGTGAGAGCTGCGCAGTCAGGATCAATGACTTAAAGATTTGCACATTGAATCTCCCATCAGTTGCTCTTGTTCTGTGTACAGATAGATTCTTATATTACACAGATCTTGTGTCTAACTCATTCTGCCTTGGATGGACTATCAGAATCATACAGAACATAGGATATTTAGCATTAATGGAGATAATAAGTCTGTATTGGTGGAGATAACTTAGCACAGAGCTCCAGTTTCAGATGAATCAGAACTCTTATAAGTATTGTTTCCTCAGGGATCGACTAGGCAAATGGGTGGGCAAGGAAAGAGTAAGGTGGGGGCACACAATTCAATACCAATTACAAAACACACTTTCCCCCTATTTCCATGTGTTACTATTAGTGATGGGAGAATAAATCCCCCAGCGCGAAATCACGAATTTCCTCGTTTTGCTGCAGGCGAATAAATTCGCGAAAATTCGCCAGTGTCAAAGAATTTTGGACGTGCGCCGGTAAAGTCGATCGCGTGAAAACCGCCGCGCGTCAACATTATTCGGATGCCCATTGACACGGTCGTCAAAATTACCGTTACCCCAATTTTTCACCGTTTCACTGGAAATTCACTAATTTTCCGGCGAAGAGAAACAGGACGAATTCGCCCGTGGTTAATGACTATAGGAGTTGCAGCTGGACTTGTGAAGCAGTCGATACAGGAGCAATAGAGGAGGGGGAAGAAGTCTGACTCAGAACTGCAGCCCTGCTAGTGGCTACTAATACATACACACTGTTATGATCCACAGCCGGACAATAGAGTCAGTGCAGAGTAGAGCCATATATTTATATCTCGTGTGTGTGTGTGTGTGTGAGCAGCTCCTCCAGGCTTACAGGGAAGAGGATGGAGCTTCCTAAGAAGTTCTGCAGCATCTCCATCAAGTAAAAGCAGCAGGATAATGAGCGCTAAGCGCAACCAGACAAACAACAAATTTGACTTTCCCGATTCTGTCGCTGTGTCCCAGGCGGAATGTCGCTCCATTACCTGGTAAACTGGCGACTTTACTCTCAGCCGCAGCTCCCGGGCACGTCCTCTCATCTCTGGCTCCACGTGTCTCCTTCAGCCACGGACTCAGCTTGCCACTCCGCCAGTCTCTTCTCCCCAACCCGCTACACTCACTTTCCACCACTCCCACAGCTTATTGGTGCTGACAGGGTGGAGCCGGTTGCTAAGCAGCGTGCCTAGCTGGCGTTGCCTAGATACGATGACGCTCACACGTCCCAGAAGCTTCCTCCTCATACATAAGGTCCGTTTGTCCCGATTACAGCGACTGAAAGTTGTCATTCCATCTGGGCCTATAGAGAAAATCTCACCGCCTCGATATACGCGTGGGGGGTGTTTTCCTTGCATTCAAGGGGCTGTTTGTTTTTTAATACTCGTCTTATCTCATGGTTCTGCTGCTTGCTGTTTAAACACTGTATGGCTCATTTCCCACCACTGCAATCGCCATGTGATAATGTGTAATAACACAAACACACGTATAGATTTCTACAAAACAACACAATTAAAGGAACAGTAACACCAAAAGATGAAAGTCTTTTAAAGGGGAGGTTCACCTTTAAGGTAGAGTCCTGCAGCGGGTCGGGTACCCTGAAAAAACCTGCGGTAAAAGTTCTGGGTGCGAGTTTAGACGCGGGTCGGCGGTTCTGCGGTTTGGCGGGTCGCGAGTCGGGCTGTGGGTCTTCTCAATAGCGATTTTTACTCCTTTTTTCTGATCACGCCTATTTCCGATGATCTTGCGGTGCCTAAACTCTGAAGTTGAACCCTACACAATAACGAAAAGGATCTCATTATCCATAAGAATATATCTATTTCCGATGATGGCACTTCCGGTTTACAATGACAGCACTTCCTAATTCTTGATGGTCAGTGGGTCACGGGTCTGGTTTATGGATAAGTTACTTGCGGGTTGGGTCGGGTAGCGGGTCCAAGAGGGTAAGAATGCGGATTGGAGGTTGCGGGTACGGGTTCCAAAAAATGGACCCGCGCAGGACTCTACTTTAAGGTAACTTTGATTATGTTAGAGAAAGGCCAATTTTAAGCAACTTTTCAATCAGTTTTTATTATTTATTTTTTCGTTTTATAGTTATTTACCTTTTTCTTCTGACACTTTGCTTCTTTCAAACGGGCGTCATCGACACCCTTCTAAAAAACAAATGCTTTGTAAAGGCCCCCATACACGGGCTAATAAAAGCTGCCGACAGACTGAGTCAGCTTCCCCGATCGATATCTGGCCGAAAGTCAGCCAGATCTCAATCGGGCAGGTTAAAAATCTTGTCGGCGGCCGCATCTGTGCGTTTTTGCGGTCCCGCAATCCGACCACCCGTATCGGATCCATTATGATTCAATTGTTGGGCCCACGATTGGATCAGCCCGATATAGCCCACCTCAATGTGGGCATATCGGGGAGAGATCCGCTCATTTGGCGACATCGCCAAATGAGCGGATCTCTACATCTACGGCCACCTTAAGGCTACAAATGTATTATTATTGTTACTTTTTATTACTGATCCTTCTATTCAGGCCTCTCCTATTCATATTCCAGTCTCTTATTCAAATCAATGCATGGTTGCTAGGGGAATTTGGACCCCATTTACCAGATTGCTTAAGATGCAAATTGAGGAGCTGCTGAATAAAAAGCTAAATAACTAAAAAACCACAAATAATAAAAAATGAAAACATATTGCAAATTGTTTCAGAAAATCACTCTCTACATCATATTAAAAGTTATCACAAAGGTGAACAACCCATTTAAAGTAATGAAAATATAATGTAATGTTATGCTGCATTAGTAAAACTGGTGTGTTTGCTTCAGAAACTGTACAATAGTTTATATAAACAAACTGCTGTATAGCCATGGGGGCAGCCATTTCCAGCTGAAAATGAGAAAAGGCACATGATACACAGCAGATAGCTGATAAATTCTGTAGTATACAATGGGAATCTTCAGAGCTTCTCTGTTATCTACTTTATATCCTGTGTTTGAATGGCTGCCCCCATAGCTACACAGCAGCTTGTTAATATAAACTATAGTAGTCTTTCTGAAGCAAACACCAATTTTACCAGTGCAGAGCAACAGTACATAATATTGTCATTCCCTTAAAACCCTTTCATTTTTTGGTGTTACTGTTCCTTTAAGTACACTGACTGGCCCGGTAGCACTATGCTTTTAGCTTGGCCCTGGCAGAAATATTGCAGTTAAAGAGTTAGCTAACTAAACTGTAACTCTCACACAATTTTAGAAAAGTGTGGTTCATAAACAGCAACAATGACTTTTACAACAATGAAAAGGTGTTTCTTTTAGTACGCTGACAGTTTCCTTTTGGTATTACTCACACCACAGATGCCAAACCCCTCAGAAATTAAGGACCTGTGTCCAAGGTAGTTCACACTAGAGTCCTGTGTGGGTCCATTTTTTGGGACCCGTACCCGACCCACAACCCACATTCTTACCCACTTGGAACCGCCACCCGACCCTACCCGCAAGTACTTTATCCGCAACCCGGACCCGTGACCAGAAACGGAACTAGAGGGGGGCGGGCCCTGGAGCATGACGCGCAGCTGGGCCCCCCGCCCCCTTCTGTACACCCAGAACTGGCGGGGATTATACGCCGCAAAGCGGAGCGCGGACTGCCGGGGGGTCCTGAGGGGGTGCGGGCCCTTGCCCGCTCGTACCCCCTGCTCCCCCGGTAGTTCCGCCCCTGCCCGTGACATCATTGGAAGTAGACGTGATCAGAAAAAAAGGAGTAAAACAGGAAGTGCTGTCGTAAACCGGAAGTGACGTCATCGGAAGTAGACGTGACCAGAAAAAAAGGAGTAAATATCGCTAGTGAGAAGACCCGTGACCCGCAAATCTGCAGAACCATCAACCTGTGTCTTTACCCGCACCCGGAACTTCTACCCGCAACCCCCAGGGTACTGCAGACTTTTGCGGGTAACCCGCGGGTACCCAACCTGCTGCAGGACTCTAGTTCACACACACTTACCTGGACCCTACCCAGTGGCGTGACTACAGAGGTAGCAGACCCTGCGGCTGCAGGAGGGCCCAGGAAGTATAGAAGCCCCTTGATGCCCTAATTCATATATTATTTCAATAAACATTGGGAAAACAGGTCAACAGCTGACAAATAATTTGCTGTGGGGCCCAGTAATATCTAGTTACACTAATGGCCCTACCCACTGCACATTGACGAGGTCCTCCATCCAATAGCCTGCAAAGCTGCAATTATAATCTGATCATTGGCCCAAATGCTAAACAATTTCTCCAGCCCAGTATTGACCACCTCAAAGTGAGTATTTTGGTGAAACATTGCCAGACAGGCGGCTCTTTATGTTTAGGGGCAGCTTTATGATATCACATTAATAGTACAATGTACCTGAATAACTGTCATCGATGAAGTTAATGATGCAAACACACTGCCTAAGCATTCCTGTCTGAAGTAGTTAGTGTAATAGAAATGCTCACTGATGTGATAAGTTATTCTGCTTTTTTTTGTCACTATGCTATAAATAACAGCAGTCCATTGAAACACATCTTGCCTGTGTCTTTCCCTACCTAAGAGCTGCTGCAGTATATATTTTGTATTTGCCTCATCTAAATCAATTAGACTTTGCCCCTTTCTGCATCCAGAAGAAGGGGTGGAGGATTTGTTTTTGGTACATATAATGGGCACATAACCATATTACACTCCAAGGGGTAAATTTACTAAAGGGCGAAGTGACGTCACGCAGGTGAAAATTCGCCAGTGTGACGTCATTATGGTACTTTGCTGATGTACTAACATTCGCTGGCGTAACTTCGCTAGCAAAGTAGATAGACTCTAGCGGTACTTCACTCCCTAATGCCTGGTGAATTTACGATCTGGCGAATGGACATAACTACGCAAATTCACTAAGATGCGGATTTTACTGAACGTTACCTCTTGTGCCAGACTTGCTTTCACCACCTCAGACCAGTCGAAGTGCAATAGAGTAGATAGGAGTTCCTAAAAAATAGTTGAAAATTTTTCTAAGTCCCAAAAAACTCTGGCAACTTTTCCTTTTTCAGGGTGATAGGCTGAAAAAGAGCGTAAATTCCCCCCTACATTTCCTAACATATGGCACATAAACTATAAACTGGGATTATGTGTAGGGCAATATAACAACTTTATTTTATTAAGGTTTCCCAGACTTGTGCAATGTAATGTATTTGCTGCAACATATACGTCCATTGAACTTTAACTTCCCGGCGTATGCAAATTAGGCAACGCTAGTGCAACTTCAATTCGCTTAGCACAGTAATGCTAGCAAAACTTCGCCAGCATTCGGTGCCCTGGATGCAACTTCAGATTTTAGTGAATTAGTGTTGTCCTGGTGAATCTACGTCTGGAGAAGTGTTGCACTGTGAGCGAAGCTGTCCCTGGCAAATTTTCAGAGGTTAGTGAATTTGCCCCCAAGTAACTAAGGGTGCTTACCTACTGGATGTTAGGAAGACCTGGAAACTCACAGCAGTACTATTGGGAGACGCTGGAAAATTTGGCACACATTTAATTTATGGCTCCCACTAGAAAATAAATGACCAATACACACAAAGTATAGCAAAAATGGTGCATATCACATCACTGGGATACATGGAGTATATATACGGTTTCCACCTTTTCAGGGAAAAAATATTGGCCTTCCTTTATCTTTTTTCCTTATTAATAACATTGGGATCAGCCATCATGTTTACCAACCAGGCCGGTAAAATACTAGCCAGGTGGCAACCCTAGGAATATATCATATCAATGGGGTGTCATGTGTTATTTTACAGCAAACTGCCTAACAAATTCCTCATAAAAAATCATCCTCTCAGAAACGTCAGATGGGAAATACCAAATTTACACTTCGGTTTATGCATTCACTCCTTCTCCAAGAGCTCCTAAAACTTCAAAAGTATATTTCCCCTGTGATATGGACCCATCCCCCATGCAATACATACACAATTCTTTGTGCGCACCAAGATTTGTTGTTTGTGTGCTGCCCTCAAAACTTCTGTGCGGGTGCACAATTGCAAACCTAGCGCAGGGGTGTCCAAAAGGTAGATCGGGATCTACCAGTAGACCTTTAGCAAGCAGTAGATCTCAAGACACTGTCAACAAACAGCTTGTCTAAATCACCCTCCTGTTTCATGCTTTTCATTCAGATATTTATTACATTAAGGTTACATGAGAAATAGTTGTATTTTAAATATAGCAATATATATTTTCCCATAAATCAGAATTTAAGTAAAATGTTGAACGGAACAGAATATTAACAATGTTTTCATGGATCTAGATCATATTGGGACAACATCGAAAAAGTAGACCTCTCATTAGTAAAGAATGGGCACTCCTGCATTAGAGAGAACATGGGCAGCAGCTCATCTGAGCTTGCTCAAAAAAGGGGTTGTTCACCTTTAAACTAACTTTTAGAATGATGTAAACATGGCTATTCTAAGACAATTTAGTTTCTTCCATTGGTTCTGTAGCTCTCCAGAAGTGCTGCACATTGATCATGTCAATTTCTGTCCCACAATGCCCAAACTGAAGGCCAAAGCTAGTTGCCAGGCAGAACTGTGTCACTGCTATGCATATTGCAACTGCTTATAGAAGATGTCAGCAAAGGGTCTTGGCAGTGATATATAACTAGATATTTCAGGCCCCCCAAAATGTTTAAAGGTTGACCTGTTTTACAAATATTTATTGAAATTGTATTTGAATTAGGGCCTCATTGCAGCCGCCTCCTCTGTAGTTACGCCCCTGGGTCTTGGGAACTTAGGAAACTTGTTTAACCCCACAGAATGTCATCCAATTCTTACAGGCAGCTTCCTCTAACAGAGGTTTTGCTCATTTTTTTTTAAATTTGACAGCTGATCTATTTTTGGAAAAGCTAAGCAGCGTAAGACTTCTTTTTATTTTTAGATAGTTTCCCTACTTTCTGCAGCAAGTGACAGAACAATAGTTATGCAGCAATCAACTTTATTCCAGTTCTCTCCTTTTCCTGTGTCGTTTGATATCCAGAGTTGGCGGGAGGAGGGTGCTAACATGTCCCAGTTCTGCGCAGGAATTTGACAACTGGCGTATCATTATATCAGCAAAGATAGAAAGTACATTGGTATGAAAAAGTGGCATTTTATACACAACATGCATTTTTTCTATGTAAATGTCTATGAAATAAATTTAGAGAGAACACTCTGTGTATAAAATAGCAGGGGTTGTGTTAGTGGTATGGAATGTGGGCTAAGCAATTACTGTACATTTAATTCTAGGAACTCTGGGATCTCTGGATCATTTTGCATCTCTATGGCCCCTGCACCAACAATTGTACATTCTCATTGCCTGAAAAATCAATGTTTACTATCTGTAGGTTACAAAGTATTATTATATTCAATCTATACTGTGTATAATTTGTAGTGGACCTGCATTTTCTTGTATTAAATGTAAAGAATAAGCTGCAATTAATTGTTTTAATATCCCTTTCTCCCCAGTTTTGGTCCCTACCATTTTACCATAATAGATTATGACAGTAGGCAGATACCCTTAAATACAGAGAATACAGAAATATCCCAAGGTTTATTGATTAGCCTATGTTCATGTTTACATAAGTGCAGTAAATCATGAAAACAAATCAGACATTTGCTTTCATTATCCCAACTAGGCTAGACCAGTAACAGTTAATAGCTAATTTGCTGTGATGGGCAACTTTGCAGGTATGCATTTGCACCGGTTAGTAAATATGCCCTGATATTACTGTGCACAGCTCTTGAAATATCAACAGGTTCTTGCATAAATAATAAAGGGAAATTTAAACCTTTGGTAGCATTGCTAAATAAAACTTTGAAAATCACAATTTGCTTGACAAAATATGAATCAAATTGCACCCCTAATAGAGTATCTACAGTATGGCTTAATGGATGGAAATCAAGCAAAGGCATTTCAAACCTCAGACAATAAGGTGCACATTTACTAAGCTCAAGTGAAGGATTCAAACTAAAAAAAACTTTGAATTTCGAAGGGTTTTTTTTGGGTTCTTCGACCTTCAACTACGACTTTGAATCGAACGATTCGAACTAAAAATCCTTTGACTATTCGACCATTTGATAGTCGAAGTACTGTCTCTTTAAAAAAAAACTTTGACTACCTACTTCGGCACTTTAAACCTACCGAGCTACAATGTTAGCCTATGGGGACCTTCCCCATAAGCTTTCTAACCTTTTTTTGATCGAAGGAAAGTTGTTCAATCAATGGATTAAAATCCTTCGATCAAAGTATTTGTGGTAAATCCTTCGACTTCGATATTCGAAGGATTTTACTTTAATTTTTTATGGTTCGGATTTTTGGTGCAAAAACTTGATTTATTGTACCCTGATGTGGCAAAAAGCATGAATCCAAAGCAGATATCCCTATCCCAATTTAAAGATATTATATTTTGTGCTGGGTTTAGCCTGATAGTCCGAAAAAAATCAGGCTTTTCAGGCAATAACCTAGAAAAATCAAGGATTCAGGAGAAAAGTCCAAAAAAAATCATATGATTCGTGTTTTCATCAATTTTATTGTGTTATTTTAATAATAAATAAGGCAAAATCGTGGATGGGAGTTTGGTTGAGTTTTTTAATTTAAAAAATGAGATAAAATCAGATTTTATTAAATAACCCCCAGGAGTCATTTACTAACATGTGTCTTGTGCAGACTATAAAAAAACTGTTTTGTTTTTTTTTACCCACAGTGCAGGTTTAGTTCCCAGAATTTCAGCATAATTGCAGGTAACCTCAACCAACGTTGTTGGTAATTTGCACCTGCATCGGTAAATGACACATGTGGGTGTTGCTTGCAACTTCGTGATACATAATTATTATATTATTAGATACAGGTCAGAGACGTGGGTAGGTGCAAAATGGAAATATCTCCTCGTCGAGGCATATGTAAATTTCTGGGCTCCCTTGTATCTGTGCACCCTGTACTTTTCACCTCACACCTTATTCAGATACTGGTACTTTTGTGCATAGAGGAGCAGGTATTGATGCAAGAACCTTTGCTAATGGATTCATACTATTTTACTCTTTGCACTTACACTTACTTTAGTAAATGAGCCCTTATGTGTGATAAAGTAGAACTTGAAGCTCAAGAGAGAGACCTCGAGCACAAACATTATCTGCCCCGCCTCTCTGGTTAGCTAAAAAGAGATGAATTACTGAACCCTTTGCCCACTTGTGACTAAGGTCAGACTGTCCTTATTGATAATAATAATGGAAAATGTTGACGCAAAGAGCCCTGCACTTCCCACTTACAGTAAGTGCCCAGACTGTGTTCTCTGTTGTTAGATACATTTTCTTCTTTCCAATTATACAAAACACAGAACTCTTGTTTACCTCTACATTGCATTATCGGTCCGCCAAACATCTGCCTTCTTTTATCCAGCTCTCTTGGTCTCCATGGTTTCTAGACAGAAAAAGTCGGAAGTGCTAATTTTATGTTTGTGCATTTGGTTGCCTAGGAAACAGTGTGAGATGCCAAGCAGCAAGGGAAGCAGTCTGGTTTACTTATTATGTTTTATTTTAAAATAGTGAAGACTAAGATAAGAATTGTAAGACTTGAGGTCCAGAAGCAGTAGTGGAGTACAGTTTCTTGCCTCCTTCCTCAGCCAGGTGCCCTAGTTATCAACAGCCAAAAAGCCAACAATTTCTCATGGATGACAAGGAAGAAAGGCAGTCCTTTAGGTTTAAATGTTACCTTGTGGAGGATAGGAGGCGTGAATTACTGTTGCCAATTATTCAAAAGAAAAGAAAAAGATAGTAAGAGCCCCCGTACTCTCAAATGAATTAACTAACTTATCTAAATTATATAGTGAACCAATGAGTCGATAATTATAAAGTGCTTGTGCTAATAAAAAAAATTTGCTTGATTGATTAAAAGGTATCAAAAGGCTTTAATCAATCAAGCAAATTTTTTTTATTAGCACAATTAGCACAAGCACTTTATAATTATCAACTCATTGGTTCACTATATAATTTAGATAAGTTAGTTAATTCATTTGAGAGTACGGGGGCTCTTACTATCTTTTTCTTTTCTTTTGAATAATTTCTCATGGATGTTCAGAAAAAGTGATTTTACTATGAAATTAATGCTCTGATTATCTAACTGCAATAAACAAATGAAAACAACATTCTGATAGGTGGCTATGGGTCACTAGTTGAGAGTAATTGGAGTGCCGGTCAATTTAACAAATTAGAGTTGGTTCCATACTATGAACTTCTTCTAGGACTATAACTGATGGATATGATCTTTTTTGCCACGCTGTTAGAAAATAGTTGAAGAAGTTCCCCATTTTCAGAGACATTAAGGGGCACATTTACTAAGGGTCGAATTACGAAGTGCTAAAACATCAAAACTCGACCATCGAATTGAAAAAATTCGATATTCGAAGTTTTTTTTTGTTTGAATTTAGCTGTTTTCAATCGAATTAAAATCGTTTGATCAATCATAGAAATCGTTCGAATGATTTTCAAAAAAAAAACTTCGACTTCTAAAAACCTCCTTGACCAATAAAACTGCTTGGAAACAACAGTGCAGTTCTGTTTTTAGAGACATGTGGCTGGAGCTCTGCATTAACCCTGAAAACATTTAGTTTTGCATCTAATTACAGGAGACTGTGTGTGTTGTTTATGTGGCAATGGCTATATAAAAGTGGAATGTGGGGGGAAGAGCTTACTACAATTCTAGAACAGGTGAATTATGATGACAGCTGTCTGGCACAGTGAGATAGAGCAAATTCCGTTATATAGCTGGCATATTAGCTACCAATTGGGAAAACCTTTATGACCAAAATCTCTTTTCTAAAACTTCTTGATTTCCATTCACCCCTCTCCTTTCCATTCTTCCATCCAACAAACCTTCAGGCAAATACAATCTCACTATTAAAAAACTATGAAATGTAGAGGTAACAAACTTCATGCCTTCCATTCACAACTCTCCTTTCCACACCTCCAACCAACCAACCTTCAGGCAAATACAATCTCACTATTACAAAAATGAAAATATGAAACACAAGTACAGCAAAATGTTTATTGCTTCCCATGCCATTTGAAAATATATAATTCATTCTTAATCAGTATCAAATTCATTCCAAATAATTTACAAATACTGAAACTGGGGATATTCATGGAGGATGTGCCCCATCTTGCCCTATTTCAGAAGACTAAAATGCCATTTACTGTGCTTTTTTTTTGGCAATATGTTATGCGCCTGTTTTACCTGCGAGTTCACTATAAGTGTATCCTACCTACCTAGATATCCGTGCACCAGGAATGATGAGCCGAACCAGATGGCCAGATAGAGAATTGTACATGGGTGGGTGAGTTCTCAGTCTTGTATACATTGGTGTGACACTATACAGCAGGGATCCCCAACCTTTTTCACCCGTGAGCAACATTCAGATGTAAAAAGAGTTGGGGAGCAACACAAGCATGAAAATGTTCCTGGGTGGTGCCAAATAAGGCATGTGATTGGCTATTGGTAGTCCCTATGTGGATTGTCAGCCTACAAGAGGTTCTGTTTTGTAGTACATATGGTTTTTATGCAACCAAAACTTGCATCCAAGCCAGGAATTGAAAAATAAACACCTGCTTTGAGGCCACTGAGAGCAACATCCAAGGGGCTGGGGAGCAACATGTTGCTCCCGAGCTACTGGTTGGGGATCACTGCTATACAGAATGGCTATTATGTTATATTATTATACTAGGGGCAGATTTATCAAGGGTTGAATTTTTTTTACGATCAATACTGTCAAAATCGACTTGGGAGTTATTCAAATTCAATTTGAGTTTTTAAAAAAATTCTAATTTGATAAGATTTATCATACTCTGGCCCTTTAAGAACTAGAATTTGAGTATCCGCCAGCTAAAACCTGCCGAATCGCTGTTTGAGTCAATGAGAGAGGACCAGGGATCAATCTGGAGATGTTTGCAGCCTTCCTGACATTCTGGAGAAAAAACTCGAATTGAGTTTGATCAAATTCAAATCGAATTAGGTTCGAGATTTCAGGTCGATTTAATTCATTTGATTTTATTAATAAATTTCTAATTTATCGGGCGTTATGGGGAGTTTTTAAAAACTCACATGAAATTCAACCTATGATCAATGTGCCTTTAGATGTCAGGTTCAAGGATATAAATTTCAGTGCAAATGGAATGTGATTCAACTCAAAGTGAATGGGCTACACAACTGATAGCAGATTTTCTCTGTCTGGTCTTCCAATGGATTGTGCTAAAACTGACTTTTTACTAAAAATATACAATTGCAATACCCTTGTGCCTGCACAGATGTCAATGCAAAATGTAATACAACCTAAAGCAACACTCACAGGCTACAGGTTTGGATATCTTGTCACAAGTAGGCAGATATTTTCCTTTCAAGTCACTGCATTAAATAGTTGAGGTGCACTAAAATTGTACACCCATACTCCCAAAGTACTTCACATGCATTTATATATATATATATATGTATACTATTTTATTTTCTACATACTTGCACCCTCACCTTGGATAGGAGGAATGCAAAGTATAATTCAGTACTAAAAGAGTCTAAGAAAAAGTGAAAGAATAGTGCTTATGTTTACATTGTTATGGTGAGTATGGGTTTGTAAAAAAAGAAAATGAAACAAAAAAAAACCATCCATTTTAAAACATTGTCACACAAGTGGAAGCATTATAACATATCTTTTCTTTTGAGTCTGCCCTTTAGGACTCTAGCAATGTGTGCCAGTGGCAGACCTGCTGACCCTTTGATTCTTTCATTTCCAGCCAATGGTTTTGCTCCTCTTCCCCACTACTGTTTTTCCCCAGGGAAAGCCATCCAATCATCTCCTTCCTTTTCATGCTGCGCCGGTTGTAAATGGAAATCATCAGCGTGAAGTCAGTAAGCTGAAAGAGAGCCACTTGGAAGATGAACGTTTCTTTGTAGACAGGGTTTGGCTGGCCTCTGCGCACCGATGTTTTACAACGGGACATTTCATGGCCAACTGAGTCCAACAGAGAAAGCTTTCCATAGGTATCTGTGGATGAAAAGAGATACATCAGACTTTGGAAACTGATTTAAATCCACAATGTTTTGTGATCCGAAGGAATAATTGATAACAATCCTCAGCATAAGCATTGAACTGAATTGAATGAATGTTCTTTGTGTTTAAATAATATAACGTTTGTTCTCCTGGGTGCAAATGAAGGAATTAAAGGAACAGTAACACCAAAAAAAACCCAAGTGTTTTAAAGTAATCAAAATATAATGTACAGTTGCGCTGCACTGGTAAAATTGGTGGGTTTGCTTCAGAAGACTACTATAGTTTATATAAACAATGTAGCCATGGGACAGCCATTCAAAGTTGAAAAAGGAAAAAAGGCACAGGATACACAGCAGATAACAGATAAGCTCAGTAGTATACAATGGGATTCTTCAGAATGTATCTGTTATCTACTGTGTATCCTGTGCTTAAATGGCTGCCCCCATGGCTAATACAAGATTGCTCTGCACTCAACCCATTATCAATATATGTAAGACATTGAGGCATTTGTGCATACAGCTACTAAAAAATGCCTTACCCTTTAAACAAAACAGGGATTGTTTGTCCATATATTGCAATATATTTAAGCTGGCCAACTACGTCAAAGTCATCCCATATCTGGCTAATACTACTCACAAATTGCATTTGATTCATGCCCCCATGGCTACACAGCAGCTTGTTTATATAAACCTTAGTAGAGTTTTTTAGGTTTTACCAGTGCAGAGCAACAGTACATTATTTTTTCATCACTTTTTTTGTGTTACTGTTCCTTTAAAGAATTATTGATTTATTCAGTATGATTATTTTCAATATCATTTACAAAATGGCCATTGTGAAGAACAACAGAAGTAACCATAAATCTATCTCTGTGTCTAACCTGGGCGCTGTAATTGTTAGAGAGGTACAGTTCTATGATAATAAATGTACATATTTCCTGCAACACAATATTCCCTTTTTTCCCCATTCTCAGCCTCTGCTGTTTCAATATGATGTGTTACCTTGCACATTTTTCATTTCTGGAAATTGTGATGAATTGCACCTTTTGTGTGAAAACACTTCTTGTTTTAAATCCAGGCATGGAGACATCTGAAAATATGCATACTGAAATGTTGCATGGTAGAAGGTTTGCATGTATAGGGTTGGAATTTCAATTCTTTGAAATAATAGACATTTAGCCGTTTTTGCAGTGTCATACCTAGGTCTCAGAATAATCCATTCTCTTTCTGCACTTAATGCACTGCTGTTGTCAACATGTATATATATATATATATATATATATATATATATATATATATATATATATATATATATATATATATATATATATATATATATATATATATATATGTTGTGGTAGAATGACCCCAGATTAGGGTTGCCACCTTTTAATAAGATTTCCACCGGCTGGTGGTGGTGGTGGGAACAAAGGGGCAGGCTCTGACGTAAAAAGGGGGTGTCATGATGAAGAAAGGAGCGGATCATGACATAAAGGGGCGGAGCCAGAATGCATGATTGGCCAGAAGGCAGCAAAAAGGTATATTTTTGAGCGGATTGGGGGCAGGCCGAGAGCTTTTGTTAGGAGTATTACAAATGTACCGGCAGCTACTTTGCCGGTAAATTTGAAATAACGATATTTTTAGGTGTTTTAACGGCTAGGCCAGCAAAATACCAGCCGGGTGGCGACCCTACCCACAGAGAAGGGTAAAAAGGTGTGTTTTGCCTTTAATTTCTCCCCTGAGAGTGTTAGCAAATTCTCTTAGAGCAGGGCATAGAAAAGGAAGGCTGTCTTGTAGAAAGATATTTAATTGTAGTGAAATGTCAGGAAGGTCTCGCTGAGCAGGGCACAGAACAGGAAGGTTACCATTGTCTGTGTTAGGAACTCCCAGAGGGGCTGGGTTGCTGCCTGTCACTGCAAGGAGTAGGGGGAGATGTGACCAGGTGATTGAGAGTCTAAAGTAATTGAGGAAAGCCAGAAGGTGAGACAGGCCCGAATCTGGTGAATTTGTGTCCCTGGAGGGGAGAGTCAGCAGGGCTTAGTGAGAAGCCTGAATATTCCTGAGTGTGGAAGCCAACCTGTATGGTGAGAAACCCAGTGTGGGGAAAAGTTGGAATGCGTAAAGCTGAAATGCTGATGTGATTTTATGTTGGAAAAAAGTCCTGAATAAACCTGCGTTTTCTTGCCTGAAGAGGCTGTGTCCCTGTCTTTATGCTCCTGATCCTCTGCTTACCTGCCTGCCATAGATCATTTCCCCAATAATGGCATGTACAATCAGCCAGCTTGTCACAATATGTGTGTGTGTGTGTTTTCCAAGGAATGACGCACTCCAGGACTTAATAATGAGATCAAGCAAAGCGAAGTTTGTTTGTCAACGTTTCGTTCCAGTCTGGACCTTTCTCAAGACATGTCTTGAGACAGGACCGAAACGTTGACAAATAAACTTCACTTTGCTTGATCTCAATATGAAGTCCTGGAGTGCGTCATTCCTTGGAACACCACTATCTGCACTATATATGACAGCACCCAGGCAGTAAAACTCTGCTGGATTGGAGTGCACCACAGCTTGAACTGTACATATACACACAAATGGCATAATATAATAAAAGTCCCATAGCAGGTAGAATTTACTGGTCACCTAAATCTAATTTGGTGCTATGGGTTACTAGACCTGGTGCAAATGATGAAACCTTTGTTATTATTTCAATGAATATGATGGCATAACCATGGAATCGATTTTAATTGAATATGGGATTTCTGTAGCTTCTGACTAGTGGAAGTCAGGATGTCATGGCAGCAGTGCTAACCATTAGTGATGGGCCAATCTGTCGCGAAACGGAAAAACAATTCGCGAAATGGCAAAAAAAATAGCAAAACGCATTGACGTCAATGGGCATCAAAGTAATTAGTGCGTCAATTTTGAAACCAATTTTTATACGTGTGACTCTTTGTCCAATGCATCAAAGTCAATGGGCGTCCTAATAAGATTAAGTGACAATTTCTTTGCAGTGAATTTTTCCACTGCGAACTTCACCGAGAATCCATAACTGCCGAAAAAATCACTACTAACCATTGCACCACTGTACTCCCCGTGTGGAGTTTAAATAGTAGCAGGCTCTGGCTTCATGCCGTGGGAATCAAAGGGTTAAGCTTGAATGTAAAACATTTCTCTTGGCACTTATTATTATTATATATTTTCATGCCTCTATCCTTTATTTCCTTTTCTATTGTTTCTGTCCCTGAGCTGTTAGAGTCAAGGACAGACATTTGTATGGTGGTGCCTCATCTGTGTGTAAGTGGAATGTGCAGTGCTGTTCAGAGATAACAGTAGCAGCCACTCTACCTAATAGAAAAAGCCATATACTTCAACTCATTTAAAGCCTAAACAAACTTTTTAGAATTGGGGTCTCTAACTCAATATGATCATTCTAGTCACAACACTATTATCCAGGAATACTAGTCAGATTGGTAGCCTGTCAACAATATCTAAGGGCAGATCTATTATGGATAAAATTGAGGAATCTAGAATTCCCAACTGTTTCATCTATTTTGCTGTTTTAAAGGAGAAACAAACCCGTAACATAAAACACCCCTACCTTTTGTAGACCGCCTCCCTCCTCCCCCCAGCCTAGGTGGTACCAAGGCAAATGCCCCTAACTTTTTAATTACCCCTCGGTGCAGTTTCTGTCCCCCGCAGATCACGGCTGCCATCTTCTTTTCTTGGTTAAACTTCGTAAGCAGACCTTTGTTTCTGGTGCATGCGCAGTTGTTCTTAGGCGCCGAAAACAAAGGTCTGCTTCCGAAGTTTAACCAGGAAAAGAAGATGGCTGCCGTGAACTGCGGGGGACAGAATCTGCACCAAGGGGTAAGATAAAAATAAGGGGCATTTGCCCCAGGTACCACCTAGGCTGGGGGAGAGGAGGGAGGGGGTCGACAAAGGGTAGGGGGGTAGGGTTTTTTTATGTTACGGTTTTGTTTCTCCTTTAAAGGGGAACTATCGCAAATATGAAAATGTAATATTAGCTTCAGCATACTGAAATAAGAAACATTCTAAATACAATCAATTAAAACTTCTGTACCATTTCTAAAATAATCAAGTCAGTCTTCACTACCCCTCTCTAAGCATCTGTTTTTTGCTCATTCAGGAGTGTGTCAGATGAATGATCCACTATTTTGTATGGGGGGCTCCTTTTGCCTAGAAGATGTATTAGAGCTAACTCTATTAAAATCACCAGACATCATGTCTCTCTACATGCAGGATTTGTGCAAAAGGCAATTAATTTGTTAGTTTCTGTTTGTACTGGAATCTGTTATTTGAGTGAGCTCTAATACATCTGCTAGGAAACGGAGCCCCCCTATAAGATATATTGGTTCATTCAGACACCCAACTGCTGCATGGAGAGAGAATGAAGAGAAACAGATGCTGAGAAAGGGATAGTGAAGATAAACTTGTTTATTTCAGAAACGATGCCGAATTTTTAATTGATTATATTTAGAAAGTTTCTTATCCATACTGCCCTCATTTACATTTTTCAGCAGCACTAACACCCAGAGGTCAGGAGCTGCTCCCCTTTATTACAGCACAACTCGTGCACATGGCCCTGTCACTTTAAATCCTTTTTGCTTATGTTCTAGCATGTGTATTAAAAACTATTAAAAACACAGGATGTTTTTGGACTAAAAGTAAGCTATAAGTCCTGCGCCTCAATATATGGGAGTATAGGTTTGTATGAAGAAGGAAATGTACTTTGTCTGCATGTTCTGGCACTACTATTTTGATATGACTATAATCAGGAGCCATCAACACTAATGGATACTTAACTCGATTTTAAGCTTTTGTAAACACAGTGATGAAATTATATTCATCAAAGCAATTTTCTCATCCATAGCAATTTGCTTAGTCAGACACAGTTTCTGGGGAGCAATGTAGAAAATTCATTGCCCCAGTCTACCATGTGCTTCAACAATTTCTTGGAATAATCTCTGTTTCTGAGCAAAAATAGGTACAGGTATTGGACCTATTATCCAGATTGCTCGGGACCTGGGGTTTTCCGGATAAGGGATTTTTTTGTAATTTGGATCTTCATACCTTAAGGGGATTATTTACTAAAATCCACGACCAAACTCTCCTGCCAATTTTAGCTTATTTATTATTAAAAACTTGATTTAATAGGACTGTGGAAAAACTCAATAAAAATTGAGTGAATGCACGCATAGCTCGAATTGTTCGTGGTTTTTTTCTGAATCTCTCACATTTTTCAAGTTTTTGCTAGAAAAAGTCGGATTTTTGGGCTAAACCCAGCACAGATCACAAAATCTCCAGATTGAGATAGGTGCCTCTCCCATTGACTTATACAGTACCTCAACACAGATGCCGGATTTTCAGATTCTCACGTTTTTTGCAGCATCGGGGTGTAATAAATTTAGAAAAATTTAGAAAGATACTTTTTTCCACGAGGAATTACAATTTTTGCGCTCAAAAGCCCGACCAGATAAATTAGAGGTTAAGTAAATAATCCCCACTAGAAAATGATGTAAACATTGAATAAACCCAATAGGCTAGTTTTGCTTCCAATAGGGATTAATTAGTTTGGATCAAGTGCAAGCAACTGTTTTATTCTTAAAGAGAAATAGGAAATTATTTTTAAAAATTTGGATTATTTGGATAAAATGGAGTTTATGGGAGATGGCCTTTCCTTAATAACGGATCCCATACCTGTACCATGCACCTAAAGCATTCACCTTTAAAATGTTCTATTTTTTGTTATTTACTCCAGTAGTTGACTGCAGAAGATTATGTAAGTACTGCCAAATAAAACCAAAAGGGATGAGCTCATCTTTTCTATGAACACTGTTGTCAACAGTCGGAAACAGTAATGTTCATTCCCAGGGGTGTTTGTGCAAAGGGAACAGCCTGCTTGTGTTTTAATCTGCACAGAGAAATAAAACAACAGAAGTCTGGGCTTGGCATATTCCAGGAGAACACTACTTGCATGAATGGGAAATACAGATGGTGACATTTGAGGAGGAAAAATGGCAACAGGTTGATGTAGGACCTTTTCTGTTCAGCACAATAATACCCCAATGAACGCAGGGATTTCTCTACTGACTACATTTTATGAGATGAGAGTGAAAGAACTTGACAGACCTGTACAGAGCCCTGACCTCAACCCAACAGAACACCCATGGGATGAATTGGAACCCAGACTGTGAGCCAGGCCTATCAGTGCCCAACCTCTCTAATGCTCTTGTGGCTGAAAGGAATCAAATTCCACCAACAGCGTTCCAACATCTAGAGGGAAGCATTCTCAGAAGCATAAAAGTTGTTATAGGAGTGAAAGGAAGATCAACTTCAAGCAGTTCCCCAGTTTCCCCAGATTGTGAGTTTCTCAGATGACATTAATACATTTGTGTGGTACCATAAAGGGTTACTTATCATACATGGGTGACATGCCTTAGGAAATGACTCTTTCTCGATGCAACCTTAACTTCATTTCTGATAGCTTATCTACCATATCATTCTGGATATTTACTAAAGTTTGCTCTTCCACCCTTCCCTGTTGTGCAACTCCAGAAAATCGATGCCAGCTTAAAAGGACCATTTTTATTTTCATTAATATCTTTATAGTTCATTGTTCTCTAAACTGATGCTTTTAGACCACCATCAACCTGAAGTCAGCCAACATAATATTTTATTTTCCTCTTCTCTATCTGCTCTTATTTCTCTTCGCCCAAATCCATTGTCTTTCTTCTCCCGTCTCTTCTTTCTTTTCACCCTTTTGCTATCATCTTTATTTAACCTTGGACTCACTACCACATGTAGTCCTGCATTTCCCCACCAAACATTCCAATAAAGTACCCTCAAAACGGGGCACTCTATGATTGGGAAGAACAAGATATTGATGTTTTGAGATTCCCAAAACACTTGCTTCAGTCTTATTTCTGGTGGATCAGCTTGAATTGTGTTTTATATGTAGCTTTTGGCATCTGTTTTGCCTTACAGTCAACACTTACTGACTGTCAGATGCCACTACATCTTCAACATACATTGTGCTTAAGTCAAATGCTCAACACCCAAAGCAGTTGTAGAAATGCAAATTCCATTCTTAATAGTTAGCTTTATTTACACCATGGAGGAAGACCAAAAAATTTTCTCAGACTCACAGACATACATTTGATACCCACACTGAAGATAATAATGCTGCATCAATATCATCTGGTTTATATCTAGCAAAAAAAATCTGATGTCAACAATAATAATATTTGCAAAGTAAATGTTTACTGCTGGACAAACAATGGGCTACATACTCAGAGTTTAGTTTTGAAAGCAGAACTGAAACTCTTGATGGATTAATATAGTTTACTCACCCGGAGGTCGGTTGACAGCAAGGTTCCTAAAATGACTGCCTTTGATAATTTCCACAGAAAGCCGCCCTGTTGTTGGATTATATGACAATCCCACCAGCAATTCAGGCACCCCACCATGAGACAACGACTGTGTGGATGAATCACTCTCACTGTGAGAGACTGGAGTAAAACTTAACAGGGAATCTCCACTCTGTAAGAGGGGGGAACATTTTTAGATTATTGAGCCAAAAGTAATTTTGCTGAATTATATGAAACATTTGGACTAATAGTATCCTCACAATATTAGAGAGAACAAAAAAATAGGCAAACTTTGTATAAACTGTAAATGTCATTATTTTCTTATTATATAAGCTCCGTCTAGATCCAGGTTTACAGTTCCAATTGTAACATGTTTCTGCAATTTACTTGGAAAGTTACCCCGCTTTAGTATTTTGGATGGATGGTTAGAGTGGATGATGAAATGGCTAGGGACATTGGCATTCAAAATACTTTATGGCTTTAGAAATACCCTGTCACTCTTCAATAGAGAAAAAAGCATTTCCTAGATAAATGGAGTACCAACCCAATGTGTATACTGCACAGTGAATAAATATCAGTGTATTTTCACCCTCAGCTTGAAAGTGAGACAGAAACACCAGTCATGATTACTGGAGTCACTAAAAGCATTTCAAAATGAAAAATACATTTTTGACAAGCAAACAAAAAAAGTAAAAATACTCGAGGAATTGGATCGGCATTTACATTGTACTGTGAGTGTGATAGGAATACAGGGCCACGTTAATGACTTCTAGGGGTAGAAGCTAAAACAATCCTAACTTTTCACATTTTGTTGTTCAAAAGAAATTGGATTGTCGGGAAACATATCCCATATTACTGTAACCTTTCACTGATCTTTTACCTTGATCAAGTGATTGTATCTGGAGGAGGCTTGGCATTTTTGGCCAGATCGTAATACAAACATGCCTTATGTGTGCCAACCACAATCTGCCCTCATTGGATGCAGGAGTGCAAAACACAGACAGTGATGCATTCAGAGTGAGGTGCAGCCCTTAAACTCCTATAGGAGTATAAACATTTTAAAATAAACTACGGCATTTTTTTTCCACTTTGCCTTGCATATCTTTGCCCTTCCCCCTCCCTCCCATAAACTTACAGTCAGGTTGCTTCTTGGCTCCAATACCAGAGTCAGGCTATTTTCAGTATCTGGTCTAATGTTCCTTAAGGGACACAATTTCTCTCCCATCATTTTTACACGGTTCATTTTGTGCACAGCATACAAGCGGAACCTAAGGGCACTGTTTGGCATCTCTTCTGGCACAAGTTTGTTGAATGTGAAGGTCTCGTTGAAGACAGGCAGTGATCCTTTTTGGGTAGTGGTTTTGCCTCTTTGCTTTTTGCTTGGCAGAACGACAACATGAACTTGCCATGAATCCACACCACTCCGTTCCTTATCTGGAATATCCTTTGCTTCCAGAACTGTAACAACCAGCTTTTGGCTGGAAGGTTTGTACTCTAGTGTGACATCAAGATCACCGCATTTACAAATTGGTACATAAGGGATTGGAGGTGGAAGAGTTCCATCAACCTGGTCCTATGGGAAAAAGAAATATACAGCATGTAAGGTTGCATACTTGATACATTATAAATGAGCATTATTCTGCTTGTATTATGTAGACTAGACTTGTGGTCACTTATTAAAGGGGCCATAGAGTGCAGATACTGTAGACAGGTTAACCTGCTTTGTAATTTACCCACAGAGGCACGTTTTGTGATAATATTTCCCTTTAAAAAAAAAAAAAAATTCCCAGGGATGAAGGAGAGGTGACACATAATAGAGAGTTCTCTCTGGGACACAAGTTTTTTTTTATAACAATTTATTGCCAATTTCAAATGATCCATGGAAAACGTAAGATGTACGATCGTTTGAATCCCACTAACCGCACGATAATTTCGAAGGATTGGTCGGACTTCCCTAAAATCGGTCGTTCGGCAAGAAGAATCGTCGCGTCTATGGGGAGCTTTAGTGCTTGGGGTCCTGGGGTGAATGATCCTTGGGGCCCCACTGACACATTTTCAGTGAATATGTATAACCGGTGTCACAAATCCAAGTTAGTGACACCCTGTAAGCCTAGCAGATGTAGGTTTGAAGCAACCGACTGGATTGGTGGAGGGGAAAGGGTGGGGCAGACTTCTTGCAAGGAAAAAGCAATTTTCCTTTAAAATCACCTTGCATGTCATGAATAACTGGGTTTTCCCTTGTGACCAGGGAGTGATGAATACTAAGAACAATGGTTTCACGTAGAGGCCATATTGGAACTAGCTTTACAAGTTTTCTTGTGTCTATGGAATACAGTGTTACCATGGGAATCACAACACAAATTGTATTACTTTTCTGAAGAGCAAACTGCAATGCATTACTCAAAGATCTGCGGTTCTCCCATTGTTCTTACAGCTGAAGAGTAACTGCAAAAGCCACTTGTAATGCTTCTTTAGGCACAGTATAATAAGTGGCAAACAAGGGCATTTCTAGGAAAATGGAGGACTGTACAAAGTAATCAAAAGTTTAAATAATTCACAGATAAAAGATCATTTTACCCCTAGCAAAGCGAGGTTCTGTTCAAATGTTTTGCATTTAACAGGATGGCATATCAGTGATGTAATAGTTCCCATGGAGACCACTTATCTTCACTGAAACCAGACTAAATATGATTACATGTTATAATGATCTGAGGGCACAGTGTTCAGTAAACAGATATAGCCCTGCGGCGCAGCCTCTAAAGGGGAAATTTAGCTTAAGAGATCAACTTTTCTAAGAAATATATCAGGTTAGGATTCAGCAGTATTCAGATTTAATTAAATAAGATCAAGCTTAAAGTCCGTTTGGTGCAGGTACTAAAATAGAGTTCTAGTGAGTAGAACAAACCAGTGCAACGTTACTTCATTTTTTATGTATTTTAATAGCTCCGAATGGCTGGATTTTCTCCTCAAAATGCCACGTGTCCATAAGGAAACAAAACTATTTTCAAGACTATCTTGTTTTGCCACTGATTTCTTTGGTGATGACTTTAATGGTAAAATGTAATTTTAGTCTTGTACCGGAAATCTACATTGTTTTTGCATATTAAAAGGTAAAGTACCCCTTCCACTGAGCAGTGCTCTGCACCTTGCTCCAAATCTGGCATAAGATGCAAAGTGTTGTACTGTGGTACTGTGTTGTACTGTGGGCATGCCGTTTACTTACCACCTACCATAGTGCTCCCTAACTTCTAAGGGGCATCCACGGGGATACCAATATGCTGGCTACCATTTACCTTTCAAGTAAATTATCAGAAGGTACAGCATCTTGAACTCCACCCTTGGAGCACAAAGAACTCTGCCTTCAGGGGCAAACTACAGGGCAGGGTGCAAAATTCAAAAAAGATAGCAGAGATAATACATGCATTATTTGCTACTTCAACAGACAGGCAACGACTACCTATCTGAAAATGCTGGTAAATGGCAGAGGGGCTGTTGTAAGATGCCACAAACCAGTGCTTTGTATTGGATCTCTGTTTGGGACTTTGTGTACTTGAAATGCCAGGGCCTATGTCCAAGCATGTCTACTGTAGTGAAGCTACAGGCAAAAAGGCAACCTTTTCAGATTTTGTTGAACTATAACACTCTACATCCAAGTGAAAGCAGAAAGCTTCTTCACCTTTTAAACTGAACATTGAAAAACAATTGGTCCAGCCTCTAAAACTAATTTGAAATAATTTACTATCCATGTAAAACATAAGATAAGAAAAGAAAATTTGAATAAATTCATGAAATTCCACCTGAATTAAAAAAATGTATTTTCTTATTTTTCTAAAATACTAACATGTGAACATGTTCTTCACTTGTTTTCCACTTGCATTATGCCTACTTTTAGTAAAAAGCCTGTAGATACTGTAGTTTAATGTACATATTCATAAAGCAATTAAAAACACAGTAATTAGCATCTACAATCACATCCAGGGCTTCCATCTTAAAATCTGGCATGAACTTCAGTTTTTTTGCCTTTCATTTGCATTTGCTTGGCAGCAAATCTAATCACTAAGTAAAAGCCAGCATTAGCAACCTCAATATGGATGGAAATCAATTCAGTCTAAACATGGCCAACCATGTGTCCGAGTCGGCAGCTTACCCATGTATGTGGCCCTACTATTGGCATACCCTGTCTGATATCGAGCCAAATATTGACCAGATATCACCAGATTTCAAAATTCTGCTGGGAAAAGAGTTGTACCAGCCCTTTGATGCAGTTGTCTCCTACTGGGTCTCCCCAAATTTCCATTATGATCCAGTTGCTAGTCTTGGGCCCGGATCATTCTATATTGTCCAAGGATACTGGTGTGAGAATCCTGTGAAATTTAATTTAAGGTATGGCATATGCTCCCTATATCAACAAAAGCATGGCAGCCTTTAATAATGATTTTTGTTTATTTATGTATTTATTTATTTATCTGCCTTTGCACAATAAACGTGCTGTGCATTTACATGTTTATCATTTCTGATCCTTTCACTTTGAAACGCAAGATTACTTTCAAACAGATGATTATGATTAGGTTGGTGCGCTAAACAGATTTAATTGCAAACCTTTATGGACAAACTGCAGAACTACATAAATTATTAACCTTGAATAATGTGAATAGGGCAGACTACACTGCCATATATGATTAACTGAATTTTATTTACAGCAAATGATGTAACTGTAAGTAGTTTGTTTCTAATTCAGGTCAGACCTACCTCTGGACTGCACACTGATGAGTTGTCTGTGGCATCTTCATCTTCCACGCCAGGCCCGGGATCTGCTTCCTGACCGGTGGCATTCTGATGCTCTACGGCAGCCAATTCTTGCCTTGAGTGATATGATACATGGCCATCTTCTTCATTTGACTGATAACTGAGAACATCCAAATCTATGTGTATAAAGTGAACACTTTCTGGATTACTGCACTGAATTGTACATTCCTCTATGACAGTACCAGATATATTATTAGAATGAACTGAGGAGCCTTCTAAGCTTCTGTGTATAATATTGTAAAGCTCCACATTGGTGTTGGAATCTTCAATGTCATGTCAAAGCAGGTTTGGACAAAGTTATATATGCAGTATTATATGATCCTGTTCTATTCTGCTATGCAAACGATGGCCCTCCATATTGTTCCTGATAGCCTGCTTAAACTCTCGTTCCAGTTGCTTCAGTTATGTTTTATCTACCGCTTTTTAAAACATTGACATTTCTTTCTGAATATTACCTTATTTGCATCCTAGAAAGGGAAATGTCTTTGGCAAACATAAAGTTACCCTTTCTTTTTATGTCTCCCTAACCCCTAATAACCCTGAATAAATCACTGCATTGAATAGCTAATGTCATTGAGATATCAAAAAAGCATCAGTGCAGCTATTAGAAACAGATAATTGGACCAAACCTCACTAGAAGTGATGTGGCAATAGATGGGGTCATTGGAGGGATGCTAAGAATGCAGATTTTAACTTCATATTGTCTAGAAATCAAATACATAAAGCACTGTTTTGTTGTAGGGTCATAAACACCAACAAACGCTATAAATTATAATAGCTTGAACCTACTATGCTTGCACCTATACAATATTTCATTAAGACTTGCCATCATTTCTGGGTTATACTCTGTATTTCACTCTACTCTATACTTAATAAATAGTTTTTTCTTCAAATGTAAAAATGCTATTCCATCAGAACTGACTAATCAAGTTCTTCTTTACTGGGTGTTACAGTTAACTGGTGGGCCAAATCAATACAAATTATTTTCCCCAATAACACAGAACATTATTTATGAATCACAACTGATGGCACATCTAAGTACATGTTCTTTGGGAAAATCATTAGAATGTGCCCTTAGTAATAGAACTTCATATATAATATATGCAATTTCTATCACTATGTCTTGCTATCTTGACTTAAGGTACAGTAGTTGCAAGGGTAAAATGCCAGGAAGCGCTGTGAGCTATTACTCTTAAAGTGTAAACACGAAAGCATAATGTCAGTGCCACATGGTTTAAGAAACTGCAAAAATTGGCAAAGCACTTTAATATATAGGTACACAATGAATATTGTCAATAGCAAAAAACCATTCTGACAAGCAGAAAAAAACATGCATATGACAGCTTTGAACTTAAAGACAAGCAAGAACGAGAATATGGAAAAAAAGAAGATAAACGTGCAGTTTTAACTGTTATGGTCAAATAAATGTGACATTCACTAAATAATATATATATATAAATAAATATAATCATGCGTATAAATGTTCAAGTGCTGCAGATTCAAGCTAAACCACATGCTCCAGATTCATTTGAATCAAGAGATATAGATTCAAGCTGAACTAAATGTTGCGGATTCATGTCGAAGCAAGTTAAATGTACGGTATTCAGGCTAAACCAACTGCTGTGGATTCAAGCTAAACCAAATTCTGTGGATTCAAGCTAAACCCAATGCTGTTGATTCAAGGTGAACAAAGTGATATGGATACATGCTTAAATAAATGCCACAAATTCAAGTGCCATGGATTCAAGTTGATCCAAGTGCTGTGGTTTCAAACTGAACCAAGTGTGGTGGATTCAAGATGAACCAAGTGCTGTGGATTCAAGATGAACCAAGTGCTGTGGATTCAAGATGATCCAAGTGCTGTGGATTCAAGATGAACCAAGTGCTGTGGATTCAAGATGAACCAAGTGCTGTGGATTCAAGATGATCCAAGTGCTGTGGATTCAAGATGAACCAAGTGCTGTGGATTCAAGATGAACCAAGTGCTATGGACTCAAGATGAACCAAGTGCCGTGGATTCAAGTTGAACTAAATGCAGTGGATTCAAGATGAACCAAGTGCTGTGGCTTCAACTTGAACCAAGTGCTGCGGATGCAAGCTAAACTAAATGCTATGGATTAAAGGTGAACCAAGTGCTGTGAATTCAAGCTGAACCAAATGTTGTGGATTCAAGCTGAGCCAAGTGATCTGCATTCAAACTATACCAAGTACTGTGGATCCCCGCTTAACAAGCTATATGAATTCATGTATAACCAAATGCAGCAGATTCAAGTTGAACCAAGTTCCATGGATTTAGGTTGAACCTAAATGCAGGGTATTTAAAGTGGACCTGTCACACAGATGCAGCAATCTGTATAATAAAAGTAATTTTCAATTAAACACGAAATCCAATTTCTATTTTTTATTAAAGCAATCAAAGCTGTTGTAAGCTCATTTTAAAAATCTCAGCTGTCAATGAAATATTGTCTGCCCCTCCTCTTTGCCCTGGGCATAGATGCGGGGCAGAAAATTACTTTGACTTTCCAATCAGCACTTCCTAGATGTCACTGCTCTCCCCACATTTCTCTTTACCATTCAATTGTGTAGCCGGGGCATGGGGATGGACATCAGGTCCCGCATTCTGGTGATGCAAGGCTTGCCTTAATAACAATGTCCACAAAATGGCTCCTGCCCGCTTACTATAATTTTGAAATTTGAAAGACTGAAGGCAACAAGATTCAAATAATTTATATTGTGTAATTAGAGTTAATTTTGCTTGACTAATGTGATAAAATAGGATTTTTAATCATTTTTTGGGTGACGGGTCCCCTTTAAGTTGGACCAAGTGCTATGGATTCAAGCTAAACCAAATGCTGCAAACATAAGTGTCATGCTGTAAAGTCTGATTTGGAGATAAAATACCTTCACACTCAGAAGCTTCTGAGCTTAGCTCCTCGTGATTTGAGAGCAAGCGGCTGAATTTTTGCCTATTTTCTGAACCCGCTTGTGTTGCCTTTTCAGAGACTGTTGAACGGAAGCTCTGTGACCGCGATACAGAGATCTGAAACTGCTTAAATACTTCTTCATCACTGTCTGAGGAGGAGGTTAGATCTTCATCTTCACCATAACTGTTCACTGGGAAAAGATATAACAAAGTCTCTTGATATACCCTGTGCCCCAAGCAGAGGGATTTAAACCATGCAACCAAAACATAGTGCTAAAAGGCTTTATTTCCTTGTCAATGCTGCCTTGTGTTAAAGAGGAAGCATACCCACTCTTTTGAAAAAAACAATATGTACAGCTATTTTTTCTGGAAGATGCATGCTAAATGTCAGCATGAAATACAGGCGTGGGGTCCGTTATCGAGAAACCCATTATCCAGAATGCTTCGAATTACAGGAAGGCCATCTCCAATAGACTGCATTTTATCAAAATAATCCAAATGTTTAAAAATGATTTCCCTTTTCTGTGTAGTAATAAAACTGTAGTTTGAACTTGATCCCAACTAAGGTATAATTCACCCTTATTAGAAGCAAAACCAGCCTATTGGGTTTATTTAAGGTTTACATGATTTTCTAGTGAATTTAAGATATGAAGATCCAAATTACTGAAAGATCTGTATCCAGCATTCTGGATAATAGGTCCAATATCTGTACAATGTTATGTGTGTGTCTGGTTAAAATTCAAACTATTAGGATTTTTACAAATGTTGTTGCTGGAGGATGCTTTATTCAAAAGTACTATATTTCACTATTTTTATAAACTAGTCTTTCCAGTACCAATCACAAAGCTCCACATTTTATATTTGAACAGTCGTGATGGGCAAATGTATTCACCAGGCGCGAATTTGCATCGAATTCCCGCGATTTGCCACCGGTGAATAATTTCACAAATTTTTCGCTATTTTGCGAATTTCGCGGGAAATTCGCAAATTTTTCAGCGAAGCAAAACACCCCAAATTTGCCCATCAATATTGAACAGCAGAAACTTCTGATCAATTCATTCCCTAGAAATGGCATGCCCTTCATCTTAATCTGATTGCTAAAATATTGTAAAAACAGCAAAAAATGCTGCAGAGCACCCCCTTTAACAAATCTTCTTTTACAACAGATATTTATATTGTATAAGCCTTAACTAAATTCTGAAAGCACAAACTAAATGACTTGCCTGTAAAATAAGAAGATATTAAAACATGTGTGAGTTAGGGTGTTAGCCCTGCTATTGGGAACTGTATACAGATTAAATACTAATTTGGACAGAAATGTCCTAATATTTAGACATACTTTCATCAGATGTAGGCTTTGCTACCTTCCCAGAAACCTACAGAAAAACACTTAAAGCATAGTCTATACAGCACAAACAGCCTTTTATGTCCTTGAAAAAATGGGCCACTTTAGAAAAACCTGCTTCAAAAAAAGGTCAGAATAATCAGATTGTACTGTACGCTCTTAAAGCATTGTTCTAATATCTCTGGGAAATCAAGAGTGCTTCTAGTGCAACAAACAAGAGCAGCAACAAAAACTTAAAAGGCCATTCAGTCTTTAAGAGATACAAAAAGCAATGTTCTCATCATACAAGCAGCAATACTAGATTCCAGTATAAAGGAAAATACAGACATGTATTAAGAAAAAAAAAGACAAAAAAAGAAGTATTAGGAGAAATGTGGAGTACTGGCGGATGATTAAATAGCAATACAAAAGCTACAGTAGTAATTTATAATTTGCCCAGGCAAAAGAGCGTCCCTTATTTTAGTTTTACAATATAGAACAATATAGTACAGACAAGTAGGACAAGCATTAGAAGAAATAATAGGAAGTAAAAAAGTATAAATATATAGCAATTACATGGCACGTGGTAAATGACACAGCAGGAAGAAAGTCCTTGGACTGTAGAGCTTACAGTCTTCTGCCCAGGGGAACAGCTGTGCACTTTGCCAGGTGCAATATGGTGCAACTCAGCGTCAGGAGGTGCAGATCAGCCTTGGGGCAGCCATCACTTTTTTAGGGGGTAACCACTGGTTTCTGCTCTGAAACAAATCACAGAGACCTGCAGCTATTTTGCAATAGCAAAGGGCAGTGTACAAAATGCCAAAAACTGCAGCGTGCATCCATTTTTTTGCACTTTTCACACTGCACGGGGGGTTGTAAATTAACCCTTATGTGTTGTGTGAAGGTTGCAGGTTGCATATTGTGTAAGAATGGCTAACCAACTTGTCTTTAGCTCTTACTAATCAATAACAATACATGTCAAAGTTTGCATTGATTATACAAAAGGCTGATAACCTAAACTCTATGCAAACTCCTCATCTAGATGAAAGATGAAGTCATTTTCCATTTGAGATAGAAAAATAATTTCTTTCCTCGGCGACCTACAGCAGTAATTCAACATAAGAGGTTCTTTGCGGTGAAACCGGACAAAAGTTAAAGAGCACTAAGGGGCACAAGAGTGGGTCTCTTAAGGCTTATACAGACAGCACTTCTGTTTGAGGTCTCACCTTGTGCATATGTTCCTGTGCCTCTTGAATACATTACTGACATAGTCAGGCAGAGCTCTTTTCATGGAGGTGGCCACATGACTTTGTGCTCTGAAATGGAGACCTGGGACAATTCAAGTAGATTGCATCCTTTTTTTATGCACGTTGCACCCTGCCTTCCAGGTCGTAAATGACCCCTAATACAATTTGCTTTACTTTGTAAAGTACCATACATATAAGAACAATTTGACCTGCTACAACACTTAGCTTGGGTTCAGTTTGTGGAATAATGGAATGGCTGGATGCAATTGGGTATGACTTGGGGACGATCCTGGAAAAGTATAATTTTCCTGACTGGTTGTTCCTAGAATGACTAGTAGCTAACTGATCTATCCAGCCTATGAGTCTTCAGATCAATCATTCATTGTTTTATATACAGGACAAAGGGTCTTACAAACATTTATTCTTACTCCTCCCAGCAGTACCTCTATCTAAAGTTACAAGGTTGTACTTTTTCGAGGAAGTTTATCCGTAGCATGAGAACAGCATGTTTCTGTAGTGACTGTGTGTGTTTTACAATGTCTGGAACATTGACACTGGGCACCTATAATATTGTGGGAGCCTGATTATTTCAGGAAATGTAAAAAAAACAATGTAATTTGCTTTGTTATTGTATCGCATGCATTGTTTTAGATGAAGCTTACAAGCATTTCTGCATCACCACATTGCCTTGGTTCACAGGCCAAGGAGACCAGCTTCTGTAGAGACATTGAAGCATTGGGTGCATTTTTTCTGGGTCACATATAAGTTTACAATTTTAGAGATTGCTAATTCTTGTCCTTGAAAGCAAATAACAAGCCAGAGTGTTGAGATATTAAGTACCACCACTTGCTTAGTTAATCCTGAGATTAGCATGAAGGAAATTGTGTTGCTTGAGAATTACAGCTGCAACTTTCCTGAATTTGAATGTATTTCTGGCTTTTCCTCGTTGTTTGCAAAGCTTTGCTCAGCCTTATACCCTCATTAACAAAGCTAAGCAGAGTGAAAATGGAAATTCCCAAAGCATTCTAGGAATGCCACGAGGAATGCTGTTTCATTCAAAGCATTGCAAGCAAGATAGTCCTCACAATTCTATGCAAATATATATATCAGTCTATCAGTATATAACTTGAGTGCCTGGAGCTGCACCTTAGAGCTTTATGTAAACCAGCCTAGACATCACCTAGACATTATGAATATGTTTTTATTAATGAAGATTGATAACTGTACACAGAACTCTTGTATATCATGGGGGAAAGTGACTAACGTTAGTGAAAATTCGCCAGCATGACGTCATTTCGGAACTTCGTTGATTTACTAACGAGTGCTGGCGTAAATTCGCTAGTGAAGGAGATAGACTCAAGAGCTACTTTTGAACTCTAATGCCAGGTGAATTTTAACTCTGGCAAATGGACATAACTACGCAAATTCACTAAGATGCAGATTTTAATGAACGTTACCTCTTGCACCAGACTTGCCTTCACACCTCAGACCAGTTGACCTCAAAGTTCAATAGAGTAGATGGGAGTTCCTTAAAAAAAATTTGAAAAGTCCCAAAAAACGCTGGTGACTTTTCAGTTTTTCAGGGTGATATGCTGCAAAAGATCGTAATTTTTTTTTAGGGGACCCAGATTCCCCCCCCCCCATTTCCTTACATATGGCACCTAAACTATACACTGGACTCATGTTTAGGGCAATATAACAACTCTATTTTATTTTATTAAGGTTCCCTGGGCTTGTGTAGTGTAATGTATTTGCTGCAACATATATGTCCATTTAACTTCCCACCGTATGCAAATTAGCCAACGCTAGCGCAACTTCGCTTTGCATGCCGAATTAACGCCAGCGCAACTTCGCCATCGTTCAATGCCCTGGACACAACTTTGCATTTTAGTGAATTAGCGTTGTCCTGGCAAATTTTCGCCTGGTGAAGTGTGGCGATGTGAGCGAAGCCGTCGCTGGCGAATTTCCACAGGTTAGTGAATTTGCCCCCATGTGTCTAAATAGTATTCAAGAACAAACATAATACACTAGGCATTAAATATAAGTACAGTAAGGCCTGTCCCAATAAGTTTACACTCTATATATGAAAGAGCAGTGCAACATGTTTCTGCTGCAGCTGACTGGATATGCTTGCCAAAGTCAGACTGGGGTGCCCACCAGGTACCTGACTCAAGGGCCCCCAGCCACCGAAAGGCTCTGCCCCCAGCAAAAGCTGCTCTTGCTCTGCTGCGCTACTTTTACTGCTGTTTAAAATTAAGGTCCACAGTGAAACACACAGCAGTCTTTTTTTATCAAGGATTTGCCTATCTTAGTTCCATTACGCATCCTTCATATTTTTACATCAAAACCGCATAATTTACATTTATTGACTGAATATTGTCTTACATGTATTCATCCTAAATGCCAGTTTGTCATGGCCCCCTCAAAAATCACATATCCTGGAAGGACTGACAATTGTAAGGACTGGGCATAATTTTTCATCAATAAACACAGATGTATTGCTTTTAACACCAACATTCAAGTAATTAATAAACAGATACAAGTGGGGCAAACATTTGTTGCTGTACCTGGGCAAACTTAGTGCCTTTTATTACATAAGGGGGGGGTTAAGCCTTAATTGGAGAATAAACCATTGATAATGTTCTGTAGATACGAAATACTAAAGTTCTTACTCTATCCAAGTACACAAAACATCACCAAAACCAATAAACTTTACTAGAATAGAGGACTATTATGTGGCCCTGTATCAAATGCCATGGAAAAATCCAAGAAGAGAACGCCACGGTCTTGATTCTAATGCGATGAAAAGAAAGTATATTTGTTTGACAAGCTCTTTCTTCAAATGATAATGCTATTCTCCAAGCTATAATCATCATAATCTTAAATGCTACCATGTCCTGTGTCTACAGAATGAGTCATCTCTGTAGTATATAATGAAAATAGATTATTAAACACTTTTGGTTTGTCAGGTTTTCCTTTAACCGAAATACTTCAACTGTAATAGCAAAGAAGAAAAATATTTCAGAACCTTCCTCATAGTAAAAGCCTACAGTGAAACATGTATGTATAAGGTCAAGGAGGTATTGTCACCTGCAACTTTACAAGTTCACGAGCATTAAACTCACAAGTAAGGTTGGTCTTACATTGTAGTTTCAGAAACAGTGTTATCATGTGTGTGTGTATATATAAATATAAAATGCTGACTGTTGCTGGCACTCACAGATCTTAGTAGAAAACAAAAAAAAGCAAGAACTGATGTTTCACCTGGACTCCCAGTCTTTCTCAAAGTGTCAAAGTGTATTGTATATAATATATAGTGAATCATGTTTCTCAAAGTGTATATAATATATACAGTATAGGTGACTTATAATGCCCTTTTACATCAGGATGTACTTTATTATTATAATACGCGAGTTTCAGTGAATCAGAAATTACATTATTCAAGCACCTGTAACTGTTGACATCACTAAGCACTGTTTATAAAGATGTAATTTACAGAATACTCATGGGCTCATGTGCCTTTGTATGGTCATGGAACACCTGACTATACCCCATTTATTTAAGGGGATTTAAATTACTCCCTCTTGTAAAATATAAGGATATTATAAGGAGTCATGGAACTCAGAGGTGACTTCTAATATCCTCAAATTTTGCCACAGGCGGTACTTTATTTATTATAATACACAAGTTTCAGTGAGTCATGCAACATAAATGACATCACTAAGCTCGATTATAACTGATGACATCACTAAGCACCGTTTATAAGGATATAATTTACAATATATTCATGGGCTTGGTCTTGTGCCTTTGTATGGTCATGGAACACCTCCGAACCTTATAATATTCTTATATTTAAGGGGATTTATAAAGTGAATAAACTACTCCCTCTTGTAAAATATAAGGATATTATAAGTTACACAGGAGTCATGGAACTCCATGGTGTCTTCTAATATCCTCAAATTTTGCAACAGGGGGCACTTTATTTATTATAATACACAAGTTTCAGTGAGTCTTTTAACATAACACTAAGCTCTGGTTATAAACGATGACATCACTTAGCACCGTTTATAAGGATATAATTTACAGGATATTCATGGCTCTTGTGTATTATATGTGTGTGAAAAAAATCTCTCTTCATTGCACTTGGTTGTCATGTTAACTATTATAAAATTGCTTTAAAATGCTCCATAGAATACAAGTCTTACAGCAACGGCAGCAATGACAATGCAAAACCGTGGGGGACTTTGCAGTAAGTGCTGTATCTCCATGACTGTTAGAGCCTGTGGTATGATCTACATGTATGCACCTTGCCATAGTTACTATTTAAATGCCACTGGTACTCCAATGGCAATTCTATGACAATGCAATTGTTGCAAAACACTGTATGCAATCTCTTCTTCTGATGTTTATATAAACATTATGCTGGAACACAAAGTGTACCAACTATGCAGTTGGAAAACTCATGAAAAACACAACGTTTTTGTAACTTAAGGCCTCTGTATTAAAGTTTACTTTGAATCTGCAGCATATTTACATCTCATTGGGCTTCCATAAATGCTCCTCTAAAGCAACAGCATTAGCTAGACTAAACTGCACTTTATATGTAAGAAGTTAAAGAATGGAAAAACCTGAAAAGCTTTCAGAAAGTCTTTCGACAACAACACAAACCTTACCTTCACAAAATTCCTTACCATTAGTTATTCCTACAGCGCTAAAAGTTGGACTGTCAAGGTCCCTCAAAAGAGTTCTAATTTGGTTGTCTAAGTCCCCTTCGTCTTCTTCGGTAATTGAGGAAAGAGTTTCCAGTGCCCCATCATCCTCGAAAGCTGTGCCAGATCGCAACACCGTCGATGTATCAGCTAATGAACTTCTTGCAGTGCCCTCTGACAATTCAGTGTTGTCAGATGTACACAAGGATTGATCATTATTTTCAATGTGTTCAGATGTGGCCACGTTATCCACACTCTTAAAATCATTGTCAGATAAACATTCCTTCTCTTCAGGGAACTCTTCAATGTCATACTCAAATTGCTCTTGGTATTCTTGGGAGTCTTGGTTGATATCCACACTGGGCTGAGCTTTGTTTAAGTTGTTGAGAGAACCAGATATTGAATCACCTGCAAGACTAACAGCTTCACACATGCGAGATATCCATGAAGAGACTGGCTGGAAGAAACTCTGAGAAGCCATGGGTTTGACCATGACCAGTTTCAGCTGATGGAGGGCACACCAGGATTTCAATTTTGCCAGCACGCCACAGTTATATTTCTATGGGCTATAGAATAAGCAGTGTTAAAATTTAATGACTTTATTGTATCACTGTGAATGAAAAATTAGTTGTGTTTATGGAAGCGCCAAATCCAGACTCTGGTTCAGCATTTGGCCAAATTCTAGCACTTTTTTTCAAGAATAAGATTCAACTTCATGTTCTTTGACTTTAGTCCTACAGAAAATTACAAATTTGTGCATTTTTTTTATTTGCCAACTCGTAGGGGATTATTTACTAAACTCCAAATTTATTTGGTCTGGCTTTTTGGGGCAAAACTCCAATTTTTTTTTTTTTTTAAAGTCATATTTTTCTAAATTTATTTAAGATCGATGCAGCAAAAAGCACGAATATGAAAATCTGCCATCTCAGACCTGCTGAGGTGGTGTATAAGTTAATGGCAGAGGTCCCAATCCTAATTGGAAGTTATTATGGTTTGCGCTTGGTTTTGCCCAAAAATCCAATCATTTCGGGCCTTCCAGGCAAAAACCCCCAAAAAACATTTTTTCAGGGTTTTCCCAAAACTGATTAATTTGAGCTTTTTAGGTAGTAATCAGGTATAGGAGTTTGGTTGTGGTTTTTTCATTAAAACAATGAGATACATTCGGATTTTAGTAAATAACCCCCTAAAACGTAACATGCAAATTGCTGGTTGTGTTCAGTTTGGTATCTGACCAAATCTTTTCAAGAGGAGTTAAAAAATTCTGGATATGGTGCATCACTAGCTGAATTTCACACTGAAGAAAAATATTTTTTAATTAAGTAACTATATATGCATAAAGTCTTATCCACTGGATTCTTCTTATTCTATACTGTACATGGTATTGTGGATGGTTAATTTTGCATGACATTACCTAGAATCAGGAGAATCAATAAATGAGAGCTTTTTAAGGACTCCATTACTTGCACTGATAACTATATTCAACAAGCCCTATAATCTGAAATTGGATGTAAAGAAAACAAAAAGAAGCATAAAACTAGCCATTGAACAGATGTGGTAGGAACTCATCCAGTTACAGAATTCTAAAGGGCAGACAAAAAACACAATGCTATTGTATGGACTACACACAAACAATATTTCCAATGTAAACATCACAAAAGACACACACAAACTAAGAACCTAATACTATAATGTGTATTTATGGGATCATTTATATATTATATGCTGCGAAATATATTGGAATCATTTAGGGTAACAGGACTGCTGTAAAATTTTGCAGAAAAGAAGTAGATACTATCGCACAACTATCAGGATACCGTGTATAACTTTATTAAAATGAATCATTTGAAAATAACGTATCTTCCTCAAATTTATTGATCAAATTTACACATTTATATTTTGAAGGCACTGGGTATTTATTAAAAGGCCATTGCTTCCAAAGCCAGAGCGCAGCTTCAGTTTTCAAGAAAGTTATTAAATACCTTGCCCTGTCAAGCACAGTTTCTTACGGTTGACTACAAAGAACCTAAGGAATTCATAAGTGACTGTTGATTTCCTATAGATCATGCATTAGTGCAAGCCATGTATTAGTGGAAGGCAAGAGGAGTGGGTGATTTAGCAAACCCCAAAATGAACATGGCAAAGGGGCAGCAGTACCGTTTTAACATGAAAATAATGAAACAATATTGTTGTGCTCTTTTATGAACACGCCATAATATCCCTTTCAATTGGTACATTTTGTTGAGCTATTCTGCATTATGTACTGTTAACTCAGTGCCATTTATCAGAAAGTAAGTAAAGGCAAATGATGGAATGAAACAAATGGACTTCTTTATTCTATACCAGGACATTCATTTGGTCACGATATCGCTGGCAGCACTTTTTATATTTTTCTCCTTGCTTGTATGTTGCTTACCTAGCTCTAAGTCTAATTTGAAGTGCTGTGATCAGCACAATGAAAATGTCGGCGCCACCATAATCAGTGATTATTGTGCTATTAATCACCAGCACAATAAGTGAAATTCAATCAGCATGTTACCCAGATATACTAGCTGGCTCATATTCTTTGTATTCACAGACTCAATAAAAAGCACAAGCATAATAAGATAATATCAAAGAGCTACTCTTTTGTTGCTGTTTGGTTGGCTATTTTTTCTTCTCTTTTCATACCATTCTCTTTTTTTTAATATAATCTTTATGAGCTATTGTCATTGTTATTATTTCATAACAATACATATATGTATATATATTTAATATATATTTATTTATAATTAAATAAGATGTTGAGCATAAATAGTTGTCAAAATAACTTCTAGAGAAATATTTAATTACATTATTTTATAATATGTAAACTGCACAGCACTTTTATCCATTCTATTGCATTCTTTACATAAAAAGTACCGTATATACTCGAGTATAAGCCGTCCCGAGTATAAGCCGAGGTACCTAATTTTACCTCCAAAAACCTGGAAAGCTTATTGACTCGAGTATAAGCCTAGGGTGAGAAATGCAGCAGCTTCTGGTAAGTTTCAATCAAAAAATTGAGGGTTTCTGCTCCCATTGGAGGTGCCGGCATCTCGTTTTTGGATGCCGGCGACCATTCTTGGACGCTGGCGAATATTCTTGGAGACTATTCTTGGACACCGGCGTTTTTGCGCTTGACCCGAGTATAAGCCGAGGTAGAGTTTTTCAGCATATTTCGGGGGCTGAAAAACTCAGCTTATACTTGAGTATATACGGTACCTGATATTATATCGTTATTAATTACATTGATACATTAATAGCACCGACCAATATTCTACCCTATTTGAGGTTGGTAAATTGTCTTATTATGATCTCATGTAAGCATTCTCAAAGTATCACGGTGAAAAAAACCTATGAAGTGGGGAAAAAGGGGTGCAAATGACAGTTTGTTAAACTTCATGTCTCCTCTCACACGTCTATGATGTTATTGTAGTTATGATATACTGTACAACACTATGATATAATTGAATGTGGAGCATTCTTTCATTAATAGGGAAATCATTAAATCAATGGTTTCATAGGATCCCTTTAAAGCTGACCTGTAATAGAAACATGCAGGACAGGAGCACAGTGGAGACACAATACACAAAAATGACTAGTATGGAAAAGCATTTTAAAAGAACAATACACAAACAATACAGGATGTTTTCTATACATCTTCCAGAAAAAGCTCAATTTGTATTATAACAACCTGTATTAATGGCAAACTGCAGCACTCAATATGTTGTTGCCATTACATCCTAAGCATACTTTACAGTCTGCGTTGACATACAGTATAACAAACATAAACAGGGAATTTATACCTCTTATCTCATATGGATTAAAAATATAGCCCCTACCTTGGCCAGTGCAATTTGTTCAAAAACATCTGAAGGACCACAAGATATCCAAACAGATTATAGGCTGTGCTTGTCTCAAACGACAAGGAGCACAAAATTCCCACTGTTAATATATGCACAGCTTATTATTAGCCTTACGTTGGTGTTTAGTTTGAAGGGTACTTACCAAGGCTTTGCAGAACCCCTGATTTCTCTTTAGGGTGTTGCTGTTTTTTGCCTCTTTGGTCCAAACATGGAAGGTCCCCAATGTTTTCAAAACAGAGCTTCTTGTTGATGATGAGGAAAAGAACAGCTAGCAGGACAATTAAGACTCCAACGGCTGATAAAAAGCAGATTGCCTCCGGTGTTACTGGAATAATAAGATATTGCAATGTTTAAATAAAGCATTTATTTGTAGGCAACACATACATAGGACTATGAATGTATCCTCTGTAATAATTATTGTAGAAAGCTATTTAGTTAGCATTTAAATGATATGGTACAACAGCTTTACAATTGTGTAAATAGTAATGAAGACGGTGGTCCAACACCTTCCTCATCATGACCTTACCATATACAAAACGCTAATCTCCACCAGGCAGAGTCTACTACAGATGTAATAAAAGATAAGAAACTAGTCTTTACCAGCCATTTACAATCCTTACCCAAAACTGTTTGCAGTTAATTTTCAGAGGTGAATAAAGTCAAAGGCTAAGATACTAAGTTGTTCCACAACATTCTTAGTAAGGTCTGGAACTGCCAAATGCCTAATGGACTAGATACTACACCCTGCTTACGATAATATCTCTTTAAGTTACGGCTTTCTGCCTGACCCAAACTAATATGCAGGGGGTAGGAAACCCCCCATATTATAAATCACCCCTAGTCAATTAAAGTGACACAATATAACAATCACCTATACCTTCTCAACACAACAATAACATTTTTCCACTAGAGTTGTGTGGATATATTATGGGTGAATTTCGTATTTGTTTGTACTTGATATTATCGCTGGTGAGTTGTGACAGAAGAGACCAGACTGCAAACCACCATCGAGGCCACAACTTCAGCAATAACATGCAAGTTAGGAGGATAGGTTGGGGTGGGAGGAGGGACGACTAGGGGTCTCCCCTCCCAACAAACGCAGTCAGCGTTGTATTCATTGGGGTAGTCACAGGTCTCTGAAAGGAAGAAGAGAGACCTGCAGCAGTTTGTAAAGACCAGAAGACAGTGTGTACGTGTGCACAGTGCAAATAAATGGCCAGCTGCCTTCTGTTATGTAAATGACTCCTTATGTTTTCCTGTTAACTTTCACTATATTTAATGTTCCCTTTTTTGCTCAGTTTGTAGTACAAATGTTATAATGATTCCATCATACTAGCATGAAGGAGCCAGTTAACGTGGAACAGTCATACAACCATCTGATTTTCAAATGATCCAAAAATGCAGCACAGTTATCATGATGTATGGGTTTTTTTCACTCAACAAGAAAAACAGGAACATATTGCTGCTAAAAGAGTTGTTATGTAAATGTAGACATATCAATCATGATGTGTGCAGTGCCATATCCACCCTGCTCCCTTCCCCTGCCAGAAATATTTCAGAGCTACCTTAACTTCTCTCTCAGTTTTCTTTTGCAGGTGGGAAAGTAACTGGTAGTGAAGGCCTAAACATTGCTTTCTCCTTCAGATGATACAGGTCCTCTTTAATCCAAGCAGATAAATTAAACTTGTTACCCACATGCATACATATCTCCAAAGAATGTAGGATTTTAGCTTACACCAAGGCATTGTGGGAGAAGCTACTGTATGTTATTTAACATTATTCCCTTGAGCGTACTAATCCTCCACCAGATGAACTGCAAAGTAACATAGAGGCAGGAATTTGACATGGAAAAGAATATATGCTGACACTGTGCTTGTGTTTGAGTGGAAGGGAGGGAATACATTTTTTTCCAAAAAATGTGGCTTTAGTACATTTGTCATTTATAACCAATCAAGGCCCCTGGTCAAAATTAATACACAGATTAGATGAAAAAAGATTAGATTTAGATTGAAAAAAAGGCCATCAAGTTTAACTCCTCGGAACAAACCCCAGTGCACATATATACATACACATACTTTTACAGACCTGTCTTTACACTTACATGTATAACTAGATACACCTATATTGAACTAACTGTAGATTGTGAGATCACAATGGCCTTTGATATTAGAGGCGGAAAGAAATGGGAAAACATGTTTTACTTCCTTGATTTGTGATAAAAAGTCACATGCTTTCCCTTCCTGTATAGGCTTGCCACCTTTTCTAGAAAAAATACTGGCCTTCCTATATATTTATCTTTTTTGCCTATTAATAACATTGGGATCAGCCATCATTTTTACCGGCCAGGTGGCAACCCTATTCCTGTCCCTAATTTGCATATGCAAATTAGGATTTGGATTCAGTTTGGCCAGGCCAAACCGTGGCAGCATCCTGCATGATATAATCATCATCCTCTTGATATAATCTGCAAAAACGGAAACCGTATTTACAATGCCCAGACCAAGGTCATTAATAGACAAGTTAAAAAGCAAAGGGCCAAGGACAGACCCCCTGTGGTACTCCACTAACAACACTGGTCCAATTATATTATTTTCCATTTACCACCACTCTTTGTAATTTATCCTTCATCCAGTTCTCTATCCAAGTACAAATATTATGTTCCAGGCCAATATTGCTTAATTTAATCAGTATCCTTCTGTGTCGTACTTGATCTTGAGATCTCCCCCCAAAGTCAGCATCTAGGAATCATATCCTGAAAGCCATATGAAAAATGCCTTATGACCTCCACTATCATTGTAATTAAGGATAGTAAGAGTAGACTGGAGACAGCGATTGCATCAGTGTCTGGCACATCCTGATGGGATAGATTCACGCCACATGAGAATATTTGTTTTCTCTGTTTGTTCGCACCTACTTGCACACATTTGAAGTGAAAACTGGAAGATCAGATGATGATTTGTCATATCTTTAAAAGACTTCATCTGGGTCAATGTGCTAAGAATAACACACAGCATACAGTTTTTTTAGTTTTGCCAGTATTAAGAAAAATTGGGGGTGTAAAAAACTGATGTTCACTGTGATAAATTAGTGTGAAAACACAGCTACTTGGCTATACCAAATGCTTGTGTTATGGAAAAAATGTATGCACAGTGAGAGTGAACTACGTGTACTTTGTCACACAGAAACATACCAGGCATTTAAGGTTTCTAGACTTTAGACTCTTTGCCCCTTTTGTTTCTATATCTGCAGCATTAAATGGAACCCACTAGACACTGCATTAGAACAAAACTGGACTGTAGGCAGCTGCATATTAAAGGGGCAATACAGACCATACTCCATGTAAAGCTATGCTCTGTCTATTGTTTTAGACAATTTGTTGTATCAAACATTGTCAATGGAGAAATGTTTAACACTAAGGGGGTTATTTACTAAACTCCGAATGCAAAAATCACAAAAAATTCGGGATTTTTTTTTTATAAAATCAGACTTTAAAAAAAATCACAAATTTAATAAACCCAGAGGATGGAAAAGTCAGAATCTGAAAATCCGGCATCTCAGCCCTGTCGAGGTTGCCTGTAAGTCAATGGGAGAATTCCCAATGATTTTTTGATGTGCGCTGGGTTTTGTGCAATACCCCGAAGTTTTCGGGTGATAATTCAGAAAAAATGTAATACTAAATAAGCGTAAAAAACGGATTTGATCGGCGTTTATGGAGGATCATCTGCTATGTTAGAGCTAAGATTTTTAAGGTAAACGTATTTGATGGACAGGCTATGGGAAATATAGTTAGAAAATAAGTGATATGAAAAGTAAGATTTGTATAGGATACTGCCGAATGTGTATAGCTCTTTTAGGTAACTATAGAAACTGATGTATAACATTCATGAAGTATTAATATTGCAGTGTCTTTATAGGCTTTCAGCATTTTTCTAAAGCAAGCTAGAGCTGGCAGCTAGAGGTTTAAGGATCAAAGTTGCCATTAATGATGTAAGAGGGAAATAAAAGACAAGGCAACAGCATTGACATTGAAGATGTAGATACAGTCCTGGTGTTCCAGACTGTTCTCTCTCTCTCTTTCTTTCTCTCTCGGTCACTGGGTTCCCTGCTCACTAAGCATTGCTCTGCACTCAATATCTGCATTGATCACAATAACAGCAGCTGTAGAGCAGTAGAATAGACCAATTTGCCAAAATCAACTTTCCCAGGAGTAAAATCAGAATCCAGCATCTCTGTTTACCTGGTTCTAGCTTCAGTAGCCACAAACATTACCAAAAGAGAGCAGTTTGTATGTTTTCCTTTCTTATACTTTCTAGGGATGCACCAAATCCACTATTTGGGATTCGGCCAAATCTTTCTCGTAGGATAATAATGACGAACCAAAACTGAATCCTAATTTGCAAATTAAGGGCAGGAAAGTAAAAAGTGGAAAATAAAATTCTACTTCCTTGATTTGTGATATAAAGTCACGTGATGTCCCTTCCTGTCCCTAATTTGCATATGCAAATTAGTACTTGGATTCGGTTTGGCCAGGCACAATGGTTTGGCTAAATTCGAATCCTGATGAAGAAGGCCAAATCCCAAACCGAATCCTGGATTCGGTGCATCCCTAATAATTTAAAAAAAAAAAAAGACCATTCTACTGGTCAGAATATCACTTATTTTGTTACAAATTATTATGTATATAACAATGGAATCTATATCAGACAAAATGTCAGGAACTCCCTGCTCTAGAACAAGGTACTTTTGGTATTCTGGCCACTGTGCCAGTGTGGACTCACGGAGGGACATCAACATGACAGCACCACTTTGGTGAAAACTTGCTATTGCATACTTGTTACTGAAAACCAACTGACATCCTAAATTAATGAATGTCTTTCTTGCCAATACTGTCCTGCTTTACCCCAATACTTGCTTCCTATTCTGTATAAGCCAATAGGGAATTAAAATTTTATGCTCAAACAGGAATAGTTAAAATCCCTTTTAGGATCCGCTTTACTTGCACTATGGTGTAGACACTTATTGTAGATGTGTTTACTCTTTGTACAACCAACTTAAAAGTAGGTAGGGCCAAGACTAGACCAATTCTGTAGCCATCCAGCTGCCCATAGTTCAAATATATATATATAGAACAGATATATATATCATCCAATAGTGTGAATCTATATACTGACTATCAGCTCTGAAAAAGTATAAAATGAACGCTGGATACGCTAATAAAAATATTTGATCTTACAGGACCCAGCAATTATTTTGTGTAACCTCATATAGCCTCTCCTACAAACATGAAATAAATATTCATTTCCTGCTGGTTCATAAGCTCTTTGTTATTAGCAGCTTCTAATTATTTCATGTTGAGCAGGGCTAGAATGTAGGCTGATGCGTAGGTCGAAGTTCTAAAGGAATTCATGCAGCAAGTGTAAGTGCGCCTGATTACTGCCGTGCCTTGTTTGATTATTCCCACCCACTCTTTTGCCCACACACTGTGTTACAATGTATCAATTTGAACAAAGTAGTGGGGCACTGAAGCATATTAGACCATCTGCAACGTGCTATATTCCTGGCAATCATCAGTAACTAGCAAGTGAATGCAATTCTACAAAAACATACTCATTTAACAGAATTACACATCCCCTGCAGCTCTTTGTCTGCCTAAATGAAAGATCAAGAGTAAGATTCATTGACAGCAGACTCCTTTGGTTCATTTACCATAAAATGTTAAATAGAGAAGTGTTTTAAAGATTATATGGAGTCATTTATCAAGTGCAATGCAAACTTTGCATCTTAAATGCAGGCATAGTTTGGCAACACTGAAATTATAAGGCAAGTCCATAAGCATCTAACTTGTCTGTCATTCAGAGCCCTATGGCAGCGGCAGAGTCGGACTGGACTGGCGGGACACCAGGACAAAAATTATCTGTGGAAAAAAAAAGCCCTTTTGGGCCATGATGACCCAAACCTGCTCCTTGAGACCTGGTACGCTGCCCCCTGACCTCCCCCTGGCGACGATTGCAGCGGCATGAAGAGAAAACAAGGTATGTGCTGGAAAGGGGAAGCAATAGGAATTGAGACTAGGGCGGAGGGCGCTGGACAGTGCCAAAGCCTTGAGCTTGCCAGCTCTGTGCTTATCAAGCCTGGATGCAAATGCTGATTAAATTAGCATGATTTTGAGTCCCTTAGTTCTCTTTTTATCTCTGGGGCATACATAAATAAGGCACAATAAATCAAGTTTTATACAATAATCCCCCAATCCAGGGCACCTGCTCATTGACCCCACCCATGGCACAAGCACCTCAGGCCTGTCCCCCTTGCAACTCCATTCTGCACTTACCAAATAGAGCTGCACTAAGGATTAGGTGGCAGAAGAAAACATTATAATGACATGCACCAAGGAACAGACTTAAAGAAACATTAATCTTAAAAGTTTAATACAGTGAGAGTTAATGCTTGGTTTGTTACATAAAACATTACATAAAATATCTTCTATTCACCATGTGAAAAAGGCATCATTGGCTTTTTAGGGTACTGTAAGGTTTGGGGCACAAGTTGGGAGCGCCAGGCTTAAGAACATGGTCTCTAATTTCTGTCTGTACAGGTATAACAATTCCCCAGCGATCTCAGTTCACCAGGACATGCTTAGTTAAGTCTGAGCTGGATCTTTATAGGAGAGGGAGCATTGTCTTCACCAATATAACGTTTGGATCAGGAATCTGCCATGAGTACATGGATTAGACATGTAAGTAAAAAAGAAATGGTCTTGGAAGCAAAACATAACAGCAACATGTTTATGAGATACTGCAGAATTGTATGTGTTTGAGTAACTATAGAAACTGCAGTGTGTCCATTATCAGATATAGCCGTGTATTGTGCTACCAGCAGCCCCTTGCCTCTTTCTTGCTATCAGAACTGCTTTGTTGAGCCTGGGCCATTGGAATGAATGAAAAATGTGTTGTACATGGAGATTGTCACCCTATCCCTTCAAAACTGGACACTTCCAGTTAACATGCAAGGCTAGTTGTCATGCAATGTCTGTTACTGTATATGCCACTTATCATTTCATATTTATTAAAAATTATACCTGTAAAATGTATATTTATATTTTTAAGTAATACTGATAGGATCATGAAAAATAGCTGATTTGATTTTACAAGCAACTTTCTCTTCCAATTCAAGTGATAGGTAATGCATCCCTCATTTCATGCTCGGCAGCAGGGGTGTATGGCAAGAGTGATTCAAATACATTCAAGCAGATTTTTAAGATTGTCCAAGTTTGAAGGAATTTTACAGTATGTAGGGGTCATTGGCTGACCCCTGAGTATCTGATCTGATCATTTGACCCACAGGCTGAACAATAGGATCAGGGAAATGTAGGTGCCCCTGTGTCTGGCCAGATTGTTAGCAATCTAATCATTAGGTCAGCTCACTAGATGGCTGGTCCATGTAAGGGACAGCAGAAGTGTAATCAACAAAACAAGATTTAGGTAACTGATAAGATTGATTTAGAGCATTGGGTTGACAAACTATGTATAAAAAAACCAAGGTTCCAGGATAATATGGACACTTTTGAATGTAACAGACATCTGAACTAGAAAAGTAAACTGCAATTCATCATAGAGGCAAAAGCAGTGAGAAATGATCAACTGATAGCAGGCATGTTATGTCATGTTATGACAGATGAGTATTTGAAAACCTTATTATAATTTGTGTGGAGCACCATGGGATTGTGCTAGACTAGTTATCTAGCAAAAGGAAGTGTGCGTTCCTAACATTCACAGACATTCACAGACAGAGATTTCAAGTTTGCCTCAGGTAGCCATAATAGCCTATAACTATCCTTGGTAAAATACATCTGTTCCCATGGATGGTGGCAAGCTATGCATAAATACTAATAATGGTTGAGTGCAATTAGTGGGAAAACACCCAAAGCAATTTAGCCAGATATTGGAAGCACAATCTAGATGTTGCCCATTTGGCTTACACTTTGGCTCTGTACTCCTGGTCCCACCCCATGGTTATGCAAATGGTGATTACTTTTATTCTGCCCCACAGGTAGGGACATAACTCTAAATGCACATCAATTTGTTCAACAAATTCAACAATGGTGTCCGCTTCTATGGGTACAAGATGAAGGAAACACTTTTGTTGCCCTCTACTGCATGGCAAATACAAGTAAAATGCCACAGGCACAGAGCCTTAGGGTTAGTTCTTATGCCAAACACAGGAATCTATATAAATATCCTTATAAATGGTACTTAATTATGTCATTGGTTATAATTGGAGCTTACTGGTGTAATTTCTGTCACATGACTCACTGAAACTTGTGTAATATAAATAAAGTACCCCCTATTGTAAAATATGAGGATATATAAGAAGTCACCTCAGAGTTCCATGACCTGTATAAAAAACAATCGACCTTCGGCCTCATGTTTTTATATGGTCATGGAACTCCTCAGTAACTTATAATATCCTTATATTTTACAAGAGGGGGTACTTTATGCACTATATATACATAGAAATCAAACTAATGGACTGCTTTTGAAATTGGATGTGAGTTCAGATTTACAAAATGAGAGGGGATTGATCAATGCACAATCCCTGGTTCCCTGTTTCATAAGTAATTTAGTATCTATGCAAGTGCATGTATTTACAAAATCAGGGGTTTTTCTGATGATAAAATTGGTAAGCCACCATACCACGTCCTAATTATTTACCTACAGTCATATTTTCCATAGGCTGGCACCTCCCTGCATGGTAGCATTTCTCCTGACCTGGGATTAATCCTCCTCCACCATTAGCTTTTATAAGGAGAGAGATTGCCAAGACCAAGTTGTGTGTATTTCTGTTATTTAACTCTGGCCATCAGATCAAAGTTTTAGCTAGCAGCCTTAATTTCAATTGAGCTAACAGCAATCAAAACAAAAATACTGATTTGGAGAGGGAGGGCCACACTATATCTCCTTGGTGTGGCACAAAAGAGGTTGTAGGACAATCCTTTGCAATGCTGCATTCAGGTGAAAGGAATTATCAAGGACTGTTGCAGTTATCTCTGAAAGCAGGTGTACATGTGACATATCTGGATAGCAAGGAGTCAAATGCTAGAACAATGGCAACTAATAACTCATTTTGCTTTATGATGCATGTCAGTTGCAATAAATAGCAAACAGTATTACTAGCAAAATCCCCCTTCTTCTTCATTCCGGCAGGGTATTATCTAGAAATGCCAGCAGCTATAATTTAGACAATTATGTCTGATTTTTTTTCTTTGTGTCTTTTGTCTGTAAATAAAGTAGTGATTGAGAATAGTGGTAATTAAGCAACTACACTCTCATCAGCGCTGGTGATGCTTGCATATAATTTATCCCACACTACGCATTGTGCAATGAATTTAATTGAGTTTCCCACAGAGACATCCTATTTGCATTAATTGCCAAATTATCAAACTCTATAAGAACCTATGTTCTTCTCATTTCAAGTATGAGACCTGCAGCACAGCTCACAATATAGAGCCATAATGAATATCTTTAGCTGTGATTGACTTCTGTTATTTATAAAAAGTAAATCATCAAGACTAAAGTAAAGTGGATTGTGGTCCATAGATAGAAAAGCTTAGCCCATTCAGCTATGTCAAGTAGGTTAAAGTAATAAAAATACCAAATTGTGCACCCTCTAGTAACCCCTAGCCACCAATCAGATGTTTTTTCCCAAACAAGTGACCAGTAAATGTTACCTTCTGATTGGTTGCTCTGAGTTACAACTGGAAAACTTTGCAACTTTTATTACATTCTCCAAGATCTTCAGTCCCTTAAAGGAAAACTATACCCCCAAAATGAATACTTAAGCAACAGATAGTTTATATCAAATTGAATGACATATTAAAGAATCTTACCAAACTGTAATATATATTTACATAAATATTGCCCTTTTACATCTCTTGCCTTGAACCACCATTTCGTGACTCTATCTGTGCTGCCTCAGAGATCACCTGACCAGAAATACTACAACACTAACTGTAACAGGAAGAAGTGAGGAAGCAAAAGGCAGAACTCTGTCTGTTAATTGGCTCATGTGACCTTACATGTGGTTTGTATGTGAGTACAGTGAATCCTACGATCTCAGGGGGCGGCCCTTATTTTTTAAAATGGCAATTTTCTATTTATGATTACCCAATGGCACATACTACTAGAAAAGTATATTATTATGATAATGGTTCATTTACATGAAGCAGGGTTTTACACATGAGCTGTTTTACTCAGTATCTTTTAATAGAGACCCACATTGTTTGGGGGGTATAGTTTTCCTTTAACCACATACCTTCCAGTGGTCCAGAGTTTCCAGGGACAGTCCCATATTGTAGACCCCAAAAGAGGTGGGGCTTACAAGAAAGTGGATGGGGTATTAGGTGGATTAAGCTGGCCATACACGCAACGATATATATGATTTTTCAGACTATGTCGATTGGTCGTTTAGTCAATCGGACAGGATAGAATATTTCTGCCAGATAACGATAATAGCTTTGCAAGTATGATATCCATTGTCACTACTATGACGCGGACATAACTTCTGTACGATTGCTGCTTGTCAGTTAATGGCCAGAACATTGTCGGATTTGTTATTTTTCCTAGTTATTTAATCTGAATGGTTAGATGTAGATTGTTTCATTGCAACAAATGATCTTTTGTCATTCAAAGAATAAAATCTGCATATCTATGCTGTGCTTTAGGCGTGATTTAAATTGTTCCCTTTTTAAATAACACATATACTGGGAGGTATACCTAACTGGTATTGATCCCCCTCTCTGATAATGCCTGCATCTTTAATCAATAGGTTTGTTCCCACATCGTTTTTAGGAGTCAAAGTCTTGACTTATGCTACTACTGTAAATGCAACTGTTATAACCTGATAGGGCTGATTTGCTAAGTGCAGTTGCCCAGTAGCAACTAACCAGAAACTAGTTTTCCTCAGATCAGTCTGCTGTCAGATAAAAAAAAAAAATGATTGCCATGGACAACTAAACTGGACAGTTTAGCACCTATCCTAGTAAATCAGACATGTGTTAATTTATTCAGCTGTATGACCAACACATGTTCCTACATTGCCATGAAGATCCTAATGTATTAGGATTACTTGGAACAATTAGTAGTTATACTATCATCGTATCATATTTTTAAGGAAAGAGAGATACCCCGCTTTACCATTTTATCACTCATAATTGGTCACCCCAAAGCCAATATACTACTTCCTTTACCAACCATTAACCACAAAAGGGATAAAAAATATGTCTGCTACAATGCAATAATCCCACTTTATTGGGTAATGAGAAACTTGAATTGTTTCTAAAGTGCTTTTAAAGGACAGTTCTGAGGACAATCAATTGGATTAACTCATAAAACCAATTCAAAGGCAATCAATTTCCTTTATTAATTAATTGCGTGTAATCATTCATTGTAAATAATATCTATAGTAATTCATAAAAATGCATTAAGTACTTATATGTGGTACCAATTAATCTAAAGTGTCGTGCTAATAAATAGTGATAAAAATTGATTATAGTTGGTAATTAGTAAAATTAATACGTGACCAATGGGAAAAATCAGGTAAATTATATCACGAAACTGTTCAATTCTTAAATAAATAGCAAGGAAATTGAAATAGAGAATGGTGGAATTGTCCCAATTGCTACTGCCTATCCCTGGGACACCACAAAGAGGAGAAAGACTGTAACCGGGAATGTGGTCTTGGTAATTAACTAAGCCCTGAGCTGATAAAGGACTTTCTTTGCCTCAAAAACCACAAATCCTCGGCCCCTTAGAAATGCAGTGTAGAAGGAGAGGAGAATAAGATTGAATTAAGCAGTTCGCTGCTAAGTAACTACTCCGCATCTACATTCGCTAATAAAATACAAATGCTTTAAGCTATATTTAAAAAAAAAAAAAAAACACATAGGTCTCAGCAGAAATCCAAAAGTGCATTTCGCAAAGTTTGCTGATTAAGGGGAATCAGTGTTCTTTTCTAATTCAAGCTCTGGTTTTATGTTACTAATATTTGGTTCTACAAGGTTGTGAGAGCTCCAGAGTAATTGCAATGCTCTCAGAATATACTGTACAAGAACAGCCTAGAGAAATAAGTCACTAATACGATCAGATGCCTGGAATTTGTCAGTAGGTGATACTGTTTGTATTAGAGATGCACCAAATCCAGCGCCGTTTCTGATGAAGGAGCCACATTTTTGCCGCCCCTGGAATCCTCTCTGGCACTGCCGCCTCATTGGCGGAGCGTCCCTGACCACACCCACATTGGTTCAAAAACACCGGGGATTCACAGGAGATACAATCTCCATGAAAATTTGCACGAATAAAGGGGAGGGGGCAGGGGCGATAAATTGCAGTGGGCCTAGGGGAGTCCACTATGTAAATCCGGCCCTGTCAGTTTGGGATTTGGTTGGGCATTTGACGTTTTTCAGCAGGATTCGGATTCAGCCGAATCCTTGTGCCTGACAGAACTGAATCTGAATCCTGATTTGCATATACGTAACTTTTTGCCACACAAGGAAGTAAAAATGTTTTTTCCACTTTTTCCCTTCCCCTCCCTAATTTGCACATGCAAATTAAGATTCGGTTTGGTATTCGGCCAACTCTTTCATGAAGGATTCAGTGGATTCAGTGCATTCCTAATATGTGATGTTCTATGTACTGATATTAGATTAATGGAACTTTGCAGCAATAACTGGTGTCTCTATTTACAGTATATAACCACTGGAAATTACCATTTATTCAGCTCTGCAAGCTATAGCATATATGAATGTGGAACATTTATTTCTTTTCCTTCTGTATGCACATAAACAAATTTCTAATAAACAATAGCATCTGATATTAGGCAGGAATACTGACAACCTTGAGACCCATGGCACACAGTTTGATGTGGCTGTTACAAACTTCTCAACCATGGCTGGCAAAACACCTAAAATCCCAACACCTTTTGCCAAACAAAATATGGAAAGCGCTCTGCATTTGTTAGACATAGATATTGACAGACCAGTGACTTTGGTGTTTGTGTGTCATCACTGTGTCCACCATACAAACAGCATATTCTATGCTTTGCTATAGGAAGCGGTAACAGGAAAAAGCATATTCATACAGTTTGAATAAAGTTTGTTAAAAGTGAGTCTATATTTATGTACAGTATGTAGGTGTGTTTGGGTGTTCTATTCTTATGGATTATTTTTTATCAAAACTTTCTTTGTTTATAGTTCTCCACCCACATTTCATCTGTGTCCAGGCTGCACATAGCTTTGCAGCACGGCCTTTTGTACAGGCATATGTTTCTCAAATGTTATCATCTTTTAGCCATATTATATTATTTGGCCCATTAAAATGTATTTTCTTACTGGGTGGAACAATGAAAAGTAATGCTGCCTAGGGAACTGAGCATACTCTGTAAAGTGCTGTGTAATATATCAGATTATATTAAAGTTTGCTTTCCCTTTCTATGTATTAAGGGTTGAATAACTATAGAAACAGGATGGAAATCAAAAAGAAAGTTTTGGACTAGGATCCCCATTTTGCCAATTCCTCACCCAGCCCACCCCCAAACTGTCACCAACTTTATCATCATGCCCTACATACACACTTATATGCTTCCAGAGCCAGGCCAACCCAGCCAGGCGCCCTAGGCAACCTGGCTGGCCACGGTGCCGGCTAAGTGTGTGCGCGGAAGCGAATTTAAACGGAAATTACCTAGGCACGTGCCTACTCTGCCTACCCCTAGTTCCGGCCCTGTATGCTTCTTCCTTTATTTACCCCATTTGCACTGCATATTTTTTTCTAATTGTGGTAGAACTTTCATTTGAAGCAACGTAGGGGGTTCTTCACAGTCAGGACAGTGAGGTTGTGGAATGCACTGCCGGGTGATGTTGTGATGCTGATTCAGTTAATGCCTTTAAGAATGGCTTAGATGATTTTTTGGACAGACATAATATCAAAGGCTATTGTGATACTAAACTCTATAGTTAGTATAGATATGGGTATATAGAATTTGTGTGAAAGTAGGGAGGGGTGTGTGTATGGATGCTGGGTTTTCATTTGGAGGGGTTGAACTTGATGGACTTTGTCTTTTTTCAACCCAATTTAACTATGTAACTATATAACTATGTAACTGTGTTCATGCAACCAATTCAGATCTGAAAGTGGTTGCCTGCAGTTTGGGAAAGCATATTGGCCCAGGTGCTATCACATAACTTAACAGAAACATAACATAAAATTCCATATAACTCCATACACTTCATGTATGGATGCAAACTGGGAACCTTTATAATATTCAGGCCCGGATTTTTGCCAATGCTGCCCAGCCACTTTCTAAGCAACACTGGTGATGTGCAGCTCAACTCCTGTATGCCTAATGCCCAAGGCTGCCGCAAATGCATACGCTCGTGGGGGGGGGCGATCTTGCAATGGCGGGTGCACTGGTGCAAGGACCCTGCAGCTTAGGAATGCCCAAGGCAGATAATATTAATTATATTATGATAATTATTCAGTACCAAAACGGTCTTAAAAACAGAGCCGGAGTAGGATTTCCAAGACCCACCAGGCTGCCATCCCAAGGGCCCATACTCCCAATGTCTGCTGCCCTTTGCCCACACCATGTAGTGTACCTTTTACTACCTTCCACTTCTAGCTGAGATCAGGCAAAAAGTGGCAGCCCACAGGCCGGATTTGTGGAAAGGCCACCAAGGCCCGGGCCTAGGGTGGTAGGATTTTAGGGGATGGCATGCTGCCCAGCCACACCCACATTGGTTCAGAAACACTGGGGATGTGCAGGAGATAAAATTATTTTTTAAATTTCCCATGTGCCAATCCCCATTGCTCTGGTGCCAATGATGAAAATTTACATGAATACAAAGGAGGGGACGGGCTCGACAAACATCAGCTGTCCTAGGGGGGCCCGCTATGTAAATCTGTCCCTGGCAGCCCAGCTGGGGAGCATATGCAGTCAATACATGACTCCAGGGCCACAACTAGGGGTAGGCAGAAGAGGTACATACTTAGGGAGCAACACTGGGGGAGGGGGCACCAGTCATGTACCTCTTCTTTCGCCCCCCCCCTAATATGCTGACATACAATATTTATTATATTAGGTGCACTATTCTCTACATTGATAATGAGATATTGATAACGATAAAGACGTGATGGGAAAAACATTAAACAGCAGATACTCTATGCACAAAAGGATTTAACATTCCTTAAGAGATAGTTGAACTCAAATATCCACAGTCCTTAAAGAAGAGATGAAGCAGACCTCAGAGCCTCAGACACCTGATATACAGTACTACTAAATTCAATGAGAAAAGACTGTGATGGGAGTGTCAGGTGCTGTACTAAGTTCTGCCTAAACTGTAATCATGAATTCCTAACTATAGCACAATGATAACAGTAACTAGTAAAAAAGAACAATTAAATGCATATACATATATTATATACATGTGTGTGTATATATATATATATATATATATATATATATATATATATATATATATATATATATATATATTGTGGGGGTTCACTCGCTGGTAGGCTGCAAAAGAGGCGACTTCACACACCAGGAACGGTTTAAGGGCTTCCTGCCCGTGTTTATTTTCCAGTGGCAGCAGAAGTTTCCCCTCGCAGGGGGAAGGTAACCCAAAAACCAGCAGCTTAACAGAAATATCCAGCCTCCTGGCTAACACAAAATAAACACTTTGCTTTCTCTCTTCAAGCTGAGCAATCCCAGCAGTTTTTCTCACACACATTCAGCACTGCTGCTCAGCATCAGGTGTACTAAATAGGCCTAGGGCCTCTTGAAAAACCTGGCCTACGGATTTGGGAATCCGCCCCACCCTACTCTTGCGGGTTCCCAGTAAGACCAGTCCCGGATTAGCAATTACAAAAACCTTGCAGAGAGACATAGTGTTTCTCTGCTAACAGCACTTCTGGTCTCACCTCAGCAACAATATCTGAGAATCCGTGGCCCGACATACATCCCATCAATCACTTTTCCCCAGAAAACTGGGGACCTTTTTGTCACCATACCACATATCCCCCCCCCTCTGCTCAAGCCCGTAGGGCTGAGCACAGTATGCCACTAATGCATGTACCCTGGAGAGAGCATCTGCATTCCCTTGCATCTTTCCAGGTCTATGTTCTACTGAAAATTTGAAATTTTGAAGGGACAAGAACCATCTGGTGACCCTGGCGTTCTTTTCCCTATTTTGGGCCATCCATTTAAGTGGGGCATGGTCAGTGACAAGTTTGAACTGCCTCCCTAACAGATAGTATCTCAAGCTCTCCAGTGCCCACTTGATGGCCAGGCACTCTCTCTCTACAATGGCATACCTGCGTTCAGCGGGGGTTAGCTTCCTGCTTAGGTATGCTACTGGGTGTTCTTCCCCGTTCACTACTTGTGACAGAACAGCCCCTAACCCAACTTCAGAAGCATCAGTCTGTACAAGAAACTCTTTCTTGAAGTTAGGAGCTATCAGCACAGGGTATCTGCACAGGGATGCCTTCAAGTTTAGAAAGGCTTCCTCTGCCTCTGGGGTCCATGTAACTGTTCCAGCTTTACTCCCTTTTGTGAGGTCAGTAAGCGGGGCTGCTAGGGTGGCAAAATTGGGGACAAACCTGTAATATCCCACTATCCCAAGAAAGGCCCTCACTTGCTTCTTGGATTTGGGCCGGGGCCACTCCTGAATTCCCTCAATTTTGGACACCTGGGGCTTGACTACCCCTCTTCCAATAACATACCCCAAATAGCGGGCCTCTTCTAACCCCATTGCACACTTTTTGGGATTTGCTGTCAGACCCGCCTTCCAGATAGAGTCAAGGACCGCTTGTACCCGGGGCAAATGACTTTCCCAGTCTGGGCTAAAGATAACCACATCGTCCAGGTAAGCTGAAGCATAACCTTGATGTGGTTTGAGAATGCGGTCCATCATTCTCTGGAACGTTGCTGGGGCCCCATGTAAGCCAAACGGTAGGCGTTTATATTGCCACTGCCCCTCAGGAGTGGAAAACGCAGTCTTCTCTTTGGCCCCTTCAGTGAGGGGTACCTGCCAGTACCCCTTGGTAAGGTCTAGGGTGGTAATGTAGCGGGCCTGCCCTAGCCTTTCTATAAATTCGTCAACCCGGGGCATTGGATATGCATCAAACTTGCTGACCTCATTTAACTTTCTGAAGTCATTGCAAAATCGGATGCTACCATCCGGTTTTGGGACAAGGACAATGGGGCTGGACCATTCACTATGGGACTCCTCAATTACATCCAGCTCCAACATCCTTCTAATCTCCTCTGTCACTGCCTGGCGTCGTGCCTCGGGTATCCTATAAGGTTTAACATTGACTTTAACCCCAGGTCCAGTTATAACGTCATGTTTAATAATGTCAGTAAGCCCAGGCTGGTCTGAGAATATTTGTCTATTCCGGATCAGAAACTCTTTCATCTCCTGCTTCTGACTGTTAGTGAGGGTCTCAGCCACTTTTACCTCAGGCACCTGTGGGATTTTTACCTCTACAACTGCAGGACAGGCGGACAGCGATTCCCTATCCTTCCAGGGCTTAATTAAGTTAACATGGTAGAGCTGCTCTTTTTTCCGCTTGTCTGGTTGGGACACCTTATAATTAACGTCCCCTACACGTTCTATAATCTCGTAGGGGCCTTGCCATTTGGCCAGGAACTTACTTTCCACCGTAGGAACCAGGACTAACACCCTGTCCCCAGGATGGAAAGTTCGAACACGAGCCGATCTATTATATATGCGGCTTTGAGCTTGCTGGGCCTGAAGCATATTTTCTCTCACAAAGGGCATTACCTTTGCAAGACGGTCCTGCATGTCTGCAACATGCTCTACCACACTTCTGTGTGGGGTGGCTTCAGACTCCCATGTCTCCTTTGCCACGTCCAACACCCCTCGTGGGTGGTGTCCATACAACAACTCAAAGGGTGAAAACCCTGTAGAGGCCTGTGGGACTTCTCTAATGGCAAACATGAGATATGGAAGTAAACAATCCCAATTCCTCCCATCTTTATCCACCACTTTTTTTAACATCCCCTTAAGGGTCTTGTTAAACCTTTCCACCAACCCGTCAGTTTGGGGATGATAGACAGATGTGCGTAACTGTTTGATTTGGAGAAACCTGCACAATTCCTTCATCACCCTGGACATGAAGGGAGTCCCCTGATCTGTAAGGATCTCTTTTGGAATTCCTGTGCGGGTGAACATGTGGAACAGCTCTCGAGCTATGGTCTTTGAAGAGGTGTTCCTTAAGGGGACAGCCTCTGGATACCGAGTGGCGTAGTCCATGACTACCAAAATATACTGATGCCCCCTAGCAGATTTTATTAGTGGCCCTACCAAGTCCATGGCAATACGATCAAATGGGATTTCGATTACCGGTAAGGGAACTAATGGGCTGCGAAAATGGGGCATTGGGGCCGATTTCTGACACTCGGGGCATGATTCACAATAGTTCTTTACATCTGCATATACCCCCGGCCAAAAGAACCTCTGTAGCATTCGGTCTTTGGTTTTCTCATACGCTAGGTGGCCACCTAGTGGGTGAGAATGGGCCAGATTGAGAACTGTTCTCCTATATGGCTGTGGGACCACTAGCTGTTCCACAATCTCTCCTCGAACCTTATCCACATGGTAAAGCAAGTCATTTTGTACAGCAAGGTGGGGAAATACACATTCTACCCCAGGATTTTCGGGGTTCCCATTTTTAACCTTGACATTTTCCCAAGCTTTAGTGAGTGTCGGGTCCCTTAGCTGGGCAGTTCCGAAGTTATCCCGGGAGACCTCTAGCTCAGGCATGCTAGGTTCCTCAATGGTCTCCGCAGTTACCTCAGATTCGCCAGCTAATACAGCTAAGGGAAACAACTCACTATCTTCCAACCCATCCTCGGTACCACTTACAATAACACCAGACATGGGTGTTTCTGTTTTATCTCCCCCAGACACTCTATTGTCCTTAACAGTTTCTATAGAAGTGTCCAGTTCAATAGGGTGGGGTCTCACCTCACCATGCTCAAAACTTTTCTCAGTCTCTGGAGCTTGCTCCTGGCACAGTTCACGAAATAAGGGAAAGTCTCTGCCCAAAATTACACTGTGCAAGAGTATGGGAGACACTGCCACTTCATGGCACACAGTCCCTGCGGGGGTCACAAAAGTCACTAAGGCTGTGGGGTATTTCTTACAGTCCCCATGTACACACACCACTCCTACTTGACGCTGCGTTAAAGGACAGTCCTTCAGGAGGTGTGTGTTTACCAGTGTGACTAAGCTACCTGTGTCTAATAGTGCATTCACAGTGCGCTTACCAATCTGGACGACACAAGTTGGTACATCAGGATCCGCAACGAGACCTGGTCGAGCGAACAGAGACAACTTCCCCTCCGTTCCACACTCCATGGGTTCTGGATCAGCTGGGCAGTTGGCGGCAATATGTCCCCACTCTCTGCACCTCCAGCACTGGGGAGCTCCTCGGGTCTGGCGGGGGCTGTCTCCACGGGGTCTTCCTCTTGTCGAGTCTAGACCTGGATTACCGGGGTCCTCTGGGCTGAGCTTTTCCACTGTAGCCGACTTCTTGGATCGGTCCACTGCAGGAGTCCTCTTCGAGGTGGGCACCGCCCGCGTAGTGAAGTCCTCAGCGGCAAGGTATCGCTCCACCAGTTCCACCAACTGGTCTGCTGTATTTGGGTCGGCTTGGCTTACCCACCGGCGTAATTCAGGTGGAAGCGCTCTCAGGTATCGGTCCATTGTGACCCTTTCCACTATCTGAGGCGCGGAAAGCAAGTCCGCCTGTAGCCAGCGTTTCACAAGGTTAACGAGATCATACATCTGGGAGCGGGGTGATCCCTTAACCTTAAATTCCCAACTGTGGACCCGCTGTGCCCTCACAGAGGTGGTTACTCCCAGTCTCCGCAGGATTTCAGACTTCAGCTTGTCATAGTCCCTTGCGTCCTCGGAGGAGAGGTCATAAAAAGCTTTCTGGGAATCCCCCACTAGTAGTGGTGCAACAATCATCGCCCATTGCTCCCTCGACCAGGCTTGCTGCTCCGCCGTCCTCTCAAAGGTACAGAGGAAGGCCTCCACATCATCCTGCCCAGTCATTCTCCGCAGGAGGTGGCTGCCTGGGATGGAGCGTGGCACTCCGGGGACTAGGGCAGCATCCCCAGAGACCCTGGCTGTCAGTTGTTTTACCACCTCAACTTGCAGCTGCCGATCTTTCTCTGCAGCCTGCGCCAGTGCAGTGATCTGGGCCTCCAACAGACGATTTGCCTCCTGCTGGGTGGCGTTACACTGCTGCTGTAGCAACTGGCTCTCCTGGTGGGCCTTCTGTAAAGTTGCAGTGCACTGCAGCAAAGCCTTGAGGACATCCTCCATTTCACAACTTTTACGTGCACTGTCTCTTTAAATCCCACTTATAAGCTATACAGTCCGCACAATACCCACAGGAGACTTACTGTGGTTTGGCAACTTTCGCGTGTGGCAATCGCTGCCCGCATCCGAAACACCAATTGTGGGGGTTCACTCGCTGGTAGGCTGCAAAAGAGGCGACTTCACACACCAGGAACGGTTTAAGGGCTTCCTGCCCGTGTTTATTTTCCAGTGGCAGCAGAAGTTTCCCCTCGCAGGGGGAAGGTAACCCAAAAACCAGCAGCTTAACAGAAATATCCAGCCTCCTGGCTAACACAAAATAAACACTTTGCTTTCTCTCTTCAAGCTGAGCAATCCCAGCAGTTTTTCTCACACACATTCAGCACTGCTGCTCAGCATCAGGTGTACTAAATAGGCCTAGGGCCTCTTGAAAAACCTGGCCTACGGATTTGGGAATCCGCCCCACCTTACTCTTGCGGGTTCCCAGTAAGACCAGTCCCGGATTAGCAATTACAAAAACCTTGCAGAGAGACATAGTGTTTCTCTGCTAACAGCACTTCTGGTCTCACCTCAGCAACAATATCTGAGAATCCGTGGCCCGACATACATCCCATCAATCACTTTTCCCCAGAAAACTGGGGACCTTTTTGTCACCATACCACAATATATATATAATATATATTAATCAAAGGACTTTAATAAAACAAATAAAATCTGATACATGCTCACCTTCATTTTGGAATAATGTGGGCTAAGACAGGCACTTCCAGAGACCCTCGTGATAGTCATTACTGTGTACTCCGTTCCTATCGACATGTAGCAGCTAAAAGCAAAGTTCCACAGACTGACCAACTCAGGTTCAGTTGAACCTTTCATTAAGACTGTTGTCTGTAAAAGGGGTGTGGTACTTGCTTTCACACAAGGTGCCACCTAGTATAACAGCACATATGTTTGCATACCAGAGATGACATTTACTTAAGGAATGTTATCTAACTGGTGCAGCAAAAACTGACAAAACTCGTTTCTTTTAAAAAGGCAAGGCATTCACTAGCCTATTCTATTGCTTTATGTGCATATGCATTATAGTCGTATTTAAAGACTAATTGGCACATTGGGGGTGTTTACAGAAGTATCCAATAAGAAGCTTGTTTTTAATACTGTTGATTAAGAAACAACTATTGATTGGTGTCTTCAAGATGCAGGACACGTTTCTGCATAACCATAATAATATATATAATATTATTTATAAAGAGCAAATGCAGAAGGCAGGGAATTAATTCCCACAATCATTTAAAATCAGGAAGGAGAATAACCATGGCCTGGGGGCTGCCTAAATCTATTGAATTTGCCATCCTTTATTTCTCCCCAAAGATTTTGTTTCAGGGCAAAAGTTACAGAAAGGGGTGTCCAAGAATGATGAAAAAACAATATAAACCAGAACTAAAATCCACAACAAACTTCCATGGGCCCCACTGATACATGAAAAATGTGTTTTCTATCCTCGCTTAACCCTAGATAACAGCGACTAGAAGGTGACATGTACAGCCATACATGACATGCAGGCATGAATGTGGGGCAGCGAATACAAGTGATTAATGCAAACAGATGGATGTAGCTGTAACACAGGATGAAATGTACCTGAACACAGCTTATACCAACATGTATGTCTGTTTCAATACCTTTTTTATCCAGGAGCCTGACTAAGCACTATCATGCCATAGACTAGTAATCATGAACAGCCACAAGGGGTTCACTAGTAAAATTTATATAGAGTTCACCAGAATCATGGGACAGAGTAGGTAAAGCAGAAAAAAAGCTTTATCAAAGGGAAGGGGTCAGTTTAATCCCAAAGCAATTATTCTCTTCAGGTTTCTCCATACGTTGCAGTCATGTGTGCGTAACAGACAGCAAACACTGATCCTTCAGTAATTAGATGGTTTCTTTGAGCATGAGAGATTTAAGCCAGATAAAAGCTAATTCTGAGGCAGGCCAATAAAGAACTGTCACTACATACTGGCAAAGGAACCTATAAACCTATAATAAATAAGGCAATTAGAGATTTACAGAGACAGCACAGTGGCTGAACTGGTAGGGATTCAAAGTATTCAAGGTTCTGTTCTTACACCCGGTATTTTTAGGTTTTGTAAACTGTTTTAAAAAACATAAACATATTTCAGAAAATAATCTCTTGATGGTTACTAAAGGAAAGAGGCTAACTACCTGAAATATAGAAAGTATGAACAGAGACACCATCAAGAATAACAGGGCCCCATACTATTACGTTTGCATGGCCTCCCCCAGGGGTAAGAAGAATTTCACTGGCACACAGGAGTTGCGGTAGCAGGGCAAGCCCTTGCAATTTTATTATGCAGTTGTGCAACGTTTCAGGGACATGCCCCTTTATCAAGCATAGTGTGGACATAGTGCAGACATGATTTAAAGAGTGTTTAATTAACAAATTAGCATACTTAACAAGCTTTGCAGTGAAATTTTTTTTGTTGTATCAAAATACCATTTAAAAAGACCATATTAGAACTTTGCAGTGAAAAAGTATGCATCAAAATACCATTTAAAAGGACCATACTAAAGCTTTAGAGTGAAAAAAGTTTGCATCAAAATACCATTTAAAAGGACCATACTAAAGCTTTACAGTGAGAAAAAGTTTGCATCAAAATAGCATTTAAAAAGACCATACTAAAGCTTTACAGTGAGAAAAAGTTTGTATCCAAATGCAATTAAAAATAGATAAGAGACCCGCTAAAGTCCATAATTGTTTGTCCCTTATTTTGACTTCACGTAGTGCTGGAATTGGTGAAATTTAGAAGTGAATATCTAAAAGAAAAAATGAAACAATATGAAAAAATGTTTTCTCTGCAAAGCTTGTTAAGTATGCTAATTTGTTAATGAAACACTCTTTAAATCATGTCTGCACTATGTCCACACTATGCTTGATAAAGGGGCGTGTCCCTGAAACGTTGCACAACTGCATAATAAAATTGCAAGGGCTTGCCCTGCTACCGCAACTCCTGTGTGCCAGTGAAATTCTTCTTACCCTTGTTGTGAGGTGGCCGATTCCTCTATCGCTGGACACCAGGATAAGAATTTTTGGGTTTGTGTGGTGTGTGGCTTCTCTAAAGCTCTCCCCCAGGGGGGCAAATTAAAACCATTGTCACCTGGGTCCCTGGGAGGAAAGTCTTGCCAACCCAATGGGTCCTGTGCTCACATGCTACAAAAACATTGATTAGCACACCTTTAAATATACCAACCTTCCTTTTATAGCTTCCAAATTCACTGTAAATATTAGCATGGGTCCACACAAGCAAGGATGGTGCAAGGCTTATAGCCACTTTTATTTGAGAAAAAGGTACACCACAACTTTTGTTTAAGATGGGTCTTTACCCCCTAAATGTGCACTTTCCTTTTTCTCAAATTAAAGTGGCTAGAAGCCTTGTACCCTTCTCACTCTTGTGGCCCTATGTTCCTATTTTTTCTTTTTTTAACTCTTGTACCCATATGGCTTCACCTCTGGTCAACCCCAGTCACTCTCCATTGTGCCAAACCCTTTCCATGATCCACATAAAACTCCACCCCTTTCAGATTTCAAAACATATATTTAAGTCTTTGGGTCCCCTCTGGCCTGGGGCCCTGAGTATCCCCCAGATGTCGTCCCTAAGTAATGCATATATTTATGTTTAACTCATCTGCCGAGTGTGTGCATATGCTGTGGGACTAACAGGAGTCCTGTACTTAGGGTTGCCACCTGGCCGGTATATTACTGGCCTGGCCAGTAAAAATAATGGTTGATCCCAATGTTATTAATAGGGAAAAAAGATAAATATATAGGAAGGCCGGTATTTTTTTCCAGAAAAGGTGGCAACCCTACCTGTGCTTCCACTATGGTGGAGATCTGGGACTTATTAAACTGAGGCACTTTCCCCCATAAAAACGCAGGCTAAATACTTAAATCTAAATTATAACCCTGACTGCTGCTCTATTTGAATACAACATGGTAAGCAGCCCATATTTAAAAGACTTCATATAAATAAAGCCTTTTCATGAAAAATATATTTCTCTCATAGCATGTGCCACTGGCTAACCCCATAATGAAACGGACACTGAGGTTTTTCTGTCCCTCTGGCTCATATGAGTCACAATACCAGCACGCACACCTCAGCCAATGAAAGGACAAAGTTCTTTTACTCCCACAATTAAAGCTGCAGTATTTCCTGTCAGGTGATCTCTGAGGAAACACACAGACTTACAATATGGTGGCTTAAGGGAAAAGGAGTAAAAGGGCAATATTTACTAATATGTATATACCAATTTGATAATATTCCCTAATAGCTGTGGAATGACGCTTACTGCTCAATGAAATGCCTATACTGTGCATATTTATATATATATATATATATATATATATATATATATATATAAAGAGCATGGGGGTCGGTGCACCCAGAGCACAAAATGGATGCCTCGGTGCTGGAACAAAGAAAACAATCATATACAATTATCAAAAAAAGTCCGCACACGCAGGTCTTAGATGAAAAAGAAAAATGTAGTTTATTCAACGTTTAGGCTCAGTCACTTGAGCCGTCCTCAGGAAGTGAAGGTGCACCAACAAACATACAGGTATTTATACACAATGGGAGTTACACAAAGGCGCCAAATGCACACATAAAACGGGTAATGAGGGAGTGTGTATGTGGTAAGCTCGTGAAGATGACGTCATCACACTGAACGGATGCGCCAGGTAAGTGCAGAGCGTCCACACATTTAGGGATAAGGCCCACATAACCAAATATAGACCAAGTGCAAGGTAACTTGTGAATAGAAACATAAAATATAGCTAGAGTGAAAAAATTTTTAAAAAATACAAGCTAAAAAATACGGAGAGAAAACCACCGCATAAAAATGGACCAGACCTGCAATATATGTGACACATGAGCCGCCGACGGAGATATCGCCACCAATATCAGGTACGGAAATAAACGTATGGGGTATGGCAGCTCCTGCATTATACTAACTGTTTTATAGCTGTAGCCCACACTGGCCGACGTGTGTAGCGGAGTCATCTAGGAGTATGTCAAGGTACGCTTTAGTCCTGCCGGCTTGTGTTGCCGGTGCGCCGTGTGCATACTCACCCTGCCGACAAACACTGACCTCACAAGTAGAGGTATGTCTTCAAGGAATCTCATAAGCCGTACAAGCGGTATTGGTGGCGGTACCAGTGTATCAGGACAGCGGGCTGATTTAACGGCTCACTTGCCCGAACTGCACTTTCAAAGCACACGCTTAACACCAAGAGATAAGAAATCCCAGACATGTGGTACAATAGTGTCAGGCATAGGGTAATGTGTAGCACACTGAGAGAACCTGTATACATCATGTTACTGGGGCGGCATAATCACATTGTGTTTATTGCTTTCTTGCAGGAGCTGACAGACGTCTACCGAAACCCTGTGTGGGGCCGTCCTACTGCATTCAGCTCAATTTTGTCCCATTGCAGGCTGGTGTCCTGAGAAGAAAAAAAAAAACCAGAAAGAAAAAATGTATCAATATTTGTTGCTAATTTGTTCATACTACCAAATGTTTGTATTCAGTGAATAAAGCACATCTGAACTGATAGACATATTTGTATCTAAGCTGTAACAAAAGGTAAACTTTATAGTCGAAATTGATGTTAAATCATTAAGAAAGAGATGTTATTAATGCCATAGGTCTGGAGACAACAATATGGTCAAGTACAAAAAGTAAAAAAAAACAAATAAATTCAAAAGAATATTGAAAAGACATGTTCAGAAAAAGCATGTTCAGAAAAAGGGAGACATCGGTAAGATCTCATTAAGCCCTTTGGGGGCAAGTGTGTCCAGTTTGTAAATCCACATCGATTCCCTTTTTAGGAGTAACAAACCCCTATCACCACCTCTTCGGGGGGCTGGAACATGGTCGATCAGCATATGGCGAAACTGTGGTAAGGTGTGTCCACATTTCCACATTTCCACGAAACTGGAAACACTTGCCCCCAAAGGGCTTAATGAGATCTTACCGATGTCTCCCTTTTTCTGAACATGCTTTTTCTGAACATGTCTTTTCAATATTCTTTTGAATTTATTTGTTTTTTTTTACTTTTTGTACTTGACCATATTGTTGTCTCCAGACCTATGGCATTAATAACATCTCTTTCTTAATGATTTAACATCAATTTCGACTATAAAGTTTACCTTTTGTTACAGCTTAGATACAAATATGTCTATCAGTTCAGATGTGCTTTATTCACTGAATACAAACATTTGGTAGTATGAACAAATTAGCAACAAATATTGATACATTTTTTCTTTCTGTTTTTTTTTCTTCTCAGGACACCAGCCTGCAATGGGACAAAATTGAGCTGAATGCAGTAGGACGGCCCCACACAGGGTTTCGGTAGACGTCTGTCAGCTCCTGCAAGAAAGCAATAAATACAATGTGATTATGCCGCCCCAGTAACATGATGTATACAGGTTCTCTCAGTGTGCTACACATTACCCTATGCCTGACACTATTGTACCACATGTCTGGGATTTCTTATCTCTTGGTGTTAAGCGTGTGCTTTGAAAGTGCAGTTCGGGCAAGTGAGCCGTTAAATCAGCCCGCTGTCCTGATACACTGGTACCGCCACCAATACCGCTTGTACGGCTTATGAGATTCCTTGAAGACATACCTCTACTTGTGAGGTCGGTGTTTGTCGGCAGGGTGAGTATGCACACGGCGCACCGGCAACACAAGCCGGCAGGACTAAAGCGTACCTTGACATACTCCTAGATGACTCCGCTACACACGTCGGCCAGTGTGGGCTACAGCTATAAAACAGTTAGTATAATGCAGGAGCTGCCATACCCCATACGTTTATTTCCGTACCTGATATTGGTGGCGATATCTCCGTCGGCGGCTCATGTGTCACATATATTGCAGGTCTGGTCCATTTTTATGCGGTGGTTTTCTCTCCGTATTTTTTAGCTTGTATTTTTTAAAAAATTTTTCACTCTAGCTATATTTTATGTTTCTATTCACAAGTTACCTTGCACTTGGTCTATATTTGGTTATGTGGGCCTTATCCCTAAATGTGTGGACGCTCTGCACTTACCTGGCGCATCCGTTCAGTGTGATGACGTCATCTTCACGAGCTTACCACATACACACTCCCTCATTACCCGTTTTATGTGTGCATTTGGCGCCTTTGTGTAACTCCCATTGTGTATAAATACCTGTATGTTTGTTGGTGCACCTTCACTTCCTGAGGACGGCTCAAGTGACTGAGCCGAAACGTTGAATAAACTACATTTTTCTTTTTCATCTAAGACCTGCGTGTGCGGACTTTTTTTGATAATTGTATATATATATATATATATATATATATATATATATATATATATGCATATTATAAGTTGTTCTACTAGTGGCTGTAGTCTTCTGTTCATAAAGTGTCTACATTTAAACATTCTTTCGTTTGTAGAACTTTGGGTATGCCCATCCCATGTAGCTTACAGACCTTGTCCTGTTTTTTTTCTGTAATCTGGTTGGCAAGACTACATTATGTCTTATGCAGTATTTAAAGGATATATATATATATATATATATATATATATATATATATATATATATATATATATATACACACATGCATACACCCATTTTTTATGAGCTCATTCAGTTTGGCTTATGTAAAAAAAAAAGAAAAATATATAGGAAAATATATATAAGATCTGTGCTCATCAACAGTTACCCACTCCCCTTAGGATGACAGTTCCATGCAATCCTATGGGATCCAGAATCTATCACTTGACAATGTAATGAGGAGAGGGAGGGGTTGCATGGCTTTGCAAACCTAAGGGGGTGGTCCCTGCCAGCAGAGACAGACATGTCATGTATTTATTTTTTTCTCTGCGTGTATATAGTCAGGTATGTGTGTGTAAAAACATATATTTATGTTTTTTATTTGTTTCTGGAGTTTTAGTGTTTTGTAAATAGCCATTGGATACAACTGTTCTCTATGAGCACATCTGCACATTATCATGTTCTTACTATCATATCACAATGATACATCCATCATGTCTGACGTTTAGCATTATTTACTTAACATATTACATCTGCTGAGTGCGCACTGTATTGTCCTGTCCCTGCACTGTGCTGTCCTGTCTTGCAGGAGTGGCATATTTTTGCACTTACACTTTTTGTCTGTTGTCCGGTACATCTATGTTGTGTGTAGCACCATAATCCTAGAGGAACGTTGTTTTGTTTCACTGTGTACTGTACAAATGTATATGGATGAAATGACGATAAACTCACTCTTGACTCGCTTGACTCTTATTTCTCCAGCTTTTTTTCAAACATCAATAATATATCCCATTGAAAGATTTACATTTGCTCTTAATTATTTCTTTAACATCACATGACTCTGGTAACCTGTTTTGCAGCATTTTTGGAATTTCTAGGTATTCTAGGCAATCTATAAATATGTGTTATGTGGTAGCATCATGATTTAGAATTATGGTATTTTTCTTCCACTTCCAGTTTCTTCCTTCCAAAAAATGGAATGTAGAGAGAATTGTAGAGAAAGGCAATGTTGACACTAAAAAATAACTCTTCCTGTTACCTATAGCTCATGTTGATCATGCTTTTGTAAGTAAATGTTACTTAAAGTTTCTAAACCTGTTTTGTCAACCTGACTGTCCCTTCTTAACCTGTCAGTTAGAGTTTCTAATGCTAACGGACTACTGCTGCACAAATATGGCAGCCCCCTCATAGACAAACATGGGGGGATCAGATAGGTAGCGTAAAAGTATTGGATAAATACATTTATGGCAAAATTATAAATAGCATGCAAAGAAAATGTTATGTAAAAAAAGATGTAAAAAAAAGTTCATTTCTGGTGTTAGTATCTCTTTAATTACAGGGCTTTGGAGACAACAAGCAGGTTATCAGCAAAAGCACTAAACAGAATGAGAGAGCTAAGAGCATAAACTGTTACACACAGGATGAACCCTGTCCTAATGACAGGTAGTTAGTAGTTATTTGCCTTCATATCTGGAACTTTCTGCCTAGAGGTGTATAACATTTATAGAAAATTTTAAATTTCCCTAACAAGATGTGCCATTGTGAATTTCCTACTGCTCACTCAAGCTGATAAATTCATACCATTATACCTGTGTAACAAGTCAGTGTGTACTTAGCCTTTTTTAATCCCACATTATTATTACATGTTGTTAATACATAAGCCTTTTTCCACCAAACACAAATGTGTTTCTATTCCCTGTACACCCCATTCAGAATCACACTTTTTGTACTCAACATCCATTAACTTTGATTCTTATACCCACACCAAAGATTCATGGCACATTTAACAGGCAGATTCCATTAAAGCAAATGACAGGTTGAACTGCCATGCTGAAAAAGAGAACTGAAGAATACACCACAAGTATAGGGTTGCCACATTTTCTATGAAAAATACTGACCTTGCTATATGTTTTCTTTTTTTTTTCCCTATTAAAGGGGTAGTTCACTTTGATGTTAACTTTTAGTATGTTATAGAATGGCCAGTTGGTCTTCATTTTTTTATTTTTATAGTTTTTGAATTATTTACCTGACTCTTTTCAGCTTTCAAATGGGGGTCACTGACCCCATCTAAAAAATGCTCTGTAAAAAATGTACTGTTATTGCTACTTTTTATTTCTATTCAGGGCCTCTCCTGTTCATATTCCAGTCTCTTACTCAAACCAGTGCCTGGTTGCTAGGGTAATTTGGACACTAGCACCCAGATTGCTGAAGTTGCAAACTGGAGAACTGTTAAATGAAAAGCTAAATTATATCTATAGAAGTAAGTCAAATCAACTGGACTTGCTGTGTTTTTTCTTGAAGACGTTTCACCAGTCATCCAACTGGCTTTCTCAAGTCAGAATTTCTCAATTCAGAGAAAGCCAGTTGGATGACTCAGAATATCACTCTTTACATCATACTAAAAGTTAAATTAAAGGTGAACAACCCTTTTGATAATATTGGCATCAAGCATAATTTCTACGGTCCAGGCCTGTAAAATACCAGCCAAGTGACAACCCTACACAAATGCCATGAGTCTTTTTTAAATGAATGATGTGATGAAGAATATGCATAGTTTCTAATGCTAATGGACTACTGTTGCACAAATATGGCAGCCACCTCATGGGGGGATCAGATAGGCAGCGGAAACGTATTGGACAAATACATTTATGGCAAAATTATAAATAGCATGCAAGAAAAATGTTATGATAAATGTAAAAAAAAGTTAATTTCTGGTGTTAGTAGAAATGAAGTTAAAAGGGGCTGCTCGCCTTTTTTCATCTAAAACAACTGCTTACTTATAGCCATGCAGCAATCAAAAATAATTATCCATACATCCTGCTCTTGATACAACATTGGAAACAACAAAGGAAAGGAAAGCGGAGATTTGTTGAATGGCAAAACAGGTTATGGTTAAGGAATTGTTCAGTGTAAAAATAAAAACTGGGTAAATAAATAGGCTGTGCAAAATAAAACATATTTCTCATATAGTTAGTTAGCCAAAAATGTAATGTATAAAGGCTGGAGTGATTTGATGTATAACTTGTCAGTCTGAACACTACTTCCTGCTTTTCAGCTCTCTTGGTTTATACTGACTGGTTACCCTGGTTACCAGGCAGTAACCAATCAGAGACTTGAGGGGGGGGCACATGGGTCATATCTGTTGCTTTTGAATCTGAGCTGAATGCTGAGGGTCAATTACAAACTCACTGAACAGAAATGTACCAAGTGGCCCCCCTTCAAGTCGCTGACTAGCTCAGAGTTATTGTGTCCCTTTTAATTTGTTTGTTTTTTTTTGAAAATGGTTTTTATTCGTTTCCAAAGCATGTTATACATTCCTTGGACAGTTTATGTGTCCAGTTGTTGATGCATAGTAATTGTTGTTAAAGTAACATGCATTCAGTAAGTTTAAATGCAGTTTTAACACAGGTACAATAAAAGAAACTCAGAATGGGTCAGAGGCTTTTTTATAATCTGCCCTGTGACTATTCATCCATAAATAGAGTGCTTTCACTCTGCAATTAGTAGAGTAAATTAAACTATTTGCTTTTCAGCTATCAATATGTTCCCAATCCCTAGGTGGTTCCCTGCCCATCTGGTTAGTGGCTTTTATTGCATTCAGGTTATTTTTACATCCCACAGGTGATAGGCTTGAGGGAAACCTTTGCTCTTCCCATCAGCAGTTCAAACATCCTTTCACCTGAATTTCACAGAGAGACCACTGTTTCCGTGACAACACCATATCCATCCAGACTGCTGAGCAGCGTGGTCAGGTTTTATTATATCAGAGCCAGCAAATACACGTATATGAGTGACGGGGCCCAGTACTGGGCTTGCTGCCAGGGTCTCAATGAAATCTTCACCTCTCCTTTGTTAATAGCTAACTAGTTCTTTCTCTCTTTTCCATTCACTGTACAGTATGCACTAACACCTGTACATTTGCTAGGGATACACAAAAGGGGAAAAGAAGATTAATAGTAAGGGCAGATGAATTGTTCAATGAAAGTTTGTAGTTTTGTTTAGTAATATAGTCCTCTTTATTGTCTCTTGGGAAAGTGCCACCAATCTAACATATGTATGTATGTATAACTTTATTTGTAAAGCAATGTTAGGGAGCCGCAGCGTCAAACAATACATAAAAGTGCAATATGTATAAAAAGTACACACAGGGAGGACAAGTCACATAAAATATACAATAAACAATTAAACATGCACAGTACACAGAGCTCATAAAAGGACATTGAGTAAGTGCTATGTGGTAAGAGAGACAGCAGGAAGAAGGTCCCTACACCGTAGAGCTTACAGTCTATGTGGGTGGGTGGCTAACATACGAGCATGCATTGGAGAGGAAAACGTGCACAAGGTAAAGGCATTGTCCAATAGGTGCCAGGACTAGACTGTTGTTCTAGTGCTCCAAAAGGTAGAACATATTTTTTTCTTGAAAAGATTGAAAGAGCACTCCTTACTGAGAAATTCAAGGATGGAATTCCAGCGGTAAGGAGCATCAAGATAGAAAGGTTTAAAATGAGAGGTGGCAGTGGATTGTGTGAAAAGAAGGTGGCTCTGAGAGAAGCAGAGAAGACAACCAGCATATGTTATGCTTTGCTTAACAGGCAGCCATGCTAAGGTTTTTATTTGGGGTTGAACCGGTTCCCACTTAAGAAAGAGCAGGAGGATCCTTGTAGCAGAGTTTAAGATTGACTGGAGGGAAGAGAGATGGATTCAGGAAGACAGATTAGTAGGAGATTGCAATAGGGATTGGATAAAGGCATGGATAAGTGTTTTGGCTGTTGTGTGTGAGAGAAAGGGGCATATTTTGGCTATATTGCAGAGGAAGAAGTGTCAGGTTTTGGCAGTATTAATATAATTAGAGAGAGAGTGGTCAAAGATGCCCCCAGGCAGCATGCTGAATTAACAGGGTTAATGGTCATGTCCTCAATAGTAATAGTGAAAGGAAGAGATGGGCTAGGTTTAGGTGGGAGAACCATGAACTCTGTTTTAGCCAGGTTGAGCTTGAGATGGTGTTGGTTCATCCATGAGGAGAAAGCTAGTAGGCAGTTTCCAATATTAGTCTGAATGTCAGTGGTTAGTGAAGGGGTGTCTTCATATATCTGGATGTTATCGGCGTACAGTTGATATTTAAGGCCAAATGAACATACTGGTCTCCTAAAGAGAGAGTGTACAAGGAGAACAACAGAGAACCAAGTACAGAACCCTGTGTCACCGCCACACTACGATGAACAGGGGGAGAGGATTTGTTAGCAAGAGTAACAGAGAAGGAGTGGCCAGAAAGATAGGAAGAGAACCAGGGTGCAGCTTGATCCCTAACGTATGATACAATGAAGTGAGACAGACAGGTGGAGGGGATGGGGCCATGACATGGCATGGCTGAGTTAGGTACTAAAGGAATATGGACAATGTAGTCCTGTAATTGATTGACTAGGAGAGTGAGTGAGGAAGTTATCTGGGGGTTGCAACAGAGGGTAGGAACTATTTTACTTTAGTAGCCCCCCAGCCCTCCCTTAGCAGGGACATTTAAAGAGACATTGTATGATGGATGATGGGCAGTCACAGTCAGTCAAGATCCTTAGAAGGAAAGGTAGCAGATGGATGGTTAGGGTTAAGGCTAGTGGTTTTAGGTGAAAACCAAGTGATATTAGGAAGTGGTATTAAGCAAAAAGTAGCTAGTCTCAGGGTTTCATAGGGTGGGGAATGTGCTCTTCATAAGAGCAGCCTTTAGCAGCTAATGGGTTGTAATTGATTTGGATAGAAAATTTGATATTGATGCCAACTGTGGTATGATGAAGCTGTATAGTTATGTAAACTTCTTGTTCTTCAGCTACAACTACAACTGAGCCTTCCTCATTTACTTCATCCCTGAGCTCACTCCCTGACCATCTTGGCTGGGCCCTTGTGGTGGCGATTGGGGGAAGGGTAGGTGTAGTTGGACTACAACCTAAATGCTGTTAAGGGGGTTTCAACATTTTTCCAGTTAAAGTTATTTTCAGATAGTTTACCAGAAATAAAGACTTTTTTCAATGACTTTTTATTTTCTATTTGTGACTGTTTTTCTAATATAGAAGTTTATAGATTCATTTTTTCACCTTCTTTCTAAAGCAGCTCAGGTTGGGAAGTCATTGACTCTGTAAAGTTCTAAATTTATATATTAATTGACACATTTGTCCCTGCTGAGCAGAATCCCTGAGTTTCATTGAAGGCATTTGTTATAATTGATACAACAGTTGCAATTATTCCATAGATGCTGCTGAGAAATGTATCAACTAATGTAACAAACAATAGAACAGTTCAGAACCTGCACCTGGATTACAGAACTGCCAGACTGAACCAAAGGGGAGGAACATTAAATTTTAGATTTCACTTTTGGAAAAACTGTGGAAAGCAATTAAAAAAAAAATCTTTATTTCTAGTGAACAATCTGGAAACAACTGAACAAGAAAAAGTGTTTGGAAAGTGAACAACTCTTTTAAGGAAGAAATGAAGGGCAAGTTTGTTCTTAACCCTAACATAAATGCTGGCTTAATACAATTGATTCATAGGAGGTATTTTAATCATATAGTGACGTCAGATACTGTAAGAGATACAGGTACCATTAAGAAGATGGAACTTGTTATGCTTAAGATCACCATTTATAAGATACCTGCTGGTGGTCCAGATTCCCTCCAGTAGAAGCTTGTTGGGAGTACAGCTAGAGAGCCTTTCCAGCTTTAGGCAGGGTATCACCTGGGAGAGCTATCTCCAGTCTTTCAATCCTTGTTGGAGCCAAGTACTGCTGTTGCAAAGCTGTCCTGACTATCTTACTGCCATAAGGTGTACTATGAAAGACACTATGTCACTAACTGAAACCTCATTCATGGGTCCCTGCTCCCCAACTTATTCTATGTAATAAATAACATACTTTAACCATGAGCCATGCAAAAGCCTGAATGCCCTTACAACAACCTTATCCTTCAAAATGTATCAACATTAACACATGTCATATGTTTACAGTATTTAGTAGTGTTTATTGGAATGTTGGGATCACATAAGATTATTAGACATTTGATTCCAATAGCCAAGAAAACATAAATAGTAAATAGTAAGCAGTATGTAATAATCATCATATGCATCAGGGGGGCCAGAAGCTGTGGATGGGCCGAGGAACTGCCTTAAAGCAGATTAAATTAATTCTCAAGTGTCATATATATAGTGAATAAAGTACCCCCTCTTGTGAAACATAAGGAAATTATAAATTACCGAGCAGTTCCATGACCATATAAAAAATAATACACAAGTTTCAGTGAGTCATGTGACATAAATGACATCACTAAGCTCTGATTATAACCGATGACATCATTAAGCACCATTTATAAGGATATAATGTACAGGATATTTGTGGCTCTTGTGTAGTGTGTGTGTGTGTGCTTGATAAAGGGCTGGAATAGCCCGAAACGTCGCTCTGCTAATGGCATGAATAAATACTCATTGATTCACATATCGGAGTGCTGCTGGATTTATTGCTTTACAGTGGAGTTTTTCCTTGGCAGAGAGGAACACAGCTGTGCACCCGACGCTGCAAAAGGCGACCTAGTGTAAGTGTGGCACCTTTACGGATTTGATTTGTGTGTGTGTGTGGATTATCGGCACTCACCATTCATAGAGTCACTTGCTGGGTGCTATCCAAAATTAATTATAGCAGTCCATGAAAGCACTCACAGCGATCACCATCCAGTGTGTATCAACAAATCATTTATTAGTACATGGTGTATCAACGTGTTTCGGCTCACCAGGAGCGACAACGGCTCCAGGTGAGCCGAAACGCGTTGATACACCATGTACTAATAAATGATTTGTTGATACACACTGGATGGTGATCGCTGTGAGTGCTTTCATGGACTGCTATATATACTGTATATATATATATATATATATATATATATATATATATATATATATAATCATAATTATTAACAGGTATTTATAAAGTTCCAATATATTCTTTAGTGCTCATTTCAAATTGTGAGATTTGAGGGTGAATGCTTATATAATCTTGGATATCACTGGAATCTAGGGTAGTGACCATTACTTGACCATGTTTTACAGTATCTGTACCCTGAGCTAACCAAATATTTGACTGCAAATGGTGACCAGAAAAAGTCTGAAGCCCCTTGCCCTAAAGTATACAGATGATTTACGAGTATTTCAGATACAATGCACACTGAGTAATAGTATTCCTTCATGGATGCAGAACATTAAGAAATTTGACTGTTCAGAGACTGTGAGCAAGGCAGTCTGTCCTTCAAGCCTGTACAAGGGGCGCCATCTAGTGGACAACTTTGCAGAGTGCAGTGTTTCTATAAATATCTTGTGTGTGTGTTTGAGTTAGAGGCAGCGCATCTCCTCCGCTCATGCACAACAGCACCTGTTCCCCCCTGTGTGGAAGTTCCATCATGCTCTTGGCACAGATACACTACGGCAATTAATCATGTTGTTATCACCTATAATTATGTTTCATCATCTTTTCATCATCTCCTTCATAAAACCTCTTACTAGTTTAACTGTTTGGTTTTAATAGTTAAAATAACTAGTTTATAGGTAATAAAGCATCAAACCTGAATGTAAGATTGGGACAAAGGTTGCAAAGAAATGAGAGATGAGGCTTTTGCAAAATGTGTAGAGCCCAGGTTAGATAAATTGGGGCCCCAATTTTAAAACCAATATGTATATACATTTTTAAATTTTTCAGGGGTCCAGGAAAAATATGTAAAGGTATGCACAGAATCCAGGATTCGGCCAGATCCGAGCCTTTATCAGTAGAAGTTGGTTGAAACCAAGAGCCTGACAGAACGAAATCCAAACCCTACACTGCCTCTGTTGCACTTTGAACTACTGCAAGCTCCATGGACTTCAGAAAAGTGCTGTGTTGTGTACTGGTGATATAGGACATGAGTGCCCACAATAATCTCCTGCACAATAAGCTCAAACATGGAGCAGCCAGGACAGCTTGTTTCCCTACAGCCTACAGGCTACATATCCTGCTCATTGATTGAGCTATTTACATGAGTTTACTCTGAAACCTAGTATCCTACAGAGCTGAAATGTGATAGAGCAGGATGCAGTTTAAGGCTAGGGCCCTATGACTTGGATCTTGGCCTGTGGAGAAACACAGGCCAAGAATCCACCGCCCTGCTGCTCCTATTCTGCTGTGCTACCTGAACCCAGAACCATTACCTCTGCTCAGGTGCAGGCAGATACTACAGATTTTGGAGCTGAAATTCCGAAATCCGCCATGCCTACAGTGCAGCATTAGCAGAAACTGAGGTGGAGAGCTTAAGGCCTTGAACACATACCTTTGCGGTACCAGGTGTTGTACTGAAGGACCCACGCCTGTTACAGGGTCAAGTTATCCAATCAGAGCAGATATCAGCAGCACACCGTAGATATGAATAAACGTGTATTTTATTGCATCAAATTATTTCAAACAGGGCAACGTTTCGGGCCACCTGGGCCCACATCCATATTTAAAGTATGAGGGGGGGGGGTGTGGAAAAAAGGCCACTCCCTCTTCCTGTGACAACATAAAAAAATCAGTGCTATCTATTTACAGTGCAGCATTAGGAGAAAAGAGGAGCGGATTCTCCACCTGTGAAAAATAAGGCAGATCAGAGGAAAAACACGAGGTAATCGGAGGTAGGTCTATGACATCATAAAACAGCCCTTATGGCATTTGCCAGAATCTACAGACTACCAGTCCAGGCCTGGAGCAGACTGATGGCTAGTGTTCTTAGCCCATTAAAGGGGTTGTTCACCTTTTCGTTAACTTTTAGTATGACGTAGAGACAATTTGCAATCGGTTTTTATTTTTTTAGGTTTTTTTATTTCGTTTTTTATTCAGCAGCTCTCCAGTTTGCAGTTTCAGCAATCCAACCGGGTCATTGTTGCTGGGGTCCAAATTACCCTAGCAACCATCCATTGATTTGAATAAGAGACTGGAATATGAATAGGAGAGGGTCCGAATAGGAAGACGAGTAATAAAATGTAACAACAACAACAGAGCATTTTTTTTAAATGGGGTCACTGACCCCATTTGAAAGCTGGAAAGAGTAATTCAAAAACGATATAAAAACTGTATGTTTATAAAAACCAGTTGAAAAGTTGTTTAGAACTAGCCATTCTATAACATACTAAAAGTTACAAAAGGTCCAATGTTTGCTTCTGGTCTAATCCATCCTATAGCAGGTAGCATTTACAGGTCACCTATTTAAAAGCTAACATCTTATTGGTTGCTACAGTTTACTGTGCCAAGGGAAACCATGTACCTTTTATTACCTATGAGCAGTGTCGGTCTGGGATGCTGGGGGCCCAACAGAAAACCTTAATCCATGGGCCCACTTTCCAAACTATTATTCTTCCTTTCCTCATTGAACTTCTTTATTCAACTAGTCTTTTATATCTACTTACTATATTCTTCCATTAAGTATTTTTTCCTATAAAGAAATAGGGAATGACCATGAAATGGTTAGAAGGAAGAGGCACACTGACACCTGGGCCCATCGGGAGTTTTCCTGCTATCCCGGTGGGCCAGTCCAACACCGCCAATAACAGAAGCAGCAGCACCTGCCATATAAATATGTGACTAAGCATAAATAAATATAACAAAATTCCAATGAATTCTAAAAAGGCACACAAACAACATTCAGTCAGACCAGCCTCTGTTGCGGACTATTGCGATCTGAAATTATTTTTGACCCAAGCGGAGGAACTGCAGATAAGATCGGCAAGAGAGATTATTACGTAGAGACTTTGTCCAAGTAGCCTCTGGTCCATTGCAATCAGAAATGATATGAAACCCAACTGTACAAGCCCTTAGTCCCATGCTAAGAACATATCCAAGTGTCTCATGTAAAGCATGACCAAGTTAAACATGGCAACTCCCCACAGCAGCAAAACAAGAATTTCGCACAGAAGAATCACAGCCCAAGTGCCGCACGCATTGCACCAACCACAGCAGGAGGGGAAATATATCTGATAATCAGAACAATCCTGAGCCATCTGCTGTTTAGTGAAATGATCTCTCCATTTGTTATCCGTCAGAATGTGATAACACATATATCTGTATCTGTCACAGCTCCCGATGGCTGCAGGAATCACCAGCTGTACAACAGGCTAAAAATTCATGGAGCAGCATATCAGTCTCCCCCAATATCTTTCTAAACAATTTTTTTGGTAACTGGCCATCAAGTATTTCACGAACACATCAGAACATTTAGTTATAAATCTGAATAAATTCAAAGCTGAGAGCTTGATCCCCAGAACTATCCCTTCTGCACAATCAATCAATATGCAAGTGCTTATTTGTTGATGTGAATAATACATATTATTACTTACGTCCGATATTCTTGTAGGGCACAGGCTCAAAAAGAACTTCATCCAGAACTTCACCACAATGACATGCCATATTTCCTTGGCTAGAATGCAGCCCTTTCCTTCCTGTACTCTCTGTGCATTGTTTAGTTTATCTAAACTTTGTACGCTCTAATTAAAAGGAAGCTGGCATCTCAGAAAGAAAACAATGCTTTGACCAACAGAGCTTTCAATAGCAGCAATCTACAGTTAGGCCTATGGCCCAGCAGGATTTTGATCACTTATACAAGCAATGGAAGTCAAAACAGAGAGGGAAGTTACAGATTGTGTTCCAATAACAAACAAACATAATCAGTGGTCCTGGGGTATATACAACTATACCCCCCCCAAAAAAAAAAATCTCAGATGACGTCTTAATAGTGATGGGCGAATCTGTCCAGTTTCGCTACGTCAAAATATTTGCAAACCAGCGAAAAATTCACGAAACCCATTGAAGTCAGCAATGGGCTCCTGTATAAGAGAACGCAGCATGCCAATGCAGGTTGGGTCCAAGCTGGGAGAAGGGTCAGACAAGTTAAAATAAATGGACTGCTGCAGATGAGACAAGCCTGATTTAGATAAGCATAATAAAAGCTTTTCAGATACAGTGTGCAAATAGCACCTCTAATGCAAGACAACTTACAGCTATCAGGTATATTGATTATCTTAAGTGATAGTCCCCTAAGAAAACAGCAGCTAGATTTTGGATTCAAAAATGTTTTAAAAAAAAAAAAAAAAAAACGTACACTAAGAATATATAAAGCAAGCACGACTGTGAAACTAGTGGATTTCAAAACTATTAGGGGGAATGTGGAGCACAGAATAAGAAAAGAGCAAATGTCCTATATTTTGCCCATATATGGTACCTATATGTTACATTATATTGGCAGCAAAAGTTGGTTTCATTTTGTGTGCATTGCCTGGTCTTTTTCACACTTAGGGCCCTTACATATGGCCGTTTATTCCTGCGCTGCCCTGCGGGTAATCCATCATGCGTCTCACCGCTGGGGAACGCAGGAACTGATGCAGCCTATGCTTCCTGATTGGGTTGTACTCATTAAGCACCAAATGCAAGTGGAACACAACTTGATACCAGCTATTATTTGCCTTATGGTAACCTTCACAGGGACATATCTTCTATCAAATTTTTTTTGATGTATTAAAAAAAAACTAAAAAACCGACTTACTCAGATGATTTTAGATATTTAGAAACTCAATTAAACATGAGGGAGACAGTAAGGGGCCTATTCACTAACTTCGAGTGAAGGATTCGAAGTTTTTTTTGGGCTACTTCGACCATCGAATGGGCTACTTCGACCTTCGATTACGACTATCGAAGGAGTCGAACGAAAAATCGTTCGACTATTCGACCATTCGATAGTCGAAGTACTGTCTCTTTAAAAAAAACTTCGACCCCCTAGTTCGGCAGATAAAAGCTACCGAAGTCAATGTTAGCCTATGGGGAAGGTCCCCATAGGCTTGCCTAAGTTTTTTTGATCGAAGGATATTCATTCGATCGTTGGATTAAAATCCTTCGAATCGTTCGATTCGAAGGATTTAATCGTTCGATCGCATGAATAATCCTTCGATCGTTTGATCGAATTTTCTGCGCTAAATCCTTCGACTTCGATATTCGAAGTCGAAGGATTTCAATTCCTAGTCGAATATCGAGGGTTAATTAAATATTCGACCCATAGTAAATCTGCCCCTTAATGTAAACAACTCAATATATAACACTGCTTGTGCAGGTGGAATACGAATAACTATTATTTATCTAATTTCTTTCACTTCACCCCCAGCCAACATACATTCAGAGGCTACTATAATTAGAAAAAGCTGTTTAACTATCTGGAGTGTAACTGTGGAGGAAGATTTTGGGGGGCTCAGAAAATTTAGGGGGCCCTATGAGGCATGGAGTGGTGAGCAGTTTCATTATATGTTCATGAGAAATGCTTTATTCCCAATGTTTTAGGTCCTAATAACTTTAGTTATGCCACTGCATTGAAGCATTCTACATATCATTATGGAAGATGTATTGGTCCCAAAGATTATGGATCCACTAAAACTTTCCTGTGGGGACAGTAACTTCTAGTTATGCACCATTAACTATATGACTGGAATAACTATAGTTATTATTAACGATAACTATATAATGCTTTCTACCTGATCCTCCAATCTCCTTATACCTTCTATTTCAAACTTTCCACATTTCTGTATTCTTTCATGGTTTCTGTTGAATATTATACATTATGTAAACTCAAAAATAAAATATTTTTCATGTAGGGTCTTTAGTAGTACCCCCTGTTTAAAATTGACTCTCCTTTAGGATTTCTATCTTAGCATAAGCATTCAGCCTCAAATTATATCAGCCTGGGACCTTGAAGTCTCTGGGATCAATTTTAAGGGACCAGCCCCACAATTTGGGAACCACTGGCTGCAGTAGTACCTTGGAGGAATTATACATTGCCAAAACATTCAATACACCACAAAATGTTTTTTTGTCAGGTTCTGGATATGTTGAATTTGGAACCTGTTGTTTGCACTCACAACTATTGGGATAAATAGGGACTCTCATTTCAGTTTCAGCTAATACAAGTTATCTGATAGAGATGCCCCTTGTCCTGTCTTTTGTTGATGCTGCCCATTGAGATCTTTGCTCAGTCTGACTAGGGAACCCAACATTTGGAGACCAGTAGAGACAAAACATTTATGCAAATGAAACCATAGAATACATGTTGGACAGGGTCAAGCTGCACAAGACTCATGGGCCTGTTTGGTCAATGTCAGGCCTAGGGTTCAGGTCTTCGGGACACTAATGTGGGATTCCGACATTCTGAATCCCATGAAAACTGCATCTGGCTTACTGTATCAATTATTCACTGAACATTTACCTACAATGTCAGGATATATCTTAATCTCTCTCTAATTGAAATGGCCAAACTATTATGTATGGTCAATACTACTCTTCACACAGAGCATCAGAATATACCCATTAAAAGAGAAAGAAAGCTATGGAGGCATTTTATTGCCAAGAGATTAGCTGTAACAGTGCAAGCTAGAATGCTATATTTATTCTGTAGAATGTTTTCCCATACCTGAGTAAAAAACTCTAGAAGCTCTCTGTTTGCTTAGGATAGCAGCTGGAGTATTAGCTTGGTGTGACAGGGAGTCTCTCACTGCTCACTTATAGCTCTGGGCTCAGATTAGAGCAGAGAAGGGAGGGGGGAAGAGGAGCAAACTCAGCCTGCTCACGCCCGTGGCAAGGAGGTTTAAGCTGATAGCAGGAAGTCTGATACAGAAGCCCATAAGGCAAATTCACTAACTGGCGAAGTGGCTAACGCTAGCGAAAATTTGCCAGCGTTACGTGATTTTGCCGCTTCGCCAATTTACTAAAAGTGTCCCTGCCGGAAATTCGCTAGCGAAGTAGATAGACTAGCGCAACTTCGCAGCCGAACGCCAGGCAAAGTTGCACTCTGGCGAAGAGGCGAAACTACGCAAATGTAAGTGTTTTTTTTTCTGAACGTTACCTTTTTGCCAGAGTTTACTTCGGCAGGTCAGACCAGGCGAAGTGCAATAGAGTAGATAGGAGTTGGTAAAAAAAAAAGTTGAAAATTTTTTCAAGTCCCAAAAAACGCTGGCGTTTTTTTACTTTTTATAGGGTGATGGGTTGAGATTGAAAAAGATTGAAAAAAATGTTTAGGGTGCCCTTCTTCCCCCTACTTTTGTTAACATATGGCACCTAAACTATACTGTGGGCTCATGTGTAGGGCATTAGAACACCTCTATATAATTTTATTAAGTTTCCCTGGTAGTTTCCTTGTGTAGTGTTATTTATTTGCTGCAGCATACAAGTCTATTCAAACTTCTATTTCACGCTGTATGCAAATTTGCAATCGCTACCGTAACTTCGAACCGCTGATCGTAACATCGCTAGCACAACTTCGCAAACAATCGGTAACTTGTGCGCAACTTCGGATCTTCGTGAATTTGCGCAGCCCTGGCCTGCCGAAGTGCGGCAAAGTAAACTCTGGCGTAACTTCGAAGGTAAGTAAATTTGCCCCATGTGTACACAATAGAAGGAAAGAAATGCAGTGTTTCTTTTGATAGAGGACTCAGAAACAAAAACGCTGACTTACTGAATGAGATTCCCCAGCCACAGCCCCCTTAAGATGATACAAATACATTATAAACGGTGCAACCACTGTGTTTTAGCTGGCTTAGAAACCGTTGTCTCACATTCAGCATTGTCTGCCCTCACTTCGACCACTTGTATTGAATTCTCTGTTTGACAGGAGCAAACACATGCTCTTTAGGGAACTAGATGATAAATGAGTGCGCACTAAAAAGGTCGAGAGCAATAACAAGGCCAGCAATCTTGTGTTCTCTTACTGATCCTGCCACACTTGGCCGCAGTAATGTTCGTGTTATTTGAAAAAACACAAATCAACATGCACTCCCCGTGCTCTCCAGGGACTTGGATTTACAGCTCACAGCTGACTATGGAGGCATTAAAGTCTTTAGAAGCCGAGGAAGCATAATAAAATCAATTTAAATGCATACTGCTCCAACAACTGCACCGCTACAGTACATTTTAAATTATCTAATCATCCAACCTTATACTATTCAAGCCAGTGAGCAGCCAACCATTATTTTATTAAGCCCAAAGGCAAATGAACATTGAATGTTGGGTATCTGAACCCCTATGCACCGTAATGCCACTGTCAGATCATAAACAGCTTTGCTTGTTGGCATCTATGGTCAGTTGTTTATTGCATAGGCTCACCCCATGGACTTTTAGTTGAAAATTACACAGGAACATATATATATATATATATATACACACACACACATATACAGTATTCATCTGATAATACTTTGTGTGCCCATCATACTGTGTCAGTGCCTTGCTCTCCATCTCTACATGTCAGAGCAGATCTGTGTATAATAATACACACAGAGCAAATCCATGAGATGTTATACCAGCACAATAAGGATTAAATCTAAAGCTAGTGTGTATGGACAATGCTATGGTTAGAAGTATGGTGGAATTATGCTTGAAATGCAATAACACATTAACTGCAGGACAGCTGAACATCTGACAGTTTCTGGAACTGTTTACAGTATTCCAAAAAATGCAATAAATGGCAAGGCATTTAAATCGTTATAATCAAAAGGAAGCAGCCCTAGGAACATATTTAAATGTATTCATTTCCCCCAAAACCGAACTACTTGGAATCGTTATATATTTAAGTTAATAAAGCTGAAGGTGGTTAATACACCTCTTTTAATCCCTTTGCAGTAGAGACCTGCTCAGAAAGTTTTGGAGAGAAGAATTTCTAAAGAGACAGGTCTAGAGAAAAGCCATTGAATGAGCAAAAAGTCTAATGTTGACCATGCACAAACTTGTGGTCTGTCTATCCAGACCAATAGCTATGTGTTATGGTCAAGTGTATCAGCAGAAACATAGTAACATAGTAAGTTAGGTTGAAAAAAGACACATGTCCATCAAGTTCAACCTTTTCACTTTTTTCTGCCAGTTGATTCAGAGGAAGGCAAAACACCCAATCTGAAGCCTCTCCAATTTGCCTCAGAGGGGGAAAAAATTCCTACATACCCGCATTCTGCTTCGCTTTTTGCTATTTGCTTAATGTTGGCCCAAATGAATGGAACAATGGAAAGGTGGCCAAACAATGGCTCATGTGCCAATTGGACATATATTATACGGGGTTGGTACGTATATGGCTGCCTTTAGGAACTGATCTCAATACAGAATCTGGCCTTGAGTTGGGTGTCTACAGAGTAAGTAAATGCAAGTGCTTGACAATTGCATTGTTCAATTAATACAAAGCTGTGGAATGCTGCAACTGTGGTTTGCCCATCCCATTCAGATAATGCCCAATAGAACACTCTGGACTTCATGAAAAGTCAGCAAATTCGGGGTATTAATGCTCCAATACTTGTATCTTATTGACACCACAGTAACTAAATGCAGTCATCCCACAGGCTTGTGTTTTTCAATACTGTGGTTGCAAAAAGACACCAACTGTAGAACAAGGGTCGCAAAAAAGAACCTGCTAGTTAGAGATCCAGTTGGAATTCTTTCTGCATCTTTCGACCAAACACAGCATCCTGCACATTTTGGTGGTTTTAAGAGACTGAGCTTTAGGATTGTATCTCTTTTTTTACACTCAGAAAACTTCTACTGTGCCAGCCATATCTCAGATTCCACTGCAAGATCCCTACTACGGCGCATGCTGCAACAACACAGGGGGATTCACAGGAGCACTTGAAAGAGCAAAACCCTTCTGCAGCAAACCAACAAAACAACTGCAATGCTATGAAAACAGGGGGCTACTTACATTTTTGCTACAAAGTGGAAATGCACAAACACAGGCCGTTTATATCATTGTGCATGACAAAGCATGATGTGTTTTTAAGTAGTATATCACACACTATCATGTAGTCTGCCTGCATTATAGCAGAAACTTCATCCTTCAAGCTATATTGTGTAACTCTCAGAGAGCATCCCCCTCTGCTTTCTCTGCAGTCTGTACTACAAGGCCATGCAGTCTCTTTGATCTTAAATGCAAACAAACAGCAACACCCCCTGCCCAAACACTTACTGTCTGTGGCCATGATTCCAATCAGCCCACTTAGCTGCTTCGTTCTCTTATTGCAGGTTGCAGACTTGGGTCTGGCATGTTACATCAGTAGCAGGGGTTAATGTGATGTGCAGAGGCTGCGGCTTCCATTCACTCAGTGCTTGGGGCTTGCTTACAGCTGCTACTCTTGTTTATGTGAAGCATCCGCACAACTGAGCTGTCCTCACATTCTCCTCCCAGATCTCAGCACCTACACAATAACATCAGCAGCATCCTTCAGCTCAGGTGAGGCACTGAGTACCAGCAGCCATGGGAGTTGCTTGCTGAGATTCCTTTTGATGCTCAGAGCTGAGCAATCGACAACAGATTCACAGAGCAGGCATGGAATGCAGGGGGGGGGGGACACACTGAGAACAAGCTTTCCAGTTCTGTATTCTATATATGACTAACTACAAATTAAATGCACTTTGTTTACAACACTGGCAAAATTGTAAATACTTTGCTTCAACAAATTAAATTATTTATTACCTTTCCTGTGAGGGTATAATTTTGTGTTATTCTTTGTTTTCAGGTCCTCTCCTATTGATCTGCTGGCTGCTAGAGTAATTATGTCCTGGCAACCAGATAGCAATTGAAATTGGAAGCCCAAGAGCTGCTGAACAAAAATTGCAAAGTTTCACTTTGTATTATCATTAGTTGTAGTATTAATAACATAAAGCACCGGCATATTCCACAGCCCTCTATGATAGAAGAATGTGTACATCAACCATACAAAAACTAAGACACGGGAGGTAAATAGGTCCTATATTTGTACAGTATTCGAATTGAGCAGGAACAGTTATACAGAATGCTCAGGAACAGCGGTTTCCCGGATAAGGGATCATTCTGTAATTTGGATGTTGTTACAATAAGTCGACTTAAAATAAATTTAAACATTAAATAAACTCAATAGGAATGTTTTGCCTCTAAGAAGGATTAATTATATCTTACAAATATGGAAATACATTTTAAAAATCTGAATTATTTAATTAAAATTGAGTCTATGGAAGATGGTCTTCCTATACTTCGGAGCATTCTGGATAACAGGTTTCTGAATAATGGATCCCATACCTGTACTATTTTCAGGAGTTAGACAATACTTACAGATATTTACACTTTGAGGTAAAGGTGTGACCCTTTTTCTGACAGGTAATAATCTGTAGAAAGGATTAAATTATTATTAAAATGAAGGCTTCATGAATCACGTTTAATCTATTCATCTATGTCTGTGTGTTTTACAGCTATGGCCATTCTATGAGTAGGTAACCTGATGATTGGATGAAAAACAAAATTCCAGGGTTGCAAACTGATTGCATTTTAGGAGTTATTAACTACTTTTGCATAAACCCTTCAGAGGCAGGCGAGATTGAACTGGAAAGTCTTCAGGATTACTGGTTTCTGAGATGTTAGCATTTCTTGACTGCCGATTCCAGGCTTTCAACTCAACAGCACTCTTTCAGATTCAGAAGGCCTAACACAGTATTGAAATTTCCCTAATGCGGTTACTAGTAGCAACAGCAGCACTACATCTAGTAATATAAGGAAAGTTCTGATTGGTTGCTATGGGGAAATTGCAACTTAGAGTGTCGGCAATCTTGATGAACTACAGTCATGTGAAAAAGTTTGGGAACTCGTTTCAGCCTGCATAATAATTTACTCCACTTTTAACAAAAAATACAACAGTTGTTTGTCTTTCATTTCCCAGGAACATCTCAGTACTGGGGTGTATTCTGAACTAGAAAAAAGTTTTTTAGTGAAGCAGTATTCAGTTGTATGAAATTAAATCAAATGTGAAAAACTGGCTGTGCAAAAATGTGGGTGCCCTGTAATTTAAATGCATGTAAATGCTCAATACTGATTACTGGCAAAACCAAATTGGTTGGCTTAGCTCATTAAGCCTTGAACTTCATAGGCAGATGTGTCCAATCATGAGAAAAGATATTTAAGGTGGCCAATTGCAAGTTGTGCTTCTGTTTCACTCTCCTATGAAGAGTGAAAGCATGAGATCTATTAAGCAAATCTCAAAAGATCTGAATACAAAGATTGTTCAGTATCATGGTTTAGGGGAAGGCTACAAAAAGCTATCTCAGAGGTTTAAACTGTCAGTTTCAACTGTAAGAAATGTAATGGAAATGGAAGGCCACAGGCACAGTTGCTGTAAAACCCAGGTCTTGCAGGCCAAGAAAAATACAGGATATGCAGATAAATGTGAAAATGGTTACAGACAACCCAAAGATCACCTCCAAAGACCTGCAAGAACATTTTGCTGCAGATGGTGTATCTGTACATCGTTCTACAATTCAGCACAATTTGTGCAAAGAACATCTGTATGGCAGGGTGATGATTAAGAAGCCCATTCTGCACTCACACTGTTGTTGTATGCAAAAGCTCATTTAGACAAGCCAGTCATTTTGGAACAAGGTGCTTTGGACTGATGAGACAAAAATTTAGTTATTTGGTCATAACAAAGCATTTGCTGGCGGAACAATGCATTCAAAAAACAAAAAAAACACCTGCTACCTACTGTGAAATTTCGGTGGAGGTTCCATCATGCAGTGGGGCTGTGTGGCTAGTTCAGGGACTGGGGATCTTGTTAAAGTAGAGGGTTGGATGAATTCAATCCAATATCAATATCATCAAATTCTTCAGGATAATGTTCAAGCATCAGTCACAAAATTGATGTTACACAGGGGTTGGATATTCCAACAAGACAATGGTCACAAATATCCAGAATACAGACACTCATCAAAGGCTATGGGAGGCGTCTAGAGGCGGTTACATTTGCAAAAGGAGGCTCAACTAAGTATTTATGTAATATCTCTGTTGGGATGCCCAAATGTATGCACCTGTAGAACTTTGTTATGATGCATATTGCATATTTTCTATTAATCCAATAAACTTTATGTCACTGCTCAAATACTACTGTTTCCATAAGGCATGTTATATATTAAAAGGAAGTTGCTACTAAGCTCAGTCAATCATAAACAAAACCCACAAAGAATTAAGAGGGGTTCCCAAACTTTTTCATATGACTGTATGCAGGCAACTCATTGTCGCTGTCAAAAGAATGGTATTAGCAGGCTAAAACTGCAAATGTCTCCACTACAAATAGTAAACTAATATAAAATGCAAAAGTTTGTTTACATTTAATTTGTTTTTAGATCCCCTTAAAATAAAACAATCAGACATCATTTTTATTGGCCAGCCCTGCTCATTACTGGCCAGATGCCAACCCTATTTGATCAGTCAATCTCTGTCAATTTGTCTTGAGATTTGCTAGAAGAAACAACCAGAACAACAAGGAAATCTATTTGTGTAAAAACTTTCATGAATAGCTGCAGCTTTTTTTTTTTTAATTGCACTTTCTATAAACCATATTAAAAATGTATAAGGCACAAGTAAAAACATTTTATTTTGATACTACATATAAAAAGGGCAACAATTACAAAATCAGCCGCAAATGTAAGAATGCTTATGCACATCCATATGCTAATTTTGAGCCAAGCAGATGTTTCATATATATTAAGAGATATAGAGACTTGCGACACAAGGGCTCACTTAAAGTGGGCAGGGAAAAGATTTTTTTATTTCGCTAAAAATATCCCTTGCCCCTGCAAACTGTAGAAACACAGGGGCTATAGAGTCTCTATTCCTGTGCCAAAATGTATATGGTTCCAGCAGAATGGGTAAAGTGACAGTGACAGCTGGAAGAATCTGCCTATAAGACAAAATCCCTGTTGTCACTGGAAAAAGAAAATAAAATTAAGGATTCTTACGAATTGTGACAGATGATTAGTTTTACTTTAGTTTATTATTACTACGTGATAAGATTAACAAATACGGGTTTATCCTGCAGTTCTGCCTTGTGTGCCAGTCAAATTCCTTGTATCTATTGTATTGAAGGTGTTGCTCCCTCGATCATTGAGCACAAACTGGGGGCCATGGGCTTCTACCCCCAACCCTCTACAGCAAAGCCCCTGGGACATACGTTTCTCCTTCTCGTGGCCAGGTCCAGGGAGGGAGGTCAGGGCCAGCGGGGCCCATGGGGTTTTTTCCGATGTCCCGCCAGGCCAGTCCAACTCTGATTGAACACCAGGCTACGTTTACATTTAAGGATGTGTGCACAGCTCTGGCTTCCTAATACCTTTAAATACAAGCACTGAAACTAACCAAATTAGATTTAAGAGCTTCTATGAAGGAGGATATGGCAGAAGTAAGAACAATACTTTAGTTAATGTTGGATTGTATTTAACAGATTGTATTTTACAGTTGAATGCCAGGTTGAATTAATATAAACTGTAAGTTGTTTTAGGTTTTCCAATAGGGATGTAACGAATCCACTATTTCGGATTCGGCTGAACTACATGAATCCTTCGCAAAAGATTCGGCCAATACTGAACCGAATCCTAATTTGCATATGCAAATTAGGGGTGGGAAGGGGAAACATTTTTTACTTCCTTGTTTTGTGACAAAAAGTCACGCAATTTCCCTCCCCGTGCCTAATTTGCATATGCAAATTAGGATTCAGATTCCGTTCGGCCGTGCAGAAGGATTCAACCGAATCCAAATCCTGCTGAAAAAGGCTGAATCCTGGCCAAATCTCGAACCGAATCCTGGATTCGGTGCATCCCTATTATCCAATTGTTTTTAGTTTATGTAGTTTGAGTTTTTTTTTAGAATTACCAAAGGTTGTGGTTTATATTTTTGAGCTTTGGCGGTGATAAAATGCCTTGTATGTTGTGTACTTAACTTCTTTCAATTAACATGGAAATTGAAACTGTAACACCAAAAAAATGAGTGTGTTTCTGTACCCCCTCCACAGCCCTGGATGTTCAAGCATTCCTCTCTATCCAGTACTGTAACAGTAGACTTTCAGGCTGCTGGTCCAAGCAAACGGAGCAGTAAAAGGCAGCCATATAGGAGTACAGTCACCTTTTTGTGTTTGTTTGGGTCTTTGGTCTGAACGATCAAAACTGCAGTAAGTTAAGTGGAGCTCCGGCTCCTCTTTACTCTCATCTGCTGATGCACCAATTACTCACTGTACATTTGTACATTCAGAAATTGTCAATCATGCCTGATAATCTGCAATTTGACAGGCCGAAATCTGACATACATGTACAGTTGGATAGGCAGTATTGACAAAATCGGCCAAATTGCCCGACCAAATATACTTACCAACAGCCATCTTAAAATCCTTCCTCCCTTGCTAGTTAAAAGTACAGTCATAAATAATGTGTTTCTTAACCTTTTTGAAAAAAATATCTTTTTTAACCATACATACATGTATGCCAAAAGAAATACATTCAGCTGTAAATCGAGCATGTCATTTAATAAAGAATTATTCAATTTTGTTGCAATTCATCAGCGAATGTGTGATGATCATTTGAAGCAACACTGCCAGGCTTGATTAAGCGACCTACTCTAGCTAGCAGTATAAATGTGACTTGTGCATGGGAAATGTGTCTTATTCAGAGCTGAATATGCAACACTGAACAAGATGCAAAGGAGGAAGAAAAAATTGCTGGAAACTGGCCTGTTTTTCCTTACATGGCTCACTCCGTTTGTGATCTGCCATAAAGAGACCAAAAGAGACTTTGTAGAAATGCTAGAAAGAGTCATGGCTTACAAAAAGTATTTGCAAAGTGCAACATTTCGGGGGAAAAAGCTTGATAAAGCGGCTATGCTCTGAAACATTGCACTTTACAAATACACTTCGCAAGGGTTTACTCTGCAGTTTTTGCCTTGTGTGCCAGTAAAATTCCTTGCACTTTTACAGTATCAATGTGTTTGTCCCACAGGTGGATGATCAGATCAGTAAGGTAAGGCTGTCTATTCTGTGTGCTATACGCTTGAATTCAAGTCATTTCAGTAGTACTGGTTGATGTGTATTATGATTTAAAGTTCTGCATCTACAGAGAAAAGAAATTTGCATAAATGATTTAAAAGCAAAGTGTTATCAGAATGACGAACATGATCTTGTTTTAAAGATGCCATATTCGGTCACTTCAGTTCACTGAATCTAGGCAATGCCCCAGAGTATTTTAATACTAATTTAATTACATTTGTGGCTGAATGAACCTCAAATTGAACACAAAAAGCAATGGATTATTTTTTTGTCCAAACCAGACCTATACAGACATTAATGATAGCTTGCTGCCATGTGAAATCTTTAACTCTTCCCTTTCCCTCTCTATTTCCCTCAACCAATCACAATTGGTGATGAGCAAAATTTTTCAGAGTTTCGCAGTAAAAGTGATGCCTGAAGAAATTTGTTGCACTGCCTCATACATCAAAAAAAAATTGCCACCCATAGACTTCAATGCATTTTGGCGAATTTTCACTGTTTTGCCAATTTTTGCAGAAGCGAAAACGGTCAGATTTGCCAATCACTAATCACAATCAATTAAAATATTGTCTCTCCACAATTGTTAATACTTGCCCATCCTCACATCTTGTCCTCGTAAGACTACGCCAACCAGAATGTTAAGTCTCCTGCGTCACATAATTTTTGGCACTGTAGGGATACTCACCAGGAAAAAAAATTGAACGTTTACCCAGAAACAAAGTTTATGGGGTATATTTATCAAAGAGCGAAGTTAGAGATGGCCACAGTCCTCTAGCGTGAAATTCCATCACTCTCCATTCATTTCTATGGGATTTTTAAGAGTATTTATCAATGGGTGAAAGTTCATCCTTTGATAAATAAGCCTTTTAAAATCCCATAGAAATGAATGGAGAGTGGCGGAATTTCACTCTAGAGGACAGTGGCGACCTCTAACTTCACTCTTTGATAAATTTTCCCCCAATGTTTTTTGAACATAAGAGGGGTAAGTTATGTTCGCAAGTGCATTAATCAAAGAGCAATTTCAAGTTTCAATGTATTTTTCCCAGAAGCCCAGTGTCGCTACAGTTGCAAGGGAGAGTCAACTGCACTGAAGTTCACATGGCGCCATTTTCTGCCTTCAGTGCGCCCAATTCTTTAATGCAACTGTGCCGTTCTCCTTCAGGACATAAAGAGAACTCTGAAGCTATCACCTGAGTCCAATGGTGGTAGTATCTGCATGGTTTCCCTGCATCAATAGCTGCTGTAGTGCTCAAGAGGCAGGAAGGGCCGAGCAGCACGGAGAGCAACTATATAGAAATATGAAGAAGGCGTTTTGACACAAGTCTCTTTTAAAAATAGGGTTTAGCAATTACCGACTACAGGGAAAAGTGTGGTTGGAAATGACCCCAAAGGAATCACTTTGGATCCAGTATTCAGTTCAGGGATCGTCAACTAAATCTTTTTTTTTCGAAAGTAGCTTTTTTTGCATGTTGGAGATTGCTCCCATTTGAAAAAGCAAATGAAGGTTCTGATTGAATTTTGTATTCTGCCAATATCTGGTCAATACTTTGATATCACTACGAAAACTGTGGTTGCAGTGTAACAAAATAGATATAGTTTCAACCACGTATTTAAAGGGTTTGTTCACCTTCATATTAACTTTTAGTATGATGTAGAGAGGGATATTCTGAGACAATTGGTTTGCATTTTGGATGATTTGTGGTTTTTGAATTCTTTGGCTTTTTATTCAGCAGCTCACCAGTTTGCAATTTCAGCAATCTGGTTACTACGTTTCAAATTACCCTAGCAACCATGCAGCGATTTGAATAAGGGGCCTGAATAGAAAAAGACAAATAAAAAAAAAAAAAGTAGCAACAACAATACATTTGTAACCTTACAGAGCATGTTTTTTTAGATGGCGTCAGTGACCTCCGTTTGAAAGAGTCAAAAGAAGAAGGCGAATGAGAAATTTAGAAAAAAAAATGAAGGCCAATTGAAAAGTTGCTTATAATGAGCTATTCAATTACATGGTAAGAGTCAACTTAAATGTGAACCACTTTGAAAAAACAAACAAAACTTGATAGTAAATACAATGTAGACATGGAAAAACATCTACGAACATTTCTCACTTTTATACATTAAATCCCACAAACACCCAAAAGAAATAATCACACATTAAACAACAAGGCCAAAAGCAGGCATACAAATGAATTTACTACAGGAAAATATACATAACATTATTACTTATCTATTTTTACTTCCACACAAAAATGCACATGCAAAAATATACACAGCATTATATTGCTCACATAACAGGGCACAAAGAAGCGATTTTAGAAAAGAAGAGCCTTGAAACTCAAGTAAATTGCCATATAATCAAAGGGTAAAAAAAAAAAAAAAAAACAGTGGTACATTTATTACAGGGTATCTGTAGTTCACCTTTCAGCTATCTTTTCTTCTACATTTTTATACACGTTACTTTTCCTTCCATTTAGGGCCTCTACTATTCATCTTGCAACTAAAGAGCTGACCAAACGCAAATTGCAAATTTGTTTCAGAATATCACTGTCTAAGTCATAGTAAAAGTTAATTAAAAGGAGAGGTATCCCTTTCAATCAATGTTAATTCTTGTTAGATACCTCTACCAATGTCTAACACTGACTTCTGCATTAAACCCTGATATTTTGCTAGTTTTCCATTCTCAAATTCATCCAAAACAAACCAAATTCAAATTCTACCTTTTGGAGGTCTAGCATGAAATGTTAAGGTGGCCATAGACTCAAATATCTTTCCCCGATATGCCACTAAACTGCATGGCTATATCAGGGGTAATTCGAACGTTCGGGCGTATGGCCGAATGCAGTGGCATAACTAGATGTTGCTGGGCCCCACAGCAAATTAATTTTAGGGCCCCCAACATATTCAGTGTTTGTCCTGTTTTACCAATATATGTACCTCCTGCCGCAGGGTCTACTTCCTCTGTAGTTACGCCCCTGGCCAAATGATCGAATTACGATGCGCCAAGCAGTCGGGTAAAAATCCAACCTTCCCGATCAATATCGTGGCCATATATCGATCGGGATGACCCGTCGGAAGCCCCAATACACAGGCAGATAAGCTGTCAAATCGGTCCAAACGACTGATATCAGCAGCTTTATCTGCCCGTGTATGGCCACCATTATTTAGGCAGTAATTTAAAGGTAGTGTTTATTGCCCTCCCATAGTGTCAATAACTTACCCACTAGGACTTGTAAGATGTAAGAGACAAAAACCTCATTCTTCACTTGTGTATCACTTAGCACTTGCTCTTTGATGTAAGGTATATGTTTTCTACTATTTACCAGACTTGTCGGGAAGTTTCACCTTTGCGCACAATTAATGTATTGCAAGAAAAGCACAGCACTGAGTACGTAAGTGATGCATATCAAAACAAATATACGAAAACATACCGTTTTTTCTGGTTTGGTCTCACTTTGGCAAACATTTTCTCGTTTCCTGTCTTTTCTTATTTATTTGCTACTTTCAACATTTGTTCCACTGTCTATACTGTTTCTTCAGTGCTGTTCGAATAAGAGAACATAAATGCATTTTCCTTCATCACATTTGCATTCAAGGGGAAATATGTATAATAATGTTAGCTTGGAATGCTCTTCTGCAATTTACAATAATGATTATTTATATCAGTCTTCAAACTATTCATATCATGAATCTAACAGGAACTACCCCTGCTGTTCTGCCATGACAAGGGCAGGACAGAACAAGAATTGTATAAGCTACTGGCGTGGGAAGCGTCTCCTAAATCTTCTTTAATTGCTACCTGCATCATCTAAACTTTAACTGTATGTATTAGCAGTGTAAAACATAAAAAAACAAAGAAAAAAAAAGAAATAAGAAAGAAAAGGGTCAGAAGAGCAATTTAAGTAAATTTTATGTTATACAGGTGGGTATACGTCCGTTTTAAGCCATAGAAGCTTTGTCTTGCAATAGAGACAATGTCACCTAACTAGTTTCATCTGTCTTGCTATTACATCAAGAAATGTAAATGAAATAAAAAGTACTCCATCCTGTACCTTATGCTTGAAGAACAGAGATGTGATTACTGGTGCAAGGCTTTATTTCTCCTTTAAAGACAGCACAACAGTCTGATGTACAAGATTTGATATTTTCAGCAATTACAAATGCAACCAGTACAAACTAGGATTCAGAAATTCCAAACAGAAGCTTCACAAGATGCGGCGTAACAATAGACAGCAGGCCCCCCCTAGGGCGGAGCCTCCTCATAAATCCTCCGTCGTCCGCCACTCGTGTATTCATGCATAGTGGGGAGTGGATTGTGTGCAGGGTTGCTCTGCATGCCGGGCCCCTTAAAACGTTTTTTTTTGTGGGGCGGGGGGGTTAGTAGTTACCCTCTGTTCACCAGGTTATTCAATTTCATCAATGTTTTATTTCTAGTTTTATTTCATCAATGTTTTATTTTGACACAATTTGGTCCTGTGTCACAAAATCTTGACATCCATTTCCAGGCTTCTTTCTTATCTTTTTCTTGTACGTTTTGGGACATACATCTCTGTAAAGGAAAAGGTCCATAAAGCTTCAACAGCATGTTGAATTTATTTTATCTTTCTTTAAGTATTTATACCATTTCTCTAATTTAATCGTATTTATAGAATGGCGGCAGCACACGCACAACCCCTTTTGTAAACATTTAAATGATTTTATGCCCCCCCAACACTAACCTGCCCTTAAGCATAGCCCACCGCTATGAAAACAGACATACCTCCACTGCTACTTGAAGTGGAATCTTCCTCAGGAATAGTGGGCATGTTTTTTTTAGACTTTCCAAGCTTGGAGCCTGCAGTGGATTTAGAATATATTTTTTTAACAATGATAATAAAATGACAGACTTTTAAAGGGGCTGTTGACCGTAAAATTAATCTTTAGTATGACAAAGAGCTTGATATTCTGAGACAAACTGCAATTGGTTTTCCCTTTTTATTTACTGAGATTTTTTAATTATTTTGCTTTTTGTTCAGCAGTTCTCCAGTTTGGAATTTTAAAAGGAACCAAATTACCCTAGCAACCAGGGAATTGTTTGAATGAGAGTAGAATTTGGAATATAGTTTGGGGGAATGAATAGAAATCGAAGAAATAAAAAGTAACAACAACAAAAAAATTTTAAGCCTCAGAGAGGAATCTTTTTTTGCTGCAGGGGTCAGTAACCCCCTTTTGAAAGAGGAAAGCGTCAGAAGAAAAAGGCCAATAATTAAAAAACTAAAAGAAATAAAAATGTAAGACCAATTGAAAAGTTGTTAAGGATCAGCTCTTCTATAACATGCTAAAAGTTAACTTAAAGGTTAACCACCCCTTTAAGAAAACAAAATACAATACTGGCCTGCTCTACCAAATCTAGAAACCACCTCAATGGTTTTAAAGAAAAGTTCAGTGTAAAAATAAAAACTGGTTAAATAAATAGGCTGTGCAAAATAAAGTAGTAACGTTTAGGAGTCGGGTCTCAGGTCTGTTAATCAGCTGCTTGCAACATTGTGTCAGAGCCAGAAAAGCAGAAAATAAAAACCAATAGTTGCTGTCATAGCAACTACATTTACACATGAAACCAATGAAAATATACCATGAATGTATTGAAGGAAGCACTAGTGCATATAGGCACTTATATAAGCATTATAATCATGATGTTAGCACATTTATCCAGGGCCTCTATAACTACTATCATATAGGCATGTTATGGGTTAAATCACATAATGTTGATCTGTATTTTGTTTGAAGGTTGCTTAGAATTATATTTTCTTTCACTGCGCACTATGGATATCCCTTTAATACAATACTGGTTCATAGACCACCCCAGATTCACAATATGGATTTCCCCCTTCCAGGCAAACTGGAGACAGTTTCAGAGTAGAATTATCTTTTCAAGAACTTTTGCAAAGTGATACTATTATTTTCCTCGAGAGAAACATAGTACAGGTTCACCTTGTAAATATTTGGTGACGGCATGACAGCTCCACCTATTGGAATAAGGAGTAGGATCCTGTTAAGTCTCAAACCTATGGGTATTGCTGGTATTTTTTTTAATAAAGCTCCCCATAGACGCGATGATTCTTCTTGCCGAACGACCGATTTTAGGGAAGTCCGACCAATCCTTCGAAATTATCGTGCGGTTAGTGGGATTCGAACGATCGTACATCTTACGATTTTTCAACCAACATCTGTCAGGAAATTGATCGGCCAGGTCAAAAAATCTTTGTTGGTCCCAGTGCAATCTATCTATGTTTGCAGGGCCAAGCAGGCAGTTACCCTTTGTTTTCCTGGCAAATTGGTCTTTTTAGTTGATGGTAAATTTGTACGATCGTTCTGAGAAGATCGTGGTCTCACGATCAGGATCTGATCTTTTAAAAATCTCAACATCTATGGCCAGCTTTAGAGTCAAACAAACATTGTTCTGCTGAGTAATTACCTTTTAATATTTCTGTCTTCCTAGGTGCCCTTCTTTTTCTTTTACTCTTCTGTGATTTTTTTCCCACGCAGTCAGAACTCGAGTCTGATGATGCCATCTTGACTTGGCGATGCCTCCTAGACTTGGGGGCCTAAGTACAAATGTGATGTGAGAATAAATAAGAATAATGTCAATATAGAGCACCACTGCATCCATTGTGCACCGGTGCTCCCTCTCTGAATGTTGCAGACTGCAGGATAGGGAATTTCCGTCTGTGTATCACCCCCAGCTCTATTTAATGCGCAATGCTGTCCCAATGGAGCCTAAAAGCAGGACAGGGTGCGGTGCTAAGTGCAAGCTTCAACCATTATACTTTATGATGTCATGGTTACAGAATGTATATACTGCAGTCACAGCTGATAATGCAAAGGCTATGTGACAGAGAGCAGCCAACAACTATCATTCTCAAAAAATATAGTCTGGCCTTATTTTCTTGAGGGTCGCTGCTCAGGCCTGGACTGAGATTCAAAATAGGCCCTGGCATTTCAGGTACACAGAGGCCCAAACAGGCCCCGCAGCAGCCAAAACAGACTCACATCAGCCCAAAATATAGTGACTGTCTATGGCAACTTATAGCAGCCCCTCTGGCATTTGCCAGAACCCACAGATTGCCAGTCCGGGCCTAGCTGCTATACTTGAGACCCCAAAGGCACCAGGAATTCGACTAACATTACCTCTGTAACAGCCCCATAGCATTTGGACTTTATTTTGGCCAATGTTTGAGCTCTTTCTGAACTCTAATAAAAAAAACAGAAAAAAAAACAATTAGTGAAATGCTAAAAACAGTTTTACAGATATACTGTGGCAGATTAAAAATAAACCAAGACTAATTGGACCCGTAGTTAAACGGGAAGACCGGTACATATCTGCTGCATAGTATTATATATAATGCGCTAGTGGAACCTGTAGACTAATTTCTCTATTCCAGACACATGCTATGGTCAGTTTAGTCAGAACCCAATAAGTCTACAAGTGTTTCTATTTCTGTGTTAAAAAGATTACGTATGCTAAGTTCTTACTTCTGATTCTTGTGAAGCGCCTTCTTTTTCTTCATTTTCATCATCAATTTTAGTCCTTGGTTTCTTAATCCATAAAAATGACACTTTTTGTTAGATATAAGAAGGCAAAATTCATGCTAGGCATTTATCAACGCAAATATCCTTTACAAAGTAAAAAAAAAACATTAATATACCCAAGATCCAATTCAGTGGAAATGAACCAATTTAAAGTTGTCTGACTTACTAAGAAAGCCATTCTAATGGTGAAACAGCTGTCAAGGTTTATGCTGTGATTGGTAACGGAGGGTCGTTATAATCCTGCAATGTGTTGGGTACCCACGGAATAAAAGTGTTTGGGTTTCGAGCAAAATGTCCCCTATTCCCTGGCCGTGTGGGCAGACTTGATTCCTCCCCACTCTTCCCTGTGGTCCCAGGAGCTTTCTTCCCCTTTGCTGCAGTTTCGTCACAAGGGTGACCTCACTTCCAGTTTCTTATGTCCCCCCAGGTTGGAGGGTAAATTGGGCTATTGCGGGTCAGGTAGTAGATTAGTGGGGGAAATTTGCAGGTTGTGTTGCACGTCACGGGTATGGGTAGTGTACGGGTCTAACAAAATGGACCTGCGCACGTCTCTAAGGGGCATATTTGGAGTCTCCTGTGAAGTAGTAGTACTGAATGGAGCGATACATAGGAACTACTGGCAAGTTACATAGTTAGGTTGAAAAAACACCAAAGTCCATCAAATTTAACCCCCTCCAAATGAAACCCAGCATCCATACACACACCCACTCACAAACAAAATATATATACCAAAATCTATACCAATTGGTGTCACAATAGCCTTGGATATTATGTTTGTCCAAGAAATCATCCAAGCCTCTTAAAAGCATTAACTGAATCAGCCATCACAACATCACCCGGCAGTGCATTCCACAACCTCACTGTCCTGACTGTGAATAATCGGCTACGTTACTTTAAATTAAAGTTCTTTTCCTCTAGTCTGCTTATGACTGCTAAAAAGTAAAACACATGTATCATGGCATTCCAAGAGGATGCACAAGCTAAGCCTGGAAAAGTATACAGCTTAGTATTTCGATTGCTGCATTTAATGGAACACAAAGCATTCAAATAAAACAGCCATAAGTGAAAAATTGTCTTTCTGAATTTTCTGGGCAGCTAAGTGGCAAATGAGATTCAATGTTGATAAATGTAACGTCATGCACCCGAAATGTAAAAATATCCAAGCCACTTATACCCTTAATGGGACTGCACTAGGCAAATCCATTATGGAAAAGGATCTTGGAGTCCTTGTAGATCGCAAACTTGGCTGTAAGCAAGTCAGCAGCATCAAGGGCAAATAAGGTCTTTAGCTGTATTAAAAGGAGCATTAATTCAGGGCAGGAAGGGGTCATTCCTCCACTTTATAAAGCACTGGTAAGCCCCCATCTAGAATATGCCGCACAGTTTTAGCCTCCAGAGCTCAAACAGGAGATTACTGAATTAGAGAGGGTACAGAGAAGGGCAACTAAGCTGGTAAAAGGTATGGAAAATCTTAGATATGAGGAAAGACTGGCCAAATTGGGGATGTTCACGCTGGAGAAGAGGCACTTAAGGGGTGATATGATAACTATGTATAAATATATAAGGGGATCATGTAATAATCTCTCTGTTTTATTTACCAGTAGGTCTTTCCAGCTGACACAAGGTCACTCATTCCGATTAGAAGAAAGGGACTAGTCCGATTACCATCTTGGAGTCAGGAATTAATTTTTTCCCCTCTAAAGGCAAATTGGAGAAACTTCAGATGGTGTTTTTTGCCTTCCTCTGGATCAATTAGCAGGCAGGTTAAAATAGAGTTAAAAGGTTGAGCCTGATGGATGTGTGTCTTTTTTCAACCTAACTTTCTATGTTACTATGAATTGATAGCTTTCCTTAAGGACTTATAAGTCATGGGTGTAGTACAACTATAAGTAATTACTAACAGTAAATATTTGACATGTTATAACACAACCTATTGATTGTGTGTTTAAATTTGATGGTTAATGGTAAAATTCATTAATCACAGGTGTAGTGCAATTACAACTCCCTATACAATTTGTGATTCTATGGCATGCTATAATCACAATCCTATGGTATGATCCAATCACTATTCATGTAGCACATGTGATATCATTAGCGGTTATAATTAGTGCAGCTGTGATTTAATTGCCATCTTTTTTTTTACATATAATAATGTTCCATTATTATATGTAGTGGGCACCCTAACAGAATAGTGACTGCCTGTATGATAAAACCACCATTTATTGATTGCATTGTTATGTATGACATGTCACATTTATAATCAATTGATTGCATGATTAGAGAGATCATTCAGCTGTCATCACATTATCTACATAGTGGGGGGGGGGCTAAAATTCCGTCTTAATGTTAATAAAGGATGTCTTAGGATGTTAAATGTGAATATATAAGTATTGCTCCTTCTCAAACCGAGGAGGATAATAAGTCAGTCCGCTTTAAATTATTCACTGACAAATATTTGCAACATGTTACCCCTTTCTCTAGCTTCCACGACTCATGCTCGGATAGTAGATGTTTGAGATTTGGCACAAAATCTTCTTTAACCAGACTCAGCGACCGGTCCGGCTGGGACTTATCAGCAGAAATCAAGCATTTGGTTTTCTGATAGTGCTCGTGGATATTTAACATTTCCTAGAAGTGCACAAACACACATGGAAGGTGAGCAAATAACAGAACAACAGTAGTACAACGTGCCATTAAATGGGCAAGGAAAAATGCACACTTTTTTGATAACTGTGAAATACAGCAATGCATAGACAACAAGAATGAGAAAAATGCACACTTTTTTGATAACTGTGAAATACAGCAATGCATAGACAACAAGAATGAGAAAGTATTACGATGCTCTAAAGCACCAGTATGATACCCTTCCCTCCGAAGCTAGGGAAACTGCAGTGGCTATCACACAGGTAAAAATATAAAACAGACAATTTAGTGCAGAGCAAGTTTTTCAGGGGAAAAATCATTATTTGGGTAAAAAGCCTTTTGAAAAAAAATGTTCTCTACTGTAATACTAAATTATTGCCTAGTACCTTTAACCTTCCATTCATAGTACAAAACAGGAAACATTATGTACCTTGAACTTACTAGAAACCTGCATGATGGGCTTTCCATCCTATATATATTTGTTTTTTTAAAGGGATACGGTCAAGGGAAAACATTTTTTTTTTTCAAAATTAATCAGTTAATAGTGCTGCTGCAGCAGAATTCTGCACTGAAATCCATTTCTCAAAAGAGCAAACTGTTTTTTTTATATTCAATTTTGAAATCTGACATGGGGCTAGACATTTTGACAATTTCCCAGCTGCCCCAAGTCATGTGACTTGTGCTCTAATAAACTTCAATCACTCTTTACAGCTGTACTGCAAGTTGGAGTGATCACCCCCTCCCTTCCCCCCCCCAGCAGCCAAACAAAAGAACAATGGGAAGGTAACCAGATAGCAGCTCCCTAAAGCTGGCCATAGATGCAAAGATCCGATACGATCGGACTTTCCCATCTCCCGACCCGCCACTAACCATTCAGATCAAAGTCTTACCAGTCAGATTAGTTAAAGAACAGATCAGCAATGTTCTGCACTTGACAGCCATCGTACGATATCTATGTCCTACAAAAGCTAGTGACAGTCTCCCACTGAAAATCGTACGATCGGCAATACACGCGGAAATATTATCGGCAGCCGACAGAAATTTTCTAACCTGTCCGATCGACCAAACGACCAATCTCCGCCGGACAAAAAATGCCGGGACTCTCCACACACGGCCCGAAAATCGTACGAATCCTCGATTCATACGATCAGATCTTTGCGTCTATGGCCAGCTTAACACAAGATAACAGCTGCCTGGTACATCGAAGAACAACACTCAATAGTAAAAACCCATGTCCCACTGAGACACATTCAGTTACATTGAGAAAGAAAAACAGCAGCCTGCCAGAAAGTATTTCTCTCCTAAAGTGCAGGCACAAGTCACATGACCAGGGGCAGCTGGGAAATTGACAAAATGTCTAGCCCCATGTCAGATTTCAAAATTGAATATAAAAAAATATGTTTGTTCTTTTGAGAAATGGAATTCAGTGCAGAATTCTGCTAGAGTAGCACTATTAACTCATGCGTTTTGAAAAAAACATGTTTTCTGATGACAGGATCCCTTTAAGTATTTACCTTCCTAGTCTGAAATCTGAAAGTTAAAATGGGATCTGGTAGTTAGGGTTTGTGATCTTGGTTACTAGAAGGCAGACCAATTACCCAACAACATTGTTACTGAGTTATTTATAAACGGGCGAGTTGATTTTTAACATAATTTTAGTTTTTAAGGGTATTTGTCAGCCAAAATTCAAGTTATCAGGTTTAAAAAAAATTGAGAGTTTTTTGAGATTTATTATACCCCTAACTTTGAAATAGCTTGAATCTGAAAATACTCCAGATAAAACCTGTTGAGGTCATGTGTAAGTCAATGGCAGAGGTCCCTTCAAGCATTTGAAGATGCTTGTAACCTTCATGATGTTTGGGTTTCTTTCAGTGGGTTTGGCCGAAAACTCGATTAATTCAAGCGATTCGAGTTTTCTTTCGGAGAAAACTCAATTAATTTCAGTTTTCGGGTTCTTTACCCCCAAATTAACTAATTTGTGTTTTTTCTTAAAAAAAATAACTCGGCTCCAACACTCAAACATTGATAAATAAACCCCTTAATGTGATATTTTCCCCCAGGTCTCATCTGGTCATCTGTCCATTTTAGATTCAGGTAACTGCATCTTACAGAACTACTAAACATTATATGAACAAGAATACAGTAAATGCCAACAGAATTAAGGCACAAGAGGAGTCTGGTATCTACTCTTTACATGAGACATGACATAGATAAAAGAATTCGTATGACTCTATAACATTTACAAAAACGAACAGTGTTCAGAGAGGCTATGCCTTTTCTGTAGACTAGTCAGCTTGGGTGGGCTCCCAAGAGGTTAAAAATAAGATTTAGAATTTTGCCAAATAAAATAAAGAGTACAATGAACACTTACCTCCAGTGTTTCAGATGTAACAAGATCTTGCACTCTGTCCCTGGCATCCTTAAACTCATCTTTCCCCACATGACGGGGCTGGTTTCTATGGTATCTGAAGGTCAGCTACACAAAAATGCATCATATTGAAATAAGTAATTGAAAATGTCATTAGCATTTTCTCAAAAAAATCAGAAACAATCACCCATAAATGTGAAACACTGTAGCTGCTGTATGATTTCCAATGCAGCCTTGAGAAAATAAAGCGCAAGCAGCACTGTCCCTTATGCTTCAATTTATATTGGAAATTGTACAGTATCCTTACTCGATGAAACAAGCACAAGGAGGAACTAAGATGCTTGTTTATCCTGACAATCCTGAAATATTTAGATTTATTGCAGACACTTGGATAATGTTTTAAAAATGATAATTAGCTGTATATATTGCTTGCTTTGTTTTCAGTGCAAACTGACCTGGAGTGTGAAGCTGCTTTCATCAGTGATTATTATTGTTCTTCACATTCCAGGTCAGACAAAACTGAAAAAAATATATACAAAACATTTTTTTAAAATTTGAAACAAGTAAATGCACTTTGGATTTAATGGAACAAGCAAATCCCAGTGAAGAAGAAAGCATAGTTGATATACTACATACTTCTGGATGCTCAGCTTGAAGGTCCAATAGCATTAGGTTTTGGGGATAAGCACAAATTTTCTATATAAATTGCTGAATAACTGATAAAGCAACCTGTTCATATACTGTATCTGTAACCTCAATATTTTAAAGTTCAAAAAGCATTGTAACAAGATTTCAGCCAAGTATTTTGGTCAACCAAAGGACCCTCGCTGCTCCTGCAGTGCATCTATATTTTTCCCCTGAAAACTCACAAATTCAGGCATTCCTGTGAAATGAAAGGCTCTGCTTATACGCAATTGCCTCATGATGTAAGCTGCATCTAAATGTTGTGCGCCGATCAGATCCTGATAAAATTTATCAATATCATTCCAATCCTTCAGTGCAATTCTTATCTGCAAAAATAAGGGGAAAAAAACAGGTTATGTATACGTTACAAAATTATCTTACAGTCTTCAAAGTCACACAGCAGTTAAGATCAGGGACATGCAATAGAAATAAGTGGTTTCTATACTAGCAAGCACCAGCTAGAAAGGAATAAATTAGGAAGTCATGGAATAAAACGTTACTTTAGGTCTCTGAAAAAGATTATGGAAAACTGTAATACGTATACAAGAGGGCATAAATACATATACAAGTAATACAAAGTAACAATAAAATTGTAGCCTCACAGATCAATGTTTTTTTTTGGCTTTGTGGGTCAGTGACACCCATTTGACAGAGACAAATCATTAAATATGACAAAAAGAAAATGAAGACCAGTTGAAAAGTTGTTAGAATTAAATATTCTATAACAAACTAAAAGTTAACTCAAAAAAAATTAACTACCCCTTTAAGCATTTGCATCCATTTTGCTACAAAATTGTTAGTTAGGAATGCAAAAGGCACAAAGAAGAAATAGTGACTCAATTATAAATGATCTTTAGCATGCCTTACTTATGCTTAAGTGTTTTTCATAAGTTACTTATATTTTGTGTAAAATGATGCAAAAAAATCTAATTTTATGCAACTATAACTGGCAGAATTAACATAACATATTTATACTATAATACACAAAAGCCATGAATATCTTGTAAATTATATCCTTATAAACGGTGAGTTCTGAGGTCATCAGTTATAAACGGTGAGTTCTGATGTCATTTCTGTCACATGACTCACTGAAACTTGTGTATTATATTAAAGAAAGTACCCTCAGTTGCAAAATATGAGGCTATTAGACGTTACCTTGGAGTTCAATGACCTGTATAAAAGCACTCGGCTGAATATATGGTCATGACACTCCTCTGTAACTTATAATATCCTTATATTTTACAAGAGGGGGTACTTTATTCACTATATAAAGTCCCTCCGTGAGTACAAGTGTTGCTTTGTACATTATACATTTTCACTAGACTTAATTGGGTAAACAAATGGTTATATTTCATTTCACGCTCTGATATATATGCCCAGTACTTTGCTTTGAAACAAGCAACCTATGACTTATTTCTACCTACTGACAAAGTCCATTATGTGACCTTAGCCTTACTTCAGTAAAATGTGCTTTAAAAACGGTCAACAAAAGTCATGAGCTTTGAACATAATTTGTCTGTAATTGCATGCCTATTAAAAGATTTAGATTTCCTAACTTCTATGGCAAAGGTAGTACTACTGATCTGTTTGGTAACACGCATAACTGATAAGATTCTAATTACATATTTAATAGTTAACCATATACCAGTGGTGATGGGAGGAGTCTAAAGAAGTTCAGAGCAATTCTGCAAAGACAGACTCCAACTGCATTCTTCCCATAAACAAAGTGTCCCATCATTTAGAAAAATGGAATTCTGCTATTTAGATACTCCTGTTGATTGTTGTGGGATGCTGTTGAAAGCCACTTGAATTTAACTGCTCGTAGCAAGAGAGGCTAACATGATTTGATTTCCAAACAGCATGCCGTAGGGCATTGACTATAGAACACTGGCACCCTAGGAACCACATTCATGTGATAAAACAGAAAAGATATTTCTTCCTTAACACAAAAATTGCAATTCTATTAAAGTGGTGGTTCATCTTTATTTTAAACTTTTAGGGGGCTATGTAATTAAAGGCATTAAGTTTGCCCAGGGGCAGAAACCTATAGCAACCAATCAGCAGGTAGCATTTCCTGGTCACATGTTTAAAATCAAACATCTTATTGGTTGCTATGGGTTACTGCTCCTGGGCATACTTTACATATGGGGGTTAGTGTGTTATAGAATGGTTAGTTCTAAGCAACTTTTCAATTTTTCCATTCCATTGCCTTTTTCTAACTCTTTCAAATGGGGGGGGTCACCGACCCATCTATAAACAAATGCACTGTAAGGCTACAAATGTATTGTTATTGCTACTTTTTATCATCTTTCTATTGAGGTCCTCTCCTATTCATATTCCAGCCTCTTATTTATAGCTATGAATGTTCTCTAAGGTAATCTGGACCCAAGCAAACAGATTGCTGAAATTGCAAACTGGAGAGCTGCTGAATAAAAAGCCAGATAACTCAAAAACTAAAAATAATAAAAAATTAACCAATTGCAAATTGTCTCAGAATATCACTCTCTACATCAGGAGTGCACAAACTTTACTAATGAGAGGTCTACTTTTAGTGATATTGTCCCATTATGATCTACATCCATAAAAGCATTGTTAGCATCTGTTCCATGTAAATATTACTTAAATACTGAAAATGTATATTGCTATATTAACAATATCAACAATTTATTTAACCTTAACATAAATATCTGAAAAAAGCATGAAACAGGAGGATTATATAGACAAGCTGTTTGTTGACAGTGTCTTGAGATCTACTGATCAGCAGCTAACGGTCTACTGGTAAATCCCAACCTACCTATTGGGCACCCCTGCTCTATATCATACTAAAAGTTAATTTGAAGGTGATCACCCCCTTTAGGTCACATTTGTACTGGTGTCATCCCTCTTATGGATGTCAGTCCTAATAGTAATTAAACCAAAAACCGCATGGAGTTATACACAGGATAATTCAAGCAAAGGGGAGCTTACCCCATTTATTAAAACCACCAATGTAACGTCACTGTTTCACTTTTATTAGTTGCTAGCTTTTGCTTTTGAACTTGTAGTTCCCTAAAGATGTAGAATTTTCTGTATTGTATGAAAGCTTACAGTTGGCTGACATGCAAGATTTAATGCATCAATTCTATCCAAACAACAGAATGCTAGGAAGATAATTGTATAAAGACCGCCTTGCAAAAAAAAAAAAAAAAATTCTACAAGATATGTAATTATGTCCTGAACATCACATTACCTTTTGCTTGGGCTGACAAAGTTGCGAGTTGTATAGACCGTACAACAAATACAGGGCTCCAACCCGTATCTGAAAGGTATAAGGAGGCAGGAAGTAGTAGGAAGCAACAGATAAGGCCTCTCTTGCGAATTTACACATTTCTAGATTCCGCATGCCACCACTGTTGGGAAGAAAAATCCTTTGTAACAAACACCCAAAACAGCTTTTACCAAAAGTTAAGCTTAAACTAGATCTACCATCATGTATTAGAAAAAAAAGTAGCTAGTGCAATAAAAGCTATTCTGACACAGATAATTGTTTCTATAATTTACTTCTCTTGACTAATGTCTAGCATTAATTCAACTTTGGTCTCTCCATGTATGCTAGGAAAGGTGTGTTTGTATATGTAACAAGAGAAGGTTGAAAGAGTATCAGTCCCTTTGTGCCATAACTGCTCTATCTGTGGTCATTATTTCAAAGACATTGTAAGCGTTCAACAGAATTTGAGCTTTGCTATGGCTTATATGCACACATTTCACTTCTTGGGCTGCTGGCACTTTCGTCCACAGCAGCCCTTAGCTAGAGAACCAAAAACCCTCTCTACTCCTTATACTAGGAAATTAAAAGCTCCCTATTCAACACACAATGGAGCATTATAATGATGCCAAAGCTAGCACTGAGGTTGGCCCATCAAATGTTTGTTACTCACTAAAGACTGTAATGTAGCAGCTGCAGAGGTCAGTCCCAAACTGTCACTCGAGATGTAAGTGTATTAGTCTAACAGCTATCTTGACTGGCATGGTATTCTTGTAGAGAACAGCAGCAGTCAAAATAGTGAGAGGACAACACAACTTAGTAACACACTGCACTGTTTCTGGGCGTGAAAATTAAAATTTAACATGAGCTTCATCATACTGAAATAAGAAACTTTCTAAATATAATCAATTAACAATTCTGTATCCTTTCTGAAATAATCAAATTTATCTTCACTATTCCTCTCTCTCAGCATCTGTTTCTCTTCATTCTGTCTCCATGCAGCAGTTGGGTGTCCGATTGTCATTGACAGTTAGATCCAATATATCTTATAGGGGTTCTTTTCCTAGCAGATGTATTAGAGCTCACTCAAATAACTGATTCCAGTACAAACAAAATCTAACAAAACTGCCTTTTGCACAAATTCTGCATCTACAGAGAAATGATGTCTGGTGATTTTAATAGAGTGAGCTCTAATACATCTTCTAGGCAAAAGGAGACCCCCTATTAGATATTGGATCTAATGGTCAATCAATATCTGACACCCAACTCCTGCATGAAGAGAGAATAAAGAGAAATAGATGCTGAGAGAGGAATAGTGAAGATAAACTTGATTATTTCAGAAACAGTTCAGAATTTTTAATTGATTGTATTTAGAAAGTTTCTTATTTCAGTATGCTGAAGTTTATATTACATTTTAAAATTCACGATAGTTCTCCTTTAAGGGAAGCAGTAAGAAGTAATAAAGGACATTTTAACCACTGCTGTTTTAAACAAGTGCAATGCTGTGGTCATGACTGACGTCCAGTTTGCCAGAGCCATTAAACAGTCATGAACTCGTTTTTCACAATTCCTTTTATCTGCTGCAGTCTCTAAAGTCTTGCCAGAACAACAAGACTAGAGGTCTCCATTGACGCAAAGATTTCTCTTGCCGAACGACCGATTTTAGCAAAGTCCGACCAATCCTTCGAAATTATCGTGTGGTTAGTGGGATTCGAATGATCGTACATCTTACGATTTTTCAGCTGACATCTGTCAGAAAATTGATCGGCCAGGTTAAAAAATCTTTCTATGCTATCTATCTATGTCTGCAGGGACAAGCAGCTACTCTTTGTTTTCCTGGCAATATCGCCTGAAATGGTCTTTTTAGTTGATGGACAATTCGTACGATCGAGATAATCGTGGTCTCACGATGACGATCGGATATTTTAAAAATCTTTACATCTATGGCCAGCTTAGGGCCAATTTAAGGGACATATTCCAGTTTAAATAGCAAAGGAAAAGCTGTTCTTGCAAAGAATAAGATGGACTATAAATATTAAATATTTAGCAGATACTCCAGCAGTTTTCTCTTTGTAACTGGCTACAAACATTTTCACACATATACATATTAGTAGAAAGATCTTTACGGCTATAGGGAAGAGTAAACTAATTTCCTCTGCCTTTTGAGTTACATAAAAATACTTACAAAAATATGTGAGAAAACTTCATATCCTTCCATATTGCTGCAAATTCCTCAAAGCGAACACTGTCTGTCTCCTGGAACCTTCCGAGGAGAGTTTCACAATCGGCTTTCAAGCCTGGAGTAGTCATAGTTGCATTGGTTTAGTGGCCAAAGCCTGTAAGTACAATCTACAACACAAAAAGGAAGAATAGAAAAATAATAAAGGAGGAGGATCTGGCAATGTTTTTCTTTTCTTTTCACCATTTTCTGGTGACATTGGGACTTGTTTATTGGTAGTACCAGTTACTGATACATTCTGTAATGGCTACTGCAGCAATAAGTGACTACTCCAGATCTGCTAAGTATACATTTGTGGGTACTAGGATATGGGAGCTGTGGCTTGACAAGCCATACTCGGTATATCGTTGGAGTGCTAGAAAAAAAGTAATTGTCATCACGGTTCCTTTTTGACACCGAGACTTTTTGCAAATTACTATTTCAGTAGTTTGCCCAATACAATCCTACTGTATATGGCTCAGTAGCATCCGCTGTCTATGGGTCTCAATTGGGCAAGTTATGGAAGTACTTCAGGACAATTGCTGTTTAGTGAAAACTGGAATATGTGTTGTAATAAAACACTATTGTCACTGATCAATACAATCCTTCAAATTCCTTGCCAGCTTCAATACAAATGAAAGATGGATTATGGCATTAATGTTCTGTTTAAGAGAAAACCAACTCTGCTAGTACAGACACCGGGCTGGTTAACTAGCTTCTGACTCAGGCATACGTCTGTTGTGTTCCTTGGTCAAATGCTTAAAGGAGAACTAAACCCCCTTGCCAATAAAACCCCTAAGCCTTACCCTCCATAGTCCCCCCTCCCTGCTCCCCCCACACAGGTGTTAACACAAGTAAATGCCCCATAGCTAGGATTGCCACCTTTTCTGAAAAATTTTACCGGCCGGTGGGGGGGGCGGGGAACAAAAGGGGGCTCTGCTGCGCTGATTCTGCAACAAAGGGTGATTACCGACTAAGGGGCATTTACATGTGTTAACTCCTGTGCGGGAGGGGGAGCACGGGGCAGTTAATAGTGCTGCTCCAGCAGACTTCTGCACTAAAATTCATTTCTCAAAAGAGCAAACAGATTTTTTTTATATTTAATTTTGAAATCTGGCATGGGGCTAGACATAGTTCCCCAGCTGTCCCCAGTCATGTGACTTGTGCTCTGTGCACTTTAGGATGGAACGGCTTTCTGGCAGGCTGTTGTTTCTCCTATATTGTTAAATATAACAATATACATTTTCACATAAATCAATATATAAGTAATATTTTCCATGGAGCAAAATGCTAATAATGCTTTTATGGATGTAGATCATAATGGGACAACATCACTAAAAGTAGACCCAGCATAAGTTAAAGGAGAAGGAAAGTCTAAAATCAACTTAAGCTCTAAGTGTTGACCATGAAAAGCATATCCCTTTACAACCAAGCATTCCCACATTAGTTCTTTCATTAACCTTTGTGCTGCAATCGTTTTTTTAAAAAGTTGAAACATGTATATAAAAGCATACCTATGCTGCTGTCCAGAAATCAGGCTCAATAGGGCACACGCATGCGCAATAGTTCCCAGCAGTGCCCTGCGCATGCGCACGATGATCTTGTAGGTTCCCTGTCAAGCAATGACGCTGCGACCACGTGATGCAGCCATTCGTCTTTGCTGACCTCTCTGCCCCGCCTCACTAAATCAAGCTCCAATCGCGCTCCTGCTTCCACATAGCTTGGAAACAAAGGGAAGCTTTGAAGCTCCTGCGCTCGCTCTAGTTTGTCAGCGAGCGAGCGCAGGAGCTGGGGAGCAGAGCTAAACCATATATCAAGCAAGCCACCATTCGGGTCTGCCTGACTGAGGTCTGTAGTAATGCAGATTAATAAAGGAAAATACGCATGTCTTTATTTTAAATAGATACTTTGTCCTGTTTTTTTTTTTTTCTTTCAACATCATCTGCCTAACCGGAAGTGATGCACCTATTTGAAAATGGCGGCACCGAACTTTAAACAGCAGGGAAACTTCAAGACACCTGTGCACAAAAGCAGTTATGACATGACCATTTTTAATGTGGTGTTTGAGGAGGGGGCCTGATGCCAGACCTAATGAACTAGGTTTTATTTTTTTTGTTTCCTTCTCCTTTAAGTATGGGCACTCTTGATCTAAGAACAGCACTCGATAGTAAAATCCAGGTCCCATTGAAACACATTCAATTACATTGAGTAGGAGAAACAACAGCCTGCCAGAAAGCAGTTCCAGTGCTGACTCTTTCTGAAAGCACATGACCAGGCAAAATGACCTGAGATGGCTGCCTACACACCAATATTACAACTAAAAAAATACACTTGCTGGTTCAGGAATAAAATTTTATATGGTAGAATGAATTATTTGCAGTGCAAACAGTGTAATTTAGAAATAAAAACTACATCATAAAAATCATGACAGGATCCCTTAAAGAAAGGCATTTTCTATGTTTATGACAGCCACTTGATTTCGACTGCAAGATGTAATGACAGTCTCTGCTTTTAAATAGTGACTTAATTCACAAGTTGTTAAAGAAGGAAAAAACAACCATAAACAAAAGATATTGATCACTCACCTTTTAACACGAACAGCTGTACTATGCCATCAGGATCCGACAGCCAGACAGTTACTGGAAAGGAAGACCCAGAAATGGAGAGTTCAACTATGAAAGAAATGAACAATGGCTCTGGTTAATCTGACACAGGGCAACCAGGGGTATACAGAGGATACTGCAGTTAGGAGCCATCCAAGATGGCAAAACTTGATTTAGGGGCTGTGAAAAGGGAAGGTTCTGTTGAAGGAGTGGGAGGGGGTTGTTTGGTTTCTAGGAGTCATTTTTGTATAATTGGGGAGCAGCTAGGATGTTTCAGTGGTGTGGCTGTGCTGTTTCCATAGTTTACTGGTTGGATAATAACAGGGGGCCCAATGATTACAGATCATGCCTATCTGACATAGGCATAATATTGGGTTTACAAAACCTTTCTTTATTGCTGTGAATCATCTTGCATGCTTTCAAAGCAATCACTTTTTAAGATTTGTTCGGTTAGCCTGCATGATTACCAAGCTCATCAAGCCCTTGGTTCTATTATATAAATGCTACCATTGCATGGCTAACACAATAAAATTCTGGTTTAAAGCAAATATTGTGATATAAAATGAATGTGGTCATTCAATATAGTCCATTCATTAAAATATAAAATCTATATAAAGATAAAGTGAAAATACTGTATAAAGGAGCTTGTAGGAGCACTTCAAGTGGAATAAACAATTTAGAATATGTGCAATGGAATTGCTACTGGCAAAAACTATAGGTTTTTTTGGGCCTCATATTCTGAATTACTAGTACAGGTATGGGATCCGTTATCCAGAAAGTTCCGAATTACGGAAAGACCGTCTCCCATAGACTCCATCATAATCAAATAATCCAAATTTTAAAAAATGATTTCCTTTTTCTCTGTAATAATAAAACAATACCTTGTACTTGATCCAAACTATGATATAATTAATCCTTATTGGAAGCAAAACCAGCTTATTGGGTGTATTCAATGTTTACACGATTTTCTAGTAGACTTAAGGTGGGAAAATCCAAATAACAGAAAGATCCGTTATTCGGAAAGCCCCAGGTCCCGAGCATTCTGGATAATAGGTTCCATACCGTACAAGTACTTGTAAATATTTTCAGAAAATAGCTCAGACAGCTATTAACAGTTAATATGCCAACAGCCTTCATTTTGTATTTTGCTTTAGGTCTGCCTCTCTCCAGGCTGAAATATAAAAAGGCTATCTAGCTGAACCAGGATGGACAGAGTCTGAGGCTGCATTATATATTTTCATCATTTACATGGGACGAAAAGCATGGTCTCCAACCAGTCAACCAACAGGATGAAACAGCATATGAGGGGCCACACACACCTTATGGCCACCGTTCTGTTGTTCCAATCATTATGAAAAGAACACAAATGACCAGATCAGTAGAAGTGTACATGGTGCACCTGCAGGTGAATTTTCAAGCCTGTATTTAAAACAATACAATTGCCTGTATTTGACAGACAGAACAATAACTCATTATCAGTGCAAAATATTTTAGATGGGATTTCGTAACAATGATCAGTATGTACAATTTAATATCAGATGTTATAAGGTCTTCAGGCCTGATACTATCTTATCAGCACATGCATCGCAGCTGTGAAATTTCATCATTTCAGATTTTAAGCAGATTTTTATGTTCTGCCCCCAACATCACAGTTACAGGTTGCAAAAGTGATGAAACAAAGATATAGGACCGGATCTGTTATCTGGTAAACTCGTGGTTTTTCTGGATAAGGTTTTTTTCCTGTAATTCAGATCACTATACCTTTTGCCTGCTACAACTCGTTTAAACATTGAAATAAACCCAGTAGGATTGTTTTTGCCACCAGTGTGGATTGATACTGCTTCACTTATTATCAAGTACAAGCTACTGTTATTAGAGAAGAATGTCATTTTAAAAATTAGGCTCGGTGGCTTATAAGTGAGTCCACGGGAGATGGGTTTCCGAATAAGAGATTCCATATCCTCAACATGTCATGCCTTTATGACACGAAAACATGTGCATTCCTACCAGAGATAAACCCTCCTTCATATTCAGACAACGGAACAGGCACAGAACTTGGCACTCGCAACTAAACTTTTCTATAGCCTCTTCCTTAACAATACCGCACTCCCGGTTGGCTGTTTAAATGCACAGCAGCTCCTGCGTTGATGTCAGACAAGCAATCTAGACGCCAGAAAACTCATCTCGCGAGACTAAGACGTACGACTACACGTTCACAAGCAGAGTGACGCCGGAAGTAGCCGCATTGGGGAAGTGACGTGCTGTACGTGATGTGTTTATTGTCAATATGAGCTTCAAGTGTGTTGTAGTGATCTATGATGGGTACGAACGGCTGCTTCTGGTTTAGTCAAATTTCTTTTTGTGAAATCCACTTTTGTTTTTTCTTGCTCATTGCAGGCAGTATAACAGTAGTCTCTGCTGCCAGTTTCAGCGGCCAATTAATGTTTCTGCTACTTGTGCCAGGGAAGAGGAAAGAAAGACTCTATTGTCTTGGTGGTTACTAACAATACTTGTGCTGTCTCAATATTTAAACAAAAGTACAGTTGTTTTATCTCCAATTAGAGCTCGAATTGTGCAGGGGACCAGTATATGACATGGGGCAAATGTAGGGGAATACAGGGAGTGTGAGAATCACTATTTCATTTTCCTGATTTTCCACAATCTATGGGCAAACTTAAAGGAATTGTTCAGTGTAAAAATAAAAACGGTGTAAATAGATAGGCTGCGCAAAATAAATAATGTTTCTAATATAGTTAGTTAAGTAAAAATGTAATATATAAAGGATGGAGTGACTGGATGTCTAACATAATAGCCAGAACACTACTTCCTGCTTTTCAGCTCTCTTGGATTACACTGGCTTACATTATTACTGACTGGTTACCAGGCAGAAACCAATCAGAGACTTGAGGGGGGGCACATGGGTCATATCTGTTGCTTTTGAATCAGAGCTGAATGCTGAGGGTCAATTACAAACTCACTGAACAGAAATGTACCATGTGGCCCCCCTTCAGAACTCAGAGCTATAGAGCTGAAAAGAAGGAAGTAGTCTTCTGGCTATTATGTTAGGCATCCAGTCACTCCATTCTTTATACATTACATTTTTACTTAACTAGCTATATTAGAAACATGTTTTATTTTGCACAGCCTATATATTTACACAGTTTTTATTTTCACACTGAACTGTTCCTTTAAGCATGTATATAGGAGAAAGTATGACTATGAGCAAAAGTAAGTGTAAGGTGAACTTGGAGAGCGGTGCACATAGTTACCCTTGTTGCAATTCTTGGATACCTGTGCACATGTCCTGTTATTTACATTTCATGAAATAAAATGTAATTGTCCATGAACAGATTACTGCAATAGTTGTTTCACAATTTTCACTCTCAAAATTAACAAAGTATGTGTGCATTTTCTAGAAGAAGAGCTTCTAGAGTGTCCTGCCTGAAGTGGGCAAAGCTATGTTCACTTGTTCCTGTGTGCCTTAAAGGAGAAACAAACCCGATTTAGAAAAAAAACATTCCCCCCTACCCTGCGTGGACCAACCTCCCCCTCCCCCACATCCTAACTGCCCCCCCTGGCAAATGCCCCTAATTTTTTAACTTGCTCCTCAGTGCAGATCTGGCCTCGGGAGTACACGGGCGCCATCTTATTTTTTTTCGGTCTTCTTAGGAATCTGAGCGGAGTTTCAGCGCATGCGCAGTTGGAGTAAATTTCGGTCACAAACAAATCTGAAGAAGACCGAAAAAAGGAAAAGATGGCATCCATGAACTCCCAAGGCCAGATATAAGTAAGTAAAAAATTTGGGCCATTTGCCTGGGGGAGGAGGGAGGTTGGTCTCCGTAGGGTAGAGTTTTTTTTTTTTATAGTACAGGTTTGTTTCTCCTTTAATGGGGTAGTTCAACTTTACATTAAACTTTTAGTATGTTGAAGATTGGCTAATTCTATCCAACTTTTCATTTGGTCTTATTTATTTTTGTCGTTTTTGAATTATTTGCCCATTTCTTCTGACTCTTTCCAGCTTTCAAATGGGGGGTAACTGACCCCATCTGAAAAACAAATGCTCCGTACAACTACAAATTTATTGTTATTGGTACTTTTTATTACTTATGTTTCTATGCAAGCCCTCTACAATTCAAACCCATTCAAATCAATGCATGGTTGCTAGGATAATTTGAACCCCAGCAGCCAGATTGCTGAAATGGCAAACTGGAGAGCTGCTGAATATAAATTTAAATAACCACAAATAATAAAAAATGAAAGCCAGTTGCAGATTGTCTTAGAATAGCACTCTCTACATCATACTAAAAGGAAGTTATAGGAGAACAACCCCCTTAATGCTGGTGCCACACTCTCTCCTCAGCCTACATACATAGGCACTACATCTGCAAAGAAATGGATACTTCAGTTTCTGTGCTGAAATCTGCTCCATGTGTCTGCACACTGAAACTAGCTGAGGAAAGTGGACAGGCTGTTTCTCTACCTGCACCATGTGACACAGGAGCAGCTGTCTGTAGTTCCACCCACTCTTGGAGCAGGACACTGTAGAAGTGCCAGCGTGGCTTTAGCTTAAAGGTGAACGCTCGAAAATGAAAATTTAATATAAGCTTCATCATACTGAAATAAGAAACTTTGTTAAAACAATTAAAAATTCTGCACCGTTTCTGAAATAATCAAGTTTATCTTCACTATCCCTCTCTCAGCATCTGTTTCTCTTCATTCTCTCTTCATGGAACAGTTGGGTGTCAATCATTAGATCCAATATATCTTATAGGGGGGGCTCCCTTTCCTAGCAGATGAATTAGAGCTCACTCAAATAACAGATTCCAGTACAAACAAAATCTAACAAATTAACTGCCTTTAGAGAGACGGGATTTCTGGTGATTTTAATAGAGTGAGCTCTAATACATCTTCTAGGCAAAGGAGCCCACCTATAAGATATATTGGATCATTCAGCTGACACCCAACTCTTGAATGAAGAGAAACTGATTCTGAGAGAGGAATAGTGAAGATAAACTGGATTATTTCAGAAACGATACATTATTTTTGATTGTTTGTATTTAGAAAACTTCTTATTTCAGTATGGTGGAGCTTATATTAAATTTTCATTTTTAAGCAGAAGCTAAAGAAAGGGTATGTTTCACGCAAGTATCAGAATGATGATGAAAATGTGTCAGTGCAGATGACCAAAGAAATGGAACCTCACATCCTTTTGTGTAGACTACTACTAATAGTTCAACCTACATTGCTTTTCTGTTGTCTGCATGACACTACTCCATTTCCACCTAATGTGCTATAAAAACATTACAGAAGCAAACAGCTTAGTCGTGTAAAACTGTAGTTAGGAACACCCCCTTCACATGAAACGTGTTGCAATTAGTAAATTAACATTTTATCAATCCCTTAGAATAAAGTGTTTCCTGCAGCGCTTTTTTCCATTTTTTCTGTATGATGTTTTATCTTTAAGGCTCCTTTTGTGTGGAAACAAGTGGCATGTAGATTTAGGAAAATAACTGTGAAGGTTACTTGCAGAATGTAGAACTGTGACGGTAACATGCAGAAGTTAGAACTATGGAATATTTAGAAAAGGCTTTGAAATGTGGAGAGGTTCAGTTTAACTTGTCTGCTTTTACAATAAAAAGAATAAGGTCTTGAGCAAAGAAGACAAAACATATATGTAGGACAGTAATTTTTGACCATTGAAGTGCTTACTCTCCTGCTCTGTCATATGTTTTATGAATGATCCTTCATTCCCATCTTCAAAGCTTGAGGAGTGTCACAAAATGCTCTAAAAAGTTCATTTTGAAACTCTGTACCCTTGGAGCTGACAAAAGTAGAGCAAAGCCAGCAACTCTTTTAGAAATTAACTAGTTACAAGGTGTGGGCACTCCTACTTCAGACAAGCCTTACCTTTAAAACCTTCTATGCATGCACAGCAGTTATCTCTCAGCTGCCGGTCATCTGAATTTTTACCATTTTTTTAAAATATATATGATGCTTAAATGAGTTAAGGAGTAATATAAATGGAAATATGAATTCTCTTTGTCTTTCAGTGTAATTACTAACTATATGTTAATCACTTCAACTGTATTTTATGTCAGCGTCATACGATTTAGTATGTTAAGCAAATTGACAAAGCCCCCAAATATATAATCAGAATAACTTGATTTTTTTTTTTTATGGAACAGTGTAAAAGATTGTAGTCACATCAGGAGCACTCCAGATAAAATAATTAATTATAATGGAAGTGCAACAGTGTAGTTGCCAAGGCACATCAAGGTAAACCCCATATGGTGTCCTTAAATCGTTTTTTACCTTAGAGTTAACTTTTAGTATGATTTAGGGAGAGATATTTAGAGACAATTTGGTTTTCATTTCTTATGATTTGTAGTTTGAGTTATTTAGTGAGTTATTTAGTGTTTTATTCAGGAGCTCTCCAGTTTGTAGTTTCAATCTGGGATAGAAATCCTAGGAGACTGCCTGAATAGACAATGAGGTATAAAAAGTAGAAATAACAATAAATCTGTAGCCTTAAAGAGTATTTGTTTTTTCTTATGGGGTCAGTGACCCCCATTTGAATAAAAAGTCAGACGGCAGCAAATAATTAAAAAACTATAAAACAAATAATGAAGACCAATCGAAAAGTTGCTATAACTGGCCATTCTATAACATACTAAAAGTTAACTTAAAGTTGAACCACCCCTTTAACCATTTACCTGTGGTCATACTTCAAAGGCTGGTACCACCCTGATTTGTTGCATTCATTGGAATAGTGTCACCTGACCAAAACACTGGTCTCACAGGCTGATCCATCCTCCAAACCCGCTGTAGAGTTTATAAGGTGAGATCACAAAGATCAAAATCCATTTTTAAAACAAAAAAGTCTTTAATTACCCCTCGGTGCAGATTCTGTCCATAGCAGCCATCTTCTTATCTTCGGGAAGCAAATGCTGTACAGTTGGAGTAATTTTCCGTTTCGCAACAACTGCGAGTGCGCCGAAAGTCATGGAAATTGCAGAATCGTCGCTCTCATTCTAAAGATTACAGAAGAGCCGGAAGATGGCTGCCGTGAACTCTGCTGGACAGAATCTGCACCTAGGGGTAAGTAAAGACTTAGGGGCATTTGCCCGATAGCAGCTAGGCTTGAGGGGAGGAGGGAGAGGGGTCTATGTAGGGTAGGGGAGTAGGGTTTTTGTTTTTTTACTTTAGGGTTGAATTGTCCTTTAAAGCGTTGGTTCACCTTTGTGTTACCTTTTACTATGTTATAGAATGGCTATTCTTAGCAACTTTACAATTGGCCTTCATTTTTTTATTTTTTAATAGTTTTTGAATTACTTGCCTTCTCCTTCTGACTCTTCCCAGCTTTCAAATGGGGGTGTCACGGACCCCATGTAAAAAGGCTACACATTTATTGTTGAAGCTACTTTTTATTACTAATCTTCTATTCAGGCCTTTCCTATTTCAATCTCTTATTCAAATCAATACATTGTTGCTAGAGTCATTTGGACCCAGCAACCAGATTGCTGCTGAATAAAAAGTTAAATAACTCAAGACACAAATGTAAAATGAAAACCAATTACAAATTGTCACCATATATCACCCTCTACATCATAGTAAAAGTTAATTTAAAACAACCTCTTAATAATTCCAGTACCTACACAAAATTGAATTAACGGCACAATGAATTATTAGGTCTGATGAAAAATACAGTCAGTGAACATTTTTTTCTTTTAAACATAATTTGACAAAATTGCTACCATGTGTGGCCTGGTCCACGTATAATGTTTATTGATGTAATAAAACAATACAGTTAGTGTTAGATCCAACCACAAACAGCAAAAAGGATAAATGGAAAACGATTTGCACAAATCTATAACGTACAATCACACTGAAAAGTTGTTCGATGTTACAGCTATTTTACGGACATTTTAAAAAAAAAAAAAAGTTCTAAAACTCATAAGAATTAAATTTTTTTATTTAATGAAAAAATAAAGATGTTAATAGTGGGAAAAGTGCATGAAATCAAATACCAAGCAACTCTATGCACTATGCAGTTCTGTTACAATGCAGCATCTTTGAATCTGATGGCTATTCTATCCCAAAACTGTAGGCAGAACATTTCTATTATAAACGCTTATGCAATTGGCATCAAAGCCTTGAACTACAAGCAGGGATTCTAGGCTCACACTAGTTCATGTCCATTTTTGTAATTAAGTTTTAAACTGACACTTTAGCCAACAATGTGCAACAAACAAGTATAACTTACAACTAACAATGATACATCTCAGGCCTGACAGGATTTGAAACAACTAAAAAGAATCCAAAACATTTTATAAACTAGTTTTAAAAATGCATAATATATATATTGCATGAGGAACTGCTGGTATTTCATTTGTTGTTTCCTTAAGAAAATATAAATTGTGCAATTGTGACTACAATGCTGCCGCTGGTTAAGCATGGTTTGCTGTGCATAAAAATAACAGAAAAAAATATATACTTAACATCCAATAAAATGACAATGAAATGGTACACATGGTTGGACTGAACGTAATTATTTGTATTTCTTGGGTGCTGAAACAGTGACAGTTATTCTCTGTGACTATTTCCAAAGCAAAAAGGGAAAAAAATACAACAGAAGGTGCTCATCTGAAACCTGTGTTTGTATATAGTTTGAAGTATATGCATGTGGATAGATGTTCTTGCACGTTTTTCCCCCCTTAAACATCGAAATAAGACAGGTGAGGAAGGAGAAAGAGATCGAAATGGAGCAAACTGAAGTAGTGCGGTACTGTAGACAGGTTTCTAATATTAGATCTACAAAATATAAATACACTGATTTGGGTGATGAAGGTTCACCAGTGTCCAAAAGATGAGCAAATATGGAATCAGTTAGCTTGATCAAGAGCTCTTAGTAACTCTTCGCCTTGGAGCAAGTTTCTGGTGCCATGAACAGGGGCATTCACTTCGCAGTCATAGCCAGTTAGCTGAGGAAGAACAGTTCCATCAAAAGACTGCCCAAGCAACTGACTTGCCATATCTGAAAAACAGCATAGAAAAAAGAATGTTTTAGGGGTGTATCTGTAAGACATTTTAAAACAATGCACTTTTTTTTCCATACAAGCACTGGTCCTGTTTTTGACTTAGCTATCAAGAGATGTTCATTCATGGCTAATTTGGCTCAAATAATGATAGTTTTCATAATTAATCTTCCATACTAAAAACCAGAAGACAGACCCCATGCACTGCAGTACAATGCACTGCAATGTAGCATACACAATTATTGTTTGGTTGCAATATCAATACGAAGAAATCTGTTTTTGCCAATACACAATAACATGACTGGCTTTGCTGGCCACATGTGAACCAATGAGGCAGACATAGTTGCTCAGAACAAATTAAAGGGATTCTGTCAAGTTGTTGTTTATGATGTTTATATTTCTAAATTACACTGTTTACACTGCAAATAATTCACTCTACCATGTAAAATTCTATTCTTGAACCAGCAAGTGTATTTTTTTAGTTGTTATATTGGTGTGTAGGCAGCCATCTCGGGTCATTTTGCCTGGTCATGTGCTTTCAGAAAGAGCCAGCACTTTAGGATGGAACTGCTTTCTGACAGGCTGTTGTTTCTCCTACTCAATGTAACTAAATGTGTTGCAGTGGAACCTGGATTTTATTATTGAGTGTTGTTCTTAGATCTACCAGGAAGCTGTTATCTTGTGTCAGGAAGCTGTTATCTGGTTACCTTCCCATTGTTCTGTCGTTAGGCTGCTGGGGGGGGGGTGATATCACTCCAACTTGCAGTACAGCAGTAAAGACTGACTGAAGTTTTTCAGAGCACAAGTCACACCACTGGGGGCAGCTGGTAAACTGACAATATGTCTAGCCTCATGTCAGATTTCAAAATTAAACATAAAAAAAACAGTTTTGAGAAATGGATTTCAGTGCAGAATTGATACTGGAGCAGCAATATTAACTGATGTGTTTTGAAAGAAAAAAATTATCCAGTCTGTCATGGTATGGAAACATATCTGTACTAATTTATTGTACAGACAGTTTATGCTGTATTTACAGTATTCCCATAGTTGCAATTTTCTTTTTACCCCAATTTTCTATTTAATCCAAAACAGAATTATTATTTTTTTTAAAAGGGGCACCCCAATGCAAGGAGTTTTGTGAAAAACATTTCCAAAATCCTTAGCTTAAACCTTTAGGAACTGTGACATCCCTCCATTCGGTCAAATAGATTAACTGTGCTATGAAAAAATTAAATACTGTATTTTAACCCTACACTAATTAATACTGTGATCTAGTAATGTGCATGAGAATTGACAGTACATCTACAGGTTATTTCATTGTAATCTACTGCCCAAATGACACAAGAGAACATTATATATTTACCTGTTGACAGTAAGAGAATTGTTCTTTGCTCTGCACTACTTAGCCTTTCCGAGTCTGATCCTTTCACACGTTTCCATTGGAGAGAAGAGTTTGGCCCAGGATCAACATTTGTTTGGAAGAGGGTACCCTAGTTTTAATATAGGTTAGATTATAAAGTGTTAAAGGCAAATCTAAATTAGTGATCAACACAGCAGCCAGGTTAGTTTCACTTTTATGCACCCAAGCCCACGTTACATAAATATCTACACAGAATGCCATGAAGTACATTTATTTAGACAGCAGCCTGTTAATGACTTACTTTACTCTGTTCGTAATACATAATCCAAGCCTATTCTAAATAGATGTAGGAGTGAATCTGGTTGCAAGTAAGTTTGCCAATACACTTGAAGATCCCCCAGTTTAGAAGAGTCTCCATTATACTTATAACAGTGCTGACTGGGAGTGGGAGGCTCCAGCTACCAACACAGCCCAGCTGTGCTTTCACAAATTTATCTCCCTGATAACTGCTCTTAGGAGCAGCTACCAAGTAGCAATCAAACACAGCATATAGGTAGTTCTTTTAATTGGTGCATAATAGGGCAGTTATCACAGGTGTCAGGACTACTTTAAAATATATCGCAGAAACAATTATTCCAATTTTGTAGCCTTATTACAAGATCAGAAAATAGATATTGCCTATTAACGAAAAGACCTTACTTTGTCAAAACAGATATGTTACAGAGCAGAAGGTCTAGTTACTGCAAAATAGGATGAGAACAGTTGCAGCACCACTTCCCTAACCAGGGTTTTTAAAAGTCCCAAATTATGATTTGTGCCGTAAAGACAACACCAAGTTAAAAAAATGTTTTACTTTTTACACATCACAGAATTGACAGACTGAGACTAATGTATATTGTAAAGTTGTTTAGGATTATTTTTGCTTTCCTAATTAAATCCCTTACATTTAAAAAACATATATATATGGTTGAGACGTGTTCCATTTTTTATTGATTATACATTTATATTGTCAAACTTACAATTCCAATAGCCTGGAAAAGTGGGCCATCACTTTCCATTTTACGTTTTCTCTGTACATTGTGTAAAGCAATCATCTTTGGATTCAGTTCTTCATCCAATATTGTACACCTGAAAATGAACAGAATTGTATAAAAAAATTACTGTTAAATAGGTTTGACTCACTGGTGCAAGTACAACCATCTCATGAGCACAAGATACAGTATCTGATTATAGGAACAGGCGGGGGCACTAGAGTAAACCACTTGTGTTTTCAGCTACCCATCTTGAAATCATCTATGCAGTTTTTATTAATTATGCCATGTGACAAATTGATTAATTTACCTTTTATTTAACGGAACAGGTAAATTTGGAGTTCCTGGACGTGATTTCTCTGTTTTTTCAACCACTGCTTTGGCTGTCCTTACTGGTGAACTTGTGAGGCTTCTGTTTCCATTATATGGTGATACTGGAGCACTGGTGGACTCTTTCATCATGTGGACAGGTGACTGGATAATGGTTTTAAGATCACTCATGGCATCCTCTGGCTTGAAATCACTGGTGGATGGCGAAAGAGACTGTTGAAATAGAGTGGTCATGCTTTCTAAGGTTTGCGGAATTGATGAATCGCATTCCAAAGATGAAAGTTGGTCAAAGGTTCGTAACTGGAAATCATCATCCATAGGAATATACGGTGCCAACATCTCCAAGTCTAAATCAGTTTCCTGTAAGAGTTACATACAAAAGACCATAATTATGATAAAGAAGGTACAGTAACGTGTGCAAATGTAGGGGAGTATATAAAGAACAATAGCAGTTATGTTACAGAACAGTAAAGTAATCCAAAAACACTGGATTTATTATCTGTGCTCCACAGGCATCTCCCACAACTTAGCTCATATAAAAATTCTGATCTAAATGTGCTGTCAAAAATCAATAAAAATGAAAATGAGGCTTGGCTATTCTATAAGAGAAGCAAACAAAAAGAAACAACCAAACAAGAGGTAGTACAGTTTAGAAGGGTCACATAGAGCCAAAGCCCAATGCTTTTTCAGCACATAACGATTGTGCAAGAGATAAGCTTTCCTACTTATTAAGAACAACCCAGCAGAAATAAATCTATTAAAAAAAAAAACAATGGCATGGGGGTATTGAGAAAGAATAAAATCCTGACTTGGATGGATTCTGTTCTCAAGCTAGCTTGGTCATTATCACCTTGACCTCGGGGGAAGACTGTTTCATTGGTTATTTGAAGAGAGATCTCTATGCTCTCAAATTAACTTTTTTTTTTTTTCTCACGTGGTCTCCGATATTTGAACTTCCTCGACAATATCATCAGATAACAATTTCACAATTACCTTTTGCTATACTCCTGTAAACAGGTACACTATATTGTCAATAGTAACTAGATACCTGCATACCCAGCATCTTATTCTCATAACAAGGGCATGAATATGAAGTTAGTCCCCCCCTTACTACTAGGCTCTGGCACATTGTTGGTGCTATTCACTTTCATTTAGCTACAAGAGTATACGTGAGATAGGGCACCGATGTTGGGGGATCAGGTCTGACTCGGAGCCGGTGTCCTCATTTATCCTACTCATATTCAGTTGGGTTTAGGTCAGGGCACTACACAAGTTCTTCCAATACATTTAGGCAATCTTATCCTGGACAAACCTCTTTTTGTGCATGGCATCTTGATTGTGCAGAAACATGTACGAAACAAGTGTTGCAACAAAGTAGCAAGCACGAAATTGGCAATGCCATTGTATGCTTTAGCCTTAAAATGTAAAGCAGCACCACTTACTTTTCCTAGACATCCCTAGTAGAGACTTAGTTTGTGCTTTTCCTGTAGAATAAAGAATAGTTTTGCTGCTTATGTGTAAATCTAAGTCTGAAGAGGGACACCTAGGTAAGCCAAGTAAGATGGAGACATGCTTTTTCCCTGGGCATTGTTTAATAACCCATATATACAATGCACATGCAAGAATACATGACAGTACAGAAAAACACTACATGCTCTTTCATACACCAGATATGCACACATTAATCATTTTATTGTGCCAAATGTACACTCATCAGCAAGCACACTGTAGAAGAGCAGGAGCCCTGAGTAAGCTGTGCTGCGCCATCTGATGTCTGAAATCTTCAAGCTGCACAGTACAGAGTCCTTTCTTCTACCAGCCCTCATAAGTGTATTCTGAGCAGCTCTTCAATCCACCCTGACCCTCAACCTAATACATAGTTGTAAGAAGCCTCACAAAAAAAAAACAATATTCTTCTGCATATCCATGTCACCTTGTCTAAAAACTTTAGCCATTTTCTTAAGGAACATGAGCCCTCCCTATGCCCTTGCATGCAGTTTTCTGAGTCTCCCCACTTAGAATGGCTTCCAGATTTCTTTTTTTTTTTTTTTTACACTTTTGCACTTGTGATAACATACATTTATATTTATGTACATTTACTGTACTTATTAATGCATTTGTTTTACTATTGACTAATGCAACATAGAGATAAAGTATTTATGAATCACAAACCTGGGTAGCAAAAGGTGCTTTTGCTTCTGTGTCTATTGCAAACAGTTTTTCCACCAAATCCAGCTTGAACTCACTTGCCATTTCGCTGTCGACATCAAAGCAATATTCTGGTGTATTAGGCTAGAGGAGGAGAAAGACAAAAAGTAATTTTCCTGTAAATCCACTTACAACTAAATAGTATAATAAATAAACAGTAAACTGGTGCATTTATAATGATCTGATATGTAAGTATGATAAACAAGAGAAATTAAATGCACTTCTGTTAAACGTGATCTGCAAAAACACAGTTTAAGTTCACAGTTTCACATGGAAGCAGAGCAAGTCTAACATATCACTTTCTGCACTTTGTAACGGCACAATTCAAGGGAGTGAGTTTAGAAGATCACAAGCCATGTAAGCACACAGAAGACCATGTGTTTGCATCTGTTCCCCCTTTATTTGACCCATATAATTTCCCACTGTATTCCTTATGCATGTTCAATGAAGTTCTATACTGACCTCAGTTGAGCTCTGACTGGAACTGATATCTGAAGGGCTGTCTGGCTTGGATAGCTGTGGAATGGTGAATGCTAGCTCAAGTTGTTCTGGATTTGATTCCATCTTTATCACAACTTCCCGGTTAAGTGCAGGGTCGACATTGCTACGCAAAGGCTTTGGCATTTCTGGGTCTGGGAGAGGAGTGATTGGTGTACTTTCCAGTTTATTACTGGTAGAGTGAAGCATTACATCATTGTAAAGTGGAACATCTTCGTATGGTTTGTCAGAATCTGAAAAATACAAGTAAAGCTATTTAAAAGCAATGTCAGGTCAATATTAAAAATATATATATACTTTTAAGGGTATCAATCTAAATAATAAATACTACAAACGGCAATGTATAAGAGGCAATAAATAGTGGCAAAATAGTGTACACATGGGGTGGAGCTATAGAGGCAAAGAGGAAGGCAGTGGTGGAGCAATTGGCTGACATTAAAAGCAGTTGAGTAATAATAAAGGAGCAAATATTTATAAAGGTGTAAGCTGGGACTGAGAAACTAGTACTTGCAGGTAATAAGTGAAGCAAAGCCATAAAAAGTGAGGCAAGCATTGGATTATTAAAAGTACCATATTGCCTCAAAAGACACTTACCACCTGAACTGAAATCCAATGGAATAATTTCATCCCCAGCATCGGGTGCAAGAACTGTAAGAGATTCTGGCTCCTGCTTCAGTTTATCAAACAAGCACTCAGAATCGTTCTCTTCATTCAGCTCTGTGAAGATTTCTGGCATCTTTATCTCTTGTGATTCCACTGGAATCAAAACACATGCTGTCTGACCCAGGGACAAAATCAAATCTTTCTCCACCACCTCACTGGAAATAAGAGAAGAAAAAAAAATTTTCAAAATTGTACTGCTAATATTAAAACTAGTTGGATGTCATGGACACAAAGTTGTAAATAGCATATTCAACATTTATTTATATAGCGTCAACAAGTTACGCATTGCTTTACATTAGCTAACAAACAGGGAACAAACAGTAAATAACAAACATGGATTTACAAAGTACGATAGGATCAGAGGGCCCTACTCGCCAGAGTTTACAAATTAAATGGTTAGGGTACAATTGAGTCACAAATATAGAATGTCTAGGATTGGCTGGTCAAGGATCCGTTAGTGACTTTCTCCACTATTGTTCAGCTGATCTACTACATCTTTTGAGGTACATCGATAACTAGTGTGCCAGGGTTGGGGTTTAGCTGGTCGACTGTGATGGGTGGTAGAAGGAGCAAGGGAGCCAAGAGCTGTTGAAAAAGCATTGGATGCAGAGAGAGGCTGCCATATTCAGATATGTGCGGCTACTGTTGATAATTGTTGTGGATCAAATGTGTTAAGGTTTCTGTATGTGTGGGTGGAGAGAGATGGCTGTGATAGCACAGGTGAAAGTATAATCTGAAAGGAAATTAGGTGATGATCGGATAGCGGGAAGGGAGAGTTAGTAAGCTTGGAAGGGTGCTATACAAGCATACAGCTTTAAAGATACCAACAATGTAATGGTCGAAAAAAAAATCTATTTAATGATGCTTACCTGAGTACATAGTTTACACAGACAATGCACTGTGGTTGAGAGTTCTTAGAATTGTATATAACAGTGGCTTGTGTTTCAACCCAGACATAACCACCTTTTTTTGCAAGCATTCTGTACTGCCCAGTAGTCACCTGTCCCTTTGTGAACACTGTAAGGAAAGAAAAAAAATAAACAATCAGATTGAAAGGGAACCACAACAGTCTGCCTATGCTGCAGGGACAGCTCAACCCCTCCCCCCTTTAGTCTTAAAGTGATACTGACACTAAAAATGTTCTTTTCAAAATATTACTCTGCATTAAAAGTTACATATAGGTCACATTGTTGGTTTTTTTGCCAACAGTTCTGCTTTTGTAAGTAATTATAACTTAGGTTCCTAAACTTGACTGTTTTGACAACCTGACTGTTATAACAAATCAGAAGCCCTCCCTTCCTCCAGCTGCATCCTTTTATGTTTTTTTTAGATAAGAAGTAGCTTATTATACAGAAGGTTTCTCAGAATTTGTCTTGATTGTGTTCATACAAACAAGTAGCTCAATGTTACTATTTTTAATTTCATATTTGCCTTGTTTACTGCAAGAAACATCAAAAACCATAGATGTTTTAGAATTTAAACAAAAGTTTGTTCCAAACAAACTCATATACCCCCTTTTTCAACTCTTGTATAGGTATACTGCACTTTAAGTAATGAATTAGTCAACATGTCATCTATATAAAAGATCAGCACTTACTATTATGATGAGCTTTGGTCAAATGATCAGAGTCCAAGGCATGATAATATTCATAGACCGAACGCCCCAAAAGTTCATCCGGTTCATATCCTACTAATTCAGTTACCCTAAAATAGAAAAAAATCATATACATCATCATCATATACGTTGTTCATATAACACAGAGACAAGTGTGTTATTAAATACATAACCAACCAAAACACCTTTCCCAACATACCTTTCATCACAGTAGGAAAACTTCATGTCAAGGCTGTGGCGACTAAGGAAGGTCTTGCTGTCCAAGGGGAACTCAATATTCGATGGATGAGGAATAGGTTCACAGATTACAACCATGCATGTCATGGGAGGTTTCTTGTAGCCACAATGGTTCTGGTTGTTTGCATTATCATATACACGCATGTGTCCTGTACAGTGAAGGACCTGATTACAAAGAAAAATTTTTATTTACCGGTTATTCATTTCTTCTCAATTTCAACTAAAGCAAAAGTTATGTTATTGTAAGAATCATTACATTGCAAGGTAACCGTTTACTTCTGAGATGCTGCTTCCCAGGCCCAAAAGCCCTATGCCAATGTAGATACAGCTTCCCTGGAAGCCCCACTTAGATTTTGGTTTCCTCCTCCTCCTCTGTACAAAACACACACATTGCATTGCCTCCAGTAGCCCTAAAGCGATACCGACGCGTTCCTATAAAAAATCATAGGAACGTGTCAGTATCAATACGTGTTGCACCCGCAATAGTTCCCCTCAAAGCTGCCACCCAGCCCCACGAACCTGCATGAACCGACCCTCCGATACTGCTAAAAGATCTTCGGTGCTGTTTCAGTGACGCTGGGCTCAGGGCGGCATGATCCTTCCATAGGCGAACTACAGGAAACAGGACTTCAGCCTATGAAAGGATCGCTCCTCCCCCAGCAAAGCGTCACTGAAGCAATATGGAAGATCTGTTAGTGTCTGTTTCAGCGGGTGGCTTTGAGGGGAACTATTGTGGGTGCAACACATACTTGATACTGACACGTTCCTTTGATTTTTATAGGAACGTGTCAGTATCGCTTTAACACACAAATGCAACAGTAACCTATGCTTCAAAGCAACACTGCCTATGCACGGCACCCTGGTAATATAGGAAGATGGTGCTGATAGAAGCCAGTAGTTAAATTTAGCAGTCAGTGGGGGTTCTGTCTTAAGCGGCATATCATTGCTGGCTTCAGCAAAGGTCATTGTAGTATGTCATAGGAGGAATACAATTAAGTCTTGTATATTACGATCTAAAGTTGCCTTTAAAAACAAAGAGAAATTAAACATTAAATTAACCCCTTAGAGAAGTGAAGTTTCACTCCCAACATCTATAAGCACATGGTTTCCATTGTTTCATTAAAGGATGGAGCTTTGTTATTTCATGATTCCTTTTTTTGGTAAAGGCCTCTGTGCTCACCCATTAATATAGTAAGGATATTGAGACATTATGTGCAATGCCAAACAAAAAAATTGCTCTCCACTTTAAACAAAACAGGGATTGTTTGTCCATATATTGCGATATATTCAAGCTGGCCAACTACATAAAATTTGTACCACTTCACTTTACATTTTTCACAGGGACAAAGTTCTACCTGCAACTTGTGTTCCAGGGATGACTGATGTAGTTGGCCAGCTTGAACAAACTGCAATATTTGGACAAAGAATCCCTATTTTGCTTACAGGCGATTGGTTGCTTAATGCACCCCTAGTCACTTATCAGTTGTACAGAATTCTCAGTACCTGAGGTTTTCCCCATAACGGATCTTTACTTAATTTAGATTGTCACAACTTAAGTCTACTAAAAAAAAAAAAAAATCATGTAAACATTAAATAAACCCAATATGCTGGCACATTGCTAAAAATGAAAAAAAAAAAAAAAAGCCTCAATCTTTAAAGGTTTTTTTTTTTTTGGGACTCGACATTATAGCTTTCAGGAATGGCAAGTGATTTTAATAGGCTTTGGCACGCAAGCAATTAAACAATTATAGTAATCCTTCAACCAGACCTAGTCACCTCTAGCATCTGGCATATCTGCTAATACACTGCTAGAAAGACAATCTAACTCCTGTCCCTTCTAAATAAAGCAACCCAGATCCTCTCTAAGAAATGTTCACACATTCACTAGGCAGCTCTTCTAATGTTCAATTCCCAGTTAAGACAGACAAAATGCAATACTTGAATAAGCTATTAGTGGGTTTAGCAACCCGAAAGTTCTTTGAGAATTAGTTTAATGTATTTAAAATAGTTATCACAGTGGTGAGCAAAATAATAAGGCTGAAATAAAAGCAGGCTATACCCCAATGCCTTCTGTATAAAGCCTAGACTAGAGCAAAGACCTTCTACCTCCCTTGTGGCTTTTCAGCTGTGGAACTACAGATCATAGGTGTATTTCAGCTGCTAGTCACTGCTGTAAAACACTGATAGTGAATAAGCATTACATTAAGCTGCACAATGTGTCATTTGGTGTAAGTCCAGAAAAGGGTAATATTTTATCTTGTGGAGAAAAAAATGCACTTTGTAAACTGAAGTGTTATACAGCGATTCATTAGCATGCAGTCTGTCTATCTAACTCTAATAAGCCTATGAGGATGCGCCTACAAGAACAAAACGTGTCAGGCCACTTTCTCCTTCATCGCTATGTGGAATGAAACATGGTCTTATTTTTTGTAGAGAGTTCATCTGAATGCTTACTCTTTTTGTTAGTATAATCCAAGTGTTGTGTATTGTATTTTAGGACTATTGTTGCATGACAGAAAACACGTATGGCATTCTTTTACCGTGGCACTTTATGTAATTATGTATTCTAATTTTCTCCTACCCTGCCATTAAAAATAGAAATAAGCATTCTACTTAAAAAGGTTGTTCACCATGAAATTAACTTTGTGTGATATAAACAGTGCTTTTCTGAGACCATTTGTTCATTTATTTATGGTTTAATTTAGTAGCAGCCCTGCAGTCTGTAATTTCTGGTTGCTGTGGCCCAATGTACTTTAGCAAGACTGAAGAACAATAGCAGAAGGCCTGAATTAAAACTAAATAACAATAAAACCGTAGCCTCACAGAGCAAGTGTCTTTGACTCCTATTTGACATTTGTAAACAGGCAGAAGGAAAAGTAAATAATTTAAAAACTCTACAAGATAAAGAAGACCAACTGAAAAGGTTCTATAAATATCACTGGGTATGTGCAAAGTGTCACCACCAGGAAGAAAGAGGACCAACATTAGAAAGACACAAGGCAATGGGAGACACATTTACAGACTTAAATCTTAATTGTTACATGATTTGTAGAGCAACCCTTTTTACAGGCTTTTTTAACCTTTGATTTTCTACTTATTCATAGAATATCAAACTGTATCTTAAGATAAGTTGTATGTAAATATCTGAAAAGAACTTCATGGAATACTGCATGCATGTCAGTAAACATGATGTTGAACATCCAGCTGAGACGAATTTCACTTTTTAATTCTCTCCTATATTGGTAGCAGAGGTTTATAAATAAGCCTGGGAAAGTTCAAATGAGCTTATTAGCTTTAATCCCTACTTACATTTAGTACATACAGTTGTGTTCTGATTAGAGTAGGCTTAGATATTCACGAGACTTAATGCTTGAAAAGCAACATTCCTGAACAAAAGACATGCTCAATGAAAGAAAATAAATATACCTTCCATGTGGCTGACTTTATATTCACTGTTCTTCCACGACTGGTTAATGTACATTTCATACGAAGGAAGAAACTTCTCTCTGTGATTTGTTCTTTTCCTTTTTTTGCTGGCCCTTTAAAAGTTTAGAACAGCAACAGTTAGAGACTAATTTATTCCGTTACTCATATACATTGTGATAAAAACATGAAATACGGATTTTAAGAATTAAATTAATTTAATGGCATTGTGTGTCAATGTGCAAGATCAGCTATTGCTTTATAAAATGTAAATGTTATTCCAGGGGAAAACATGAGGACCGATTTCTTTGCCAACAACTCAGAGATATAGTGAGATATTATATAACTTTGTTCGAGATGGAATTTGCCCTGCAGGATCAGGTGTTCCCTTGTGTGTGTGCTTTGCACCTCATTTTTTATGAGAATGTACTGTTATAGTTCACACTCATTTTATCTTCAAAATAAAAAGTTAATTTGTAACTTGAATAGACAACAATATAATTATAATTAAAAACACATTATCAGATTTAAAAGGGAATCAATGAGTTTGTGTGCTGAAGAGAGAAAAACACACCAAGCTTGATTCCAATTAGAGACAATGGCAAGAAATGCAAACAGCAAACTGGGGCTCCAAGAAGCAGACATAGCTGTTTCAGACCATAAAATCACACGGGTATCATCAAGTGTAACTGATCCACACATTAGCAGCTATGTTATTTTGCAGCAACATTTCCAAATTAGATTTATCAGAATTCCTGTTGTTACTGCAATTATTTGCAGCAAAAATCATTCATCTGAATTTGAGTTCACAAAACAGAAATGTTCTTAATTTGTTAAGCACATTTTTGAATAAAATTTTTGACATCTAAAAGCTGACTAGTTCATGTAGAAGTCCATGGGAATTGTATTTTCAAATTTGAGACTTTTTTTGAAATTTGCCAGATAGTTTTGTTACAACAAAAAAGTAGTATTTGCATGGGAGGAATTCTGTACCCTTTAATCATTTTTATTTACCGTACTGCTGGACAAGAGAACAACACACTACACATGTCAGAAGCTATGGCCACCTGCTACAGAGTTATGAAAACATTACGAGTTGATTAGATGATTTAGGTAAGTGATCTCTGCATTGACCTGAAGAAATCCTTAGTTGCAATACATACAATATGTTGTTTGTTGTGTCTTGCACTAAGCAGGACTCACTCGAACAGAAAGCGACTTTACATTCAACTTTCTGGTTCATGCAAGCAAAATTAAACAAATGAACAGCCCTCTGTATAAACAAGCAAATCCCTACAGATAGATTCTTCGTGACCTGGCGATTTTTGTTTTTATTGTGCTCAATCTAACCTTATTTTCAGGTTTTACTTTGTTTAGTGCAACAAATGTTAAACAATATAGATATTTCATAATTAAAACAATAGACAAGCCCTTATGACTGAACTTGTGTCGAAAAGGGCAATATACTCCAATCATCCTTTCAAAGGATTTCATCATGTATAAAGCAACACTTTGACTAATATTCAGAACTGAATACGGCAGAATAACACATTTTAATATACAAGTAGTAAAATATTTAGAAATGGAAAATGAATGCCTAGCTAAATACCATACCAGTTTTGAAAATGTATAACAAAGTTTAAAATCCCCAACTGAATAATAATAATAATAATAATAATAAAAAAGTGTCAGTGTAGGACTCAAGACAGCAGTGGGGATGGTTTGAACAGAAAAGAGCAGGTACTTGCCATTTCTGAAAGTTAGCATCTCCCTTAGCTCTTCATGATCGCAAGGATGAGTGAAATCAAACACGCTGTGTCCAGTAAGCTCAAACTGTAAATAGGAAGAAACATTATGCAGACACGTTTTATACCCAACCTCAGAATGCATGAAAAGAAAATTCTCTTACCTGTGTAAGGCCCATACACTTGTTGACATTTTCAGATAGATAAATCATATCCCCCTCTTCAGTCAGAACCAAGACAAACCCTTCCAGTGCCTTCAAATAGAAGCAATTGAGTTGCTTGTCCAGCTCAGTCTCACCATCCAAATCCCCTAAGAAGAAGAAATGTAGATTTCTTACCTAAGGAACAGTTTTGCTTTAAAGAATAAGTAACCCCAAACTGTCTCAGAATAAAATACAATGCTTTCCAAGCACTCCTCCTCTTTGACTATGAAGATCTCAAAGGGGTGCCTACTGCATATTCCGGGTTTATTTCCATTGAGGCAGTGAGCATGCCCAGTAGGCATCTCTTTGAGGTCTTCATAGTTGGAAAAAAGAAGTGCTTAGAAAGTAAAATGGGGCAGAGCTTCACACTAGAGAAGCAAAGCATTTGTGCCTAAGGCATGGGGGGGGCAGGCAATATATGATTGACAGGTGAAATGTTTAAGTTCCTTTAGAACAGGTATGGATGTGTTAATAAAAAAAAAAATCACAGTTGTCGATTTGCTTCCAAAGTTCTAAAGCTAATGCCAAATGTAGCTGGGTTCTCTGTGGACATATTTCCCCAACAGAAAAGAAAATCTTTAAATTATACAGTTCAGTAAAAGTTTTTGCAGTTGTTGTTATTGGACCTTAAAGAACTTATGGTACAGCAACAATTAAAATTCACAGTTCAGATTGCCACTGTGTGTGTGCGTGTGTCACAACATGTACTTAACTCTGAGGATGAAACTATACGGTCTTTCAGCTTGTTAGACAACCTCAAACGGAGATCAATACTCTTGACAGGCACAAATCCACAAAAGCAAGATTTAAAAGGTAAAGTAAGCCCTAAATAGGGCGTTCTAGTGTTCGAAACCAATTAAAATATAATGAACCGTTGTCTTACACTGGTAAAACTGATCTGTTTGCATCAGAAACACTACTATAGTTTATATAAATGCGCTGCGGTGTAGCCATGGGTGTAGCTATTCAGTCTGAAAAAAAGAGAAAAGGCATACGCTGAATAGCAGATAACAGATAGGCTCTGAATAATACAACGGGTTTGTTCACCTTCCAACACTTTTTCAGTTCTGTTGGTTTCAGATGGTTCACCAGAAATAAAGACTTTCCATTTACTAATATTAAAGTGTTCACCTTTAAGTAAAGTTTTAGTATGATGTTGGGAGCAATATTCTGAGACAATTTGCAATTGGTTTTTATTATTTATTATTTGTGGTTTTAAGTTATTTAGTTTTTAGCAGCTCTTCAGTTTGCAATGTCAGCAATCTGGTTGCTAGGGTCCAAATTACCTTAGCAACCATGCATTGGTTTGAATGAGAATATGAAATATTAATAAGGGAGGGTCGGAAAAGATGAAAAGAAAGATGAGTAATAAAAAGTAGCAATAACAATACATTTGTAGCTTTACACAGCATTTGTTTTTTGATGAGGTCAGTGACCCCCTTTTCAAAGCTAGAAAGTCAGGAGAAGAAGGCAAATAATTCATAAACGATAAAAAACAAATAATGAATACCAATTGAAAAGTTGCTTTGAATGGGCCATTCTATAACATACTAAAAGTTAACGTGAACCATCCTTTTAAAGCTTCATTATTAGTTATGTCTTTCTGAAGCAGCTTCGGGGGGGGGGCGGAGTTTCACCAACGCCGACTGTTCTCGATACATTTTTTATCTTTGTCCCTGCTGAGCTCAATCCCAAGTTTCATTAAAGGGGTTGTTCATCTTTAAATTAACTTTTAGTATGATTTAAAGTGTGATATGCTGAGACAATTTGCAATAGGTTTTCACTTTTTATTATTTGCGGCTTTTTATTATTTGCGGTTTTTGCGTTATCTTATTATTCAGCAGCTCTCTGGTTTGCAATTTCAACTGTTTGCTAGGATCCAAATAATCCTAGCAACCATGCATTGATTTAAATGAGAGACTACAATGTTATTGGAGAAATCTGAATAGAAAGAGGAGTAATAAAAAGTAGCAATAACATTTGTAGACTTACAGAACTATTGTTTTTAAATGTGGTCAGTGACCCCCATTTGAAAGATGGAAAGAGTCAGAAAAAGGTAAATAATTTGAAAACTATAAAAAAATAAATAATGAAGACCACCTGAAAAGTTGCTTAGAATTGGCCATTCTATAACATATTAAAAGTTAACTTGAAGGCGAACCACCCCTTTAATGGCAGCTGTTATAACGGATACAACAGTTGCGAATAATCCACAGATGCTGCGGAAAACTGTATCAACTAATGTAGCAAACTGTAATATGGAAAAAAAACATTTAAATTCCTGTGCAAGAACTAAATCCATTGTATTCTACAGAGTGCTACTTACCCTGTACCATTTAGCCATATTTCAACCTGAATGACTACTCCCACAGCAGCACAGCAACATATTTATATAAACTATAGCATTGGTTCTCAAGCAAACACACCAGTTTTACTAGTGCAAGGCAATCGGTTCATTCGATTTTCATTACTTTACAACACAAATTTTTTGATGTTACTGTTCCTTTATGTATATGGATTCAAATGTATGTCCATCCTATAACTGACAAGCAACTGGTTTGCATGTAATTGTGGAATATAATATCCAAATATTGCCAAAAGCATGAGTAAAAAAAACATGGCAGCATTTCAAGAAAGAGGCTACATCTGAATCTTACAAACATTCCTGGGACTTGGCTAAATACCAAACCAAATTTTGCATTCAGTGCATGCCTGCTTACAAATATTTATAATGTGGTTTTTGCTGAGAATATTCACCTGCATCAAGCAACTTTCTTATCTGCAGGTAACTGATGGTCAGCCTCATGATAGAGGCCTTGTCAAGATTTGAGCTGACATTGTGCGGCAGAGGCAACTCGTGACATAGTTCATAAAAGACCTCAGACTCCTTACTCCTCCGACACCTGGCAGCATCGCGTGATTTTTCTTTACGCCGCTCCGAGCTGATCCTGTAATTAAATTGGACACCAATGTTAATGCTAACAGTAAAAACTTTAAAAGAGAAAATAGGAAAGGTAAGAGAAGATACAAAATTTATGACAGGAAGATAAAACAAATTAAAGGAGACATATAGCATAACTAAAGCTCCCTCGGATCTTGTAGGCAATAATGAATAATATATGGTGCTGGTTATACTTTGGGCTAAAAACTAGTATTTTTAAAAATGGCCCTTTAGAGCCACTGTCCATGTTTCAAAAAAGGTGTGGGTTCATCCTAACAGGAAATAACCAATCACAGCCCTACAGCAGAGACAGGCTTCAGTTCCGTATGAAGTGAGTATAGCTGCTGATTGGTTCCTATCCTACAGTGCAGGGTGCTAGGTGCCACCAACTCCCTGGGAACAATGTTCCCTCTAAACTGTGCACAAAGGATTTGAGGCCAGCGCATTAAACAAATTGTGGCGTGCACAAAGAATTTTGTGTGAAAACACATTTTGACCCTACATAAAGTTTTTAAAAACATAGCACACAAAATATTTTTTATGCGCATAGCCAAGAAGGAATTAAGAGGAAATATTGCCTGGGAAAGGAGGCAGCAGATGGGAGGGACTAGTAGGGTTTTTATATAAATCATTAATAAATCATCCAGAAACACAATTGCTTTAATCACATTCCATCTATATGAATCAATGCCATGAACTGGCACGCTTTTTATTTTTCTTTACACGTTACAGCTGAATCTACCTGAAAACTCTCAAAATATAAATAAACATAAAACATGGTATAACCCACAGCCTAATTGGCTTTCTGGAGGCACAGAGACTGGACTGCACTGCTTTATGCAACGGATTAATCATTAAGTACTAAGCAATTTACTCACTGCAAGAGGGTTTAACTCATTTGTATTTATAGCTATTTTCTCACTGTAAACTGAAACATCACCAGATACCCATGGATACAAAGAGGTTAGGTCCCTATCTCCTGATTAATTCTTCATATACTCCACAGACTTTGCTCTATTATATTGGAACTGAGCTGCTGATATCATAGATGCAAAGAAAGCCTCATATTTAGAGAAATGTTACAGATGTTTATCTGCTGCAGGAAAACAAGAAGGAAGAGACACTGCTGCTCCACCCAAAGTGTTCAAGTCAGATAAAAATACTGAAGTTTAGATAGACAGATGGAGTGTGACGACAAACATATCTTGTGTTTTACAGCAACTAAGTAAATTGGGTGGCTTAGTGGTTAGCGTTGCTGTCTTAGAGTGCTGCATTCACAAGGATGATTTCAACTCGGGCACTATCTGCATGAGTGTGCATGAGTTGAGTGAAAGATTTGTGTTTGTTAGACCGGTTGAGACAGAACCTGGTGTGAATAGCAAATACCTGTGAAGTGTCAAATAACATTAGGGGTGAATTTAGTGATAAAGAATCCCTTGCCGACTAGGCACTGTCTCACTTTGAAATCCTTGCTTCCCAATCTACACCCAATCCCTAGCCCAGCAATAGCTTACAATTAGGGTTGCCACCTTTTCCGGAAAAAAATACTGGCCTTCCTATATGATTATCATTTTTCACAATAACAACAATAATTTTTTACCGGTCAGGTAAATCACGGGGCCCTGTACAACAAAATTTTCAGGGGCCCCCTGGGCCCCGCCTGCACTAGCGCTCAAGCCCCACAACAGATCCCGCCCCCATTCCACATCACAGATAAAAGACCGCACAGACATCAGCGCTAAAAAAGTAACCCCCCCACACGTTATAAAAAGCTATTGATGGTCAGGGCCCCATTATAAGTTTAAAAAAAAAAAACATTGGTGCCAGGGCCCCCTTACAAGTTAAAAAAAATTGGGGCCTCAAAAAAACATTTTTTTTAAAAAAAACATTGGTGGCAGGGACCTATGGAATATTAGAATAAAAAAATTACATTAAAAAAAAAACACAAATTGGTGTTCGCCTCCTTTTGTGAGGCTTCGGCTATTTTCATAGCTCCGGGACTGCAGCTTCAGCTATTTTCGCTGCTACGGGAGTTCGGCTTCGGCTGTTTTCGTGGCTTCAGGTCCTATGGCTGTTCGGCACTTCCGCATTTTGGCTGTTCGGTATTTCAAAATGGCCGCACGGCTTTGGCACTCTCAAGGGGGGCCCGGCTCTTTCAAAAGTGCAGCACTGCCAGGCCCCCCTTGAGAGTGCCAAAGCCGTGCGGCCATCCATAATGCACAGGACATGTGGGTTTGTTTAGATAAGGGATCTTTCTGCAATTTGGATCTCCATACCCAACAGGATTGTTTTGCCTCCAATAATGATTAACTATATTTTAGTTAATAGTTAACTTTTTTTTTAAACTTAAATTTGTTACGGTCACAATATTTATTTTTCATTCTATTTTTTTTTTTTTTTTTTAACAAATGCACGCTTCTAATCAGGAGTACATAATTATGAATATATGTCAACAGTGGTTAGACGAAATCCATTTTACTAAAACTAATATTGGATGCCAAAGAGGGAGAAGGCTGATGCACGCTTCTGAAACACAGCATCATAGGGGGGAAGTGTAGAGCACTGTTTTATGATGTTTTATGCATCTTCCTGCCAATTTCTTGAGAAAACTACAATGGGTTTGATGGGTAAAATGCTTCTCATGTAGCTTAAAACATGTTTTAGCTGGTTTCACAGTGCGTGCACAAAATGTACTCATTCCAAACAGCTCAAGACAGAAGCTGCACCTAATTATTTCTAAGCAGAACAGAGGTGGCATAAAAAAAACAGTCATCATGACTAAGTCTTTGGGAGAGGCTTCCTACTGTACCTGTCAATCACAAGGCTATTCCTGTTTATATCTCTGAAGTTTTACAAATAGATGCTTAAAATAACATAAAATCCAATTCATGCCCTAAAATCTTAATTGCAGTCTGTATTTCAGAGCAGCTAGCTTGTTTTGCCTTTAAGGCTTAAACTACACAGGAGATTTTGATCAGATTTTATGGGTCAGATTTTATCATGCAACAGCATGCAACAAAACAAGATTTTGTAGGATCCTACAAAATCTGATCCACACAGCTGCAATGTTAAATCAGATAAAGAGGCCCATATATATTTTAGTGGTTTTAGAGCTGTTTGAAACCACAATTAAACTATTTCTCAAAAATCTCATATGGCTTGAAATTCATTAAAAGATCCGAATATAAAAAGTACGAATGGAGAAAAGGGCACGAAAATAGAATCTCTCTAAAACTTCGAGATTTTCGGATAAATACTATAAATAAAATCCAAAAACCTAAGCCTGAATGGCTAAAATAAATAAATAAATAAATAAATAAATCCAATAAGATCAGCACAGCTCCCACTGACTTCTATGGACCTGGAATGCTTTTACAAAGTTTTTCCTTGTTTTTAGAATTTATAAATCTAAAATTTTGAGTTTAAAAGAAATATTTTTAAAACAACTTTTTAGTGGGGATGCATCGATACACTGAATCCTGCTTGAAAGATTTAGCAAAATACCAAACCAAATCCTAACTTACATATGCAAATTAGGGGCAGGAAAGGAAAAAGGCTTGTTTTGTGACAAAGTCAGGTGATATCCTTTCCCGCAACTAATTTCCATATGAAATTAGGTTTAAAATCCGGCCAGGCACAATGACTCGGCCGAATACTGCTGAAAAAGAACAAATCCCAAACCAAATCCTGGATTCCCTCAATGTATTTTATTGAGAAGAAAAACATCAGATACATAGTAACATAGTAAGTTAGGTTGAAAAAAAGACTATAAAGATCAAATTGGGAGCAGAGTCAGTAAATACTAAAGAAACACATATTGGAGACCTCTAGTGACCAAACAGAGGTAAAACTGCAAATACAAAAAACTTTTCTCCAAAATATGCTGATTAGTAAAAAATAAATATTTTATTCACATCAATAATTAAAAAACATTGAGCGTGTACCCTCTAACGCCTGACGCGTTTCATGCTTACCAAGCACTTAGTCTAAGTGCTGGGTAAGCATGAAAATATATATTTTTTACTAATCAGCATATTTTGGAGAAAAGTTTTTTGTATTTGCAGGTTGAAAAAAAGGACACACGTCCAGCAAGTTCAACCTTTTTACTTTTTTTACTTTTTTTAACCTGCCTATCTGCCAGTTGGTCCAGACCAGAGGAAGGCAAAAGAAAAAAAAAAAAAAAAAAACATGTGAATCCTCTCCAATTTGCCTCAGAAGAGGAAAATTCCTTCCCGACTCCAAAATGGCAGTCTAGTCCCTGGATCAACTTGTACTATGAGCTATCTTCCATAACCCTGTACCCTGATAAAATTAGATGACACAGCATGCAGCGTTCCTTTCCAACAGGTGTGTCGTGTCAAATGGCAAAGTTTCCATGTAGTTTACACCTCAGATTTTTGTATCAGTCCATTTATATTTTAAAACTACGTCAGACTGTGTGTCGATCAAACACCACCCTACAAAATCTCCCATGGAGTTAAGCCCTATAAGGCATATCAGAGCCTGAGCATTTACCCAGCTGTGCTTGCTGATGATGATGCGATCATAACCTCAGTCCCTGTTCCATTTATTATTGATATGTATTAGCTGCAATAGAGAACAAGCTTTGCATTATTGCTATGCATTTGCCTAGTCTGAGCACAATAGACCACTTGCCCCATTAGACACAATGAATTCTCTTTGTAGACCTCTACTGGTAACATTTAATGATCTCTGTGTGACATACTTGCAAATGTGTAAGTGTTTCCAGCTGTGCAACAGACCAAGCTCAGACCCCTAAGCATAGTTAATTTGCTCAATAGACTATACAAGCATATGCATTCCCCTGTAGTAAGCACAACTCAGCAGAAAATAGAAGGCACAGGTATCTGTAAATAACTGCAAGCAGGAATGCAACAGAATGGATTTACAGAGTACATGTGTACATGATATACAGTGCATGTTCACTTCAGCGATACCTCAATTGGCTGTGGCTACCTGGATCATACCAAATTCATGCTGAAATCCCCTGTGGTAAAACCTATGTGATGCTTCGTTTTTCAGAAGTCCCGAAGTTGCCTCAGGCATCTTCACAATGCGCAGGTATTACCACTGGCAAATTCAATTATTGCCGGTGGAGAAGCATTTTTGGTAGATTTGTCGCCCTCAGTAGTGCCAATTTATTGTGGACAATAAATTTCCCCATCAGACATTACCCGTAGAATACACCGATCAAAATTTGAATCAACTCACACATCCTGCTCCAGTGTGATCCATAACTCTGCAACATAGTTGATAGGCATTGCACCCCCATTAAATGGGGTTTGCTTGATTGCCAAGAGCTAAAAAAATTCTTGTTACGGGCCATGGCCGACAATAACAATGCACAACTGCGGGTGACAAATCTCCTAAAAATGCTTATACACCGTCAATAATTGAAATCAGCGGTGATACAAACCTACGCATCCCAAAGCCACCCGAAGTTTCCTCAGACTTTGGAAGAAAGAAACGACACATGCGATTTACCACCAGCAATTTCAATTATTGCTGGTGGAAATACATTTCAAGGAGAATTTTCGCCAGCAGTCGAGCATTTTTTATTGCGGACGACAAGTCACCCTGTTGCCCATCACCCTAAACAGCAAAAAAAAATAAAAAAATGCATCTATGTGGATGCCACATAGAATAATAATATATCAGTAAATCCTCTCAGTATGATGTGTCCGATTTGATGAGCACGAATATCTCAATCAAGCCAAACATTTCTCAGCCTCTAACACTTGAACTGTAGCAGTGTCGTGTTCAAGTGCAATATTCTATTGGCCGCTATCCAATGTCACTTTTTTCCGTTTTCAATCTCACTTTTATGACCTCATCTGCATCGCTACACATGTAGGTTAAATGCAAAATGACAAAGTACAGGGTAGGATATTAAAAACAAAATTCACTTAGCTGGTGATAGAGTTCACTCGTGCAATGTCTGGGCATGACAAATAAATAACTAGAAGGCAGTCATAACCAACACAAATCTAGCAGTAACTGGTTCATAAAACTTCCATCGAAAATTAGAAAACAAAACATGTTGCAACCTCTGTTGCAAACGTGGGCTGGATTGAACAATGTAGGATTGATAATTACAGCAGTATTAGGTCATTTCCTAATTAAGCAGAATACATCAGTTTAAATGAAAAACACAGAATAAACTGTCCCATATTGGATATAATTAATTCAGGTACAGGTATGGGACAGGTTATCCAGAATGCTTGGGATCTGGGGTTTCCTGGATAACAGATCTTTCCATAATTTGGATCTTTATACCTTAAGTCCTCCAAAAAAAAAAAAACATTAAAACATTAAATAAACCCAATAGGCATGTTATGCCTCCAATAAGGATTAATTATATCTTAGTTTGGACCAAGTACAAGCTACTGTTTTTATTATAACAGAGAAAAGGGAAATAATGTTTTAAAATTATTTGGATAAAATGGAGTCTATGGGAGACAGTCTTTTTGGATAATGGGTTTCCAGATACCTGTACTTCATCCTAGTGAAGGGTAGGGTTGGACTGGGCCGACGGGACACCGGGAAAAAACCTAGTGGGTCTACCCAGACCCACTCCCCAATCTGGTGCAACTTAAAGAAAAATACATATGGTATGAGTGGTGCGCCACATTTTGCGCATGCGCACTGCCTCCCGGATTGTGCGCTGCCTCACAGAAAGTGCGCCGCCTCCCAGATTGCACGACGCACGCATTGGCCCCCAAGGTTTGGAACCCAGTGGGCCCCAGATGCACCAGTCCGACCCTGGTGAAGGGTAACTTTGTTTTGGTTGGCAAGGAAAGGTTTTGTTATTAACATATTGCCCCAAACTGGATGTGTGGTGTTATATGACACTGAATTATCCATCACTAATTTTCCCAATTTAGGCCAAAAATCTCAGGCTGAATTCAACCCACGACCACTAGTCGAATATAATGTCGGCTTGCTTCCAGAAGCCTTGTGTTGGCACCGGGGCGACAGACTTTGCGGATTTTGGGGAAGAAACACAAGACTTGGTCTTTCGAGCCTAAATCCAAAGAGACTGTTCACACCGGTGCCGACACAATGCTTTCAGATGCAAGCAGACATTAGATTCAACTAGCAGTTGGGGGCTGAAATCAGCCCAAGGATTTCGGCAGGCTGATTTCTGCCCAGTATGGCCCAAGCCTTATCCTTCTATGTGTCAGCTATGCATAGAGAAAGTGATATGAATAGTAATCTGACAGTTTTCTGGTTTATCCCAATAAGAGTTCCCTGTTCTTCTAAGCATTTCTACCGGTATACCCAACCATTGGCGCTATTGTCTCAATTTCACTATATTAAACAGTAGGCTGAATATGTCAATATCTTTGAATCTAGATAACAAATTATGTAAAATGTTCAGTGCACTTATAAGCACATTTGCAATTTAAATTTTCTTTACAAGACTCCACTCCAACATGGTGTTGGCAAATATGTAGTTATATGCAGAGCAGATAAACAAAAAACTCAGTAGTAACAGGTGTCTGGTGTTGCAAGGCCAACTATTGTACCGGGACACACAGACTTCTAGTTACACAGCTTGGTGGTACATTTCCTACTGTACGAACATATCCTTACCAAGCCAAGTAAGCCATTCGGCACCCACACCACACAAGGATGTTCCAAATTCCACATGTAAAACTCCTCAAATGTTTCAGACAACTTCTGCAGTATCCCTCATCACCTTACCGGAGACATTCTTAACCTTTGGGTTGGAATCCAAAACTAGGCCCCCATACGGTTTATAATGGGTCTACATACAGCCTTTTAGAATTTAAAATGTCTGTCTACATAAGAAAGTAGCAATGACCATAAATGAGGAAATAATCACTGGTTTAAGTAGTATCCAACACATATTTTCAATTGAAAAATAGTTGCATATTACATACTTCTGCCATGCAATATATACATATTACAACTGTACAGCATTTGCAAAAAGGTTCTCATGTCCTGATCCAGATCAGATGGCCATGAGCACAGCTAGTTTTGGTGATCTACTGATCTTTCAAATGCATAACTAAACTAAGAAATGTCAGAATCAACAGTCCCAAAACTCTTAACAAATCAAATTTTGAAACAAATGACAATTCCCCTTTAATAAACAGCGTGGGATCTGAGCCATTATTTGTTGTGAATTCATTACAGGAGCAAACTAAGGATAATGGCACAAAGGGGACTTTGTAACATTTTATATTAGGCAAGTCTTTTGCCAAGGAATAGTTATACCAAAATATTCAGTAAAGTCTTGTTCACCTTTAAATTAACTTTTAATATGATATAAAGTGATATTCTGAGACAATTTGCAACTGGTTTTTCTTTTCTTTTTTAGAATTTGTGTTTAAGTTACAGTATTTAGCTTTTTACCCAGCATTTTTCCAGTTTACAATTTCAGAAAGCATGTATTGATTTGAATGAGAGACTAGAATATGAATAGGAGAGGGCCTGGCAATAAAGATGAGTAATAAAAAGTAGCAATGACAAGACATGTGTAACCTTACAGAACATCTGTTTTTTAGATGGTGTCAATGACCCCCATCTGTAAGATGGAAATAATCAAATACATTCAAATATTAATTCAATAACTATAGAACAAAGAATTAAGTCAAATTGAAAAGTTTCTTATAAGTAGCCTTTCTAAACATACTAAAAGTTAACTCAAAGGTGAACCACCTTTTTAAAGAGACATCTAAATTGAATCATCCAATACACACAAAAATGTAGTTCTATATTTTAGAAGGAAAGAGGATTATTAAAAACTAAAAAAACAAACAGTTGGGCTATTTAAGGTTCACATAAAAATGGATATGTCCAGCAACCACATGAAAATAACCATATAACCTAGAAACTTCAGTTTAACAAGATCTTTTCAACATAATACATTCAGATTTTAGCCAGCATTGGATGCATAAGAACTGTAGCAAAATTCAAACAAAATTCCTAATGAAATGTATATGGTGCCTGACAGGGCATTATCATGTACACACAAGCAGCCACCACTATAAATTATCTCTAAATTGGGATCAAGAAAAAAGTACATTATTATTACAAAGAAAAAGTGCAGGCAACCCCAAAATCCACTGTGTCTGCCTGCACCCAGGCCGACGCAATGGTTTCTGGGTGCAGGCAGGTTAAGTGCAGACTGTAGTGTAGGGCAGCTGATTCCCATCTGACACTAACATAACAAGTTTCCAGATAATGCACTGCAATGCTACATACATTCTTATGCAAATAATGTGCAAACAAAGTGAAACTGTAAATTCAAGGAAAGGTTAAATACGTTTGGGGTTTGAAGGATCATTATACGGGGTACTTCACCACCAGAATGGGCTATTAGAACCTTCTTCCGACTTCTTTTTGTGTATGTGAGAGTGTCGTCCTTATTTGTCCAGTTATTGTCTTTTCGGGGGTTCAAATGGGGTCACTGACCCCGGAAGCCAAAAAGTAATTGCTTTGGGAGGCTACAAGTTTATTGTTTCTTTTAATATTCTATTACTTATCTTTACATTTAGGCCCTCTTTGATCCATTCAGTCTCTAATTTTAACTATGGTTTGGTTGCCAAAGTAAATTGTTCTTAAACAATTGGACAGCTACTAAAACTCCAAAATGTAGAGCTTATGAGCAAAAACCTAAATAATTCAAACACAAAAAATATGAACAATGGTTGCAAATTGTCAACATAATAATAAAAGTTAATTTTAATGTGAACTATTCCTAAACCATTAGATACAGGAATGTAAAATCATTGTTCCTGTATTTGATTGTTAAGGTAAAAAACAACACAGGAGTCTTTGATCAAACTTTGTGGGATTTTATCGGATCTCACCATCCAACACTGCAAGATTTGTAGGATCCTACGAAATCTGATCCCTCTATACCTAGAATGTAAAGTTGGATCAGATAAAGTTGGATGGTGTAATTTGTTCATGGCCTCTACATCAGACATTCAATTTATTTCACTGGAAAAAAAGGTTGGTCAGACACCTACAGATTTTATCTCGTCTGATGAAGACACAACATGCTTCGTTTCCATACAAGAGGAACTCCACGGTTGATTTTGGAGCAAACCGACGACAGGCGTGTCACGTCGGATCAACGCTGCAACTTCAATCGACATTTCCATTACTTACCTTATTTCTGTTGCATCCGACGTGACACCTGCATTTTTGCACCGCGCGCCTGATCGCGCAGAAATCGTCACTGAAGTCCTACCCTACGTCAATCATCCTCATCTAATGGGAAAATGTCCATGTAGTTTACACCTCCGATTTTTGTATCAGTCCCATTATATTTCTGACCGATGCGATAACATCATGATTGTAAGATGTGTTTTGTAGATCGGACACCATCCTACAAAATCTCCTGTGGAGTGTAGCCCTTAAGCTGGCTATAAATGGAAAGATCTGATATACGAATCTCGGATCGTGTGAGGAGAGTCCCAACATTTTTCGTCCGGCAGAGATGGGTCGTTTAGACGATCGAAAGGTCAAAAGATTTCGGTCGGCTGTGGGTAATATCTCTGCATGTATTGCCGATCGTACGATTTTCAGAGGGAGACTGTCACTAGCTTTTGTCGGACATAACTTTCGTACGATTGCTGTCAGGGACAGAACATCGACTGATCTGTTCTTTTGTACTTTATTTGATCGGAATGGTAAGTGGCAGGTCGGGTGATGGGAAAGTCCGATCGTACGATGATTTGTACGATCGGGTATTTGCGTCTATGGCCAGCTTTTGGCTGCAAAATGAAATTCTTATTTTCACCAGAGCAAAAAAAAAAAAAAAAAGTTTCAATCACCACAATGCCAAACAAGTCAACTTTTATGCAATCAAGGAGCGAACACCTTTATATCCAAACCAATTAAATGCCACACAAAAAGGCACATTTACAAGAAGACAAGGGCTAACCAATGGGCTTTCATATATAGCTGTTTACATACAAGTTATCCACCCCCCCCCCCCACAGCCTGGGAAAAAAAATAAATACCCATAAATAAGCCTGAACGGCTATTAATACATTGACTGCTAGAGCCTTGTGCATTCTAGGTTTTAGTAACTGAATGCAATCCAGCTAGGCTAGACAATCTTTAGGTTTAACTATGGCCTAAATTGGGTAGTTCATATTTGAGTTAACTTTTAGTATGTTATAGAATAGCCAATTCTACACAACTTTTCAATTGCTCTTCATTTTTTCTGTTTTATAGTTTTTGAATTATTTGCCTATTTCTTCCGACTCTTTCCAGCTTTCAAATAGGGAGCACTAGAGAGCTGCTGAATAAAAAGCTACATAACTCAAAAAACACAAATACAAAATGAAAACAAACCGCAAGTTGTCTCAGAATATCACTCTCTACATCATACTAAAAGTTAATTAAAGAACCCTCCAGTAGACCTCCAACTGTTAGTTAACTGCACATGGAATAACTCCTTGAAGACACAAGTGGATTAAATACTACTCAAAAACACACAGATATTACATCCAGTGACTTAAATCTATTCGGATGCCATAACCGAAAGGATGAATGTATTAGTGTCTGCAGTCACACAGTAAAGTCACACAATATAAAGGGGGCCATTTAGTAAAGTTAGATTCTCTATTTTTTTCACAAATCATATTTTTTTCTGTAAAAATTAATTTTCTTAATTTCTCAAAAACTCTAAAAATTAAAGATTTATAAAGTGTAAATCGCTAATACAAAACTTTGGCAAGCAAGCGGTGCTATACAAATAAAAATATACATACAAGTAAAAGGAGTCTTTCAGACTTTGAGGTTTTCATATTTTTTTTCTAGCAGTTGTCCGAAAAACTTGCTTGGTTTTATTCCAGAGGTTGTTGTATTTTTTAGCACATTGATCATCATTTTTTTGTTCACACTTTTTATTTTGGGATCTATTAATAAATTACATGGCATATGGCATTCGTGATTTCAAAACCATCTAAAACAAGATTGTTGATAAGTGGACCTCCCTGACTTGAAACTGTAGCAACAGTGGAAGCACATGCAACCTCAAACTGCATCCAACTTCAAATACATCAAAGGAATATATCTATATTACTGTTCTTGTAAGCACTCAGATCTGATTTTCAACATGATCAGCCACTTCAGCATAGACAGCATACCTGTGTAAGGCCCTAGGTGCTGCTACACCAACAAAAGTTGATCAGATTTGGTCACAGCTGGTTGTCGGACTAGTCAGATCTACCAAAGTAGTATTGTGGATCCTAAAATGAAGAGTCAATTCTTTCTGGGTGTTCTATGAATTTTCAAAATGCCAAGGCTGAAGAGTAGGAGTACCCAACTTTTTTTTACCTGTGAGCAACATTCAGACGTAAAAAGAGTTGGGGAGCAACAAGCATGAAAAATGTTTTCATGGGGGTGGCAAATTAGGGCTGTGATTGGCTATTTGCAGCCCCTAAGTGAATTGCCATCATATAGGATGGTCTGTTTGGCAAGTCATCTATTTTTTTATACAACCACAACTTACCTCCAAGCCTGGAATCTAAAAATAAATAAGCACCTGCTTTGAGGCCATGGAGAGCAAAGTCCAAGGGGTTGGTGAGCAACATGTTGCTCACCAGCTACTGTTTGGGGACCACTACTGTAGAGCCTTGACGGTCGAAACCAGCATGAATTTAGCCAGAGCTGCTGACTTTTAAAAGTATTTCCAACAACATTTAGGCGAATGATCTGTATTATCCTTACTCTAAATACACTGCGGCAACCCATCACATGACTGACTGCAATAGTTACCCCAATTCTCATGTCTTTGCATATGTCCTTACTCTTTATAAAGTTTATGCCCCACAAGTCTTGATGCTGTAAAGTGGTGAAATATGCGCATTTCTTAGAACATGAACCACAACTGAAATATTTCAGCCTGCTGTATCTTTTTCACCACCTCAGTTTGGGATCCTGTTTGTAAAGAGCACCTTAACTCCAAAACCAATACAAAAAAAGTGTCATCTTACTACAGTTCCATATATTATATTCCAGCTCTAGTAGCCCCATGGGAATGAGTCAGTGCGGACCCCAATATCACTTACATTCCGTGCAACTATCCTGCTAAACCATATGCAGCAATATACATGTTTACAATCATTGTAGTACAGGTACGGAGGTAAAAGTACAGCATTGCATAATATACAGTGAATAAAGTACCCCCTCTTGTAAAATATAAGGATATTATAAGTTACCGAGTAGTTACATGACCATATAAAATTAAAAACACAGGTCATGGAACTCTGAGGTAACTTCTAATATCCTCATATTTTGCAGCAGGGGGTACTTTATTATAATACACAAATTTCAGTGAGTCATGTGACAGAAATGACATCAGAACTCACCGTTTATAAGGATATAATTTAGATATTCATGGCTTTTGTGTATTAAGGATATTATAAGTTACCGAGGAGTTTCATAACCATATTAAAACACGAGTTTTTAAATAGGTCATGTAACGCCGAGGTAACGTCTAATATCCTCATATTTTGCAACTTTATTTATTATAATACACAAGTTTCAGTGAGTTGTGTGACAGAAATGACATCAGAACTCGCCGTTTATAACTGATGACATCAGAATTCGCTGTTTATAAGGATATCATTTACAAGATATTCATGGCTTATGTGTATTACAGATATATAGATAGAAAGAAAGATTGTTGTTGGAAGAGGATAAAGCATAAGTACATTTTATTTGGAGCAATTATTTCCTTGAAACAGTAAAGTGAATAAATTGTACCCTTGGCCTTTAGTGGCTGCTGGCTGCCATGCAACTGGTGGGCTGCCACACAACTGCCTGTCACTGGACCAGCGTAAAAGCAGAAGCGCTCCTATGCAAACAGGGAAGCAGGCGAAACTTAACAAGACTCACAAAATGGCGACGTGGAAAGGTCCAGGAAGGGCACACATTTTTAGTACGGATGGGAAACAAATTGACACTGGAGTGAACACATTTGTTAAACGTCACCCCCTCCGGCTGTTACTTGACTATATCCCACAGCAGCCCCCCAGTGCTGGCTGAGATAGTGCAGGTGGCAGGCCCTAGACTTCTCTATTCAACCTGTGGCTCAGATTTGCAACTGTGTCCTATAGAACACAATCAATAGTCAGCAGCTCATTCAAAGTCAATGGCACGACCTCACTAAAAGGAATCGGTGTCAAGGCAAGGGCCTAAGCAGAAAGCAGGTCAGAGGGCAGCGTGCAAGGAGGCGGAGCACTCACCTTTTCTTCTCGTTCACTACTACTGATCCCTCCATGCCAAACGAGTGGGGGAGGGACGCTCCGAAGCTGTGTCAAGCCCCGAGGGTTTTGTCCTATGCACGCAGAAACCGAGGGCCCTACTGAAAGGGCTATTGTAATCCACCCGGGGAACACGCGAACGACGATTCGCTGGCAAGGTCAGATCTCCGGCAACCCCGGCAGGGACTATTTTACGACGCAATCCCTCCGGCTTAATCCGACCGTACGATCGCGGTGTTTCTTCTTTTTTTTCGCCCGGTTCACTCGCTGACTCCTGATTCAACGCAAACAAAAACGCTTCGGAGAAAGTGCTTGCGTCACCGAGTGGGTGTGCAGTTCGAGCTGCCGCGGACGTAGATCGCGGGAGCCAATCAGGAAAGTCGCACATGACCGAGCCCTCGACGTCTCCGCCACGCCCACTCTTTTGCTGGTCTCGGTGGGAGGGGTTGGCGGAAGCCGATTTGCGGAAGAGCGTTAACCCACTCTTGCCCGATACGTAGTAGGGAATGTCTCATGTCGGCTTTCAAAATTGATTTCAAGATTGTCTCTCCGTCTGACGTTGAGATATTTAGATTTTTATGTGTGTAAAAGTTTATTCACGCCTTTCACTCCCAGCAGGGAAATGTATTTTTATCATTATTTAACTTGAACTGTTCTGAAATGTCCAATTTACCTGATGTATTATTGGGAACATGGTGCAAAAGCGCGCACCTTCGCTTGGCTGAATCCATATCAGACATTTTGACCACTAGGCCTTAATTACTACAAAGTTGCAGCTCTTATTACAAAAATTGTCGACATTATTGCCAACAATGCAAAGCTTCTCCTAGAACTCCAGTGACATTTTAGTAATTTATTTTTATGAGAAATGAGCAGGGACCTCGAGTCTGGGATGGCAGTGGATGTGATTTACTTAGACTTTGCTAAAGCATTTGATACAGTGCCACACAAAAGCTTACTGGTTCAATTAGGGAATGTTGGCCTGGAACATAGTATTTGTACTTGGATAGAGAACTGGCTAAAAGATAGACTACATGGAACATTTTCTAATTGGACCAGTGTTGTTAGTGGAGTACCGCAGGGCTCTGTACTAGGTCCCTTGCTTTTCAACTTGTTTATTAATGACCTGGAGGTGGGCATTGAAAGTACTGTTTCTATTTTTGCAGATGATACTAAATTGTGCAGAACTATAGGTTCCATGCAGGATGCTGCCACTTTGCAGAGTGATTTGTCTAAATTGGAAAACTGGGCAGCAAACTGGAAAATGAGGTTCAATGTTGATAAATGCAAGGTTATGCACTTTGGCAAAAATAATGTAAATGCAAGTTATACACTAAATGGCAGTGTGTTGGGAGTTTCCTTAAATGAGAAGGATCTTGGGGTCTTTGTAGATAACAAGTTGTCTAATTCTGGGCAGTGTCATTCTGTGGCTACTAAAGCAAATATAGTTCTGTCTTGCATAAAAAAGGTCATTAACTGAAGGGATGAAAACATAATTATGCCCCTTTATAGGTCCCTGGTGAGGCCTCATCTGGAGTATGCAGTGCAGTTTTGGACTCCAGTCCTTAAGAGGGATATAAATGAGCTGGAGAGAGTGCAGAGACGTGCAACTAAACTGGTTAGAGGGTTGGAAGACTTTAATTATGAGGGTAGACTGTCAAGGTTGGGGTTGTTTTCTCTGGAAAAAAGGCACTTGCGAGGGGACATGATTACACTTTACAAGTACATTAGGGGACATTATAGACAAATAGCAGGGGACCTTTTAACTAGGGATGCACCAAATCCACTATTTTGGATTTGGCCGAACCCCCGAAAGATTCGGCCGAATACCGAACCGAATCCGAACCCTAATTTGCATATGCAAATTAGGGGTAGGAAGTGAAAAATAATTTAACTTCCTTGTTTTGTGACGAAAAGTCACGCAATTTCCCTCCCGCCCCTAATTTGCATATGCAAATTAGGATTCGGATTCGGTTCGGCCGGGCAGAAGGATTCGGCCGAATCCGAATCCTGCTGAAAAAGTCCGAATCCCGAACTGAATCCTGGATTCGGTGCATCCCTACTTTTAACCCATAAAGAGGATCACCGTACCAGAGGCCACCCCTTCAGACTACAAGAAAATAACTTTCATTTGAAGCAACATAGGTGGTTCTTCGCAGTGAGGTTGTGGAATACACTGCCGGGTGATGTGGTGATGGCTGATTCAGTTAATGCCTTTAAGAGTGGCTTGGATGATTTCTTGGACAGAATTCATATCAAAGGCTATTGTCATACTAAACTCTATAGTTAGTATAGATATGGGTATATATAATGTGTGTGTATGGATGCTGGGGTTTTATTTGGAGGGGTTGAAATTGATGGACTTTGTCTTTTTTCAACCTGATTTAACTATGTAACTATGGATTCTGTCATGATTTTTATGATGTAGTTTTTATTTCTAAGTTTACACTGCAAATAATTCACTCTTCCATATAAAATTTCATTCCTGAACCAGCCAATGTATTCTTTTTTAGTTGTAATATTGGTGTGTAGGCCACATCTCAGGTCATTTTGCCTGTTCATGTGCTTTTAGAAAGAGCCAGCACTTTAGGATGGAACTGCTTTCTGACAGGCTGTTGTTTCTCCTACTCAATGTAACTGAATGTGTCCCAGTGGGACCTGGATTTTACTATTGAGTGCTGTTCTTAGATCTACCAGGGAGCTGTTATCTTGTGTTAGGGAGCTGCTATCTGGTTACCTTCCCATTGTTCTGTTGTTAGGCTGCTTGGGGGGGGTGATATCACTCCAACTTGCAGTACAGCAGTAAAGAGTGACTGAAATTTATCAGAGCATAAGTCACATGACATGAGGGCAGCTGGAAAACTGACAATATGTCTAGCCCCATGTCATATTTATTAAATTATATTAAATATAAAAAACCTGTTTGCTCTTTTGTAAATGGATTTCAGTGCTAAATTCTGCTGGAGCAGCACTATTATGATGTGTTTCAAAAAACATCTTTCCCATGACAGTATTCCTTTAAACTTTAGCACTTCTGGGCATACGATTGCCACCTGGCCGGTATTTTACTGGCAGGCAAAATGATCCCAATGTTATTAATAGGGAAAAAAGATAAATATATAGGAAGGCCTTTATTTTTTATCCAGAAAAGGTGGCAACCCTATCTGGGCATCATCACATGAGCAGGAGCAACACTCCTGCAAGTATCAAGTTTCAACTTGAACAGACGCTTAAACTTGGTGGGGCAATGCACACTTCATTGGGATTTTGTTTCTATTTTGAAAAGTGTAAAAAAATGGTTCCTGTAATGGAGCATAGTAGGGATGACTGGACCCGAAACACCCTTCAGAACAGGAATATGGCATGTAGTTTCTACATAGCATGGCTGCCTTGCAACACTGAAGAGGTCTCCAAACGAGCAAATCTTTTCTCAGAGAGGCCCTCCTTGGTAGGCGAAATTATGGCAATGCAAGCATTTGGCCCTAAGGCCAAACAATCGAATTACAATGAAGGTGAAACAAAAAGTCAGAGCGAGGACAGCATCAACAAGCCGATGCAGCCCTCGATGTGACAGAAAAATCAATCCTGCCTCATCAAGATCTGGCTGATTTTTGGCCAGATATCGGAAAGACCTATAAGAGGGCCCCATACAAGGCAGATAATCTGCTGAAACGGTCTAAAGGACCACAAATGTCATCTTAAATCTGTATATGGGGCCATTAGGCTATGCACTCAATCCATTATAAATATATTAAGGACACTGAAACATTTTGTGCCTTAAGATACTAAAAATGCCTTCCCCTTTAAACAAAACAGAGATTGTTTGTCTTGAATTCTTAATGAATCAGATGAAAGTTGAGTGTAGGACTGGACATATCAGGGATGATTTTTTTGACATAGTTGCTCACCACCCTCTGTGATGTTGCTCCCAGTGGCTTCATAGTAGGTACCCATTTTTACATTTCTGGAGGCAAGTTTTGGAAGCATATACATTCAGTGTTACTCCAAGTAGAGTCTCCTGCATGCTATAAGTCCATACGGGGCTATTAAATAGCCAATCACAGCCTTTTTTTGCATCCCAGAACTTTTTCATGCTTTTGTGGCTCATGAGTAAAAGACACTGAAGATGCCTGCTCCAGCCAGAGAGAGCATGTTGATAAAAGTAGGGGAATAGCAACTTTTGTGATCTTGGACAGCTGTTCAATACATGGGAAACCATACAGCAGCGCTGTCAAATTTATGATCAAAATCTGTCTTTTATAATGACAGGGTCAGCACTATAAAATCATATTCTTCTAACCTTGCACTTGTACATGTGTATTGTGTTGGAAGATCTAGATGCAGGGGCGTAAGTACAGAGGAAGCAGACCCTGCAGCTGCAGGGGTGCCCAGGAGGTAAAGGCCCTAATTCATATACAATTTAAATAAATATTGGTAAAACAGGACAACCTCTAGACATTTTGGGGCGAGAACAATAATTTGCTATGGGGCCCAGTAATATCTAGTTACACCACTGTCTAGATGTGTTGATTTCATTAATGCCCTTTGTAGCAGAAGAGGCATTTAGAGGATGACATTCAGACCTGTAAGGTATAGGAAGGGCCCACACAAACAGAAAGGTATGCATTGCTAGTGTCGCATGAAGGCTTACAGTGATTGGACTGCAAGTATCTTGCTGCTGAAAACATATGACAGTTATACAGTGCTGGCCATAGACGAAAGCTGTGCATCAAGACATAATGTTTCCAGAGCAACTAGCGTGTGTTGCTCAGGATATGTTCCCTGAAGTTTTCCCCAGTGAGTGTTATTGCTGATTTAACAAGTTATAAGTCAGAAAGCAGTAAATTGTATGTTATGTGTGTTTCGGAAATTTAACTTGGCTCTTGTTACATTGCTGCCCTATTGCATTTAAAATATTCATCTGTCTGGATGTTATTTCAGACTTGGTAGCATTGTCTGAGATATGGCTCAGACATAAGTCAGTAAAGTTCTTATAGATAAGGGTGCTAAAGGGACCATGGTTTTCGTGAATGTTCCAGGTTATTCCTTAGCCAGTAAGTGCAAAAAATGCCAGTGATGGAACATAAGAGACCCTATAAAAGCACAAAGCCTGCAGCTTTTAAACAACAGCTATCAAAATGCTGTTGTGTGACCGACGCAATTCCTCTGAAAAACATGAGCATTTTTGGAGCAGAGGTCTGTTACTACTCAGTGCTTCTTTTACACACTTTTACCACTTCTCATGCAGTTCAATATCCAGTGGTGACAGGTGGACAGTGGTGTTTTGACTGCTTCTGTTTTGTCAACAGTCACTTATGCCATGGGCCTTTGGATTCACTTTCCATAGCAAAAAACAAATGTGTCAAATGTAATGGTAATTAAACACTGATACAAAGTGTGTGGGTGGGGGGATGCTATTTATTGCGCTTTACTCATTTGCAGGATGAAAATATTTCCTGTACAAAATAAGGCTTTTCCTTGCATAGAAAGCATATGCAATCTTTACATTTGTGACTGTGACTGTTACATGCAACATCTCTTACCTTTTCCAGGTGTTTCCTGATACACACATCTAACTTCTAACTGCATTTATACAGAGGGTGTTTGACCAGCCTGGTCATCTCAGTGAACTTGTGCCCAGTAGTGCTTTTGCACTTCTGTCCTGAAATCTAAGTAAATGACCCGTGTGGGCTTATTTGAAGAAGGCAAGGCACAAGTGTAGTGGTACCCAGGACCTTCATCTCTTCTTCCTCCAGTACTGACAGGTATACCTTGTCCCTTCCCTCCTGTGTAATATGTCTCATGGGTCAATGGATGCCCCCAAATAGTCAGTAAAGATATGTGTATATGTGTCATCAGTGTTAGACAGAGCAGCATGTGTATCTAGTAGTCTAGTAGGCACCAATGCAGTAAACAGACAAAGCACTAGCAGTGCACTAATAGATGCAACTTGTGTGTGAAATAGTTTGTTCTTGTTTATGACCCACAAAGGTGTTTATTTACTGATTTGTAATTGCATCAAACTATGTTTATGTATAGTCTGTATTCTATGTGTTCACTGGTATCTCAGTATATGCAATGCTAATGCTACATAATTTGTGCAAGAAACCCTTTCTGCATTGAAGTGTTTAAAATACCCAACTGATCCAAATATTTTTTTTTCTAGGCATTAACATTTACAGTATAAGGAAATGTTGTATATGAGGACAGTAATTTAAGATGCTACAGATCAGGAATGGCCTGATATTCAGCTGTCTGGTACCAATGGAAAATTATTTTCTGCATTTGTAGAGTTGAAGTTTATGCTGGTAGGAAAATATGTAAATATAACAAGGCACTTAATTAAGGATTCTCATTAAATGACCAGCTGCAGAAAGCAACTATCTGTTTCTGTCAGCACCTATGTAAAATCCAGGTAAACATAAATAAAGGGAGAATGTGGCTTATCTGTGCCAGACTGTGAAGAAAAGGCTTCATATTCTGGAAACCTACTATGCAGGTGCATAAACCCACGGTTCTACTGTAGAAGTTTTGCAGTAATAAATCAAGAAAGAAATATCTGTGTATAATCCAGTGTGCTATGGCCAAGACACTACATTTCATCAGAAGAGAAGTTCCAAAATACTTTGCAAAATGTTAAGTGTTGTTGGTAACATACAATTTCCTTGCCTTTAATGGCAATGGCACTGGGACAGTCTTTGCTTTATGTAAATACTTGTAAATGTTGTCAACCAAATTGGCAAGAAGTAATTTTACTCTACAAATAACAGATATTTAGATTTATATTCTGTGACAGTGAGACCAAACCCTTATATGTCCTCTCTGCAGTGAAATGGTGCTACAGCCCTGTCATTATGTCATCAAGACTAAAACTATGCTATTAGCAGTATGTATCATTAAGCTAAACAAATAATGCAAATAATGTTGTTGAAATTGAAAGTAAAGGCATAACTAATGAGGCATCCTCCAAAAACACAGATAATGGCATCACTTAATATAGCCAAAGCTTGTCATAATTACGTTTTAGTAAATAGATGATGTCGTGGTGAATTTTCCAACACACTAATTTTTCACCCTTTTATTAAAGGAAAACTATACCCCTCAAACAATGTAGGTCTCCATAAAGATGTATTGCATAAAACAGCTCATATGTAAAAGCCTGCTTCATGTAAATAAACCATTTTCATAATAATATACTTTTCTAGTAGTATGTGCCATTGGGTAATCAAAAATAGAAAATTGCCATTTTAAAAAATAAGGGCCGCCCCCTGGGATTGTACGATTCACTGTGCACACAAACATATCAACAAACCATACATGTTAGGTCACATGAGCCAATTAACAGTCAGAGTTCTCTCTTTTGCTTCCACACTTCTTCCTGTTACAGTTAGAGTTGAAGTATTTCTGCTCAGGTGATCTCTGAGACAGCACACAGACCATCAAGAAATGGTGGTTCAAGGCAGGAGATGTAAAAGGACAATATTTACTTAAATACATATATATCGGTATGACAAAATTCTTTAATATGCCACTTAATTTGATATATACTATCTGTTGCTCAAGTATTCATTTTGGGGGTATAGTTTTCCTTTAAACATGCCCTTAAGCAATTGACCATGCAGCCAAGAGTCTTTGAATAAAGCTAGGAGGCTGAGCTATCCCTCAATTAATTGTTAAGTGGAGTGAGGGCATTTACTGGTTTACTGGGGCACCGCATAGTAATATCTATATATATATATATATATATATATATATATATATATATATATATATATATATATATATATAATATATATCAATCGTATAATTGATATGTAAATGACTGGTGACTCATTATGCAGAAAGTTCTGTAATAAAAGTAAACAGAAATGTGAGCAGTGTTTGTCATAAAATCAGGCAGCATATTTAGGTTTAATTTTAAAAAGGTGACCTAATCCTAAAAGATTTTGAAAAGACACAACAAATAGAGTTTGTCATGGAACTGCGATGCTTGGACTACAAGGGGCCAAATCAAAATTGAATTGGGTTTGTTTAAATTCTGGCTTTAAAATTACATATGTGTGTTTGATTCTTTGGGTACTTGTACACATGTCATTTTAACGCAGAGCGCCAGAATTTACAAATCTTTTGGGTCTCTTGTTCAGGGTGGCAGTAGCTCCTGTGTATTCTTGTGTCAATAGGTTTGCTTGCATCGATTCAACAGAAGAGGCAGAATGGACATTATGGCATTAGGTGCGACTATACGGAAGTGTAAGGAACATGTTTGAATGCCAGTACCTTCAATTAAGGTAGAAAACCAGGTACACTGTAGCACACCACAGACTTGAAGATTAGTGCATCAAAGTTGCTTTATTGGCCCCAAAACAAAAGTAGAAAGATACAAGGCTTTTCTACATGTTTCTAGGATCACAGTCGGGTGGTCCTTCCACTGTTAAGCACCCTACCCATCAAAAAGGGTTCCTTCTACATGTAGAAGCTATACATATTTGTGTGGAAGTACCTTCAATTAATAGCATCAATACATGCAACAATTGGATCCATTTTAAGTGCACTGTGTTTATAAATTTCCTCTTCTGTGTTGGCCATGAATTGCTATAAGCCCCAAAGGGAACATTCTTTTCTCTTTTGACAATTGGTAGTCTGTATGTGTAAGAGTAGGATAGCAGAGTTCAGAACAGGAAGTAAGCTGCATTTATTCGACAAGCCCAAGTCAACAACAGCCGCAGTTAGAATAATTGGTACAGGAAAAATCACACTTGGGAATTATATTAACCAAACCTATAAATAAACCTAGTAAGCGTCACTCTATTTTCTGCATTGTTTTGCTCATTTGAATTGCTTAGAAGTTCGAATGCAAGAGCCTGTCGCCCACCTGGTCTAATTACCTTGATTTATTTGGTAAAATGATACTTGTATGGTTCTTTCTGAACTGTGCCAGTGCTAAGGGCTGCAAAATCAGCATATATTAAGCAAGTTCCCTTGCACAATGGAAATTGCACTCCGTGTATCCATTGGACAGAAAATACGACATGTATTAAGTACAGGGGTCCGGATGCTCCTTGTGCATGCATGTCCCTTATGTTAGGTGTAAGTCTCTGTCAGATACAGTTCTTTGCACTTAATTATGTTATATTGACATGGCACATTGAGCCTGTTTTCTGAACTTTGCACTCTATTAATGGCCTTATAGATGGCATTAATCAACCGAGCTTTCTAACATGCGACATATCTGGAATACAAACAGCAAGAACATTGGAAAGGGGACTCCAGTGAGGGAAAGGCTTTTTGAAAACAAGTGTCTACCTGTTTCTTAATCTTGGGTTCCAATATGATGTTGGGCTACAAATCCCAGCATCGTTTTTATTCAATCTAAAGAATCTTGGTGTCATAGTCCAGCCATATTTGGTCCACCCACAAGTTTAAATGAAACCGAATGATGTTCATTCGGGGGAGCAATATTTTAGGTTAGCGCACTGCATGGCCATCTTACCTTGTTTCCAGTTGTTCCCAAAAAGCTATTGGCATAAGTATACATAATATATTTCCATTGCCCTTTAAGAAACAGGGCCTTAGATAAAGGTAATAGAGATGCCAAGAAGATAAAAAATATGTTTAACAAACAGATCTGTCAGCATTTAGGAACAACTTGTGTTAAGGTGGCCATACACGGGCCGATAAAAGCTGCCGACAGACCGTGTCGGCAGCTTATTGGCCTGTGTATGGGGCCCCCCGATGGGCTTCACCGATCGAGATCTGGCCGAAAGTCGGCCAGATCTCGATCGGATGGGATAGAAAATCCCGTCGGATCGCGGCCGCATCTATTCGTTGATGCGGTCCCGCGATCCGACCGCCCGTTAAGGCCTCGTTAGGATCCTATCGTTGGGCCCTAGGGCCCAAGATCGGATCGGCCCGATATTGCCCACCTCAAGGTGGGCATATCGGAGGGAGATCCGCTCGTTTGGCGACATTGCCAAACGAGCGGATCTCTCAGTGTATGGCCACCTTTAGTCTGCTGAAACTGATCTTAATACCAAGAGATCAGAATCAGAAGCATTCTACTCACTAATGGCAATGCTAAGATGCTTTGTATGAACTGAAATAGGTAGCAACTGTCATCATTCCAAGACACAAGACATCTGTTCAGCTCTATTTTGTATTCTGTGCTGTACATATGCTTTTTTTAAAAATATTTTGCAATTTATCTATGTAAAAAAAATTTGTTAGGTCAAAGTTTATTACATGATCACTGGAGAATGGTTGAAATCACTGTTTTGGATTGTATGGCTAGCAAGAATATCCACTAGGTTTGTATATCTGAAGTAGTTTCTGGGACAGATTTCTAAGCCATGTGTCCCTGGGGGGCACCCTCTTACCTCACCCCACACCCCACTTACCCCCCTCAGTCCACTAGGCATATGGAAAAAACACAGTTTATATTATCGCTGTGTATCATTTGCCAGTTGTTGAGCAAGGTGCAAGGTACAGCATGCTGCACCATGACTACCATGTCATAAATGAGCCCAGTTATCTTAGAGGTTATAATTACACCCTAGAGTAGTACAGGTATGGGACCTGTTATCCAGAATGCTCGGGACCTGGGGCTTTCCTCATAATGGATCTGTCCGAAATTTGGATCTTCATACGTTGTCTACTAGGAAATCAAATAAACATTGAATAAACCCAATATGCTTGTTCTGCTTACAATAAAGACTAATTATAGTTTGAATCATGTACAGGTACTGTTTTATTGTTATAGAGAAAAGGGAAATATTTTTTTAAAATTTGGATTATTTGGATAAAATGGAATCTATAGGAGTCAGCCATTCCATAATTTGGATAATGTGTTTCCGGATAACGGATCCCATACCTGTATTTGCCAAACTGTTGAAATGGTCCTTCTAGGGAAAATCCTGGAGCTACTTAGGGTGAGATGTGTGAAAAATATGCCTTCCTAAATACACCAGAAAGGCTAGCTAGAATGTCAGTTATGGTGAGATTTTAACTGAAACCTTATTTGCTATTCAAGATATTTGTATAAGACTATAACTGAATGACTGATACACCAATATTTTCCTATATGATCTCTATATCTATCTGGATCCCATAAATACCCTTTGGCCATCAAAGGAGGGCTTGAACTGAAAAAAAACCATTGCTCCAGGGTAATATACACAATTTTAGCATGTTCTTTTGTCTGAACTGTTCTGCTCTGCTTCTTTAATTTGCTTTTTCTCCTTATAATTATTTTTAAGGACTCTCCTCTCAAACTATTAGAGTTAATGTAACGTTTGGACCACTGCCCTGCTCTGATTGCTCATTTATAGGCATAAATACTTTAAAAAGTTTTTATAGTGTTGTGTTTTTCTTTACCAGAACTTTCTTTGAAAATTAAATACAAATAATATGACATCATTTTTTTTTTCATATATAGAGTGGAAGCAAATGGAAGGTCACAGTCTGCCTGTCAGGGAGCCGGGAAGCCCCCTCCAGGGAGGTAGTCAGGATCAAGGAAGAAGGCCTCTTGGGGGAACAAGGTCGCGGTGTCCAAAGGGTTAATCGAAGAATAGTCAGGATCCAGGCAAGAGTTCACAGGCAGGCAGATATCAACAAAGTCCAAAGTCCAGGCAGAGGGTCAGGATACAAATCAGGAACAAGATTTGGCAATAAAGCACACAGGAAACCCAGGATACACTTAGGGAAAGTATTCCTATTCTTTGGCGCCATTCTGGCGTCTAGTTGGCGTTTTTATTTTGAATTTGGCACCATTCTGACGTCATTGACGCCCCTGCGCTGACGTCGGCGCGCTGACGTCATCGCGCCGGCGCCGCTACCCACGTGGCGGCCATGGGCGCCGCCATTTTGGGAGCAACGCCGGCAAGGAGGGACGCGCCGCCCGGAGCTCCTGGGCCTGCTCCGGGCGGCGATCGTGACAGTACCCCCCCCTCACGGGGGGCCTCCGGACCACCAGGACTTGGCTTCTGGGGAAATTTGGAGTGGAACTCCCTCACCAGACGAGGAGCATGGACATCAGAGCATCCTTCCCAGGAGCATTCTTCAGGGCCAAAGCCCTTCCACTTGATGAGGTACTGAAGAGAGCCCCTGGAGATCCTGGCTGGAGTCAAGGATCTTCTCCACCTCATATTCTTGTTGGCCATCCACAGAGATAGTAGGAGGGGGAGGCTGGACAACGGAAAAGCGGTTGGAGGTGGCGGGTTTCAACAAGGAGACATGAAACACGTCGGGAATTCGCATCTCAGGGGGAAGCTGAAGTCTGACAGCCACAGGATTGATCACCTCCGAAATGGAAAATGGACCTACGAACCTCGGACCCAATTTAGGAGATGGTACCTTCAACCGAATGTTCCTGGAAGACAACCAGACTTTATCACCAACCTTGTAGGGAGGAGAGGGTCTACGTCTACGATCTGCAAACGACTTATGAACCAGAGCACTCTTCTCCAGGTTTGACTTGGTTGCAGCCCAAATAGCAGACATGTGGGCTGCATGGTCATCAGCGGCCGGAACATCAGACAACACAAAGTCTTTTGGGAAGGCTTGAGGATGTTGACCATACACAGACATAAATGGGGATCTTCCAGTGGAAGTGTGGCAAGCATTGTTATGAGCAAATTCCGCCCACGGGAGGAGATCAGACCAATCATCTTGACAAAGGGAAACGTGGTTTCTTAAGAACTGTTCCAAGGCTTGATTCACTCGCTCAGCTGCTCCGTCTGAGGATGATAAGCTGAGGAGAACTGAAGATTAATACCCAGATCTTTGCACAGGGAGCGCCAGAACTTTGCCGTGAATTGGGATCCCCTGTCAGAAACGATCTCAGCCGGGAAGCCATGCAGGCGAAAAATGAACTGAATGAACAACTGTGACAACTCCACTGCAGATGGAAGCTTCCGAAGAGGGATGAAGTGGGCCATCTTGCTAAAGCTGTCAATGACAACCCAGATCACTGTGTTCCCACCGGAGGGAGGAAGTTCAACAATGAAGTCCATAGCCAAGTGCGTCCAAGGACGAGAGGGAACTGGCAACGGTTGTAGTAACCCACTGGGGCGAGAATGACTGGACTTGGAAGTGGCACAAACGATACAGGCAGAAACAAAGTCTTTGACATCTTTACGGATTGTCGGCCACCAAACTAGACGACGTAAAAGTTCAAGAGTTCTAACAGGACCAGGATGTCCAGCTTGTTTGGAACTATGAGTCTGTTGCAGGATAGGTAGCCGAAGTTCAGGAGGTACAAAAGCCATTCCAATGGGGGTATCAAGAGGGGCAGAAGATTGACCAGCCAGGATTTGATCAGCAAACTGAGGATACAATGAAGCGATGATCTTGACAGGAGGAATAATAGGCTCTAGTCTTTCAGGAGTACGATCCACCGGAGTGAAACTTCGAGATAGAGCATCGGCTTTCCGATTCTTGGAGCCAGGGTGAAAAGTCAAGACAAAGTTAAATCGAGAGAAGAAGAGGGACCACCTTGCTTGTCTGGGATTCAGCCTCTTGAGAGATTGGATGAACTCAAGATTCTTATGATCCGTGTAGATTGTGACTGGGATTAAGGAACCTTCAAGGAGGTGACGCCACTCTTCTAAGGCAAGCTTAACAGCCAGGAGTTCCCGATTTCCTACATCATAATTTTGTTCTGCAGGAGAGAACTTCTTCGAGAAATACGCACATGGGTGCAGCTTCCCATCAGAGGGATGACTTTGGGACAGGATAGCTCCAGCTCCAACTTCAGAAGCATCTACCTCGATGAAGAAAGGTAATTCCGGATCAGGATGGCGGAGAACCGAAGCAGAAGTGAAGGCATCCTTCAAGGATTGAAAAGCTTCTATAGCAGGCGGGGCCATGAGCTGGGTTTACCCCCTTTTCGGATGAGGGCCAGGATAGGAGCAATACGAGAAGAGAATCCCTTAATGAATTGCCGATAGTAATTGGCAAAACCAATGAATCTCTGGATTGCCTTAGTGCTCAGCGGTAGGATTGCAGACACTTTCACAGGATCCATCTCGAAACCCTCTGGGGAGATGATATAGCCCAGAAAAGGGATCTTGGACACTTCAAACACACATTTCTCCAGTTTGGCAAAGAGAGAGTTCTTCCTTCACCTGGGAACGATGGCTTGTAAGGTCCTTGGAGAAAATCAGGATGTCATCATCAAGGTACACGACCACAAACTTTCCCAAGAGATCCCGGAAAATGTCGTTCACAAATTCTTGAAAGACAGCGGGGGCATTGCAGAGACCAAAGGGCATTACGAGGTACTCATAGTGCCCATCCCGAGTGTTGAATGCTGTCTTCCATTCGTCACCTTCCCGGATGCGGATAAGGTTATACGCCCCACGGAGATCCAACTTAGTGAAGATTTTAGCCCCCTTCACTTGGTCAAAGAGTTCGGCAATCAAGGGCAAGGGATACTGGTTCTTAACCGTAATTTTATTAAGACCCCGGTAGTCGATGCAAGGACGTAGGCCTCCATCCTTCTTTTCCACGAAGAAGAATCCAGCCCCGGCAGGAGAAGTAGAAGGGCGAATAAACCCCCGCTGGAGATTTTCTTGGATATACTGCTTCATGGCAGTGGTCTCCGCTGGAGAGAGAGGATAAGTACGAACTCTAGGGGGCATGGTTCCAGGCAGGAGATCGACAGGACAATCGTATTGTCGATGTGGAGGAAGGAATTCTGCAGACTTCTTACAGAATACATCAGTGAATTCCTTGTAAAAGGAGGGTAGAGTCTTCAGATCCGACATAGAGATATTCACACTCTGGAGGGGTTCAGCAGGAAGGCAGTGCTGCTGACAAAATGGGCTCCAACGGGAAATCTGTCCTGCGGACCAATCAATGGAGGGATTATGCAGACGCAGCCAAGGGAGACCCAAAACAACTGGAACGGATGGGCAGGAAATAATTAGGAACGAAAGTCTTTCTTTATGCAGCGTCCCAACCTGCATAGGCAATTCCCCAGTCGTCATGGAGATAAATTCAGCCTCCAGGGGTCTGTCGTCAATAGCAGTGACACGGAGAGGAGTAGTTAATGGAAACAGGGGAACATTCATATGCTTGGCAAAGAGAGCGTCCATGAAATTACCAGCAGCCCCAGAGTCAATAAAAGCTGAGCCAACAATGGTCCTAGAGGACAGACGGATCTGTAAAGGCAGAGGAAACCTATGAGAGTTCTCTTGTGACTTGGGAGTAACACCCCCTACATGAGTCTTAGCAAGGTTACCTTGAAGAGGGGAACTCTGAGGCTTCACAGGACAGGAGTTGGCGAAGTGAGATTGACCCCCACAGTAGAGACAAAGTCCAGCCGTACGTCTCCGGAGTTTCTCCTGTTCAGAGAGACGAGCTCTTCCGACTTGCATAGGTTCCTCCGGAGGAATAACTGAAGGCTGCAGGGAGGTAGGAGGTAATAGAGGTCTTTGAAAGCGAGGAGCCAACATGGGTGGGAATTTCTTGACTCTGTCCTTATCAGCTTGATGTTCTCTCTGACGAGTGTCCACCTTGACAGACAAAGCAATGAGGTCTTCTACTTGCGTGGGTAATTCACGGGAGACCAGGTCATCTTTGAGGCGGATAGAGAGACCATTGTAGAAGGCAGCGTGATAGGCATCATTGTTCCAGCAGGTCTCTGCAGCGAGGGTACGGAATTCAATGGCATATTCTGCTACACTGCGATTACCTTGGCGGATCTGGAACAGACGAGAAGCAGCAGTCGCCACCCGACCGGGAGCATCGAACACCGTCCGGAATTCATGAAGGAAGGCTTTGGAATCGTCAATTAAGGGAGACTCCTTCTCCCAGTGTGGAGAAGCCCATTCGAGTGCTTTCCCCGCCAGACGAGTGATCACGAAACCAACCCTTGCTCGTTCAGAGTTAAATTCCGCAGGTTGTAGGGCGAACCGGATCTGGCACTGATTCACAAAACCACGACAGGCTTGAGGGTCGCCGCTGTAGAGAGGCGGTGCAGGAATTCGCGGACCAGAAGTGGAGGATTGAGTAGCCATATCGGCAGCAACTAGCGTGGGCGTTGTCGGCGTGGGAGTAGTCGGCGTTAGCATGGATAACTTTTCCAAAATCGCCTCCAGCGTGCGTCTGACATAATTTTGCCGAGCTTCGTACGCCTCCATGCGGGTATGCAGACCTCGAAAGGCCCTGCCGAAATCCGCCTGAGCTTCCTCAGTGGGATCCATGGCCCAAGAATAACGTCAGGGAGCCGGGAAGCCCCCTCCAGGGAGGTAGTCAGGATCAAGGAGGAAGCCCTCTTGGGGGAACAAGGTCGCGGTGTCCAAAGGGTTAATCGAAGAATAGTCAGGATCCAGGCAAGAGTTCACAGGCAGGCAGATATCAACAAAGTCCAAAGTCCAGGCAAAGGGTCAGGATACAAATCAGGAACAAGATTTGGCAATAAAGCACACAGGAAACCCAGGATACACTGCTCCGGGCGGCGATCGTGACACTGCCATTGACAGACTAAGACTTTTGCCCCATGGCATTGTTTGTTTTATTCAAGTAGGTATGACTTGGGAACACAGATGTCAGCATTCCTGAGCAATAACTGAGTCAAACTCACGGATTTCTCCCCGACATATTAGGGGTGATCAAAATCTTTATTTGTCTATAACAGAGTTCAAGGTGCTAAGTTCACAGAACATCCTCAAGGCAAAACACCTGGGACTCTCCACCCTCTGAACTACATATGCTCACTAAAGTGGGGGGCTTGAGGAAGACAGATTGAGTTTGGAGCCGAAACATTGAACTAAACATTTATTATTTTATACACTTTGATCAAGTCCTGAGAGTGCGGTTCTTTTTTTTGTATTTTTAGATATATATATATATATATATATACACATATCTATACTATACTTAGTATCACAATAGTCTTTGATATTATGTCTTTGATAGTCTGTCCAAGAAACCATCCAAGCCACTCACCCGGCACAACATCACCCGGCAGTGCATTCCATTAATCTATTATGCATGAAACCATGCACAAACTAGCTTATGATTTGCTATGAAGTCCAGTATCTTATCCTTTATTAACCCTTCGAAAAGATTTCCTACCACTGACGTCAAACTAACTGGCCTATAGTTTTGAGGCTGAGAACGGGATCCCTTTTTGAACATTAGCAATTCGCCAGTCTCTCGGCACAATGCCAGAGCTAAGTACCCTGGGATGAATACCATCTGGCCCTGGACCTTTGTTTATCTTAACATATTCTAGTCTCTTTTGAATTTCCTCATGTGTGAACCATGCATCATTAGTTGTATTACTAGAATTGGGACTATTAAGACAGAAACCTTCATTAACTGGTTCCTCATTTGTCTATTTGTCTCATAAAAATATGAGTTCAGAATCTGCCCCAAGTCACATGACTTGGGGCAGCTGGGAAATTGACAATATGTCTAGCCCCATTTCAAATTTTAAAATTGAATATAAAAAAATCTGTTTGCTATTTTGAGAAATGGATTTCAGTGCAGAATTCTGCTGGAGAAGCACTATTAACTGATTCATTTTGAAAAAAATGTTTTTTTCCCATGACAGTATCCCTTTAAGAATGAACCATCCCTTTCAATTCACAACTATTCCCATGAATGCTCCAAAAGGCACCAGGCAAAAGAATAAATAAATATGAGAAAATGCAGCTTGTGATGCTATGCATCCAAAATTGTACTCAGCATGCCACATTTACATTACTAAATGAGCTCTATACTTTTTTTTATTAGAACTGGATGTGTACCTTTAAAGGAAATCTTACTGTAGTACAGACATTTTTAAAAATAAAAAGGTAATTCTTATCTTTTCATCCTTAGCAGTGCACTTATTGAATTTCATATTATTATAAAATGATAATACTTTATTTACTCAAATAACTAGAAATTGTTCCTATGCCAGTTCTACTAGATTTCTTGCTTTCGTAATATTGTTCGTTGTGATCACTGTGATTGCTCTGTGCAGATCATCAATGATGCAGCTCTACATGAATAATGTTTAATGCCAAGAGGGTAATTCCAGAAATATAAAACGGAGTGTCCTTATATGACATATGGTGCTTTGCATTTTCCAGAATTGCAATCTGTTGTGATATGCTCAGTGTGTAATAGATTTATTGCCTAGTTGGGGGTATAGTTTCACCCAAGCTCTCATCCTGGCACCTGATTTGTTTATCTAATGTGCTATAGTCCCTGCACATTGTGGTCGAGTTGATTCAATAATTAATATGGAACCATCGACAGGCACCCTAAACATTATCTGAATTAGATCTGCCCGCTGTAGTCACACGCAGCGGAGCAGAAGCAGAGGTCAGTCCAAATACATTAAAAGGGGCAACTTTTGGGCTGACCTCTGCTGTGTGTGTTACTACATGCAAGTGGCAATAGCTTATATAAATAGAACAGGGGCTGGGTTAGAATTTTAACTATTTTGTTATTACCTGTGAGCCATATTCAGATGTAAAAAGAGTTGGGGAGAAACACAAGCATAAAAAATGTTCCTGGGTGGTGAAAATAAGAGCTGTGATTAGCTATTTGGTAGCTCCTATGCGGAGTAGCAGCTGCAAGAGGTTTTCTTTGGCAATACACCTGTTCTTTTATGCAACAAAAACTCTCCTCCAAACCATGAATTCAAAAATAAGCACCTGCGACTGGAAGCAACAGCAAAGGGGCTGGTGAGCAACTTGTTGATCACAAAACACTGGTTGGGGATCACTGCATTTCACCATCAAACACTATCCAGAAGATTGTAGTGTACAGTATTGCGTAGAAAGAAGCAACTTCACAGATACAGAAGCCTTTGCATGTTTGGGCTACCCTGTGAGGGCTGGAGTTAAAAAAATGCTGCAACAGCAAAGAAAATTCCCTATTACTGGTGCCTATGTAATTGGTATTCCCCATATTCACAGCCCGTCTTTTAATGTTTTTTTCCATTGTAATAGTAGGTAGTCCTGGTTTTTATTTGCCTCCATAACTCACAATAAAGTATCATCATTAAACATTTTACATAAAGGTCCAAAGAAGTACGTGTGTATCCTTGCATTTTTATGTCTCTGTCACTCCTGAAACAGGGCGCCATATAAATGTACCATCCAGTCATGTCCTTTCCCAAAAATTCCAATTATATCATAATCCTCCCTACATAAAAATAAGTCCAGGTCTCTCATTGTGTCTGACAAACATCTTCAAACGTTTGCAATCCACTGAAGAATGTTAATAATTAAATTACATAAACACATTTGACTCAGTATGCCAGATCCACTTTCCATCTGAATGCTGCAATACTGATCTGCATCTGTCCTAATGTTTACCCTTTTGTTGTCCTCCCCGATGTTATGGGGGGTGGGGCTAGCGGACCGGGTTGCCTATGGACCCCAGGATGGCTTGGCCCGGCCCTGGACTTATCAGTTGCTCATGCTCAGGTCTAGACTGAGAGTCAAAATAGGCCCTGGCATTCCAAGTACTCAGAGGCCCAAATAGTCCTCCACCAGCCCACTAAATAGGGACTGTCTATAGGACCTTACAGCAGCCTCTCTGACATTTGCCAGAATCCACAGATTGCCAGTCCAGGCCTGCTCGCGCTCTTTGTTATTAAACAGTACGTCTTATTAAAATAATCGTTTCACCAACTGGAGGTGCGGGCTAATAGAGAGGGCCTTCCTGGTATGGCTGGCTTTTTTTGGTAAAAAAAACGATTGTTTCCTCGCAACTAAAGTGAAATACTTTATACACACATATATAAGTATGGGATCTGCTATCCAGAGATCTGTTATCCAGAGCTCTGAATTATAGAATGGCCAGCATCTCCCGTAGACTCCATTTTAACCAGAGGCAATTATTAAAAGTAAATTAATAATAAATGTAATTAGGGATGCACCGAATCCTTCTGCCCGACCGAACCAAATCCTAATTTGCATATGTAAATTAGGGGTGGGGATGGAAATTGCTTATCTTTTTCTCACAAAACAAAGCAAACAATGTTTCCCCTTCCCACCCCTAATTTGCATATACAAATTAGTATTCGGTTCGGTATTCGGCCGAATCTTTCGGAAAGGATTCGGAAGGAGGGGGTTTGGCCGAATCCAAAATAGTGGATTCGGTGCATCCCTAAATATAATAAAACAGTACCTTGTACTTGATCCCAACCAAGATATAATTAATCCATATTGGAGCCAAAGCAATCCTACTGGTTTATTTAATTTTTTTTAAATTATTTATGAGTAGACTTAAGGTAAAGAGATCAAAATTATGAATAGATCCCTTATCCAGAAAACCCCAGGTCACAAGCATTCTGGATAACAGATCCCATACCTGTATACATATTTTGAAGCATATTTTAGGCTACATAGTCTATCACTATTATGCATTTTATCAATTTAATACAATAAATAAGGCATATACTGTGTGTCATTGGTTACAAACACACAAATCGTGCAAATGTGGACATATGTACCTAACTGAACAATTATAAAAAGAAAGTACAGAAATGGGATTTGTTATCCAAAAAGCTCAGAATTACGGAAAGTCTGTCTCATATAGATTCCATTTTATCGATATATTAAAATCTTTAAAAATAATTTCATTTTTCTCTGTAATAATAAAATAGTACCTGATACTTGTTTCCAACTAAGATATAATAAATCCTTATTGGAGGCCAAACCAGCCTATTGGGTTTATTTAATGTTTACATTATTTTCTAGTAGACTTAAGATGTGAAGATCCAACTTATCAGTTATCCGGAAAACCCCAGATCCCAGTGCATTCTGGATAACATGTCCCATACCTGTATAAAAAAGCCCTATTTTAGCTTACATGCTTATTTTGGAACAGGAATTGTGTTATTCAGATACTGGAGAACAATATCCATCTTTCACAATCAGCGCCCCTTAAAGCAGTGACCCCTAAAGGCAGAAAATGGGACAATGAACTTGTGGTAATGCATTGAAATAAGATAAAGACACATTATTGGGTTAATGCTGATATTTTGGCTATGAAATGTTTTTGTGTTTTGCCTTCCATTTCCACTGTAACACTTTGGAAGAGGTTTGCCAGATAAAGCCTTTAAAAATGAAACAGGAGTCTTAAGATTCCAAGCATCAAAACTGAAATGCATTGCAGGCAGGGCTGTGAAAATGTGGCATGAATTTTATGCAAGGTTCAGCTTTCAGCTTTTTTTCTGTTGTACCCATGAAGATTTCTGCCAATTCAAACTTGTTCAAATGAACCTGTGCCAAGAATATCTAGCAGGCGTTTGTGCAAGGGCCAGAGTCGTGTTGTTAGTCATGTAACATGTGTGAAAATGGAGCAGGTGCCCTGTCATGAATCACAGGTTGTATGAGGCAAGATAGGGAGAGTAGGGTTATCTCTGGCTAATAAACTGTATGCAAAGCCACTTTTCTTACTTGTTTTCATAAACAGTTTTACATTACATCAATATTGTCTGAGTATAATACTTTTATCTACCTGAATAAAGAGTGATGCAATTACTTTCATTTCTTTCAATTGAATTGAATATTGAGTTATTTCCTGAATCAGATGCTGAAATAAACAGAGATACTAAACTGGTTTAAATAGTCCCTATTTATTAGATAGAAATCTAAATGAGGTAAATGATCGAATCTTGTAAGCAACGAGTTCTTGCAATAATCCCCTTATCAGTGGTGTAACTATAGAGATAGCAGACCCCACCGTCTTTGGGGGCCCAAGGAAAAGGGAGGCTCGGACTGCAGGTCTGTTTCCTCTATGTTCAAATCTGACCTGCACTTCTCCAGTTGGACCTCTCTGCCTTAAGGTGGCCATACACGGGCCGATAAAAGCTGCCGACAGACTGTGTCGGCAGCTTATTGGCCCGTGTATGGGGCCCCCGACGGGCTTCCCCGATCGAGATCTGCCCGAAAGTCGGCCAGATCTCGATCGGATGGGTTTAAAACCCCCTCGGATCGCGGCCGCATCTTTTCGTTGATGCGGTCCCGCGATCCGACCGCCCATTTGCGAATGCTAGGATCCGATCGTTGGGCCCTAGGGCCCACGATCGGATCTGCCTGATATTGCCCACCTCAAGGTGGGCATATCGGAGGGAGATCCGCTCGTTTGGCGACATCGCCAAACGAGCGGATCTATCAATGTATGGCCACCTTTACTCTAAAACTATATGACAAGAGAAGCCATGGATTTGTGGGCAGGCAACAGTGGGTGAACTTTAGATGAAGCAATAACAACACTGTGCCAGTATTCTATTATTTCGTAGTCTAGGCTATGTACAAATGTACTTAGGGAACACAAAATAAGCTCCCAAGAGCACCATCAAGAACGTGCACTGCTTACCATGCAACTTTTCACAGACGTCTTTTATGAATCACAGTATTAGAGCCATGGGACACGCTGGAGAGCTGCCACCACATTCCCAGCACCAGCCTGTCTTCCTGCCAATAGAAGGGGAAGAAATATTCAAATAGGAAAGAGTGAGTGACTCTGTCACGTACTGAAAACTGGACATAATATGAAGCGCCACCATTTCACTTAATGGAGCCGGATGAGATAACCACTAAACTTGGAGCCCTGCCTGGGCAGTAATTGAAGCCTTTGTGAGAATACTGCCAAGAAATATGGAAGGGTCACAGTGATGTAATGCCAGCCTCATTACTTTAGTGCTGGCAGATGTTTTAACACTGATTCTAAAGAAAAATCACCATACAAATGAAGTATATAAATGTGTGCTACATCAATCATCCCTAGAAGTATGTAAAGTCTATTCTCTATGGGGCTGATTTACTAATATTCGATTTTTGTTCTTTTCAAGAACTGTATTTTTTTTTCTCTAAAACTAAAAATTTGAGATTTATGAAGCGTCAAAAACGCGAAAACTTCTAGTACAAACCTTTGGCAAGTAAATACAGTCGAGGTCCTACAGAAGTCAATGGGAGCTGCACCCAGACTTTTAGAGGTTTTCAGATTTTTTTTCAGTAGTGATTGTCCAAAAAAATGTAGTAGTAAAAACATATCACACAGAGTACGTCAAATAGTTAAATTATTTTTCCGTTTTTATTGCAGGTAAAACATGCACGGTTTCAGATCAGTTCACCACAAATAAAGACTTTTTCCAATTATTTTCTATTTTATATGTGTGATTTTTTTTTTCAAATATTATAGTGTATAGTTTTATTTTTGACCTTTTAAAGCAGCTTTGGGAGGGGGAGTCGCCGACCCTGTAAACTGTTCTAAATTGATTCATTTTGTTAATACATTTCTTCTGTTTGTCCTTGCTGAGCAGAATCACTGAGTTTCATTAAAAATATGTTTGAATATTCAGCTCTCGTCTGCCATTGGTATGGGAATCTTCCCCTAGTGTGTATGTGTGTGCCTGTATTTTATGTGTAGTCTCTGTTTATGTTATTGGGTTTTTCTTCATCCCTGATTTGATTACTTTTTTATTCTGTTTGTAATGCAAGTCTGTGTTTTTTTGAATGAAAGAAGTTGTCCTTTTTTTTAAAAAAAAATCATTTTGCAGGAAGGGAAATGGAATAAACTATCAGCTTGCTCCTACAAAATGGAATAATCAGCTTGCTCCTACAAATTTGCCTGTGAAAACATTGCACCTATAAATGATGTCCTTTCTCACTGCATTGCTTTATCTGCATGGATAGCAGAAGGCTGAAGAACCTAACACCCTCAGCGGCAGTAAGAAAGAACCTGCTGTTTGCTGAAACGAATAATTACTAATTAATAATATATGATATAATATTGTACGTAATAGAACAAACCCTATGTAGTGCAAGTATACATTTTTATAAGCAGACATGATATCACCCTCACTTATTTGTGGGTTTATAAAGGTTATCCGGAATTGCTCTTACACCTCACTTTCATTATTCCCAAGCGCAAGTATATTGTGAGCGAATGTCTCCCTGAGGGCTCAGTCTGCTGCTAATTAATCAGAGCATGAAGCTTCTACTTTTCCATTTTACGCTGCCCGAGAAGTCACAAGTTTAATGAGACAATGTGGAAGGCGCAGACTGGAAAGCAATTACAGCAAAACTTGTGTGTGACTGTTAAAAGGCGAGCGTGTGTGTGTGGGGGTTAATGTACACTTTTATGGAAACTGTCAGTCCGGATAGAATCTGGTGCATAATTGGAAAAATGTATCGAAAGGTGCTCATTGCTATTGCCTTTTTGTTTTTTATACTCTTTCTAATATTAGCCTTTGCTTTTTTGAGATGAAACATAAAGTGGAAAAAGAAAACAGACAAGCTTGAACCGTAGGTTGCAAAGCTTAATCACAAAAGGCTGAAAATCATAAGATACCTGCTGACACCATTAGCAGCCATTATATAATTGCTAGCATTAAATAATTAGTATATATCACTGTTACTTCCCCTTTTTTGTAACATTCAATGAGGTTGTGGGTGCTGGGACACTTAGGCTCGAATATTCATGGCAGTGTTTGCAATCTGCCATTTTATCACACTATGCACACTGCCTTTGTGCTTTGAAAAATCACTGCAGGTGTCAGTGTGGTCAGTTATAGAGCATAGAGACCTGTGTCTGCCTAATGAATATCGAGCTGCCTGCTTTATTGCGTCTAAATAAATGACCCCTTCTAGTGCTTCATAGGGACACACTGGATCTAGGATTTAGTTCAGCATTTGTCCAAGTCTAGTAGAACAAAATGCTGATGACTCCCCATCCTGTTGGTTTGGAATTTGGGCTTGAGGAACAATAAAGAACTTCTAGGTGTGATTCAAACCAAAGTGCTCCCCTACTTAAAACTCTAAAACAAAAAAGGGGAAAATTCTGCACTGTGTCCAAATTAAAACTAGAATTTATTAATATTTTAAAAAGTGCGCTAACCAAAAACACCCCAGTCTCCCACTGAGGCACCTATGTTTTTAACTTATTAATAAATCCTAGTTTTAATTAGTAACGGTAGTGCAGCATTTTTCCCTTTTTTGTTTTGGATTTGTCTAAATCTGACCATTTCTTTTATCCAAACTAAATCCAAACTCCCAATATCAAACAACTTTAAGGCTCCAGACAAATCAATAATGCATTGGTTGGCAAAATGCTCACATTTGAATATGAAAACTATGATTTTGTTCATTATTCAGTTAAATCCAAAAATTGTTGATCCCTATTGTCAGATTTAGAGAGAAACCAGCTGCATAACTGAAAGCTTTACTATTGTTTTCCAGAGATAAGGTCATGTTGGAAAGACGTATATTGGTGGTAAAATAGAGATAGAAATTTAGAAAAGAGACAAGTATACAGTAACAAGGGGTGACTAATGCAGTTGAGAAATTCAAGAGTTAGACAATTTTATAGAAAATAGCAAATCCTTTAATGGGCAGACTAGATGAGCCAGGTTCTTTTCCTGCTGCCAAATTATTTGTCTCTACGTAATTATGGACGCTGATAAGCTTCCCTGAAGAGGTGGTTCTTTAGGGAATGTTTAAATGACTGGAGGCAAGGGAAGAGTCTGGATGGGGAAGGCTTGCACATGGTAGCTAGAGCACAATTAAAGTCTTTAAGACAAAATTTAGGTCACTGTTAAGCTCCCCATAGACGCGGCGATTCTTCTTGCCGAACGACCGATTTTAGGGAAGTCCGACCAATCCTTCGAAATTATCGTGCGGTTAGTGGGATTTCGAACGATCGTACATCTTACGATTTTTCGCCCGACATCTGTCAGGAAATTGATCGGCCAGGTCGGCCCCAGTGCAATCTATCTATGTTTGCAGGGCCAAGCAGGCAGCTCCCCTTTGTTTTCCTGGCAAATTGGTCGTTTTAGTTGAATGTCAATTCGTATGATCGTACGATCGTTCTGAGAAGATCGTGGTCTCACGATCAAGATCTGATCTTTTAAAAATCTCAACATCTGTGGCCAGCTTTAGGGAGAAAAGGACAATTAAGCTGACCATATACAAACTGATAGAATAGTTTGAAATATTATGATTTTTGGTGTGTATCCTGACAATATTCATGTAGAAGGTATGGTTCATTTGGCAGATAAGGAAGTGAAGAGGAGCTGCATAGGAACTCTGGCTGTTGGTCTGAATGAATAGAGCAAAACGAAGGCAGTCATTTTCATGATATCTATTGGTTTGGCACATGGGTTAATCTGTCAGATACTGTACAAGGCCAACCCGTGTTAGGCTGTCTGAAGGAAAATAAAACCAATGAAATGTGGAGCAGGCACTCAAAAAGGCAATCTTCCACCAGGCTGTAAAATAAGTAAAATATTTATTATGTAAAGTCAGCATAGCCTTACGTGTTTTGTGTTACACACACTTAGGGGCCCATTTACTTAGTTCAAGTGAAGGAATAGAGGAAAAATAGTTTGATTCGAACTAAAAATCGTTCGACCATTCGATAGTCGAAGTACTGTCTCTTTAAAAATTTCTTCCACCCCCTAGTTTGCCACCTAAAACCTACCGAGACCAATGTTAGCCTATGGGGAAGGTTCCCATAGGGTTCCTTACAATTTCCTGATCGAAGGAATATCCTTCGATCGATGGATTAAAATCCTTTGAATCGTTCGATTCGAAGGATTTAATCGTTCGATTATTCCTTCGATTGTTCGATCGTGGGAATAGCGCAAAATCCTTCGACTTCGATATTCAAAGTCAAAGGATTTTACTTCGACGGTCGAATATCGAGGGTTAATTAACCCTCGATATTCGACCCTAGGTAAATGTGCCCCTTAGTCATAGGCTAAATACAAGTAGTTTTTTCAAACAAAATATTTAGGGCAGAGAAACACAGTCAGATTCAGGGAGATTAATTGCCCAGTTTATATACATACATATATATATATATATATATATACACTATACTGTATATATATATATATATATATATATATATATATATATATATATATATATATATAGTCCATGGAAGGAGCACTCACAGGTCTTACGACAAAAATCAAGAAGTGTTTATTATGGCCAAACAACTGACGTTTCGGCTGTGACACCAGCCTTTCTCAAAGTGTCACAGCCAAAACGTCAGTTGTTTGCCCATAATAAACACTTCTTGATTTTTGTCATAAGACCCGTGAGTGCTCCTTCCATGGACTATATTGCAATTTAATACAAGGATTGCACCAAGGCAGTTATTTTTGCATCTTTTTCGTGAGTGCCAGTAGTCTCTATTTTGACTCTTGGGCTGGTGGGCCAGTCCAGTCCTACCCTGTCCTTTGGTGTTATTAACTTAATACAGGCACGCCTTACCCCTGTCTCCTACACAACTTACAGTTTCAACTGAGCTTATGGGGAAAAATACCTGAAAATGAAAATAGTGAGAGGGCATTTATAGATTTGCAGACTGTGCTTTCAAGGAAGTACCACATGTCCCTGACTTCACAAAACATAATTTATTGAAGAAAAGGCATGCTGCCTACTTTCTTTAGACCTGACAACACTCTAATTAAAGAGTTATACTCTCAATGCCTTACTTTGATTAAAATAAAAAAAATCTACTTAATTAATTGTAAACATTGTGCTATTTTACATTTCTGTATCCATACTGGTACATATTAGTCATTTATATTCATATTGGTTGGTGTATAGGTCCAGCATATACTGTATATAGAACAGTGGTTCCAAAGCACAGACTTTATATTGGTAAATTGCATGCAAGTGGGGTTGCATGTGCAGTTTTGCGTTCTGGGAAAAGCAATGCAATGTGGGTAAAAAATATGGAGTTTTATATGTGTTGTTGTGGCAAGCTGATTTCCACTGATTTCCTATTAATGAGCCCAAATGATTGCCTGGTAATAAAAGGGCTACAGAAATAATGATACACAGTTTGTGTATCATTTGCTACAGTTTGCTACATACAACCTTTAATATTGCAATAAAAAAGATTATTTCTATTATTAATACCTATTCATAAAGTGCCAAAATATAAAAATACAAATTACATACAAAGAATGACTGATGCATGAGGTAAGGAGGGCCCTCTCACAGCTGATAATAAACCATTAGCACATTCCATATACAGTAACCCGTGGCCTACTTCAACACCCAGAATTTGTGTAGCTTTGGGTGTTTCAAGTTTCAGTCTGATGCAGTGGATTTGTGTCTTATATATAGTAGCATCTGTAACCAGAAGCAGAATGTTCCCTGCTGTACTGTGTAAGCAACATACTATGCTGTGACTAATAGGGGAAAGTCAGGAGTAACTTCCATATAAATAAGCCAGGAATGTATGAGCACCAGCATAAGAAGAAAAGGGTCAAATCACTATATAAATAAAGGATAATAATAATAATAACAGTGTGTGTTAGAGTCTGGTTGGGCAAACCCACACCTGCCGACCAGCAACCTGATCAGCACCCATCACTCCAAAACCTCCTTAGATGTGTAAGGTGAATAAAACTTGCCAAATTCCCACGGGAGAGTGGGAGGGATCAGTTTTGCACCTTTGTTGGGTACCCAGGCGGGTTACCTGCAGACTGGCTTCATGGTCAGGGAATCGTGGACTTTATGTCCGAAACATGACTGATTTGCAGGTATACTGAGGTACACGACCCATGAAAATAGCAATATATGCCTTGCTATTTTTAAAGGTACAATTGCACTCGTCATGTTTTCTTGAAAAACATTCTATGGTGGTGATTTAATTAATTATCTAATATTAGATAATCTTAGTCAAGGCTGTCCAACTGGTGGCATGTGGGTTGAATGTGGTCCTTCAAGGCATTATTATGGCCCCCAATCTGCTCAATAGATTTCTTTGTGTAATATCCTAATTTTTTTAGAATCTGCCCTCTAACATGTGCTATAAGATATATTTGGCTGACTAATGTTGAACAGCACAACTCTAAATCACATATGGAAAAGCAACCGTATCACAAATGCTAGAGCGCACATATATACGTTTATGAGAACACATCTAGACAATATTACCAGATGCAATCCTTCTGGGAAATGAGCGAATCTTTCCCTATCACCTCTTTATCTGGCATTATAAATCTACACTACTCTATGAAAATAATTCCATCCAGTCAATACCAGATTATAGCTTTACAAATCCCACATATCTTATCTAACCCCATTAGATTGCTTAATATTGGGTGTATTAGAGAAAGGCATCTGTGGTGCAGGGCCTATGGCTCTACCGAATTGTTAATACCTTGGGGCTGGCAATTTATCATTATTGGGAATCACTTACATATAAAACAATTAACACCAGACATAGAATGGGCAATTTGTAGTAAATTTGTAGTTGTTTTTTACAGTGAGAGCTGTGAAGATGTGGAATTCTCTCCCTGAACCAGTTGTACAGGCTGATACATTAGATAGCTTTAAGAAGGGGTTGGATGGCTTTTTAGCAAGTGGAATACAGGGTTATGGAAGATAGCTCATAGTACAAGTTGATCCAGGGACTGGTCCCATTGCTATTTTGGAGTCAGGAAGGAATTTTTTCCCCTCTGAGGCAAATTGGAGAGGCTTCAGATGGGTTTTTTTTTTGCCTTCCTCTGGATCAACTGGCAGTTAGGCAGATTAAAAAAAAGTTAAAAGGTTGAACTTGATGGACGTGTGTCTTTTTTCAGCCTAACTTACTTTGTACAAATTGAATATATCAAGAATGGCTGTCAACTAAAACACTACTGTATATGCCTTGTTTAAAACAAATGACACTTTCTCTTCCATAGAAATTGGTTAGAGGGTTCAGTAAACAAAGAAACGGATACAATTTTTTCCTTATATTTCTACACGGAAAAATTAAAATGGCCATACACGTCATCACAATTTTCTCTACAAACGTTAAGAGCTGAATCGTCAGATATGCAGATAGAAACAATAGAATTCTATTTCTGCCTGATGATTCAGCATTAAACTTCTGCCTTTGAAGGTGCACAATGAAAAAATTCAATCCTGTCCGATCAAAAAGACAACGTATATCCAAGGCATTAGCTGTTATTGGTCCCTCATCTCCCACTGAACATGTACAAAATAATATAACTTTGCATGAATGGTCACCTTAAGATGGAAGACACTGTCCAGAATCCATTGTAATCTGCCAATATATATATTTTTTCAGGCAATTGTACACAGGGTTAGTAAAAAAGTTGACACAGAATAACCTAGAAAATGTATATGGTGAATTATCCAAACTTCCACAATCATACATTTTGATGTAATCAGATAATCATATTATTATGACTTCTTGTTACCTTAACTTGGGCTTTTTGCTTTCAAAAAGCCCATTTTGTTAAAATTATAGCAATATGCTAGGTCAGTGAAATTTGAACCATTCAAATTGTAAGGGCTGCATTTGCAATTTTTTATGTTACATTTCACCAATGTGAAACATGTATGTTTCTAAAATTGCATAGATAAAAACAAACAGAAAAAAATGATACCCCCTAATTCCTCATTCTATGTTATGTGCTGAAGCTGAATCAGTGAAAGTAAAACACCCGGGGACAAGTAATATCTGATTTAAGCTGTTTGTCCAGAGGTCAGTGCGTCACAAAATATCATAACTGGAAGCTGACTGGTATCAAACGCACAACAATGATATTGCCCAATGGCTATATGTGAATCAGCCTGTTTTTGACACAATTTACCAGAAGCAGCAAATAAAATGATGCGAATCTTCAACTTTATCCAGGAAACACCTTGACCTTCTATTGATCTCAGGAGATCAGTAAGTTCATACACAGTACTTTTACTAAACTAGGGACTGTAAGCTAGGCCTTATCCCCATCGTTTGTGCCCACCATTATGGATACTTTGGTGCCTGAATAAAAGCAAATCCCATCAGCAATCTTTCTAGAAGAGTAGAGGATGTTACAGGACCAACATCATCATATTAATACATTTGGTTTGGCAATGAAATGTTGAATAGGCAGGGATACCAATACAGTAGGAGCACTTATATGTTAATGTATGTTAATATCTGTTGCTTCAAATGGTTCTCAGTAGGATGCTGGGAGATTCAGCTAATTAAATCTGGAAAGTCTTGGGTTACCTAACCGGATATTCATGATCACTTATTAAACACATTTGCAAATACAACTGATGTGTCTCTCAAGCAGCACATATATCAGAGACCAGCTGTATCAACTGGGGTCTGGTATAATTGTACAGCTTGGGCTCCTTGTTCCATACTGAACATTATTAAACACTTGTTTATGGCAATGACAATGCACACCCCTCCTGGTCTGCTCTGAAGTTGTCATGGTAGAGTCCTATGCAGGTCTTGTTGGGCACACCCATGCCCAATCTGTACCCGCTGATCCAAAACCTGACCTGGACTGCAGACCTGCTATATGCCCATCCTGTCTCATCTACCTGACCCTACCATCCCTAACTCAACCTTTAACCCAACCCTGAGATCCACAAAACTGGAAGTGATGTTGGCATTGACTGGAAGTGATGTCACTCTGGAGGTGGATCAATCGGCTCAGGGGAAAATATTTTTATCACTTAGAGTGTTGGGGGGGTTTTGAGTCTGCAATCAACCCAGGTAACCAAGCTAACCAAGCAGGGTACCTGCAGACGGCCCTCAGGGTCAGGAAATTGGGGACTTGTAACATTACCATATTGAGGGTATTCTGCAGGTACCCAACCTAATGTAGGACTCATGGCTTGTTTTGTGCAGGTTGCAGAACAAGTGCACTAGTGGTCTGGCAAATAGGTGTGCAGCATTCTTGTGATCATGGTCTTGGTTTTTTAAGGAGGTAAGTGGTCCCTGTTTTTGGTTGCTGCCCAGACTGGAATATTTCTGGTTCAGACAAGTGCTGTGGGTATATTCTGTTCTTATTTAAATTCTGCCACTAATGTCTCCCTTTCTTTACAATGGTTGTTTTTGCAAATGAACTGCATGATAGCATTGGATTGCGTGTTAGTACTCCTCGACCAAACCAGCCTATTTGTATTTCTAGGCTTTCTGAAAATCTAGAGCAAAGTTCACTCCAATGACGACACCATTTGTTGCTTCAGTTCCCTTTGCAGCAACTCTCCTGTATCTCAGCAAGAAAACAGTTCCTTTAAATGAGAGAAAACCCCACCCACCAACTGAGAACTGCTCCCTTCTCCCGTCAGTAAAATACCACAGGTTCAACTCAGTTTACATCACATGTAATAAAAAGGCACAGTGTGCAAATGGCATGACAAGATCATATGATTCATGTCAACTTATGGAACATGAAATCAATTTTCAATTTGGTATAATAAGATACAGTACAGCTGGTAAACTCAAAGTCTGCATTAAGCCATGGGAAGATCATTTCCCATAGACTCCATTTCAATCAAATACTTTTTATACACTGGGCTCGTGTAGGGCATTTTTAAAAATGATTTCCATCTTCTCTATAATAATATAATAATAGTACCTTGTACTTGATCCAAATTAGGATATAATTAATCCCTATAGGTTTCAATTCCTATTGGGTTTATTTACTGTTTACATAATGTTTTAGTAGACCTAAGTATGGAGATCCAAATTACGGAAAGATTCCTTGTCAGGAAAACCCCATGTCCTGTGCATTCTGGATAACAGGTCCCATACCTGTAATCTTACCTTTTTCGCCAGTGGCAAAGAATATAAAGGATCGTAGGGACCACAACCCAGAGGGCCAGATGAACCAAAACTAAATAAAGTGGTCCAAGAGTGCATATTTGCTCAAACATTTGGGGCCACTACAAAGAAATGTCATTACACAGTCTATGTTTGGTCAAGCAATTTTATCAGAATAATAATATTAAAAATTTGGGGGTAGATTTATCAAAGAGTAGGCAGAGTGAAATACTGCCTCTCTCCATTCATTTCTGTGGGATTTTTAAAGACGTATTTATCAAATGGTGAACTTTGACTATCACCCTTTGATAAATACGCCTTTAAAAATCCCATAGAAATAAATGGCGAGTGGCGGTATTTCACTGTAGCGGACTGTGGAGATCTCTAACTTCACTTTTTGATAAATCTACCCCCATGATGAGATGGGCCTCTAGACCTTTCTACTCAAGCTTAGAATTGTACTTTTGGAGAAATGAAGGAACCAGGGGGTGGAGATCAACTGGGATCCACATAACGAACAATAATCATAGACCCAGTGCAGTTAGTGCAAGTATGGAAGTAATGATTATACCTGAAGTAAATGAGCAGTTATGTTCCCAAGGGAATTGGTGCAGCTAAGGATATGTCCCAAGGATGCAGTCAGTGCTATAACTTGGGCTGGGAAGAGGAAGGTGCTATTTGTAAGGGGAGGAAGCAAAGGCATGAGTCACAGCACCGGCAGTCTGAATACAAAGAGAGCAGGGGACAGTCACCTTCCCTTTGCTTGCTCTTCTTTATTCACATATTTCCCATATGTTGCTCTTTGCTTTGTATCGGTAAATGCTGCTTGTTGACCTATAAGTTTCTATATCTTGTAAGGGCTGCTATTTGACCCAACACTCTCTATGGGGTAAATTTATTTACCTTCGAAATTGTGCCAGCGACGGCTTCGCTGACATCGCAACATTTCGCCAGGACAACGCTAATTCACGAAGATCCAAAGTTGCGTCCAGGGTTCCGAACACATACGAAGTTGCGCTAGTGATACTATAAGCAGTTCGAAGTTACGCTAGCAATGCCTAATTAGCATACGGCGTGAAGTTTAAGTACAATGGACGTATATGTTCCAGTGACTACATTACACTACACAAGGCCAGGGAACTTTAATGAAATAAAATAAAGTTGTTATATTGCCCTACACATGAGCCCACTGTATAGTTTAGGTGCCATATGTTAGGAAATGTAGGAGGGAACCCCAAAAAAAATTATGATCTGTTTCAGCCTATCACCCTGTAAAAAGTATAAGACGCCAGGGTTTTTTGGGACTTAGAAAATTTTTTAAATTTTTTTGAGGAAATCCTATCTACTCTATTGCACTTCACCTGGTCTGAGGTGGTGAAGGCAAGTCTGGCGCAAAAGATAACGTTCAGTAAAATCTGAATCTTAGTGAATTTGTGTAGTTACGTCCATTCGCCAGAGCAAAAGTTCGTCTGGCGTTAGAATGCGAAGAAGCGCTAGAGTCTATCTCCTTCGCTAGCGAAGTTACACCATCACCGGTTAGTAAATCGGCGAAGTACCGAAATGACGTCACACTGGTGAATTTTCGCCAGCGTTAGTCACTTCGTCCTTTAGTAAATTTGCCCCTATGAATCCAACTGTATTTCTGTTCCAGTTATACTACTTGGGCTCCTCAACCCTTCAAGAAGAAACCCTTTGTCTACTATTTTCTGTAAGATAAAGACTTTATTCCAAATACAGTGGTCAGGGGGCGGCCAAGGGCTGTGTGTTCCTAATGGGCTTGTTTACTTCTTTTGTGGTTGACGCAAGATATTTCTTTATTCGGGCACAGAATTAACTTTTCCAATTTGTGTGTGGTGGATATATGAGATGACATATCAGAATATGTCAGAATTCTATTTGTCGCTCAACAAGCCATGTTTAGGAGAAGATTTTATTGGGCAGCATGAAAGTAAATGAACCATACCTGAGGATCCAAACAGTTCAGTAGCTGTTTTTGTTTTTTTTTAGGGTGATCATAGATATTATACTGATCCTTCTGTGTCATACAAATCAAGATGGGCCATATTCTTTCACCTCTGACCAAAATATCAATGCACCGCCATGCTCTTTTAAAATTTGGAAAGAATGGGCAAGTCATCAGGTCAGTAACATCCTTTTGTTTATTTCATACTGACTCAATGCCAATGGCCTCAACTAACAGACAGCTATGCTGGGTATTGTGCAATGTTGGAAAGACTGTATTGCACTTTGAACTTGAGGAACACTGCAGGGATGTTATGTTTCACAATGCACAACACTCAGGAAATTACACACAGGATGAGAAATGAGAAAAGGGTTCAGGAAATGTGGCCAGTAGCAAATACCCACCATTTATTGCCTTATAAGTTTAGTCTTGGCCTGATATCAGCCAGTCTGATCTTCTGTAGGAAATCCTATCTCAATTGATTATGGATATTTAGGCTATATTTGTTTTTAAAGGGGTAGTGCGCCTTTCAATTACCTTTTAGTATGTTATAGAATCACAAATTTTTAGTAACTTTTCAATTGGACTTCATTTTTTCTTTTTTATAGTTATAGTTGAATTATTTGCTTTTACTTCTGACTCTTTCCAGCTTAAAATTATGATAATTCCATTATCATTTTATTATTATGTTTTCAGTGGCTGTTGTTTCCATGTTGCTGGCAATGTAAAGGTTACAGTATCAAGCAGAGACTGGGTTTCTTGGCTGATCAGGAGCAGTTTGGCTATTTATATAAGTGTATTGGGTGCAAGTCAGCTGAGGTCAAGTCAGTGCAGAGTTCAGGAAGAAGAGTTGAATTTTAGGCCTGGTTTTATGTTTGTGTGTGGTTTTTGCGGTTGTATTATTTACAGCATTTCAACTTCTTCATTTATGTTCATGAAGAAATATGCACATATTGTTCCACTGCAGTAATTAGCTAAATGAATATACACTACAAAGCAGCAGGGAATAGCCTTTTGGGAAGAGACAACAGTTATAACAGGGCAAGATGTGACAACAATAACTACTATATATCAGTTATAAGGGGTTGTTCAACTTTGAGTTAACTTTAGTATGATGTAGAGAGTGATATCCTTTGACAATGTGCAGTTGGTTTTCATTTTTTATTATTTGTGTTTTTTGGTGGTTATGTCGCTTTTTATCCAGCAGAACTCCAGGTTGCAATTCCCGCAATATGGTTGCTAGGGTCCCATTTACCCTAGCAACCGTTCATTGATTTGGATGAGAGACTGTAATATAAATACGAGAGGGCCTGAAAAGAAAGAGGAGCAATAAAAAGTAGAAATAACTATAAATTTGTAAACTAACAGAGCATTTGTTTTAGATGGGGTCAGTGCCCCCCCCCCCATTTGAAAGCTGGAAAGAGTCAGAGGAAGGCAAATCGTTCAAAAACTAAAAATGAAAAGTTGCTTATAATTAGCCCTTCTTTAACATAGGAAAAGTTAACTTAAAGGTGAACCAACCCTTTAATTAAAGCACCTCTTTAGAGAAAGTGATCCTATAGTTCCCTGCACCCAGGGTCAGCTGAATGTTTTTCATATGTGCCAGTGGGGTAAGAGCTCTTTTTCTCTGTCTCTGGGTAAAGTCTTTGGGAATTATCCTGCAGAAAGGCATCTGCCTAAAACCATTGCAGGATTGTGATTCAGAAATGTATTGCCAACTCAAGTGGGTACGGCAACACTGGCACCGCAGAGTGACACACAAAATATAAAGCCAGGGAAGAAAATGCAGAGGCCCGCTATGTATGGAACAGACATCAACCACATAGCCTTTGATGAGGCTCAACATCTAAGTTATCAGATCATGTCTTATGGGACTGGGCTCTACAAATGAGAGCTGTAGCAGATCTGGACACAACTAGAGTCCCTATACATGTCCCATGACCACATTCTTTAAAGATAACATTTAGACTTTATACTCTTTGCACTGGTTCTCTCACTGGCACCCAACTGGTTGTTTCTAATAAGGGAACTAGTCTTTAAAATCTCCAATGTGTAGGCATGGTGCACCCTTTCCCAAGTCTGCGCCTCATTTACTACTGTGAGTAAGCATTACTAGCCCCAATTCATACAATATGCCCTCTTTTAAAATTTCTTGGCTGACCTAGTTGACTTAATCATAAGTCAGAATCTCCAGTATTGTGTTTTAGTCTTATTGTTGCTTGTGTTGGAATACACCCTGCGTGTTGACCTTTTGTTATATCTGACACATGGGGAAAATATGCAAGACGCCTGACATTATTTGTTGAGGGCTGTTATTTAAAGCCGCAGAGCTGTTGCCTTTGTACAACACATAGTGTGAAAGTGGCAAGAGTACAGTATGTTCCGTGCCTCCAGTGCTCTTAAATCCATCCGTCTATGACAGTTAGTGGTGGACTTTTCAGCAAGGCTGCATTATGTTATGGCTGGAAGGAAAGCAGATAAATTAGGGAAACTGCAACCAACATCAGATGCTTCTGACATTCCAGTCACTCCTACATAATACAATGTGTTGGATCAACAAAGTGAAATTCTTGGTCTATGGCCTCTAGATATGACCTGTGAAACGGCTTTGTCACATGACATGTACTTCCAGTAACCGGAGGAACTCTCATTCAAATTCCTACATTCTAGAAATAACTTAAGGTTACTGTGATGGAAAACTAGTTGCCGAAATTCACCTTAATATCATGAATTCTGTTTGGTGTAGAAAGCAAATGTATAAATCTCCCCCACTTCACTAAATTGGGGTAAATATTACTGCCAGAGCTCATGCATGTAATTGTAGGTATTTATGGATCGCTCACAATTCACTTCATTGATACTATCACTTGGTGGCAGAAAAAACAAGAATTCATCATAAGTATGGGATCTATTATCTAGAATGTTTGGGACCCCAGGTTTTCGGATAAGGGATCTTTCTGTAACCCAGACCTTAAGTCTACTAGAAATAATTTAAACCTGAATAAACCCAATAGGATTGTTTTGTGTCCAATAAGGATTAATTATATCTTAATATGGATCAAGTACAGGGTACTGTTTTATTATTACAGAGAAAAAGGAAATCATTTTAACAATTTTGAATTATTTGATTGAAATGGAGTCTGTGGGAGATCGCCCTCCCGTAATTTGGAGCCTTCTGAATAACAGGTTTCTGCATAAGGGATCCAATATTACTTTAATCATGAATTTTAAAACCAAGCTTTATACGATTACCATAAGATTTGGGTTACTGGATTTTCAAACTGAAATCTTGGGACACCCATAACAACCAATCAAAGATTTGCTTTCATTGTTCAACCTGCAGGTGGCTAGAGAAAATCCAGTAACTGATTTCCACCAAACTATACATTTGATCAATTCCAGTCCCCCTTACATTTTAATATACAATATTCCACACTATATTAAGTTATGTATAATGTAAGTTATGTCTTACACACTTACACACACACACACACACACAACCTTTAAAGTGTGATCTTATCCTCACTTCTAATCAGGAGTAAATATGATGATGATGGTGGTTTCAAAAAAGCTTGAGGGGCCATGTGACCAAAAATGAATAATTCCAATAATGTACTTTATGTGATGAATGGTTTATTATTTTTCCTCTAGCCACATCCTAGTGCTTCTCCTTGACTTTACTGCTCACACTGAAACTATAGATCTAATTCTTCTTTTTAATAAGCTCAGTCATTTATATGCAAATAAAGCTCATGTCTGTTGTACTTCCTACATCCAATAGTGATCCTTCATTAGTTTGTTCAGCTTTTACTCTTCCGGCATGTACCTCTCTGTGCAGTTTAAGGTTCTGTTTAATGGCCTTTCATATTTTTCTCTGTACAATTCCCTCTGCAAGCTCATTCGTTGATTTGGCTAGCGTTATCATCTTTATTCAGGCAGCACCCAATCTCTCCATACATGTCCCCTCAAGCAAAGTTAATTGGCAGGCTGGTTTCAAGCTGGTTGCTGGCAGTTTTAGACTGGATGGCCATGAAACATATCCAGCTAAACATGTCAGAGGCTGAACTTCATCATGTGCCTGTAAAAACAACCTCATAATCAACACTGACCCCTAATCACTATTCATTAACAACAGCTTGTCCACTGTTATTGGCTCTTGAATTTTCTTTTCGCACAAAATACAAACCAGGGCTACCATTTACCATATTCTTTATCCCTGAATCATACATATATGCCCATTTCCTTTCTAAATTTTGGATTACATTTCATATACTATCCTTTTTTTATTACTGTAATTTATCGTACATGCAGGTAGAGTCCTGTAGCTGGTTGAGTACTTACAGGTAGCACCAGAATACCCGCAAATCAGTCAGGACTCAATCTTAATATTCCTTATCTCCCCACCATGCAAGCAACGCGTTAGGTAAAGGGGATATCGCACGGGTTTTGCAGGAAGGACCACGAGGAGGATCCACAACAAGCCGGCAGGACCACCCTCGGGAACACTGCAGCCTTTAATTGAACTATATGCGCACTAAATGTGAGTGCAACTATATTAAAAAAAGATTGTTTTATTATTATTATTATTAAAGTCGTTTTACACTATTTTGGATCTTATGTTTATCTGCATCTGGAGTCTGAAGGAAGCGAGCGACCTGAGGGGACCTTTACAAAGATTCACTACATAAGCGACACCACATTAGTGGTTTGTAAGTAGGCAATTCAGCCGTTAGGTGGAGGTGTTTTGGACTGAACACAGAACTAATTATAATATTCAATCGAAAACCTCCCCTCCCCCCTATAACTGCTTTTATTAAGAGTGAAAGGTGTATATATAAGAAAAAGCTGGTTAAAATTTCAATATAAACACTGGGTGACACCCTATACGATTCAAACATACTACACCATATCTGGTTTCTGTTGCCACAGGCGCTGATCCCCTTTTTTATTCTTTGGAGATTTTTATGCAGCTGAGAGACTGTGGAGAGATTGGCAAGAAACAAACCTAAAGGACTAACATTTTTTTTAACTCTTTGTGTTATACCCTTTAACTGCTGCTTGGCACTAGTAGACGGCCATTCTGGAGGTAAAAAATTAATATATACGGTTCCTCCATGAAACCGACCTTCATGTGATCTCGCTTCCAGTTTGTGTGATGTTACTTCCAGCGTACGTGATGCATATGCAGAAGGCTGATGGGGAGTTCAAGGATGGGAAAAATAATGTGGGTAAGCGGATGAGGGTTTGGGGTTGGCACAAGTCTGTAAAAACTGTAAAAAAGGTCTCACTATACCTTTTAAATTTTGTACTAAGAGAGAGCGAAGAGAGAGAGTGTGTAAACTCCTTATTAGAGGCAAAACAAGCCTACTGGGTTTATTTAATGTTTAAATAATGTTTTAGTAGACTTTAGGTATGAAGATCTAAATTACAGAAAGGTCTGTTATCCAGAAAACCCCTGGTTCCGAACTTTGTGGATAACAGGTTCCACAACGTAACACATTTATATATGTTATTTTTCTTATTCACTGCACCAAATTCCATTTAATGTTGCGCTGTCTGCTGAGGGAAATACTTGGATTCTGTTTTTAACACAGCCATCATGGATAAAGGCCCTTTCTTGTATCACACCTGTGTCTAGGACCTTTTTTTCCTTAAATATTCATATATGAAAAATAGTAATATATATCAATTACATTTAAAAGGAGCTCTTGCCCAGGGGTGCCTTAATCATTGTTTGAAAATAACCACAAATGATTTTTAATAGTGCACTCAGGGCCACCATCAGAAATCGCAGGGCCCCATACAAAAAAAATTCCTGGACCCCCTGGGCTGCGCCCACCACAATCCCCACCTACAGGTCTGCCCTCCCCACCCCACAGGTCCACCCACACCGCACACTAAAAAATATTGGAGGCTAGGACCCCACATGGGAAAAAAAATTGGTGGCCAGGGCCCCCCTTCAATGTCCATGTAAAAAAACTTGCCCCCCCAGGGCCCCACCACACAACAGGGACCACAAAGGGTTACCTTTAGGGGGGCCCTGCCATGTTACACTTACTTCATTAGTGAGGCCCACCTGCTGTCAGTGAGCTGCCAACTACAGAAGGGAGGAGGGGAGCACAGGTGGCTGCATCTTCTTCCAGTGACAGCATTTTCTTCCCTTATTGGTCACAGAATTTCAAGTCCTGGTAAAGCTGCATAGTGATTGGATGAGCTGGAGAAGTTCAAACCTCAGCTATCCAATCCCTGAGCAGCTCAACCGGGACTTAAACTCAGTGACCAATAAGGGGAAGTAATGGACAGAAGATACCTCCCCTTGTGCTCAGAAAGCAGGGGGGCCTGTCTAATCAAGAAAGTGCGGCGTGGCCAGGCACCCTTACCCTCGTGCCTCCTACAACTCTCCCCCCTGATGGCTGCCCTGAGTGCACTTATATACACTGTATGTATGTGTGAATATATATACATATATTCCATTACTATATTTTCACTCATTATTGTGTCAGAGCTTTAATGGTTCGATATCTGAAGACATCAGAATGCATGCAGAATAAAAACAAGGTAGAAACAAAGGAACATTAAACGCAATTGGAATATCATTGATAAGTTGCTGAAACAGAAAAGAAACCTTATATTTACAGCAGTTTCATAGCTTATGTTGAAAACATATGTACATACAGCACACTGATCTGACACGATCACAGAGTTGTGATATTTTGGTCACGCATGGTCTTATAATTTAAACAGAAAACATGACATGCAAAAATGGAGCCTAATAAAAACATATAGATGTCAGTTAAATGTAATTGTCGGTGCTTTGCAGTCTCTCGCGGTCTGAATTCCAACACAATGAAGCACTTTAATCCTGGAATTGAAAATATGTCCTAGACCTCTGGAGGGGGGATCTGTACAGACTTTCAATTGACTATTTATGTGTTTCTTCTTCAACATAATAGAAAACACTTTGTCAAGTTAACAAAATATATGAGGAGAAACTCCGTACGAAAAGTGCATGCTTCTATCTTCTTCCTTTATTTCTTTTTATTGGGGCCTGCATGGAGGCAGTGGAAGACTGCATTCAGTAACATTTCAGATTCCCATACTTACAACCTTTAAAGCTACTATCTCTTATATAAAAACAGCATGCCTGCTCCACAATTAAGCTAATATAAGTCTGTTCTAACCGACAAAAAAACTATTTTGTGTCACAAAACAGGGCCCAAAAGTCACATTGTCTAACTCTAGAAAGGCACATCTCCAACATGGGCGCATACCTGGTCACTACTTTGTTCACCTGGGAGATATAGACCCTCTATGTCCATTTAGTTTTCCCTTCTTACTGTTTATTCCATCAATGACCGCATGCCGTGACACTCTTTAATAGAAGAAAGATGCATTTAAATGAATCTTTAGATGACATTAAAATATTGCCGCCAAGGCTCATGCCTTTTAGTTATAAAACCAGTTCAGATTCCCATCAATGTTCCCTGTGTGAGTGCAAAATCTCTACAAGTGCAGTTGGGGAATGCAGATAACTTTATCAGTTTCTATCTGCAATGTGGCTTGCTGTGTAAAGTGGAGGAAACCTGCCACAAATCTCCTTTAATAAGTTATGTCCCAGACAAGAGCGCTGTCCTCTGTATTAGCCAGGGGTTACGCTGGAGTTGGTTAAATTCCCAGTAGGAAGACAGAGAGGCATCTTTAGTCATGACCAAGGAAGCACATGTTATCAGCCGAGATGCGTAATAATACCTTCATCTTCTCGCATTCCACTTATTTGGCTTGAGAATGAAATCCCTGCAGGCAACCGTTTACTGTGGCATCTGAGCACTGCCATCCTGAGAAGTGTTCTGGAGCTCCGGAGCAGTGTAGGAAAAGTTCCTGAATTCCTCCTGATTGATCATTGGCAGGAGGCTCTCATCGATAGGGGTCAACACTGCATCCTCTTTGATAAACTCCGGATCAAAGTTGCTGACATCCTCTCTAGCTTTCTGCACAACAAGCAATGTACAACATTAGTGATCATGTGACGTTCGTTTTGGATTTATAAAGTGCATGCAACTCAGAACACAGCAGAATCAGAATTGGATTATTCCATTCTACTGCAGTGTGGTTGTTTCTACCCCCAAGAACTAACTTTTCAGCTAAAGAGCCGGTCATTAAACTGCCTGTTGCCTGTTGACTGCAGTCAGAAAACAATGAATTTGTGTTTTCATTGAAATTAATGACATGTTCCTTGGTCAAGTTCATGGCCTTCTCCAATAGCTGGAAAATGCTTGTGTGTCATTAGCCTAATATAATGGAAGCATTTTGTTTGTCTCCCTTTGGTTTAGGAACAATATTTCAAACTGTAAAATTTATCATACTGTGTAAAAAGTGGAGTGAAACATTACCAGTGATGTTGCTCAAAGCAACCAATCAGATCTTTGTTTTTGCTTTCTAAAGGCCCCCATATACGGACCGATAATAGCTGCAGACAGACCGAGTCGACAGCTTATTGGGCCGGATCTCAATCGATCAGGTTAAAAAATCTTGTTGGATCGCGGCCGCATCTGTGCGATCCGACCACTCTTATCAGATCAATTCTGATCCGGTCTTTGGGCCCTAGGGCCCATGATTGGATCAGCCCGATATCGCCCATTTCAATGTGTGCATATCGGGGAGAGATCCGCTCGTTTGGCGACATTGTTAAAAGAGTGAATCTCTACGCCTATGGCCACCTTTACTGTTGAAATCTAATTGCTGATTGGTTGCTCCAGGCAATGCTTCACTCTACTCTTTACACAGCATGATAAATAAGTCCCAAGGTGTACCAAATGACATTGTCTGAGGTTAGAAACAACATATGCATATTCCCGCTACCAAATGAATACCAGAATGAATACACAATGATCCATATTTTATTGTTGGAACTAAAGCAGAACCAGAACAGTAGCACTCTATACTGCACTCTACTGGCAGTGGCATTGTACTGTTTATTTCATATTATGGAAATACAGGTCTGCAAGAATGAAACAAATGTTTCAATGTAAACAACGCATGTATCATTTCATATCAAAGTGATACTATAATCATTTATTACCCTACTTTTTATCCCATGTGCTCGTTATTTTAACAAATTGGATATTATCACTTTAAATTCTTCCATTAGCCATCAGCGAAGGAGTCTTTCTAAATTCAAAAGCGGAGTGGCTTCTTTGTGACTTAAACCATTGAGGCTGCATTTGGTTCTTTTTGGTTGCTCACAGGCTGGAGCCTTGGGGGCATGAAAGTGGAGGATGATAAATTATAATTATACCAATTAATTTTGGCAGTTCTTATTTTTGTCCTGAGTTTACAATATTAATGATTTCTGATATTTCCCTAATAATTGTATTAGGGAAATTTGCAGCTTTTGAAGGACATCTGAACTACCAGCACCATAGATGTTTTCCTCTCATAGCAATAAAACGATACTTATTGCAAACAGAAGACGAACTAAGAATGACCATTGGCTGAAAATATACTTACAATTCTCGGTCTAAAAGGTGGCTCAATCGCTTTCTTGTTCAGCTCATCCCAGTTGATGTCTTTAAAGAATGGGTGCCACAGAATTGCCTTCTCACCCCCCAAAGTCAAACTTCCTAAGCGCTTGGCCGGCTTCTTCTTCATGAACTAGAAAGGGAACATGCCAATAGTTATTGCCAGGAAATGAATTCTAAATAAAGAAAACAATATGTCTTTAAAATTGAAGTGTACATGGATCACCATTGCATCACTGCACAGAACTAAAGCATCTGGATTTGTTACAGTAGTGGAAGTAAAACAGAGAAGTAAAGAAAAGCCAATTTCATGACCTGGGTTAATTGGATCAAAATATTGACCAAGTAAACCATTGCATGAAGTATATCAATTTGCCTCATGGACACAGGGCATGGCCACGGCACCAGATCAGAGCCGGAAAGAAGTCATGTGTTGCTCCATAGAGTGTATCTGTGATTCATGCAGAAACTCTTACACAGCTAACAGCCAAATGGTATCAATGGTGTTTCTTACCATGGCTGCCATGTGATGCCTTCTTCTGGAATTAAAGAGGTTGCTTACTTTTAAATTTTAGTATGATTGAGAGAGTGAAACCCTGAGACAATTTGCAATTGGTTTTCATTTTTATGCTACTTGTGGCTTTTGAGCTTTTTATTCAGCACCTCTCCAGTTTGCAATTTCCACAGTCTGGTTGCTAGGGTCCAAATTACCCTAGCAACTATTTACTGATTTGAGGCTAAAATATGAATAGGAGAGGGGCTGAATAAAAATAAGAAAAATTAGCAATCACAATAAATGTGTAGCCTTACAGCTTAGATGGGCTCAGTGACCCCCATTTGAAAGCTGGAAAGAGTCAGAAGTAGACAGCAAATAATTTGAAAAAATAAATAATGAAGACCAATTGATAAGTTGCTGAGAATTATCCATTCTATAAAATACTAAAAGTTGACTTAAAAATGAAGCACCCTTTAACTGCATGGCTTTTGACCCATAGACATGCACTAAATACAGTGTTTACTTTACAATTCTCAGGGCTGTGTGCTGTGCTATGCACAACTGAACAACTATATCACAAATATTCATGGATACAAACGCTAATGCAGTTTTCATCCAGAACCACAGAAAGCTCATGCTTCCCTTAGTTGCCACCATACCACTTAGTAGTAACGAGGCTGTAGTAGAATAAAGATGTAATACAGATATATGATCTATTATCCAGAATACTCGGGACCTGGGGTTTCTGGATAAAGGATATTTTTGTAATTTGGATCACCATCCCCATTTCTGCAAAAAAATTATTTAACCATTTAAAAAACCTAATAGGATTGGTAGAAATGCTGTTTTTTATATACTAAACATAAACATGAACTTACTGCACCAGAAGTCTAATCAAACAAATGCTTTATGCTTTAAAAGTTGGCCACAAGAGGTCACCATCTTGTAACTTTGTTAAACATCCTTGCAAGACCAAGACTGTGCACATACTCAGTGTGGTCTGGGCTTCTTAGGGATCGTCATAAATTCAAAACAGCACAAGTCAAATAATATCTGCCAGAAGCAGATACAGCAAGACTGATAAATAATCAGAATATACAGACTGCACTGGGTCCTGTGTTGTCATGTAATCTAATGTGGATTTTATAGTTTTTGTATTGTTTAATACAAACTTTCTCCAACTCTGCAGAACCAGTGGCTGCAGCAAAATAATCCTCCAAATAGAATCCCAGTTTATTTGTTTAAATCTGCCTCCAAGATCTTTGTCTCTGCAGCTGGAGTTGGAAACTGTAAAGTGGATGTAAAGGCAAAAATAAAGTCCAATACAAATCTCTATAGTCGATTGCTCTACAGGGAAACAAACAAAGCTGCTTGAGTTCTGCATGGCTGGGAAGTAAGACGGGGGCTCCCCCTGCTGTTCATAAGTTTGATTGTTTCCCTGCAGAGCAGTTAGGGGCCGTCTGACAATTCCTATCCACAGCAGCAAATGAAGGGAGAATTTCACTGCATACAGTCAGGTTTATTATAAAAACGATACACATTTTTACATTAAAGTATATTGGAGATGGTTTCTTTTTCATTAAAATTGCATGTTATTGCCTTTACATGCCCTTTAACCAGTCATTAAATGGAAAATGACATTCCCATATTTGAGTGGTATAACATAAACAGCACGGTCTGCAATTAGGGTTAATTTTAAGACAATGAAAACAGTGAAAGGTTTTATGATACGTTATCTATCTACCAACAAAGTCTTTACAGCTTTGCAGAGATATTATCATTACCTGCAAACTGCAATATGATAGAAATGGCATGTTTCTACCAATGGCATGGATTAAAGGGCATGTCTGTATTGCACGGTTAGATAAATGAATGTGTCCAAGGTAAAGTAATACTGAGCAGATATTTTGCTGACACAGGAAAAATATGCCGGAGAGAACATGGGTTGTTTATACAAGCATGGAAAGCAGACAACACAGACACTACATCAGTATTGTATCTGCTGCAATCCCATATAACCTAAACCCAATGTATGCAGTAAAATGCTGCTTTTATGGAAGGGCACAAATATAATTTATCTTCCTTATATACACATAAAAAATGTACAGGGCTACATCAATAACAACAGTCCTGTATTCAGCGATTATGACCAGCATCAGTCATAAAAACCAGACAAACTCAAGAATATTTCCTTGATAGGGTAGAAGCAAATAGATAGTTCACTCATTGCAGCAAGACTGAATGGGAGCCATGTCACCATATGCATGATCCAATATCAGTCACCAAAAAATGACAGTAAAGAAGGAGATGGATGCTATGAACTGATCCATATAAAGTTGAAATCCCCCTAAATGTAATGTCATGTACCATTGTTCTGCACCATGAAGAATTCTGTCACAGGAGGCCTTTGTTTCTCAATCTTGAATGCTTGATGTCAAAATTAAGAGACAGCTGATGTTATGAAGCTTAAGGCCCCCATACACGGGCCGACAAGAGCTGCCGGCAGGCCGAGTTGACAGCTTGTTGGCTAGTGTATGGGGCCATCCGATTGGTGTCCTTGATCGATATCTGGCTGAAAGTTGGGCAGATGTTGATCGGGCAGGGTTAAAAATCGCGTCTGATCACGGCCACATCTGTTTGTTGATGTGGTCCCGGGATCTGAGCGCCCGTATCGTCTCCATTCTGATTTGATGGTTGGGCCATAGGGCCCAGATCAGATCAGCCCGATATCGCCCACCTCAATGTGGGCATATTGGGGAGAGATACGGTCATTTGGTGACATTGCCAAACGAGCAGATTGATCTGTGTATGGCCATCTTTTGGATGCAGATTACATCAAAAAGAAAGGTTAACCATGGTGTACAAATAAAGTAGAGAGCACTGCTTGGAATACAAAAAAAAAAGGAATGGATCGTTACAGAAAAACAAATGGCTACTACACAATTATGACTCAAAGTAGATGGGATGGATTATTTGATATGTGTAGTGTCAGGGATTGGGAAATGAAATACATGTTGTGGTTTAAAAAAAACTAATTATGGTAATTTCTTGCACTGGTTTAGTACATGTGTCTTAGGCCCTTAAAGGAAAACTATACCCCCCCAAACAATGTAGGTCTCTATTAAAAGATACTGAGTAAAACAGCTCATGTGTAAAACCCTGCTTCATGTAAATGAACCATTATCATAATAATATACTTTTTTAGTAGTATTTGCCATTGGGTAATCATAAATAGAAAATTGCCATTTTAAAAAATAAGGGCCGCCCCCAGAGATCGTAAGATTCACTGTTTACACATACAAACCACATGTAAGGTCACATGAGCCAATTAACAGACAGAGTTGTGCCTTTTGCTTCCTCACTTCTTCCTGTTACAGTTAGTGTTGTAGTATTTCTGGTCAGGTGATCTCTGAGGCAGCACAGATAGAGTCACGAAATGGTGGTTCAAGGCAAGAGATGTAAAAGGGCAATATTTATGTAAATATATATTCCAGTTTGGTAAGATTCTTTAATATGTCATTCAATTTGATATAAACTATCTGTTGCTTAAGTATTTATTTTGGGGGTATAGTTTTCCTTTAAATGCAGGTGTAAACTTCACTCAATTGTGCTCAGTTTGCTCCATCCCTGCAGGCACAGTCCATTATTGTTAAATTGCAGCCCCTCTGTTGCTGTTGCTAAAATCCCCTCGTTAATCAAGTGTTAATGTTTATATTGTTTATATTAGGGAAATAAATAATCCTTTCCTGAATTACTAAAAGTCCCTAAGTTTCCATTACAAGCAGTTGACTTTACTTGGTGTTGTTCCTACAAGCAGCATCTGATTTACAGACTCGCTGCTACAGTTGCCTTTCTAATGTTTATTTCTGGGGCTAAGTAAACCAGTGCCTGAAATATCTACTCTATTTATTTTCGGGAGCTACGTGTAAAACAAGTACCCCCCCTTCATAAGCTGAATATGTAACAGAATCTATATTCACATTTTGTGGTCAAATTTCTAACGGTGGAGTCTAGCCAAGGGCAATAAAGCTGGGACAGGCAAGGGATGAGTTGGGGAAGTATTCTGGCTGCATTTTACTGCATACAAAGCACAATAAGAGAGAGACACAAGGCAGTATGGGAGGTGGCAGGAAATCTTTATACACAATCCATCATGAGAAAGAGCAATATTATACTAATACTTTACTTATACGGATTCTTTTAATAAAAGGCAAAGTATCATTTCTACCATTAGCTTATATGAAAAGATCATTTTCAGCAGTCATGGGAAATATAAAAGGTGAGCAATAAAGCTATCAGATACAAACAGATTGAAAAGTCCAGCAGTCCCTGTGCAAGAGCTTCCTATAAAACCAGATTCCACTGCGGGTTGCAAAACTTGTTAACTGGAGCGGAAAGGGAAATGTGGGGTTGCTGCATATTTTAAGTTGCAATAATATTTTGTATATTGAAACAACTTCACAACATTTACTCATTATCTGTTTTGCTCAAAATCATTGAATCTTCTTGCACCAAAACAGAAACATGTTTTTCCCCAGAATGATACTGACAATAAAGCTGCAGTTTTTTATTGTGTCATCTGTCTCTCACCCCCAACCCGGGCCACTGAACACAGTGGAGGAGTATTCTCGTCCTTTCTCACTGTGGATTCAAAATGTTTCCTATCCCACCATCCTTCTTATTCTTTTTGAGGTGAATGCCCTCCATATCTTCTACCCTCTTTCTGTACATGTGGACATTATTTACTGGCCACCTTCAGCCAACTCCTTTGATAAATTCCTGTTTTCTTCTGTATGGACAGCCCTGTATTATACTTGGTGATTTTAACTATATCATAATGATGATACTTCACAAACGTGGTCCTCTTCTTTTATCTGACGAAAGGTAATCTAAATCGTAAATGTACGATTTGTCCATCAACAAAAATGACCATTTCAAGCGACATTGTCTAGTTGAAGATGGGAAACTGTGGGTAGCTACCTGCTTGGCCCTGCAAACAATTGGACATTGGATACATATCACTGTTAACAATATAAATTTTCTAACCTGACATTCAATTTTATGATCGGTGTCAGACGAAAATTGTTAGATGTATAAATATTCGGTGCCCACTAACTTCCCAATAATTTGACGGATCGCCCGAAATTTGGTTGGAAAAGGGTCACCTAACCTTCCTTGAGCAGCGGACAACCATATTAACCCATAAAGATCCCCACTTTCTGGATCTACTCTTCAGGAAACATCTGTCTCTTTCTAATTTTAATAGTGACCCTTTCCCTTCAGGAAACATCTGTCTCTTTCTAATTTTAATAGTGACCCTTTCCCTTCTGATCATCAAATTGTTAAATTTGCTGTCTTAGACTCACCGACCCAACATTTTACTTCCACTACTGTCCTATTTTGGAATCCACAAACTACTGACCTCCCATCCCAAGCTCACTGTCCCAGGTAAAGTCTCTCCTCTCTTAGGAATACATTTAATCCTTATACTCTTCTAAGTGACTATAACTACATTCTTTCCTCCACTACTGACTTACATGCACCCGAGCAGGCTCAGCATAATCATAACCCACACTAAACCCACAAACAATCTGCTGATTGTTTGAATGGAGAAAATACAGGATACTTTGTTCATCATAAATTTTTCCCGTTGTGTCTTAATTCTGCCCTATCAAACGTTAAGCAAGACTGCTATAGTACTCTCAAAAATAAAAAGAAATCCAATCCACAAGCCTATATTCAATACACTTATTTTACCCTCACCAAGAGAATCACTTAACTTTCTACACTTTTCTCAGGGCATTCTGCAAGTTCATCCACAATCTGATCTTTACTAGCACAAACTATCTGCTCCTTCCAAAACTCCTTATGTAAATTCTTTTAATCCTGTAACTGCTTCCACTTAAGTCTCGTCTTCTCTTGTCATCCCCACTCACAACTTGTTCTCTTAACTCTATGCCTCCTTCTCTACTAACTCTGTGCTGCTGAGCTTACTGCAGCTCTTACTCGCATTTCTCTGCACTGGCTTCTTGAACTTTGTCCTCTTCATTGAAACAGGTATGTGTCAAATCTACTCTTAAAAAGGTCACACTTGACCTGACCTATCGGGAGCCAAGTTAGGGGGAGAAGCATTGCAGGGGGAGGCACTGTTGAGGCCAGGGGCTTGCTTCATCCCCTTATTTTATCCTGCCTAGACTATTGCAATTAGCTATTAACAGAACTCCCATCTATTTAGCTGCTAGAATTCTACTTAAAACTCTAACTTAAAAAAGAAAAAGCCCCTTCCACTGTTGAAATCCTTATCTTCATGGCTTCTCAAAGCATTATTAGTCATATATATCAACCATGAGCTTGCTTGCCTACTAAGTGGATACTTGATACTGTTTATAAATGCACTGGGACATTCATGTCATTTAGAAATCAACCATTAATGTCAGTAGAATAAAATCCTGTATTTTACTGTCCATATTGTTAAGGCACCATCAGAACATTACTTCTCCTACAGGAAATAGCAGAGACAGAAACAGGACGGAATTTTATATTCTTAGTTCTCAGAGCTCCTGGGGAGTGGTGAGAAGCTACTCAGCTTTTCCGTTTCCAATAGCAAAAAGGATGCAAGAGCGGACAGCGCAAAGAAACTAAATTCCCTGGAGCTCTAACACAGACACAAAACACTGCAGATAAGATCACAAATTCCCTGCTAGGCAGTGGAGAGAAAAAGCCCTCTAAAGTGAAACCAACACCCTGTCTATTCATAATATTTTATAAACACATATAGAGAGAGAGATAAAGGGAAGCATCACATTCCTTCCTAAATCATGAATCTGAACTGCAAAGCCTTATATTATTGTCAGTCTATTATATTACCAGCACCTGGTTATTTCTCTGATACATTTTTTGGTGGATTAATGTGCATATATATAAGTGTATGAACAGTATATATAATATTTTTATATTTTTGTCAGTAAAGTGCTCAGTTAGACTAAACATGTATATAGTTTGAAAGCACAAAGGGGCATATTTATTAATATTGGAAACATAGTTAAATTGGGTTGAAAAAAGACAAAGTCCATCAAATACAACCCCTCCAAATGAAAACCCAGCATCCATACACACAACCCTCCATACCTTCACATGATTTATATATACCCATAATGTAATCATGTCTCCTCGCAAGTACCTTTTTTTCAGAGAAAACAACCCCAACCATGACAGTCTACCCTCATAATTTAAGTCTTCCATCCCTCTAACCAGTTTAGTTGCACATCTCTGCACTCTCTCCAGCTCATTTATATCCCTCTTAAGGACTGGAGTCCAAAACTGCACTGCATACTCCAGATGAGGCCTCACCAGGGAACCATATGTTTTAATCCCTTGAGTTAATACCCTATTTTTTGCAAGACAGAACTTTATTTGCTTCAGTGGCCACAGAATGATACAGCCCAGAATTAGACAATTTGTAATCTACAAAAGCCCCTAGATTCTTCTCAATTAAGGAAACTCCCAACACACTGCCATTTACTGTATAACATTTATATTATTTTTGCCAAAGTGCATAACCTTGCATTTATCAACATTAAACCTCATTTTCCAGTTTGCTGCCCAGTTTTCCAAATTCAACATTTTTCAAATCACTCTGCAAAGTGGCAGCATCCTGCATGGAACCTATACTGCACAATTTAGTATCATCAGCAAAAATAGAAACAGTACTTTCAATGGCCACCTCCAGGTCATTAATAAACAAGTTGAAAAGCAAGGGACCTAGTACAGAGCCCTGCGATACTCCACTAACAACACTGGTCCAATTAGAAAATGTTCCATTTACCACCACTCTTTGTAGTCTTTCTTTTAGCCAGTTCTCTATCCAGGTACAAATACTATGTTCCAGGCCAACATTCCTTAATTTAACCAGTAACCTGTGTGACACTGTATCAAATGCTTTAGCAAAGTAAAGCACATCCACTGCCATCCCAGAATCGAGGTCCCTGCTCACTGGTGATGTTGTCCATATAACCAATCAGCTATTAGAGTTGAGCAGTCATCTACAACAAACACAATTTTCAATACTGTGTATTTGCCCAGTGATTGATGCTCCTCATCCTTTAACATTCCTAAAATAAATGTAGCTTCTAGGGGTTGGTTCTAGAAAGTGATTTGCAGTTTCCTTTTGTAAAAGTGTTTTAGTTATTGTCTAGGTGAAAAATTACACCACAAACCACATATCAATATCAGACTGAATATAATTATTTTAACTAAACAAAAGGAAAATAAATACTTACAGCTTGGAGAATTTCTACAGAATCTTGTGACAGCCAACCTGGATACACTACTTCATCATTCAGTATGGCTTCAAAAAGGTCATCCTCATTTTCTGCTTCAAAAGGTGCATGGCCGCATAGCATCTCGTACAAAAGAACACCCATTGCCCACCAATCTACTAGCGGCCCATACTGCATCTCCTGTAATATCTATATAGGGAACAAAGCACAACAGGTCCATGTTAACAATAAATGAAAGCCCCTTGTGACAGTCACTCAAAGAAAACATATCTACTCGGGTATCAGTTTCACAGCTGCAAGATGACACTGAGTCAACAGCATTAACATCATTAATGTATTATTACAGATAACCATAAGATAGTGACCCTGGCTGACTAAACACTGCTTGTCTGGTCAGTTAACCAAAGTTAAAGAAACAGTAACATCAAAAAATTAAAATGATTTAAAGTAATACAAATATAATACAGTGTTGCCCTGCACTGGTGAAATTGCTGTGTTTGCTTCAGGAACACTAATATTGTTTATAAAAGACTGCTGTGTAGCAATGAGGGCAGGTTACACAGCAGATAGCAGAGAGGAACATAATGGTGTTATCTGTTAGGGATGCACCAAATCCAGGATTCGGTTCGGGATTCGGCCAAGATTCAGCCTTTTTCAGCAGGATTCGGATTCGGCCGAATCCTTCTGCCCGGCCGAACCGAATCCTAATTTGCATATGCAAATTAGGGATGGGGAGGGAAATCACGTGACTTTTCGTCATAAAACAAGGAAGTAATTTTTTTCCCCCTTCCCACCCCTAATTTGCATATGCAAATTAGGGTTCGGATTCGGTTCGGTATTCGGCCGAATCTTTCACAAAGGATTCGGGGGTTCGGCCGAATCCAAATTAGTGGATTCGGTGCATCCCTATTATCTGTTATCCACTATTTAACCTGTACCATATAGCCTTTTTTCAATTTCTGCCATTGTTACACAGCAGCTTGTTTATATGAACCATAGTAGTGTTTCTGAAGCAAACACATCAGTTTTAGCAGTGCAGGGCAATGATACATGATATTTTCATTACTTTAAAACACTTTAATTTTTTGGTGTTACTGTTCCTTTAAGCACTGAAAGACAGCTGTTGAGCCAAACGCTTGGAATTAGTGTCAATGAATGTAAATCACATAAATTCACATTTATTTTCTGCTTGGTTTTAGGAAGACGACATAAAGGAAAATAGTAGCTAGCTAAAATAGTAAAAATAGTAGCTAGCTAAAGATGCAGAAAACACTTAATGGTTGGTAGGCAAGAGTGCTGGGTTTGGTAACAATCATTAAAAATTTAAGAGGGCTCTAAGTTTGGGGCATGCCAGTGAGATAGTCATTGGCAAGTACATAAAAAGCTGAGAGATCGAAGTGGAGTTTGCCAGTCAGCAGGGGCAATTAATAATAATAATAATAATAATAATAAAAAAAAGATTATTCAGACTGTTGCTATATTTTAGGGGCTGCAACAACAGAAAATGTTCAAGCAAAAAAAAAAAAATAAAAAATGGCTATCGCAATGAATACATAAAAAGCCCACGTATAAACAACTTGTGGCCAATGTGAATGCCAGGTAAGATTACACTTATAATTCGGCCTTCTAAATGGAGCTAGACAGAGGAATTAGGCAAGAATAACTCTTTTTTACAGTGCGGTATTTATTCTAATACATCATAATGATTTATTTCCCTGTATGATGCCAAACACAGAGAACAAAACAGGGTGATTTAATAGTTTAAAGGTAGTGGTCAAAACACAGTGCCAAGCTTTCTTCTTGCAACAGCCCTGTGTTACTGTACCTCTGGTGCAATGTAATCAGGAGTTCCGCAGAATGTTGATGTTGTACAGCTTTCACGGATCCCCTCTTTGCACATCCCAAAGTCGGCCAGTTTGCAGTGACCTTCATGATCGAGAAGTACATTGTCTAATTTCAGATCTCTGTATGAAAGAAAGCAGTACTGATCTGGTTAAATGGGAAAGAGCAGCAAAATGTTCAGTTACCCCCTTAACAGCATAAGGTTTAAACTGAGACTCATCAGTTCATCATTTCCATTGACCAAGAAGAGGTATGAGGGCTAAGACAAAATAATCAAATTTATATTTTCGCATATGACTATGCTGTTATTCTGCACTAAATATTCCTTTTATACCATTAATCATGCATTTACCCATAATGCAATATTCAAGGTTGTGGGCCCTGGAGCTAACATGGAGCAGCTGACTGTTCTCGTATCTGCTGGATGTACCATTCACTCTCCTTGTATTTGCATGCACATGTGTGGGCAGTAAGTGTTTAAACCTGCATTACAGATATGGCACCCGTGCCATAAATAAAACAAAAGTAAATACAAATCAATATTCTTTAAAGGACAGTTAAAATAAAGAAGTATCTAGAAATGTACATTATCTGTGCTTCTGTACCAGCCCAAGACAACCACAGCCCTTTAGCAGTGAAGATCTGTGTCTCCAAAGATGCCCCAATAGCTCCCCATCTTCTTTTCTACTGATCCACTGCACATGCTCTGTGCTGCTGTCACTTACTGAGCTTAGAGACCGACTCAAAATACACAGTACACATAGAATAGAAATGTCACAATATAAGGCTGATTAATATGGATAATTACTACATCCAGTGCAACTAGCATCAGAATTTAATAATCAGCCATGAAGCATCAGCTCATATTACATGCCAACCTCATTTTCTGTTTTATAATTTGCGACAACCCCCTTTAAGGTGGCCATAGACACACAGATCCTATCGTATGAATCAAGGATTTGTACGATATTCGGATTGTGTGTGGCGTGTGCCGACATCTTTCGTCCGGCGGAGATCGGTCGTTTGGTCGATTGGTCAGGTTTGATTTTGACCCGACCGATCCCACCGGAACCCAGGGCACATCGTAATGGGATCGTCCGGCCATACGGCCGAAAAAGATCAGATTACCCCCGATATAGCCATGTTTGTTAATGTCATATCGGGGAAAGATCCGCTCTTTTGGCGATGTTGCCAAACGAGATCTTTGCATCTATGGCCACCTTAAGCTTAGCTTCTCAACAGCTGCTCAGAGCCCACTGAGTATGTGAGTGTTACAGACACTTTATAAGATGGTGACCCCCTGTGACAGGTTTGAAGTCCTGGATCATTGTTGCTATTGACAAGCTGAAACTTTAAGCTGGTGCCATAAGTTCAGTATATAAAACATGACATTTTAAGCCCTATTCATTTTTTAGGGTTTAGTTCTCCTCTAAAGGTGAATTGGATTTGGAAAGCAGTATAAACCCTGATAACACTATTACACATAAGATGGACGCATGTATTACAGCAGAAGAGATGATTTTCTCTGGGAAACACACAGACTGGGGCTGAAGGACATGCTGGTGCTTTACGAGCTATGTGACATTTCTCATGCTTCTGTACAATGGGTCAGTCAGCCCTTGGTATTCTGGTTTGTGGTCTCTGCTATACTAGGCACTGCTCCCAGACATAAAACCAGAGCCCAAGGCTTTGACACACTAGGGTTTGATTGCAAGTCTCATGATATTTTCCTAGGCACAAAGACTTCTTTTTCTTCACACAAGCTTCATTCCAGGAAAAGTTCTTTTACACCTCACCAATTTCTTAACGTTTCATCATTTTTTCCCTAGCTATGATGCTTACGACTTTTAAGAAATGTAAGAAGAAAGCAAATGACCAGTGGTGTTTGTCTATGAGAGGTGGTAGATTGGCTGATTTATGGTTACAGTTACAACCAGGCCGGTATTCTACTGTCCAGTAAAAAGTATACTTGCTCTTAATGGTATTAATAGGGAAGAAGCTAAAATTATACAAAGGTCCATATTTTCTTCCAAAAAAGGTGGCAACCCTATTACATTTATTTATGTAATATAACACAGGGAAAACATGTTCCAGCTGCTATTCAGTAATAGGATTTCTTTCAGATATTTTATTCTACAACCTCATCTCCCTCCAGGTTTTCTCGGCATTACTTCCTCTAACCTTCCTCTCACAGGTCACTTCTTTCCTACCTTGTTAGATCCTTTGTTTATTAATGACTAAAGTGTGTGTTCCACAATGACCAGTACAGCAGAAGAACTATGGGAAGACATCTCTCCTATAATTTCGCTGTACATGTAATAATACCCTAGAGGAGGAACCCCCCTACTGGTTTTAAAGCACAGCCAGGGCACTGAGCTGATTCCTAGCATTAAATCAGTTTCATCCTTAGTGAATACATAAGTACAATGTGGGGTTTTCCAATCATAGCCAGGGAAGTAGACCCCCTCCAAAAAATCACTCTGGTTGAGAAGATACCCCCCCCCTCTATTATATGCAAAGCCACGAAGCCAAGTTGCACCTAAACCTTTTTTATTTTTTACTTGCAATGCCCTAATGGCTGAAGCTCCCCCATTGGATTTTAAAGCACTGCCAGGGCAGTTAGAGCAGAGACACATGCTCAGATTCGGGGAGATTAGTCACCCGGCGGCAAATCTCCTCTTCTTCGGGGCGACTAATCTCCCCAAACTGCCTCCCCGCAGACTAGAATGTAAATTGCCGCAGTATCGCACTCGGATCGCTTAGTTTTACCGAAGTCGCCCGAAGTTTCCTCGTGGGCAGAAAGGACTGGATTAGTAAATGAGCTCAGCTGGATATCTAATTCCAAGGACTGGAAGTTTTAATTCATAATAAAATTTTAACTGAAATGAAGCACATTCTTGCACCAGGCAGATGGTGCAGTGCAAACCTCTTTTACTGCTGATATGAAACTTCATTAAAAGAAAGCGTTGCTTGATAGGGAAAGAGGGATTTGAAAAGCATTAAGTGGTTATGTAAAAGATAAAAATAGCTCCTTGTCTCCAGTTTTAATTCACGACAAGCTGAATGTGAAGCACCAAAGCCAAACAGCAATTAGCAAACTATAGAGTGAAAGGCACACACGTCTGATCCAGTTTGTCTCTGCTCATTTTGAGAATGCTGGGAAATGTCACAGGAATAATGAATAGGTCTGTAGGCAAGCATTTGATAGAGTATTGATAATAGAAGCAACAAAGTAGTAATTATATGGAGTTCCACATTATGTTATGTAATAGGGATTACAACACTCACTCTTTGATGCCCATTAAGGCTCCTTCATGCTGCTAATTTATCTGTTTTAGCAAAACAAACGTGTTGTTATTATGCCCCTGGTTAGGCTTCTATTTATTAACTTGCCTGCTGATTGTTGTCTGTAGCAAGAAGCCCATTAGGCATCATTTGCTTCTCTGCAGCCTATGTGCCCAGTGTATGAAACTAACTTATTGCACTTAAGCAAAACATAGTGCCCTGTCTCAAGTGCTCTGCAGTCACATTCAGGGGTTCCACTGCAGTGCACAGCCAATAGGGTGCTTGAAGTTACCCAGCAGTCACCTTGGCACAGCAACTTCACTCTCCCCATAGTTATACTATATAGCCTCAATCAAAGTGCATACCCACCATTGTGTTACTACTGACTTCACAAAACTCTTTCAATACCAATACCACTGCTCTTTTTCTGTAATTACGTTCCATAGTGCATTATAAAATCTCTGTGCCCAGCCTCAAATCATTAAGCACCGGCATGAACAACAGCATTGGCTTGTTAATATTAAAGTGTGCTGTTCTGTGAAGTGGGCAGGTGACATTTGAGCTATTGTCTCTAGGGGAACCCTGGAGTTACCAACTGTCAGGAAGTGGCAGTAGCTTCAGGTACCCCCTGCGTTAATAGTTGCAGCAGCAGTCAATTCAGAATGGAAGGCAGGAAGGACCGAGTTGCACTAATTGCAACTATACAGAAGTGCAGTTTTAAGACACTACCTTTAAAGAACAGAGTTTAACACACAACTTACGTAGGGGAACTTGTGGAGCCCTTATGCATAAAGAGAAGCAATTAATTCTGAAAATATGTAAGTAGTTTACCCTAGGCACTGTGTTTGCTTTATTACTTTACTATTGACTATGAACCAACCTTTGAAAGCAGGGTTCTCACTTTGCAGATGGCAACATGCACTGAACAGGCAAAATGTGATTGGAAACCAGACATTGTGTGGCGCTAAATTAGCAAATGAGAGTTTTGCAGATAAAGTGGCAGGTTATCCATGTTTGTTCTCATTCACAAACTTGCATTGAAAATTAACAAAACCAACAATTGGCTTTAATCAGTCTAGTGAGTTTGAATAATGAAAGCAAATATTGGACTCTATCAGGTTTCTGCAGTCACTAATGGGAATATGATTGCTTGAGTAAAAAGGAACTAGGTGCACATGAATAATACATTTAACTCACAGTAATTAATGTCCATCCATGGCAACTACTTAGTAAAAAAATCTGCTGAAAAATTTGCTATTAAATTCAAAAAGTGCCACCCACCATGGTGATGTTTAAGTATCTTTTGCAGAATTACAGTTATTAAAAATAAAAAAAAACATATTTCCATTGAAGAATATTGAACCCTACACAATAAATTCACAGCCCATGGTACATTGTGTAGGAGCATGTGAGAATGAGTGAGAGAGTGAGTGTGTGTGAGACTCCCCCTTGTGTCCTTAAAATATATCTATACCCTCATTGGATTATACTGCCCCACCCTAACATACCCATTTGAGGATATAATGTGTTATTAGATAACTGAATTCTTAATAGTGTGTGTGAGTGTGAGTGAGTGTGAGTGTGTGTATGTAACTGGAGACTTCACTCCTGTTATAAGTAAGACCCAGAAAACAGAAAGGGATAAACAAACACTCCTTTCAAACGCAATAACAATTACATAGAACTACCGAAAATGTGTAACGAATATATATATTGGAAAGGTGCTTAGACTTACATTTTCTTTCATTATGGAAAGAAAAATGTTTATGAAGATTAATTTAACATATGTCGACACCAGGCAGATTTATGATCCTCCTCATAATCATCATCGGTGAAGAACCACCTGAAATTGTTTATGCTGCCTCCCATATGCTTTTATTGGCACCACCTCTCACAACTTGTCACACAAGTCACAAGTTTGTTTAGGGCAAAAGCACTTTTGTGTACGGTATTTTGTAAAGCCAACCTTGTTACAGAGTGGAAGAGAGCTTTGTAATTGTAAGCTTAAAGGTGTATTCTGTATTATTTTATTAAGATTTGGCTTCCAATTGACAAAATGGACATTATGGAAGTCCTATTAGATTAAATAAGGGAAGACTTCAGATATGAAAGAAGGAAAGAGGATACTCAAAAGTATATGTCATCAAAAAATTGTCAGACCCCCTATTTACTAATAGACTTTCGGAAAGGACAAAAGAACATTGCATTTATTAAGATTAGAAGAAATACTTTCTCCTCACTATTCAGAAGTAAAAAGGGTTTTTATTATAGGTAGGGTGGCATCTACTTTAATAAATGGTCTGAAGCAGATTCAGCTGACAGTATCAAGAACAGGTTGGAAAACGCTGAGTCCTGTAATATCTAGCTATGCCACTGGATCCAGGGACATTCTAGAATAAAGAATTACTTTATTCCTTGTTACAAAACCAGTTTAAGGTGTGTGCAAAAAGTCCGCTGCCCATAATAACACTAAAGTGTAAGGGCTGCCAAGTTTGTTCTAGATGAATCTGGTTGAATCAACTCTTTAAAGGAGAAGCAGCATTTACAGCTTGGTTTACTGTATAATAGTCTGTAAATTGCCCCTCCCATCACAGAAGCAAATGGTGGGTATAGAATAACGACCTTTGTACGGGGTTTCTGCTGTAATTCAACCTGTTTTTGACTGCAGCTTCCTGGCAAGCACAAAGGGTTTTAAAATCTGAGGGCAGTTTTCCAGTAAAGTGTTTTGTGATTTGTGTCCTCGGTCAATGATTTTGTTACCACCTCCACTGCACTGACGCAGTTCCCCTCTGTGACAGGCTGGCTCGTGACAAAGTCACAAGAGGTCAGATAAACACATTGCAGGAGCAGTGTGCTGCTAGTTGTCATAGCTTGTCACTCCTAGTTTTCATTTCACGCTTAAATCTAAAAATATATAATCAGCTATGCAAAAAAATAAAAGATTGTGAGGCACATATTTCCAGTTAAACAGTCACTAGGACTGTTTCATAATAGGCAACATTATGAGTTACCAAAAGTCTACGCCCATATGAAATAAGGCACAAAATTTGCCATGGAGCAGTAACCTATAACAACTGATAAGACGGTCGCTTTTATGTAAATGCTACCTGCTGATTGGCGACTATAAGAGATAACATATGATCAGATGCGATCCACGGAGCAAGCACAGGATTTATGAGGATGCTTCCCAAATGTGTGCATGCATGAGGCTCCAAAAAGTACACAAGCATTTCGCCACAGTCATCAACTCTCTTCTCTTTCCTTTTTTTTGTTCTTTTCTCTTTCGTTCAGCTTTTCTTCACTCTTTAGTTGCCACTTGCTCCTTCTCTTCCACTTTATCAGCCATTCTTTCAAACTCTGCAGAAATCCAATATACTGCAGCACACTGCAATTCGTATAATATTCAAAAGTGTACTTTATTGGCTCAAATGTGAGCAGACATGTGGCAACGTTTCGGGCCTCGCAGGACCCTTTCTCAAGCCCGAAACGTTGCCACATGTCTGCTCACACTTGAGCCAATAAAGTACACTTTTGAATATTATACAAATTGCAGTGTGCTGTAGTATATTGGATTTCTGCAATTGATTTTCTGACCGTGGCAGGTTGGATCAAATACTGCTAGAAGCACCTGATCCGAAAGGATACATCGCATGAGGTAGAGCACTCCATCTTTGTGTGGAATTCTTTCAAACTCTGACCTGTTTTGCTCCTTCTATTCCATTTCTTTGATTTTAGAGTTCTCTACCCTTCTGTAAACCCATGTCTCCAAGTTTCTTTCCTGTCTCCATTTTTAAGCATTATTGGTTATATTTCATATTTCTCTCTGCTGTGCTGTACATATATCACATATGGAGACTGTGGTAAAGTATATTATAAAATTAGCAGGATAATTGTAATAAAGAAATATTGTTAGTAGCCATTAATTGTATTTTTGGTGATAATTACCAATAATTTATTAGGGCAGCCAACTACATTATATGCGATCTACCCTAGCAAGTGATTCACTTCCTTTTCACTTTCTGGCTTGCATCTCTGCACTGCTGACTGTGGGCAAGTTTGGAGCAGCCATGGGAGTGCCTTCCAGCTTTAGTGCCTCTGCGTATTTACTAAGAAGTGATAATATCTTTGCCATTTCACATAATGGAGTATTACTCCAACTGCACATGACCATTCCCCTGTCTCAGTCTCAGATTACCAAAGACCCGGAAGATGGCTGCCGTGAACTGCGATCCCTGAATCTACACCAAGGGGTGTAGGGGCAAGTTAGGGCATTTCCCCAAGTTAGCAGCTAAGCTGGTTAAGGGTGGAATTCTCCTTTTAAAAGGATATAAATGAGCTGGAGACGGAGTTGTGCAGCTAAAGGGGTTAGGGGATGAACAACAAACTCTCAGGGTAGACATGGTTACTCTTTATAAGTACATTAGAGGGCATTATAGACCGCTAGTGGGAGATCTATTTTTCCATAAAATGGATCAACAGTCCAGAGGCCATTTGCTTAGACTAGAGGAAATGAACTTTCATTTGAAGCAGTGTAGGTGGTTCTTCACAGTGAGGACAGTGAGGTTGTGGAATGCACTGCTGGATGATGTGATGGCTGATTCTGTTAACACCTTTAAGAGGGGCTTAGATGATTTTTGTATAAGCATAATATCCAAGGCTATTGTGATACTAAAATCTACAATAATATAAATGGTATAAATAGTTTCAGTTTCATTTGGAGGGGTTGAACTTGATGGACTTTTTTCAACCCAACTTAACTAACATGCACTACCCATACTGTGCCCATAGATTTAATAAATTATGACATTTTTTCAGCCCTTAAATGTCCCATTACATTAGCAGGCATAGCTTATTTACATAAGTATTCATAAACATTACTGGGGTGCTGAAAGTGCAAGCAGCAATAGGCAAGTATTCACAATTATATCAGGATTCCATGCTCTTACAGTCCCTTCAAGCTAGTTTCTCTTTTCTGTTATTTATTTCCTTAATTTCCCTTAGCTGGCTTTAGTCTCTGCCCTGCAGCCTGGCTCTAGCTAAGGAAGGGTGGGCTTTCCTTCCTCCTCCACAACATTCTCTGAAGCCTTGCACTGAGCAAGGAAATATACAATATGGTACACAAACGGGGAGAAGAGACATTTTTCAGCAACAGAAAGCCCGTCAGTGCCTAGTTACTGGTCAGGTGCAGCATCTGAACACACTACAGAAGGCTTGGTTTCTTTTCTAAACCTTTTGTTCATAGGCACATATTTAGGCAAGAAGCTGCCTGACTTTATTTAAGAGTTGTTAAGGATCACTACTAAGCAAGGTCAGTTGTTTAGGGACACAAGGTAAAGCAACTGTTTAGTGTTACACTATATTACTAATAGGTGGCTAATGCTGTAATTTACATGATTTAGGCGTAAATACTTGTGGCATAATTTAAACTTGTGACTGTAGTTGCAACCACCACTTTCTTGTTGCAGTTTTTTAAGTTCCCTCATGATTATGGATCCTATGCATTATTCCCTGGGTATAGGGACTTACTTTTTAGCACTGCATCCTAGAGTTCCAACAGTGGGTAGGTGTAGCCAAGTAAAAGTGTGCATTAAATAATAAAAGGAGCACTCTGCATGCTGAACCAAAGAGTGAGTTAAAATAGGGATCTATGCAAGCCTACTAGAAATGGAAATGGACTGCATCAATGGCCTGATACCGGTCTTGACCAATGGAATTTTCAAAACTGCCTGGTAAATATTTGGCTAATTACCAGTAGTCTGTTGGGACCCTTGTATAGTTAAGGCTGAAAGCAGATGAATTAATCCTGCAAAAAGTCTGCAGAGTACTCTAACACAAAATGTACATTGACGTCTCTCAAGATGGCTGTGGGAAAACAAAAATATTTTGGGTGTGGATGTTTGATCTACAATAACAAGTATGATATTGCTTAACTACTATCATTTGGAACTTCTAAAAACCCAAAACACTCTATAGCAAGGTTCAATGGCCACTCCCTCAATGCAGGTTACATCTTGTGCTGGGAATAAAATATGCAGGTGCCCAGGACCAGCAAGGTTCAATGGCCACTCCCTCAATGCAGGTTACATCTTGTGCTGGGAATAAAATATGCAGGTGCCCAGGACCAGTTTTAACAGGGGATCACCACCGCATGGATTTATCCACACGGGGCAACATATTTGTTTCATGCTCTTCATGTGCAAACATGCCAGTCTATGGCACACAGCTTAACTAGAAACTAGATTTTCTGGAAAGTTAATAGAAGCACCAAGTGAATTTGTTTACATTATTAGTTTAAAGGAGAGCCAAGAAGATGGGCAAAACATATGGCCAGCCTTTGAGGTTTTTTTTTTATAATCATACATTTGCACCTAAAGAAACCCTTATTTTTTTAAGAATGTATGTACTTGTACAGATTAAATTACTAATAAAACAAACACCTCTTCCATATGCCACACACTTACTAGCTTACAACTAACATACAACTAGGCCAAGCATACTAGCATCACAGAACTGGAAATATATGTCCATTTTGCAGCTGCTCCAAACACATTGCTTCCCCCAATTCAACCCAAACCTCAAGTAAAACTCCCTGTTACGGCTAATGTAAATTGCCTAGAATTATTAAAATTGACTCCTCAGTACTTATAATAGCCTTATATTTTATCCTTATGTATTCACTATATTAGTTACAATATCATATAAACCTTCCAGGTAATGAATTATGTTTATATTTATAGATGTTGCTTGTAGCTACCCAGCATTCCAGCAATACAATAAGGGGTGAAGACACACTTGGCAATTCGGTGCTGCGACTTTCGAAACTAATCACGGCTACTTATAGCCATACCTCAATCGGCCTGCTATTCATAATGGCAACTTGCACACTATCCTATGGTCGCTAATCGTCACAATCAGTCACTGCGATTGTGGTTTTTAAAAAGTCGCTGCGACAAATCATCCCGTGTGTCTTCGACCTAAGTGTTATAGGCAGAAATAAGCTTGGTAGGAAGTCACAGCGCAGCCATTTATTAGCTAAATTACTAGCAGGGAGTCTGCAAATCTTAGTGCCATTATAAACTGCACCCATATGAGATTGTGTGATGAAAGTTGCAAACCAACAACATGGTTTCTTTCAGACAGGGGTTCAGAACATACAGTACTGCCTGCAGCTATGTTTCTATGGGGTTTAAATTAGGTGCAAACTTTTTGGGCCTCATTTACAAATACTTGGTCAAAGTGCTACAAATAGACAAAAAGTGCTCTGCAGGTTTTACCACTAGAACAAGGTTGCATATAGAAGGGGCAGGTGTGGGAAGCACTCCAAACTGACAAATGTTAGAGAACCCATACCTGTAAATGACTCCTTTGTCATGAAGAAACATGAGGGCAGATGTGATTTCAGCACTGTAGAAGCAGGCTCGAGCTTCATCAAATCGCCGAGATTTCTGAATGTGAAACATGAGGTCACCACCATTGACAAACTCCATGACAAAAAATAATCTGTCCTGTTGGGAAGAAAACAAACTATTTAAAATAATAATATCATCATAAATAACAGAGGGTGACATTTAACTCACTCAGTCCATTTATGTGCCACTGTCATTGCCCAAGCTATATAGACAGATTTTTGATTTGTGTCTTTGTTTAAATGGCAACAGGCAGCATAGATCAGAGAACTTCATTAGAAATCCTACCGTGGGCGACTAATCTCCTGCAAATGCTTTCCCACTATGAATGAAGTATATCGCCAGTGGAAAAACATATGCATCGCTTTGTTTTTCCAAAGTCTCCTTGCAAGGCAACTTCGGGAAACTTCATAGAAACAAAGCGTCATGTATGGTTTCCATCGGTGATTTAATTGATTTGCCCGTAGGAATAGCATTTGCAGGAGATTAGTCACCCACGGTAGGGGAGATTAATCTCCTCATCTGTCATTGTTTTTAAAGTTATTGCGTTATCCTTTACTGTTCTCAGTGCTTGACTCTTAAATCAATGTAACAGGAGTCTCTTGTTTTCTTCAGGGCTTTTAATCAGCTTTAAAGGACCAGTAACATCAATTAAACTTTTTTAAAAATTTGTTAGTATACATAGAAAAGAAAACCACCAAGACAAATTAAACGTTAAAATCGCAAAGCCTTTATTGAGAAATAATAATCGAAACTCCGCTTCCGCTCCTCTTCAGAAAAGGTGACGATCCATCGCGCGGCGCTCGATTTCTCCTCCCTGGCTATCTCCTGTAAGAAAGGCAGGGAGGAGAAATCGAGCTCCGCACGATGGATTGCCAAATCACTTTTTGAAGAGGAGTGCAAGCAGAGTTTTGGGTTAGTTATTTCTTAATAAAGACTTTGCGATTTTGAAGTTTAATTTGTCTTGGTGTTTTTTTTTTTTTTACTAACAAATTTTTTAATTCAAATTTTGTTTGATGTTCCTGGTTCTTGCAACATTGTTTCAGGAGTCAGTGCCAGGAGAGCAGTATGAACAATCAATCAGATCCTGCTTACAAATAACTTTAAAACTACTGAAAATACGTAATGAATGTACAGTGGTGTGCAAAACTATTTGCCCCCTTCCTGATTTCTTATTCTTTTGCATGTTTGTCACACAAAATGTTTCTGATCATCAAACACATTTAACTATTAGTCAAAGATAACATAAGTAAACACAAAATGCAGTTTTTAAATGAGGGTTTTTATTATTTAGGGAGAAAAGAAATCCAAATTTACATTTTCATGTGTGAAAAAGTAATTGCCCCCTAAACCTAATAACTGGTTGGGCCACCCTTAGCAGCAATAACTGCAATCAAGCGTTTGCGATAACTCGCAAGGAGTCTTTTACAGCGCTCTGGAGGAATTTTGTCCCACTCATCTTTGCAGAATTGTTGTAATTCAGCTTTATTTGAGGGTTTTCTAGCATGAACCGCCTTTTTAAGGTCATGCCACAACATTTCAATAGGATTCAGGTCAGGACTTTGACTAGGCCACTCCAAAGTCTTCATTTTGTTTTTCTTCAGCCATTCAGAGGTGGATTTGCTGGTGTGTTTTGGGTCATTGTCCTGCTGCAGCACCCAAGATCGCTTCAGCTTGAGTTGACGAACAGATGGTCGGACATTCTCCTTCAGGATTTTTTGGTAGACAGTAGACTTCATGGTTCCATCTATCACAGCAAGTCTTCCAGGTCCTGAAGCAGCAAAACAACCCCAGACCATCACACTACCACCACCATATTTTACTGTTGGTATGATGTTCTTTTTCTGAAATGCTGTGTTACTTTTACGCCAGATGTAACGGGACGCGCACCTTCCAAAAAGTTCAACTTTTGTCTCATCGGTCCACAAGGTATTTTCCCAAAAGTCTTGGCAATCATTGAGATGTTTTTTAGCAAAATTGAGACAAGCCCTAATGTTCTTTTTGCTTAAAAGTGGTTTGCGCCTTGGAAATCTGCCATGCAGGCCGTTTTTGCCCAGTCTCTTTCTTATGGTGGAGTCGTGAACACTGACCTTAATTGAGACAAGTGAGGCCTGCAGTTCTTTAGATGTTGTCCTGGGGTCTTTTGTGGCCTCTCGGATGAGTTGTCTCTGCGCTCTTGGGGTAATTTTGGTCGGCCGGCCACTCCTGGGAAGGTTCACCACTGTTCCATGTTTTTGCCATTTGTGGATAATGGCTCTCACTGTGGTTCGCTGGAGTCCCAAAGCTTTAGAAATGGCTTTATAACCTTTGAAATTGAACTCAGGTGTGATAAACCACAGTTAAGTTATTTTTTAACAAGGGGACAATCACTTTTTCACACAGGCCCATGTAGATTTGGAGTTTTTTTTCTACCTTAATAACGAAAATCTTCATTTAAAAACTGCATTTTGTGTTCAATTATGTTATCTTTGACTAATAGTTAACGGTTTTTGATGAGCAGAAACATTTAAGTGTGACAAACATGCAAAAGAATAAGAAATCAGGAAGGGGGCAAATAGTTTTGCACACCACTGTATATAGGGAAGTTGAATTACATTTTCTTTTGCTGTGCAAACAATAGCTTTTGTGTGGAGGACCCTAAAAAATACAAGAAATGTACACACTATAGACGTACTGTTCTCCCCTGAAAAGAAAATTTAACACACAAACACGTTTAATCCATTTATTTGGCTCATTGTTCAGTGCCTTTGTAAAAATACATAAATGTCAATGGGTCTGAATTATTTCTACAATGGTATTTAATACTAATTGCAGCGCTAATTCAACAATTATAATTCTAGATTGTGGCATAATTCCTTGTAATTGTGCCCTGGGCTGGGATGGTGAATCAAAATTCTGGTTTATTGTAGCAAGCAGATATTTTCTTCCTTGTTACTGGAAGAGATAATATATTCAGTGGAATAAAACTAAAAGCACAGACATGCCCGCACATATTTAATATTTGATTGAGACAAACAATACACTCAGAATTTAATATCTGGCATCAAAGTGAATGCAAGGCATTCTAAAGTCAGCACACCAGAGGGAATAGGTATAGTATCACAGTATAAAATGATACTGACCACAGGACAACATTTGGTACCCAAAGATCAATTGGACTGCTTTACTTATCCAGCGCTTTTCAGAGATTTTTATAGCTTTTTAATTCTCTGTGCAGTTTTGCCAAGTTAGGATTCCTCAAATGCATATTCCTGTGCAGTGCACAGTTCTTCTAATAAATGTGATATTTAAAATTGTTTTAAGTCTGCCATCCAGAGGTACAACAAAAAGGCCAGAACAAAATGTGTAATAAAAAAAGTAACAAAACCTTTTTTTTTTTTAAAACTTTTATCTCTCATTTGTGTCCAAATGATACTTAATCATAAGCTATGTATCTTTTGGACATTAAATGTGTAAGGCTTGAGAGATAAAAGTTTAAAAAAGTTTTTGTTACTTATTTATTACACTTTATAGTCTGGCCTTGTAGTAACTCTACTATCAATTCCTGTTTTGAATACAGCTTGTCTGTTCCCTGTAGCAGCTGGACTACTGTGTCAAACTGGTGAGTTCTCTACTTTGGATTGTGCATCTGGTGTCCATATATTATCTATCCTGTTAAGTCTGTCATCCCCATGAGTTGATCTTGACAGTTACACACACGTAGTCTCCTTAGTTCAAAACATTAAAAGATGTCAATGTGTAAGTGCCTTAACCTCTTCACTAATAGTCATAAACTTATTAAATTTCCCATATGGCCACATACTTTTACACCTTTGCTTCTCATGTATCTCTTCCCCATTTGATAAGACCTTATTACACCTACTGTACATCTACTGTATTGGTTAATACATTTGGACTTGAAAGTAATATGTCTGAACTTGTAGTTGCGTTAAGCTGGCCATAGATACAATTGTATGAAGCAAAGGTTTGTACTATTTTCAGACAGTGTGTAGTGTCCTGACATTTTTCGTACCATGGCGATCGGTCGTTTAGTCGGTCGGACAGGTTAAAAGATTTGCATCGGCTACTGATATCTCTGCATGTATTGCCTATCTGATGATATCAATGGGAGACTGTCACTAGTATTTGTTAGACATAACTTTCGTACGATTACTGCCTGTCAATTGACTGTCATCGTGTGATTTGTTCTATTTACTACTTTATATTAGTCTAAATGATGCAGGTCGGAAGATTGACATGGACAATCGTTCGTCTGACATCAACTATAATCTGCATGTCTATGGCCATCTTAAAATGAACTTTAAGCAATGGCTTATAGTGCATGATATATATCAAATACTTAACACTAACACACCTATCTCTTAAACTGGTTATACACTGTAAAATCTGCCGATTAGATTCTGGGGTGGGTTGTGCATACTGTCAAGAAAGAATTGAATTTGTGGCCTGATGTGATCCTCCAGTCAGGCTGTTTGACATGCGACCGTATAGACAAAGTGGCTGACATTTTAGGATCATACATAGGCTAATAAGCAGCCATCTTGGTTAGGAGTGGTCACTATAATCTGCAAAATAGTATAGATATATATATAGATATATATATATATATATAGATATATATATATAGATATATATATATATAGATATATATATATATAGATATATATAGATATATATATATATAGATATATATATATATAGATATATATATATATAGATATATATATATATATATATATATATATATATATATATATATATATATATATATATATATAATGCATTTGTTCCGCACTCCAAAATACAAAGGCTCAACCTGGGTGCTAACCCAAATAAAAATGGATACAAATGCAGGGTGGCAGCACTCCAAGGATTTTGCAACAAGGTGTCAAATAAATCAGGTTTATTAAATCTGACGTTTCAGTTCCGTACAGGAACTTTCTTCAGGAAAAAAAAAAGTAAAAGTAAAATAAAAAAAAAAGTTCCTGTACGGAACTGAAACGTCGGATTTAATAAACCTAGTTATTAAAGTATTAAAGGAGTGCTGCCACCCTGCATTTTAGGGATGCACCGAATCCAGGATTCGGTTCGGGATTCGGCCAGGATTCGGCCTTTTTCAGCAGGATTCGGATTCGGCCGAATCCTTCTGCCCGGCCGAACCGAATCCGAATTTGCATATGCAAATTAGGGGCAGGGAGGGGAATTGCATAACTTTTTGTCAGAAAACAAGGAAGTAAAAAATGTTTTCCCCTTCCCACCCCTAATTTGCATATGCAAATTAGGGTTCGGATTCGGTTCGGTATTCGGCCGAATCCTTCGTGAAGGATTCGGGGGTTCGGCCGAATCCAAAAAAGTGGATTCGGTGCATCCCTATTATGTGTATATATATATATTATGCAAAATGGATCCTAAACCTGCATATAGTAGATAGTGAATGTGCGTGTATATATACAGTATATAAATTTATTTATTTACACACTTCACGATTACAATTCAATTTACTATCTATGGTTACAAAACACCCCAGGCTCACAGCTATGGCTCACTACATACTCAAACACATTCCCTGTCTCAAAATATTCTGACTCCTATTATAGTCTACTTTACTCTAAAGGTTCATATAATCTTGTCCACACACACACACACTGCACTGACAATGTTTTTCAACTCCATTTGAACTCATTTAATGTGTGTAACTTGGATGATGGAGTTCTAGCTCCTGTGTTTGAGTGTTGTACGGTGCAGTATGTACAGTATGAAACGGATTTTAAGTGCCAAATGACACATGACCTAGCAGATGAGATGCATTCATCACCCCGTCATTCCTCGCTGGAAAGACACTTGCATCACATGGATCAGGGTTATAAATACCCTATTCCCACATTCCAAGCTAGCGGTAGGGAACATGTGAAAGTCAATATTGGCATCAATCATCAGAGTGCAAAGCAGTTCAAGATGTAAAACCAGAATAAAACTGCCCAGCATTTCTCAAATACATGTGGGATTACGGTTATTTTAAACCTGTCTTCATATTTCAAAACATGGTTCAGGATCACACTGTGGTAATGTATGTAACAAACCTGTCAGCCTTTCATACAGTTTGTGTCCTTAGCAACCAAGTACTTATTAACACAGACTATAGTAACAACGAAAAGCAATAGCCAACACTGTGGCAAAATGTAATGATTGCCATCAGACTGTAGCAAAGACATACATACCTAAAAAACCCTCTCAGCCTTTGTCGTTCCCAAACAAAACATTTACTCCAATGGGATCCCTTATCAATTATAGCCCAGATAAACAATGTCTCCCAGAAGAAGCTATGAATGATTTGGTGATATAAAAAGTTCAAGAAATTAAAAGAACTACATTGCACCTATATTAGAATTAGTACATAAAAGATCAATGAATGCTAGGGTTCCACTTTCACAAACCGAAGCTAAAAAGCAAGCAGTAAAAACATGGCTGCCATCATATGTATTTATACAATCCCTTATAAATAACATTTGCAGATGCAAGTAGGCATTTTAGCATTCACATGTTTCTCTTTTAAAATGACTATGCCTTAATACCTTTAGAAATAGTGCTGCTTATATTGGGCGATTTATATGCAGTGAGTTTTCTATGTTTCCTGTGTAAAACTTGTAAAATACAAGTTAATTGTTAATAAGCATCAACAGGAAACCCCAGAGCTTGATGTGTTGTTAGGGGCTCTCCCACACAAGGAAGAGGACCTTCTCTATAGTCAAAATTACACTTAAAAGGTGACAAATATTTCTCATTTTTAAAGAGAACTAACATCAAAAGAGAACCAAGTCTTTGTACTTACAAACCTGTACAGACTTAGTTATTTATGTATTTATGCAGAGCCGTCATTACACATATCTTAAAGCAACAGTCCCACAGGACTGGACAAATTCAGGCCCTTACCTACTCATATTCCAGTCTCTTGTTCAAATCAGTGCACGGTCTCTAAGGTAAGTTGGACCCTAGCAACCAGACTGATGAAAATGCAAATTGGAGAGCTGCTGAATAAAAAAGCTAAATATATAAAAAAAAATAATAACACAAATAATAAAAAATGAAAACCAATTGCAAATTGTCTTAGAATATCACTCTCTACATCATTATAAAAGTGAATTTAAAGGTGAACAGCCCCTTTAATTAATATATATTGGAAAGTTGTTTAGAATTAGGTTTCCTTTTATTGAGCAATATTAATTATTGGTATTTCATCCCCCATTAACTTCAACATTTTTGGACCTTGTCAAATATGTTCAGTATAGGCATGGTTACTTTTATTATTAACATGTATTTATAAAGTGCCAATATATTCAACAGCACTGTACTAAATGTTGCTACTGTTGAGTGGGTTCAGTTGCCATTGTAAAATATGTTTTTAATGCTTTCTTCTTCAAGGGCAAGGTGTACACAATGTTCTAGACATGCAATAAATCTTTAGGCTATAAAGGTTATGTTTTCCTGTAGGCTAATACCACATGGGGCTGATCTGCACCGAAAGGCGCTGTGTTGGCCTTGGGTAAGACACAAGGAGCAGATTTCAGACTAAAAATGCATACTTATTTATTTCTGTGTCCAAATCTGCTCTGTGGGTCTGCAGCAAAGCCGACACAATAGCCAACATAGGCCATTGATTCTCCCATCAGCCCCATGTGGTATCAGCGGGTCTGTGCAGGCCACTATGCTATAGTTATGTGGGCTAAATGATGGAATTAGTCTGGTTGTCCAAATTTGTCAAATTACCCAAACCAATGTCTCCATTGATAATGCCTATATGCAGGAGGAGCAGCCACATTTAACATTCCACTAAAGCTTTTTGGGTCACCTATCATTTAGCAGCTTATATGTATAAAGACTGATTGATAGCACATACATCTAGACTATTTTTGCAATCTCTAAAATCATATCTCTAAAAATTTGAGATTTATTAAGTGTAAAAACCACAAGAACCACTAATACGAAACTTTGCCAGGTAAAAGTTATCAAGGTCCTATAGAAGTCAACAGGAGCTGCGCTCATCATCTTGGACCACAATTTTGTTATATCTTTAGAGTATGTCCCAGAAATATCCAGTATCAAATAATAACACATCACATAACATAAACAACAGACAACTACATTCTACTGCTAAAATATCTGTATAAAGATCTCATACATATAGTGAAGTGTGCCACTTGACCTTGGACCAGTCCTTTATTAACATTTATTATTAACATTTATTTATATAGCGCCAGCATATTTCGAAGCCCTGTGTCAAAATTAAAATTAACACAATTTCAGTTTACTTATGCTACATACAGACCCCAAAATCACTGAATGGTGAGAAGAGCCATGTTATTATATTTATTATATTATTTTGTATTTTTATATATACTTACATAAAATTAATACGTTTTACTTTTTTACTATATAATTGCTGTTTGCATTTGTGCAGCAGCCAATGTTTCAGTGCTTAAAACAATACACAAATATAGATAAGGATATGTAGAGAGGTTGACTTGTTGTTTTAGTATGAACTCCAAATCTACCCAGAGTGCTTTTACATTTTATAGCTTCTTACTGCCCTCTAATGGGCATATACTTATAAGGCATTGTAGATAAAGGTAGTCACTTCACGCTACTGAATTCTGTTCCTTTATACAGAGCCAGGAGGTTTCTGTTCCTTTATACAGAGTCAGGAGGCTTGTGTTAAGGATACAGGAGCATTTACAAAACCAGTTTCAAAAAAATGAGCAGGAGTAGTACAATATTATGTTGGTAAAATGCAGATTTTCTCTTTGGCTTGGATAGACTTACCTTTTTGGCCAGTATTAAAATATTAAGGAAGAAATAATGCTAGGTTGTATATTCTTAAACAGTAACATCAGATATATTGTTATTCAGTATGAATGGCCCATAGTGTTAATATTGACAGTAAAAATGTGCCACATATATTTACAATAATATGTGCTCAACTGGTTCAGCTGTTTTTGACAAGATCAGTCACCCACTGCAGCATGTGAAACTACCACTAGGGGAGCAACAATAGAGGCAGCAGATCCAGTGTCTGCTTAGGGCCCCAACAACAAAAATGGACCATCTGCAGTGCTAAAACAGATCATGTATCACTATGTTTAGGGGAGGCTAACAGTTGTAAGCTATCAACATAACACCATCTCAAAAACATCTGTCCTGTGCATGAGGAAGGTCAAAAGCTACCATGTAGTAACAGCTCCAAAGCTTTTTATAGTTGAATTATGTATTATTATTATTGCACAAGTGATTCGCTTTGAAGAGTCTATGCAAAGATGTGATTGGTTGCTCTGGGTAACTGCACAGGGGCAATTTAGCACCTATGTTTTAAATCAGACCCATGTCTGTTAAGTGGAATTGTTTACTGCTGGCCATTTGTTTCACAAAAGTTCAAAGCCCTCTGCTTAGTCACCTAGTAGAATACCCATACATATAACTAATATTCAACTTAACAGAAGAGCAGTGGTGTAACTACAGAGGAAGCAGAGAAGCAGGGGGCCCAGGAAGTATAAGGGACCCTAATTCATATATATAATTTCAAAAATATTGGGAAAACAGGACAAAATCTAGGTTTTTTTGGGGGGGTGAAAAATAATTTGCTGTGGGGCCCAGTAATATCTAGTTACGCCTCTGCAGAAGAGCCAACTAAATCAGGCTTATGTTGTAAACTAACTACCAGTTACATGCTGTCAGTATAATACAAAGGGCATATTACACTACTTCCCAGTTTGCAGTTTGACAGTGTTAACACAGCTAATTACTACTCCTAATAAGAACCCTAAACTATATTTCCCCTTCCAAGCATTTGTTCTAGAAGCACAATCCAGGAAGTTTTTACTTTATAAACCATAAAGTAAAAACTTCCCCTTTTGCCTCATCTCACTGGAACTAAAACACAATACAATATCTTGCTTGACTTTGTACCTGTCAGAACAAACATTTTCAGTGTTCTGTTTTAACACAGCACCTTTCTCTCTTCTATTAATTGATGGTGTCCTCAAGACTCTGTCCTTGGCCCACTATTCCCCACATGCATCAATATCCTTGGAAGATAAATGACTTTAGCTTGCAATATGATATGCAGATGATAAATGTTTTAGCCCATTCCTCCTCCACTGATCCACTCTACAATCTATATATAAACTGTTTCATTGCAATCTAAAAATGAGTGACCTTTAAAGTTAAAGATAAACCTCTCAAATACTCGGCAAATTATATCTTTGCCCTTTGTAATTTTTCTATTGCAATCATTATATTTCGTGTCCAGAAATCCCTCTTCCCATTGTAGTCTCACAAATCAACAATTCATTCACATTGTTACTAACTATACTCAAAGATGGCGTCCACATGGGCCAATACTGACTGCCAAAGTTTAATCAAGCTTCTGGGCTTGTGTAGCCTTCTGGACCATTTGAGAAGACTGAAAAATGCTACCCCCCATTAAAACTTTATATCAGAACTGCACAGCCCCTTGGCTCATGTATAGGCCCAAAATGATGCCCCCACCCCAATAAATATCCTGCTGCCTGAGAAGTTCATCAGGCCACAGATGTGATCCACAGTCCCCAACCTTTTGGGCAGCTACACTCAGCAAATATACCCTCATATGTTGTAGTCAGCAAACAAGTGGATTTTAACAGCTTAGTCTCTGCCATCTTGACCTGCTGCAGCCAATTTGAGAAATTATACCTACTATGTCCCCATTTTTCAGAACTAAAACTTTTTCTATAAACTCCTTTATAAATCTGTTTTATAAAAAGTTTTTATATTTATTCAAGTTGTTTATATATGTAATGATTAATGGTTATTCAATTTATATGCTGTAAGTCACTTGCTCCAAAAGACTGATTCCAGTATGAGCCACCAACTAGCAATGCACCATCGTGGTTGATTTGTAGGAAATAAATGTTACGTTGAGGGTGCACACTTAAGAATCATTTATAAACTACAAATAAAACAAAAACCTATTTGCCAGAAATGAGTATGAATCATCCATTACAGTTTAATGGCTTTTAGTGGCAATTTCCCTTTATCCTTAACCTCTGGTTTCCAACATCTATCCGCAAGCTATTGTTTATTATGTGTTTGTTGGAAATAAACTGTACAGTCTGGTATAAATCAGCACTATATAAGTCAATAAAGTTGCAAGTTAAATAAAATACAAAGTAAGCAGTTTTTATATCTGAAGGGTAAGTAATTTGTAGAGTGTAGCATTAGCTTGATTAACTGTTCTTAGCAAAAGATTTTTGCACAAACACATTTTACGTTTCCTTGATCGTCTACAAGGGCCAGAGTTTTCTCTGGTTCCTACAGGTGCAACAATGTGTCTCACCGGAGTCTGAAAGCAGCAGAAGAGTTGGGTGAGGAACGGGTGACTGCATGCCAGGGACAGAATTCGCTTCTCTGTCATAGTACACTCCACATCGTCATCCTGAATAATTACATCTTTCTTTAGAACCTTGACTGCATAGAGATTATCAGACTCCTTTGACTTAGCAAGCATTACCTAGGGCACAGAGAAATGAACAATGTGAGCTCTCTTACTTTTCATGTATAGGTCATGAGAAAGGTAGGTGGAAGCTGGAGTAAAACTTTTGTAGATCCATATAATAATAGGAATGCACTGAATCCAAGCAGTATCAGACAGGCAAAGCACCCCCCGGACCCCCCACCGTAACCCCCCTCCGGCACTCCAAAGCGTCCCCCGGACCCCCCCACGCTTAATTATTTCTTCACTCTGCAGTGACCGGGGCTAGTGCATTCTTATATAAAACAGATTTAATAAATAAAAAAAAAGATTTAAAAGTTAATCATTTTATAAAAATTTTTTTCAAAGGATCTTGAGGAGTTGGTATGCTGGTAAATAGAATAACTGCAGTCCCATTCTATGCACTAACCCAAAGAAGAAAAAACTATTCTTTAGTGAAATAACTGCTTTATAAGTGGCTTAGAAAATGTGTTCCTCTTAACCCTACCATAAATCAAATATCTAACAGCTTTGTGGTGAAAGACAGGTAAAACTGGAGCAATGATGTATTGCTGACACCTCCAGACACTGAAGGATTTGCATTCCTACCGTGCACCAGCTACAGAAAAGAACAAAGATAGAAATAAGAACTGGGCCACTGAACGTGCCTAAGGCACAGCTGCCACTTTTAAAAAAATAAATAAAAATAAAATCAGGGATCTTCAACAACCTTCAATACAACTATTGAAAAAGGTGTTACAGGTCTCTGTTATACGTTAAGTATACCAGTAACTCTCAAGACTATGGAAGAGGTTCTGCAAAGCTTTAATGGTTGTGAAGACCACAATAATCTAGTTCTAGTCCACTAAATAAATAAGGCACAACCCCTGTCTCTTCTAACAGTGGCAAGAACACTAGCAATAAAAATAAACGTATGTTTTGCCAACAGGATAGACCATCATCGTCTTACTAAATCTTACGTTTTTCAAAGCAATCTACACCTGAGCGTACTGATGTGGTAATATCTTGCGTTACTTTGCAAGTATAAATAGCTTTTAAAAATACAAACCTTCCCGAAACTGCCCTTGCCCAAGACACGAAGGAATGTGAAATCATCAATACCAAATTTGTACTGTGAAGAGGTATTTGATATAGAGTCCTCTTCAAGGTGATTGCTGTCGGAATCCACAGAACCTGAGACAGAGTGCTTTTTGGGAAATAAATTAATATAACTTTAAATCTCATTTTCTTTTTTTCAAAGGGTAAACAGAACATGAAACAGAAACTTAGCAGACAACTAAATAATTATATTATGAAAATAAATGGTGCCATTCACATTCATGCTTCAGATATATATATATATATATATATATGGTTATACATATGTTCTCATATTTGTCCACAGATTGTTCCATAGTCCATTTCCTTCTCCAGGTATATCACTTAGAATATTTTAGAATTACCCTCATCATATTATCAGGGTAAATAAAATATAGTTCCTGATATAAATCTGACCAAAAATTACTGTTTTATACCCTTTGTTGGAGCTCCCCAGAGATCCAATTTTGTTGGTGTTTGATTACCAAAAAAAGGCACAGGGCATGCCCTAATGTTCAACCACATTTGACATGGATGTGGACATTTGGACCTTTAGCTAGTCACAGCTTGACCCTACACAGGGCAAAATATATTGCAGTCCCCTGTCAGGTCCACTGGCTGTGGGAATTGGCTGCCATCCAACAATGCCAATCAGTGTCGGACTGGCCCACTTGGATACCAGGAATAGTCCCGGTGGGCCAAGGTGTCAGTGGACCTTTACGCTGCTAGACACAGGGGTGCTTCACCAATGAGGCAAGTTGAGGCTGTCGCCTCAGGCAGCAGCACCCCACTAGGTACCAGGGGCAGCAAAAATGCTATTCCTGGTACTTTAAGAGCGAGTTTCCGGGGGAGGGGGGGCAGCAGCAATTGCTGCTGCCTCAGGCGGCGGAGGGGCCAGGATCACCCCTGGCTAGACATTTGGCCTATTTCATGGACATTCCCTATTTCTATGAATAGATGGAATAATAGATTATAGTATGTAAAGAAAAGACACTAGGAGAATAGAGGTTGAGTGAGAAGAGAAAGAACAATATTACTAAGAGTGGGCCCCTGGTCTAAGATTAATTGGTGGGCCCCTAGTCAAAGGTTTTTGGGTGGGCCCCTGGTGTCCCAGTCCGACACTGATGCAAATTACTTTTTGATGCAGGCTCCCCTGCACAGCTTGGGAAAGCCGCCATCAGAAATTGAAGGGCAGAGTATTGCTATTAAGGCTTCTGGATATACTTTATTGTGAGCAGAGTATAAAATGAAGGCAAATACAGTTTTTTGATATTATGTCCCATTTAAGCAGACTTTTCTGGGTTCACTGCCTCAACTAGTCATTATACTTAAAATGCACCATTGAATACATTCTGTATTATCAACCATCAGTATATTTTTTTAAAGATATACATTTTAATGCAGTATAGGCAGTCAAAGCTTCAGTCTGGTGCATTTTGAACACAAATTTTCCTAAGTGCAAGTGCCATCTTGTGGATATAGTGGGAAATAAGCAACATGGATATGCCAGCAAATGGCAGAGCCTTTTGGTTATTTGCGCTTACACATCAAGTCAAACAGCTAAGCCTTCACACAGTTTTTTCAGTATAATCTCTCCTATGAATAAATATGTGAGGGATGAAAGGCTTCTCTTAGCTAATTAAGCAATTTAAATTATATCATAAAGTACTCCAGGAAGACCACACTTTGTGCATATACAGTTACATTCCTCAAGTGTCCAGAGAACAAACTGTTTTGTTTCCCCTAGCCAATGTCTTTACAGCAGGAAAACTCTGAACAGAACACTGAAGAGTGCACTCTGTTTATAAAGGCTATTATCGATGACTTGTTAAGTCTTTTAAAGTTATATAATATAGCCAAATGCATTAACCACTTGGCTGTTTGAGGACTCTGGAAAGTAAATACGAGGACTGAAAAAAAAAATTAAAGTTAGCAATCTGAAAATACTTAGTGGATCTAATAATAAAGGGTTTCTTGAACTGGTCATGATTATATAAACTAACCTTATCTGACAGAACCCAAAATATAGGCTCAGAATGGCTCACTACAGTAGATGTGCATACAAAACCGATGTCCCCATATGTACACCGCCTTACCTTTATTTTAAACAAGCCCCTGTGATATTTGAATATATGTGTGAACATTACTATCCGATCCATCAACAAGTTAGCGTTTTCACTTTTGTCGATTTTCAAATATCTTTATCATACAAACCTATGGTTAATCCTTTTTACCAATGTGCTTAACATTGTCAGGGTAATGTCAACACTACTTTCTTATGGGATGAACCTGCAAATTTGGGGTACAAGAAGCTAGCCCTTTCCATGTTCCTCCATTGGTGGAGGACACTTTCACCCCTTTCACTTCTATGGTTTGAATGCAATTTTTTGGTTCCGTTTTTCCAGGGATCAGATTGTGTTGCTTATGTTAACTATACACTGCTCAACAGTACCACTCAACCTCCAGTTGACTCACCTGCTTGAAAGGAATATTCCCAGGATGAAGGCCCATCCCAGCCAGTGCATTTGCCAGCTCCACAGAATTCACTCCGCAGTTATGTGCCACATTTGCTTCACAACGTTTATGTACATTCATTTTACACACTAAAATTGAAAAACAACACAAAAGAAATTCACATATTTCGCAATTAATGTTGCAGTTAGTCAGACCTTTTTGTACCGTGATTTCAAAAATCCAGTGCAATCTTAAGGCCTGAAGAGTGGAAAATTATGTAAAAGGAGGCCAAGCACAAACCAGCAGTGAATATTGATGAGTACTGGGCCCCATTGATATGTACCACACATCTGTAGATAAGAAAGAGCGAGTGAACCTCACTTTTGTGCATTATGGCAATACACAATATTGGATACATTTCACATCTAATTATTAGGACTTCACAAAACCCCACAGCATACGGATTCAGGCTTTATACACAGTTCAGATTTTGATAAACTCTTTCTAAGCAGGCCAGGGAAAGGCTATCATTACAGTACATGCAGTATATGTGCATATAATGATTGCTCAAATCTGACTGAGCCCTTGAACCTAAAGCTGCTTTAAACAATAACAATTTATTAATTTAGCACTGAAGATTTCTCTTACAGCTCATAAAGACATAAAGAATTGAGCAAGATATAATGGGATAATATTAGCCTCTAAATTCCAAATGTCTTCATTTTATTTTTCTACAGGTTTAATTAGTTCTGGTCAGTTTCTTAGAATTAAAGGGGCGGTATACTTCCTTGTTCAACATGAGTGCAATGAATAGGGCTTGTGCTGGACATAGATTTTTGCCTATTGTTTTAATTACTAAAAATTTTCTTGAGTTAAACAGGGAAAACATAGAAACTGAAACTACTCTGTGCCAGGTCAATAATTACATTCCCGGTGTGCAGTTAAACCCCATGCATAATGAACAAAACAAAGAGTAGCTTCAATTTCCTTGTTTAGTCTTTTGTGATTATAACAATAGGCAATAAGTATGTTCAGCACAAGCCATATTCATTGCACTTATGGATAAGGGGGAATGCTATCACTGTAATTTAAATTACACATAAAACACACATACAAAAGTATGCAGTTTACAATGGAAGGGAATATTTAAAATAGAGAGTGGTTCACAAATATACAGTACACACACACACACAGTATTTATGTGTTGTGGTTTCCTTCGATTAAAAGTAAAAACAAAAAAGTGGTATAGTTGAAAGTGATCATGCTGGTAATATAGGCCTTACTTTTGCATTGCAGTCCTTGCTTCACCAAGCCCCAGAGTAAAGATCCACAATGGTCGCAAAAGGTTGGTACTTTGTAATTGTGATACCGGAATTTGTGTGGCAAATTGATCCCAAACCTCTGTTCAAAAATCTGACAAAATAAACAAGTGATGGAGTATACGTTGAATATATATAAATATGTATATGGCTTGCAATGGTAACATGGAGTGAAAAAACAGGATAAAGGTTGTCTGGTACTAGTTACCCATATCAGATGCTTCCTTTTAGACAATGCACCAATCAATGCTGCCTGCTGAGGTTAACTTTGCACGAGCTTTTACACACCCAGTATTTAACATTAATGTCGATTTTAATATATTGCCCTTTAAGTAGTTTGTGCATCTGTAATAAAGTATTCTGTGCATTATATAATAGATTTCAAGACTTAAGCAGAGCTTAAGATTATAAAAATCATATAAAAGCTTTTGGTTAGATTACAGTGTTCAGTGTTTTTGGTTAGATTACAGAGTTCAGTGTTTTTATATAATGTTCATCTCCCAAGGCATGCCTTTTCAATTTATTTTAAGGTATTAAAACTCTTGAATATATTCAGTGCATGATAAAACCAGTAATCATATTGGCCCATCTGGAGGAACATGCAGGTTTTCTGTTTCGGAGCACAGAGACCAGCAGCATACCTTATAAATAAAGCTCTGCCAGCATTAATTAGGGGCAGGAGTGGGGAGACAAGTAGGCTTCCCCGTGCACATTAAAGGGGTTGGTCATCTTTGAGTTAACTTTTAGTATGATGTATAGAATGGTATACGGAGACAATTTGCAATTGGCGTTCATTTTTTATCAGTTGTGATTTTTGAGTTATTTTGTTTTTTATTCAGCAGCTCTCCAGTTTGAAATTTCGGCAATCTGGTTGGTAAGGTCCAAATTACCCTAGCAACCCTGCATTGATTGAATAGGATTTGAATAGGAGAGGCCTAAATAGAAAGATGAGTAATAAAAAGTAGCAATAACAATAAATTTGTAGCCTTACAGAGCATTTGTTTTTAGATGGGGTCAGTGACCCCTTTTTGAAAGCTGGAAAGGGTCAGAAGAGAAAGGCAAGTAATTATAAAACTATAAAAAATAATGAAGACCAATTGCAAAGTTGCTTAGAATTGTCCATTCTATAATATACTAAAAGTAAACTTAAAGGAAAACTATACCCCCAAAATGAATACTTAAACAACAGATAGTTTATATCAAATTAAGTGGCATATTAAAGTATTTTACAACTGGAATACATATTTAAGTAAATATTGCCCTTTTACATGTCTTGCCTTGAGCCACCATTTCGTTATTATCTGTGTGCTGCCTCAGAGATCACCTGACCAGAAATACTACAACTCTAATGGTATCGGGAAGAAGTGTGGGAAGCAAAAGACATAACCTGTCTGTTAAAAAAAGTATATTATTATGAAAATGGTATTACATAAAGCACGGTTTTACATATGAGCTGTTTTATGCAATATCTTTTTATAGAGACCTACATTGTTCAGTGGTATAGTTTTCATTTAAAGGAGAACCACCCCTTTAGTGGTCGGACACAGGGCTCAACACAGGCAGGCCTGCCGACATCTATGCTAAGATATGCACCTGCAGTTTTGCTTTTTTTTTTGCAGAGATTTTGCTTTATTCTTATAAAGATTTTCTATCCATCGTTAAGTCTGTCATTCAAAGCACTCTCTGGTTGCTAGGGTTATTAGTTTAAATTCTTCACTTTGGAACAACAGAAAGTGAAGAGAAGCAAGCAACCAAAGCTGCTCTTCATTTCCCTACCTGCTGATAAATCATACACTGGCTAAATGATCTACTGGTGAGTTTTCTAAACCTGCCTGATCAATGTCCATGGTATAGATATATGTGGCGGTGTGGTTGGCCCTGCATACAGTACATATAACAAATATCACAGGAAAAACTTGTTTTTCAAGATTCTATAAATACACATGATCAGCTTAGTGCAATAAAAGCACAGGGTTTCTCCAGGCAAAGCAACCAATAAAATATGATGTTAGATATGATATTAGAAGTCACCTCAGCTGCCCAAAAATCCTGTCTACGATTTGGTAAGCCTTACTCTCCCTCTAATATACTCATATCTTACAATGGGTGTTATTATTACTTAATAATGCATGCTGCATTGTACTTTCTTGCCATTATGTGATACCTGTTGCCCACTAGCTACTGCACAGCTAAAACTCCTAGACCTGCAATAGTGGAACTGACAACAATCATTCTTTCAACTGCAAGTAAATTATCTTTATAAAACAATGTATGGCTTTTACAAAATGGTGGTTCATATATGAGGCTCCAAAAACCTTTTTATAAAAAAATTAGTAAAACTGCCCTAAATGAGAGCCAGAAACATGTTTATCATCCGATAGCAGATTAGTGTGAATAGCCGGTGAGAAATAGCTGAATGCTTGTGGGAGTTGTGTTTAGTGTCTAAACGTAAGGCAGGATGTGGCTTTAGAGGAGACACAAAGAAATACAAGTTTTAACAAGATTCTTAGTCCAGAGCAAGCTGGGGTCACAAACACATAGGTCTCACCTGTTTCTCCACTTTGCAGGCGTTGCTCTTGCATGTGCAAGCTGTGACGATCAGCTGGTGGCAGCGCTTATGCACAACGCACGTGCACACTACGAAACAAACAGCAAATCAATACAGATGCATTCACTGTACAATAATACATACAGTTAGAGTTTCTCCACAATGAATTTATTAAACAAGAAGAGCTAGGCCTTAATATTATTATGAGCTTTTGGTTATGGTTGGTCACAAAATATAGAACAAATGTTGGTTTTGGACATCAATTATGCAATGGATATAGAAGCTTTCTTTAACCTTAGAATGCCTTTAAAAAAATGCTGCTAGAGGTTTGGTACTTTATAAACTGGTCTTTTAACACCAACCCAGAGGAATTATAATAGTAACAACAGACGTGATATATTGTAAAAATGCAACAGTAACTTGAGCCATAATTACAATAACCGATAAGGAAGTAAAAAAGGAGAGGCATGGTGCTTTAAAATATAGATGGTTTTTGGAAAGGTAAAGAACAGATTACAGTTATTTTGTATGAATGCACTTAAGTAGGTAGTCAAGGAAAGAAACATGTGAATTGCAGTTTTCTGGTAATGGCCAAACATTATGATGTCGGTTAGTAGTCTAAAGGCACACTAAGCTCAAAAAAAAAAGGTTTATTTGTGCCTAGCGCAGGAAATACATGTTTGACAAGATAGTTCACCTTTGTATTAATTTTTAATGTGATGTAGACACAGTGATAGCCTGAGACAATTTTTTTAAAATATTTAGCTATTTGTTTAGCAGCTTTCCCGTTTGTAATGTCAGTAGCTATGCACTTGCTAGGGGTCAATTTACCCTAGGAACCAGGGAATGGCTTGAATATGAGATATGACTATGACTAAAGAAGGCATAAACAGAAAGAAAAGTTATCAAGATAATAAAATTGTAGCCTCACAGAGAAATTGATTTTTTTTCTGGGTTGCTGGGGTTAGTGACACCCATTTTAAAACCAGATAGAGACAGGTGGAAGGAAAATAATTAAAACACTTTAATAAATAAGACTAATGAAAAAGCTGATACATAAATACATACACCCAGCTCTTAACATTTCCATTTACAAGAGCAAAAAAATATATATGAAAATACAGGTTTGCTAACTAAAACAGTGGTGCTATTTAAAAACAGTTAATGTTGTCAAACACCATATCTATATGAAGATGAAGCAGAATAAAAAAAGTCTAATTCCTTTATCTCTATAATATTCGATTTTTCGGTTCCAGCATCCTCCAAGAGCATTTGAACACATATTTGTTCTATAAAAGTTTAATAATAAAACAGCTGAAATCTGAAATTTGCATCCCTGTACAACTGTGAAGTGTTTGAAATATTTGCCAGGTGAGACTCTCAATCCAACCATCTGGTATGGGCGGTCTGAGAGATCGGATGTATTTACTGTAATGAATTATTTATCTGTGAATCCTACTGTTTATTTTATTTATTTCAACAAGAATTAATTATGCACTTACAGGTTACAAATATTGATTAGAGATGTATGTCATAGAAGTCCAACCTACGCTACTCAAATGTTTTATTAAACAAAAATGACCAGCATCTACTGTGTTAGAAGTTGTGGTTCAACAACCTGTAAGGCTCTGGGTTAAGTACCCTAGTTAATGGGTAGCCCCCAAGAGCCAAATAAGCTGGTATGGGTACAAATCTGTTATATACAGGTTCTTGATCCCACTGCTCCTGCTGAAACCAAAAATCACGATCAGGCTTAAAACCATTTAAAATAAAAAATAATCTTTGAGGCTGCATGTGACTAGATGGTTGTAATTCTGCCTGACTTAACTCAACTGTTTCAATGTGTTGGCACAATGTTTGTTGACACAACAGTCGTGGACAAGATATGTCAAGAATATACTATTCCCACTGTGAGATTTTTATAAACCCTAAGTAGTAACCTATGGCATTGCATCCAATCAGATAATTGCTTTTAATGTTCAACCTGCAGCCGTCTGAAATAAGCTTGTCTCTGATTTGTTTCTATGAGTTATACTGTAAATTAGACACAATATCATGATTAAGGGATGGAACAGCTCATATTAGGATAACAGGTGTTTTTAAAGCACCCATATACTTATTTCTATTGGACATATATGCAATAATGTAATACTGTACTAAACCACAGAACATTGAGAGTACTTAATGATGAAGTCATAGCAAACAAGTCACATTACCTTGGCACTGGTAGCCTTGCTTCCCAAACACGCCCCTGTTGCAAAACAAAGAACATAATTATCCCAATTAAAGGCTACATGACTGAATGAGCAGAAGTCTTCCACTTAATAAACAAAACAGTGTATTGCTTATGTTTGTTGTAGTCATTTAAAAATGTTTCTCATAGAAAATCATGTGTAATTTGATCAGAGAAAAGCATTTTTGTCTGTTTCCCTGCAAATTTAAATAACTATGATTAAATTCTTTTAGCATTATATTTAAAGCTGAACATAATTTAGATTTGGCATTTTACATGTGTCAGAAGTACATACAGTAACTGTATAAAGGGAGTTTACGCTGAACAAATTTGCACCAAGTTGGGTGACAGATAAAGTGTACCATATATAAATACATGGCTTAGTGTTATTCCTCCTTGTAGCCATATGCAGTAGGTGGAGAATAATACAGCTTTAGGGAGGCTTTAAATTAAGAGTTCTCAAATGAAAACCCTACTATGGGTTGCTACTCAGAACAAAGATCTTCTTTATAAATACAAATCAATAAGAACAAGGCAATAACTTACCAAATAAAGTCTTTACAGTGAGAGCAGTATGTTGGTTGTTTGAGATATGTTGCCATAAATTTGTGGCCATTGACCTGGTGTACCCTCCTTCTCATCGCTCTCTGCCGTTTTCTGGTAAAGTGCTTGATAAGCCTTCCATCTCGCATGGTACCTTTTTGCCAAAACAAAACATGTCAAATCAATTTGGAAAGATTATGTGGATAACTGAAATCCTGCATATTCCGACAACACAGATATTGAAATAGGTTTTTTTGTTTTTGCCTGAAATAAACATACAGTTATTCATAAAAATCTACTGGAACAAGCTAAGATACCATTTGCCTATTGTTCTTTAATAGAGAAATATAATTTCTGGTACTTATATGGCTGTGTCCACTCCTTAAGAAAAGGACATATTTCTCAAGCTTTGTGACTAAGCTACAGATCTTTAACCTTGTGGCCTGTTCGTCTCTCATTTTCTCCTGGAACTCTGACAATTACATTTGCTGGAACCTTTCCCACCACACCACTGCCCAGGGCTACTGCAAATAAGAGATTTGTGCACAATTTGTACTGCCACTAGTGACGTCTGAACATTATTAAACAGGTACTTAGCTGCACTAAATAGTTCTCACTCAGAAATCATGTGATTCATTCAAATTGAACTATTGCACCTTTAGCATCAGACACCAAGCTAGGTTAAAAGCAACTTTATTTCCAGCAGAATTTTGCTAAGTACACGGTACAATATTGTTAGAAAAAATTTACAGTATCTCTCCATCCAGTCTAAGGATGCACTGAATCCACTATTTTGGATTCGGCCGAACCCCCGAATCCTTCACGAAGGATTCGGCCAAATACCGAACGGAATCCTAATTTGCATATGCAAATTAGGGGTGGTAAGGGGAAAACATTCTTTACTTCTTTACTTTAATTCGGCTGAATCTGAATCCTGCTAAAAAAAGACCAAATCCTGGCCGAACCGAATCCTGAATTCAGTGCATCCCTAATCCAGTCTATGAGAAACCCTAAATATCTCACCCTGTAATGGCCATTTGTGGCCTCATTAAATGGCCATCTATATCTTATTGTGACTGTCCGTTTAAGTCCTACTCCTTCATATTTATGAATGTGCCTCCTGTGTGTATTCTGCAGTTCCAATTATTTCTAATTACTCAACCTTTCCTGCCAAAGTGAGGGTGAAAACATGTCCTGCCTGCACCAATAAGATACTATAACTGGCTGTAGAAACTGGAGCTAGTTTTTTTTTTTTTTTTTTACTTTTGTAGGTCACCCCTAATAAAAATAGACAAACCTTCCAAGGTCAACCCACAGGCTATTTCAGCCTTGAGAACGGTACCACAATTTGTAGACTAATGAATGGCAACCCCACCTATATGACAAGTTGGCAACTATTGTTGCCTAAAACAGGGGACATGAGTATTTTGGGTAATAATTATTTCAGACTGGAATACTTGCTGGTAAGTTGCATTAATTAGTGATCATTGTGAGGAAATTATTGTGTAAACTCTCAACATTTATCAAACAAACTGTAGAGACAAACCCTGATAAATCACTGACCGTAAGGGATATTTAATTGTCTTGGTGTCCCCTGCACTGGAAGCTTTAAGATCTAACGTTAAGGGAGAGGTGAAAAGATTTTATATCTCACAAAATGCAATAACATAAATCTCCTTATAGTGGGAAATTTCTCTGAGTTTACACAATAGATACTGTAGGATAATTCTGTGTGCACAGACTGTTACTCAGAATTTTGTTGCACGGTCATTTTTTTTTTTAACATTAAAAGAGTAAGGCAGGAAATGTATCCCACCAATTATATTAGACACACGCTGAGAAGTGAAGGTCTGTGGTCAGTGCGAACAGACATACATGTTAACACAGGAAGTCTAAGCATGGTCACATTGCAATTTGAAACAGCAAGACAGTGGCATTATGGTATCCTCTGCTTCTAATTCTTCATAAAAAAAATACTATATCGATGAACTGCCCCTGACAAAAATAATTTATAAAACAATATATCTATTGTATGCAACTAATGACATTAAATGCACATTATATATGCCAAGTACCTTCAATGTTAAAGGAAAACTATACCCCTCAAAAATGTAGGTCTTTATAAAAAGATATTGCATAAAACAGCTCATATGTAAAAACCTGCTTCATGTAAATAAGCCATTTTCATAATAATATACTTTTTTAGTAGCATGTGCCATTGGGTAACCATAAATAAAAACTGCCATTTTAAAAAAATAAGGGCCACCCCCTGGGATCAAACGATTTACTGTGCACACAAACATCCCTAACAAACCATACGTGTTAGGTCACATGAGCCAATTAACAGACAGAGTTGTGTCTTTTGCCTCCATACTTCTCCCTGTTACAGTTAGAGTTGTAGTATTTCTGGTAAGGTGATCTCTGACAAAGTGGGGGTTCAAGGCAAGAGATGTAAAGGGCAAGATTTACTTAAATATATATTCCAGTTTGATAAGATTCTTAATACCACTTAATATGATATAATCTGTTGCTTAAGTGTTCATTCTGGGGGTATAGTTTTCCTTTAATTTCATGTTTAAATCCCAACAAGCACCTGCAAAGTCAGAATGATGTCACAGTACCAGTGAATAAAATGGTTATACTTAAATTAATAATCTTTGCCTTAAGCCTCATTTTTTTAAATCTACAAAGATGGGATCTGATTGCATTTTTTTAGGGAAATTGCTTGGGACCAAGGCTACCAGTTTAACTTTACTGATCGCTCACATTCCTTTTGGTCACCCTACAATACGTCCATAATATCCTGGTATATGTCTTTATTGGACATATATATATTGTGTATATATATATATATATATATATATATATATATATATATATATATATATATATATATATATACCACGATCCAATGAGTAGCCGCACTCCAAGGCACACTGATGTAGCTTATCCAGCTGGGGTGCACGGTTAAAATATGTATTTAAATTTTCATAAGAACCAGCACTCCCATATATAAAAAATATCTGTTTTTATTTCAAGGTCCCAACAGGGACCGAAACGTTGGAATGCAACAGAAATAAAAACAGATATTTTTTATATATGGGAGTGCTGGTTCTTATGAAAATTTATATATATATATATTGAAGTTGCATCTGAGGTCCAAGTGGTTGGTGGGCACACTGCCTACTCTCTGCAACAAGAGCCAACTGCATGCACTTACATGCAATATGTGTTCATTGCAGACAGCAGGTATTGCACCAACTGACCTCTTGAATTTCAGAAGGGGCAGGCAGATGCGACTGGGTCACTGGAGGCTAGAGGGGACATTTTTATGAATAGGGCAGAATGTAAAGTGCAAAAACACAGGTGCAAGCCACCATGTTTTTTACAATTTGCCCAAAGGCACAGGTCCTAGAACTGACCTGTGCTTTCCAATAAATACAACATGGCCTCTGTTTGATGGTAACAGTCATAAAGGCACTTAAAAAAACTACTACTACTTTTAGGGTTCTAATGAAATTTCTTAACTTTCTGGTAAGCATTTACTTGCCCTTTAAATAAATGGCAACACAAGCATGCAAACATAAAAGACAAAGTACTTTACTTAAAAGGGATGGCTCACCTTCAAGTTAACTTTTAGTATGTTATGGAATGGCTAATTTTAGCAACTTTTCAATTGGTCTTCTTTATTTATTTTTCATAGTTTTTGAATTATTTGTCTTTTTCTTTTGACTCTTTGAAGCTTTCCAATGGGGGTCACTGACCCCATCTAAAAACAAATGCTCCGTAAGGCTACAAATGTATTGTTATTGCTACTTTTTATTACTTTTTACAACCAGACTGCTGAAATGGCAAACTGTTACACTAAATAACTCAAAAACCACAAATAATAAAAAATGAAAACCAATTGAAAACTGTCTCAGAATATCACTCTCTACATCATACTAACAGCCCATTTAAAGATGAACAGCTCCTTTAATGCTCTGAACAATAAGCAAAATAATAAAAAAATAATAAAAAACAATTTCAAATTGTCTAAAAATATCAAGAACTACATCATATTAACTGTTGATAATAAGGTGAAATACCCCTTGAAACTTTAACAAAAGTCTTGTGAAATCTCTTACCTTCGGTAAAGGTGCCTATTAAGGTTATGACCACAAACAACTTGCCTTCTGGTTCCAAATTCACCTGAAAATAAAAATGTAATTAATTAATTATAACTCGATCCATTTTTAATGTGATAAAGACTTGTTATCCAAGTCTTCATTCGCATATAGAGATTTTGTGTGTGAAATGTTTTCCCAGTAATTTCTGTATTTTTATTATGTGCCTATGGGTGTTACAATTATTTTAGATCGATGATGGCAGAAAGAATGTCACCTTGGGAAGACCATAGAAATCCCTTGAAAGGCTAAATCTGGTTCTTAAATAATGTAAGAGCCTTCCCTTTCAGAAAAATTATTCATGCTGAAAAATCCTGTGGTGTGCATTTGTTGTAACCCTAATATTTCTACTAGCCAAGAGATTATGTTTGGTAAATTTGAAGAAAATGGGGCATATGCTTTATAATCAGCATATTCCGTATATATTGTCCACACGAAAATTAAATTATGAACATGTCATTTTTTGTAAAAAAATTCTTAAGCAAACTTTTGGCAAGGTATTTTTGCTTTCACCAAATCAATTTCTATATGTATTCATTCTGGAGCACCAGGTGACAATGAAAAAAAAAGTCAAAATAACAAAGACTTGGCCATTTGTTAGTTCAGCTAACCACTGCCAATTAACAATGGCTGTTTTTACCAAGTAATTAGTGGTCTGACATGTCATTTGAAAAAAGCCAGCGTCATTCCCTGTGCATTAATTCTTGCGGTGCAAAACCTCTGGGCATCTGGCTACGTCTCTAGTCTATTCACAACAGAAAAAAAGGAATGCACCCACAGTTGTTTTAGAACTGGGAAAATCCTTTGCATTTAACTGTAAGTGCATTCCTTTTACATCTACTGATAAGGCATTTGGCAATGTTTCACACAAAACACTTTTAAACTCAGTAACACTGGAAAAATGCTGGATGTTTAACTCTTTCCATCCTAAGTAGTCTATGGGATTAGCATAGATGGATTGGGACTGCCCAACATAACTAATTATAGAAGGTTGATGGGCTTGGATCACTGCCTGAAAATAGCGTTTTCTTCCTGCATTCGTTTTCCGTTTGGCATCAAATGAATATATTTATGTCATGATTTTCTTGATATATGCCAAGTTGCCAGAAGCACGAAGTCCAAGCCCAGGCCACAGCACAGTCTCACACATGTTCCACACTTGACCAAGTGAACAAATGCTGTAAGCACTGGCACGTTGCACCTAAGCTTTCCTTTAATGTATTGTTTACAAGCAAATTTGTATAGATTGTTCAGAACACCTGCACAGCCAGTTCCCACACTGCATTATTTATACATCTACTTTTTCCTGATTTACTATTTCTCTGTAATATTATCAATACCTTGTTATTGATGTTAACTGCTCCATAACAATTGTATTGTTCAATGCCTTCAAAGTTATCCACAGCAGCATCCCATATCTGATCTTGCTAGATCTTTGCTTGGCTGCCATTGGCTCTGCAAATGCTCTGTGTGGGCTAGCCTGCTCTTCAGAGGTTAAAAGACACCTATCAACAAAAAAATGTTTTCCCCACCAGAGGTGTATACTAATACAGCACACACTGGGGCAAATTCACTAAGCGCCGAAGCGCCAAACGCTAGCGTTACTTCGCTAGCGTTTGCCATTTTCGTTACTGCGCAAATTTACTAACGAACGCTGGCGTAGTTTCGCTAGTGTTACTTCGCACCTTTACGCCTGGCGAAGTTTCGCTAGCGAAGTAACTACGCAAATTCACTAACGCGCGCAGTGTACTGAACGCTACCTTTTACGCTAGACTTCCTTCGCCACCTCAGACCTGGCGAAGCGCAATAGAGTAGATAGGGATTGCTTCAAAAAAAGTCAAAATTTTTTCTAAGTCCCAAAAAACGCTGGCGTGTTTTCTACATTATGGGTGATAGGCTGAAAAAGATCGCAAATATTTTTGGGGCTCCCCTCCTTCCCCCTACATCTCCTGACTCATGGCAACTTACTTAGACAGTGGGCACATGTGTAGGGCAAAATAAAATTTTTATTTGATGTTTTGAAGCTTTTCTAGCCATTTGTAGTGCTGATACGTATTCCTCCATTGAAATTTGAATTTGGCGCTGTATGCAAATTAGCCTTCGCTTTACTTAGCGAATTAACGCTAGCACAACTTCGCAACCTTACGCTACCCGAGTGCAACTTCGGATTTTAGTGAATTTGCGAAGCGCTGGCGAAACTACGCCTGGCGAAGTGCAGTGAAGTTACGCCTGGCGCAACTACGAATCTTAGTGAATTTGCCCCACTGTGATTGGGGAGAAACGGTAGTTTTTTTTTTTTACAAAAATAAAAAATGTCCCCTGCGAGTGCTACACTGCCCAGTCCTAATCCCTTTAGTATCCTCTTATTCCAGATGAGAAATTCCCTACCTGTTTCTGACAAATAATCATTTAGGGTTTTTTTTTTATCAAAGTCCGATTTAATTTCAACATTTTCTGCTACAAACTCCGATCTAATCCGTTCGGGTTTTTCTATGCTTATTTATTATTATATTTTCCTCAAAATTTGCTTTGCAGGAAAAAAATCAGATTTTTACAATTTGTTTCGGATTTTTCACCAGAAAACTCAGATTTCTTATGCTTTTTTGCTGAAAATCGGGGTATTGCAACCCAGCGCACATCAAAATATCATTGGGACTTCTCCTATTGACTTTATATGCAACCTCGACAGGTCTGAGATGCCGGATTTTCTAATTCAGACTTTTCCATCCTCAGGGTTTAATAAATTCGGAAAAAAATGTGATTTTTTAAAAGTCCAATTTTATAAAATACAAATCACGATTTTTTCGGGATTTTTGCATTCGGAGTTTAGTAAATAACCCCCTAAATGTAGGGGAAGATGAGTCAGGGATGCAACTTGAATACAATACACATTTTTGTATGGTTTTATACTTGTGAGATGTCATTCTCTGCAAATTGCCAAAGTATAAGAATAAATTAATATGCTTTGATCTGTTATGAACAAGTTTGCTCCACCTTCAAAACAAAATGTATTAAAAACCGGTTCTGTGACTTAGGTATCCTCATTCCATGAATTTTGCTCACCTAGGTTCACACATACCTTACTATGAAGAATGCTGAAGGTTTTACATTCCTTAATCGTAAACAATGTTATGGTAAACAGAATTAGCCAGCACCTCGGGCTGCCAAAGAGCGTTTGTTCAGTCAAAAACACATATCAGGGGTAAAAGGATTAGGTTAGTATGATGAATGCCTATGAAGGAACTGCCTTCAGTATATATTCTTTTAATCAGGCAGTGCAGTCATAACTTTAAAGGAACAGTAACACCAAAAAAATTTATGTTTTAAAGTAATAAAGATGTAATATACTGTTGCCCTTCACTGATAAAACTGATCTGTTTTCTTCAGAAACACTACTATAGTTCATATAAACAAGCTGCTGTGTAGCAATGGCAGAAATTGAAAAAGGCTATATGGCGCAGGTTAAATAGTGGATAACAGATAACACCATTATGTCCTACAGGGCTTATCTGCTATCTGCTGTTTAACCGGACGCTTTTCTCCATTGAATGGCTGCCCCCATTGCTACACAGCAGCTTATTTATATAAACAATTGTAGTGTTTCTGAAGCAAACACACACCAGTTTTACCAGTGCAGGACAGCACTGCATTATATTTGTATTACTTTAAAACAGTTACATTTTTTGTGTGTGTACCACAACTGCAATAGATGAAAGAAGAAAAAAGGTTTGGCTTTTGTGCTACGTTTTTACATTTGCAAGCTTTAGGAAGTAACTTGGTCTCTTCTCCCGAAACAACAGGTAAAAAGTAAGCTGAGGAGGGCATTTAGTTGCATGAGAGAATCCAGCTCCAATTCTACTTACAGCGCAATTGCGCTCTCTCGCAATAATAAAGCAGAATTTCCGCTTTAAAAACCGGAAATTCGGCTCTTAAAGGTACCAGGAGCGGCTTTTTGCCGCCCCTGGAAACTTCTCCTGCGTTGCTGCCTGAGGCGAGTATTCCAACTCACCTCATTGGCAGCGCGCCCCTGAGGGTATCTACTACAGGTATGGAAGCTATTATCTGGAAACCTTGTATCTAGAAAAAATACAGGAATACTATTTCCATAGAGTTACATTCAAGCAAACAATTCTGATGTTTTTCTTTGTAATAATAAAACAGTAGCTTGTACTTGATGGAAAACATGCTGCATTAATCCATGTTGGTAGTGATACACAAGGAATGGGGATACAAAACTTTCAAAATGCAATGTCACTGGCAACAAAGTAAATTGCAGCAAGTAAATTACAGTCACACAGCAATGACACAGCATTTCAGATCTTTTGTTGCTCGTGATTTAACACATTGCCTTAAATTATCTTTTAGCAGCTTTAAGGCATGGCTCCCAATTTACAAAAACATCCTCTTTCCAGAAAATCCCAGGGCCCAAACATATAATAGATTCCATACAGTATATATACAGTGGTGTGCAAAACTATTTGCCCCCTTCCTGATTTCTTATTCTTTTGCATGTTTGTCACACTTAAATGTTTCTGCTCATCAAAAACCGTTAACTATTAGTCAAAGATAACATAATTGAACACAAAATGCAGTTTTTAAATAAAGGTTTACGTTATTAAGGGAGAAAAAAAACTCCAAATCTACATGGGCCTGTGTGAAAAAGTGATTGCCCCCCTTGTTAAAAAATAACTTAACTGTGGATTATCACACCTGAGTTCAATTTCAAAGGTTATAAAGCCATTTCTAAAGCTTTGGGACTCCAGCGAACCACAGTGAGAGCCATTATCCACAAAAGGCAAAAACATGGAACAGCGGTGAACCTTCCCAGGAGTGGCCGGCCGACCAAAATTACCCCAAGAGCACAGAGACAACTCATCCGAGAGGCCACAAAAGACCCCAGGACAACATCTAAAGAACTGCAGGCCTCACTTGCCTCAATTAAGGTCAGTGTTCACGACTCCACCATAAGAAAGAGACTGGGCAAAAACGACCTGCATGGCAGATTTCCAAGGCGCAAACCACTTTTAAGCAAAAAGAACATTAAGGCTTGTCTCAATTTTGCTAAAAAACATCTCAATGATTGCCAAGACTTTTGGGAAAATACCTTGTGGACCGACGAGACAAAAGTTGAACTTTTTGGAAGGTGCGCGTCCCGTTACATCAGACGTAAAAGTAACACAGCATTTCAGAAAAAGAACATCATACCAACAGTAAAATATGGTGGTGGTAGTGTGATGGTCTGGGGTTGTTTTGCTGCTTCAGGACCTGGAAGACTTGCTGTGATAGATGGAACCATGAATTCTACTGTCTACCAAAAAATCCTGAAGGAGAATGTCCGGCCATCTGTTCGTCAACTCAAGCTGAAGCGATCTTGGGTGCTGCAGCAGGACAATGACCCAAAACACACCAGCAAATCCACCTCTGAATGGCTGAAGAAAAACAAAATGAAGACTTTGGAGTGGCCTAGTCAAAGTCCTGACCTGAATCCTATTGAGATGTTGTGGCATGACCTTAAAAAGGCGGTTCATGCTAGAAAACCCTCAAATAAAGCTGAATTACAACAATTCTGCAAAGATGAGTGGGCCAAAATTCCTCCAGAGCGCTGTAAAAGACTCGTTGCAAGTTATCGCAAACAATTGATTGCAGTTATTGCTGCTAAGGGTGGCCCAACCAGCTATTAGGTTCAGGGGGCAATTACTTTTTCACACATAAAAATGTAGATTTGGATTTCTTTTCTCCCTAAATAAAAAAAACCCTCATTTAAAAACTGCATTTTGTGTTTACTTGTGTTATCTTTGACTAATAGTTAAATGTGTTTGATGATCAGAAACATTTTGCGTGACAAACATGCAAAAGAATAAGAAATCAGGAAGGGGGCAAATAGTTTTGCACACCACTGTAGATAGATTTATACTAAGAAACTATGGACTATAATAGGTACAATATTTGCAGTTGTATTTGTCTACTTATAGTATAGTTAATAGAAAAATACTGTGGTAATTGGTGATACTTTTTTGGTACAAGTATAGGGAAAGTGCACTTGTCCAGGGTATTTTTTGTAAACGATCATTTGCAGCAATCTTCTTCCTCTTCTGACTTCTTTTCTTTGGGCATGGGCAGGAGCATGGACAGTAGAGTGAAAAAGCCAAATTTTTGTGTCTTGTTCAGCTTTCGGTCTAATGTGCATGGACCTGCCTGGACTGCATTGAAGAGAAGATGGAAGAAGTTGAAGAAGATGGCAATGATGAGCTTCTACTGGGCCTGTGCACATACCTCCCAACTGTCCCGTTTTTTGCAGGACAGTCCCGATTTTCACAGCTCAACCTGCAGTCCTGGGTTTGTTACTGAAATATTCAGACTTTCTCTTGGATCTCCTGCACTGAACAGCCAAAAAATTTCCAACTTAATTGGCTTTTGACAGAGAGTCCAGAATACATGGCAGGTACACATTTGTGCAAATTGTTACTTTTGTAACAATTTATGATAAACAAAGAAACAATTGTAACAATTTAAAGGGCAATTCACCTTCATTAGCAAAACAGTAATAACACATAAAAAAAAACAGAAATGTGTTCAAACTTTCTTAACCTGACAAATTTCGTGTGGCCACAAAAATGTTTTTGTCCATCTTTCTATTTCCAAAATGTTGGGAGGTATGCTGTGCAGTTTTTAAGGTGCAAAAGCACCAGGCTGGGGTATCTGATAAGTGATTACAGTCATTTGAGGGTGCCTAACATATTGGCAGCCCCCCAGTCATTTTAGTAACTTTAGTACTGCCCAAGGCACTCCTCTCCTCGACCACCCCATCTCCAATTTAATTGGCATGCTTCCACAGACTATTGAGCATGCACTGATTGGATTGTAGAGGGCTACTCCCCCTAGCTCTGCCATTGGATTTCACTGTAAGTATCCAGCAGTGGGCTGAGGGCTTTAGATATTGTCCAGAAAAAAAACCTTTTTTTAAATTCCAATTCCGACAGATTAGGGTGAAGGCAAACCTAAGCTGCTGCTTTAGTCACTGACCCTTGGGTGCCTGGGGTGTTTGGCGGTATTCTGTATGTAATTAAGCAGGCATACTATAATTTATATTGTATAGTTTGTAAAAACCCTATTTGGCTCTGATTTAAAAAAAAAAAATAATAATAATAGAGGACTTCACCATTTAAGTTTGTATCATTCTAATCATTAACACACATTTATAAAGTGCCAACACATTCGTCAGTGTTGTATCATAGAAGGGTGTATATATTGAAAATACAAATTACATACAAAAACAGGAAGTATAGAGGGTCCTGCTCACTATAGCGTACTAGACACAGATCAGTTGATTGAATTCTGATTGCCTCTGTTCCTGTGTGTCTCTGTGTAAATTACATAGATAATACTAGTAAGAAACAGGAGGGCGGCATATCAGGAAACACAACTGGAAGTATCTGATTTCAGAATACTTTCATGATATTTGAGTTACTTTGATCTTCTTTTTAGTGTTACTGCCCCATTAAGTGCTTTTGCTTTGTTCAGAAGCTACTGACGGCTCTGTGCCCTTGAGCAATGGGCATGTGCTTATCCTCAGCTCTCTGCCAGATGTTATTCATCTTCTGAATTGCATGTGTTCATCCCCATTCATTTGTCAGTGGGACATTCTCTACTGTATCTGACCTTCTCCTTGATTGTCACTAGGGTTGCCATCTGGCTGGTATTTTCCCGGCCTGGCCGGTAGAAATGATGGTTGATCCCAATGTTATTAATAAGGAAAAAAGATAGACATATAGGAAGTCTGGTATTTTTTGCTAGAAAAGGTGGCAACCCTAATTGTCACTAAAGATTTTTGAGAGTTTAGTAGCCGACATTCCTCTTAAACAGCAGTGATAACAACATACATGGAACGGTCTCATCCCTTCCCACTGCGGACAACTGGAATTACCAAAAATATGGGACACCTTCAAAACTGTAGCCTACAAAATGCACCTAGATTCCTATGCCACTTTCACACTACCAAAACCTTAAGCAGAAAGTGTAGCAAGTACTGAATAGATCATAAAAGCCACTTAAAGGAAAACTATACCCCCAAAATGAATATTTAAGCAACAGATAGTTTATATCAAATTGAATGACATATTAAAGAATATTACCAAACTGGAATATATATTTACATAAATATTGCCCTTTTACATCTCTTGCCTTGAACCACCATTTCGTGACTCTATCTGTGCTGCCTCAGAGATCACCTGACCAGAAATACTACAACACTAACTGTAACAGGAAGAAGTGAGGAAGCAAAAGGCAGAACTCTGTCTGTTAATTGGCTCATGTGACCTTACATGTGGTTTGTATGTGTGCACAGTGAATCTTACGATCTCAGGGGGCGGCCCTTATTTTTTAAAATGGCAATTTTCTATTTATGATTACCCAGTGGCACATACTATTAAAAAAGTATATTATTATGATAATGGTTCATTTACATGAAGCAGGGTTTTATACATGAGCTGTTTTACTAAGTATCTTTTAATAGAGAACTACATTGTTTGGGGGGTATAGTTTTCCTTTAATACAAATAATGCAGTTCCTGTGATCTGTTTTCCAGAATGCACAGGACCTGGGGTTTTATGGATAAGGGATATTTCTGTAATTTGGATCTCCATACTTTAGGTCTACTAAATAAATAATTTAAACATTAAAGGTTGGTTCTCCTTGTTATAGAATGGCCAATTCTAAGCAACTTTTCAATTGGTCTTCATTATAAGCATTTTTTCTTCTAACTCTTTCCAGCTTTCAAATAGGGGTCACTGCCCCAATCTAAAAAACAAATGATCTGTAAGGCTACAAATGTATTGTTATTACTATGGATGCACCGAATCCAGGATTCGGTTCGGGACTCTGCCTTTTTCAGCAGGATTCGGCCGAATCCTTGTGCCTGGCCGAACCGAATGTTAATTTGCATATGTAAATTAGGGGTGGGTACGGAAATCATGTGATTTTTCATCACAAAAGAAGAGTTTTTTGCACGTTTTCCTTTCCTGCCCCTAATTTGTATATGCAAATTAGGATTTGGATCGGTATTCGGCCGAATCCCGAATAGTGGATTCGGTGCATCCCTAGTTATTACTACTTTGTATTACTCATCTTTCCATTCAGGCCTCTCCTTTTTATATTTCAGTCTCTCATTCAAATCAATGCATGGTTGCTAGGGTAAATTGAACCCTAACAACCAGATTGCTGAAACTGCAAACTTGAGAGCTGCTGAATAAAAAGGCTAAATAATTCAAAAACCCCAAAAAATAAAAAGCTATTGCAAATTGTCTCAGAATATCACTCTCTAAGTCATACTAAAGGTGAACAACCCCTTTAAATAACCCCAATAGGATTGTTTTGCCTCCAGTAAGGATTATTATCTTGATTGGCATCAAATACAAGGTACTGTTTTATTATCAGAGAAAAGGGAAATAATATTTAAAAATGTGAATTATTTGATTAATATCGAGTCTATGGGAAATGGCCTTCCTGTAATTTGGAGCTTTCTGAATAACGGGGTCTGGATAATGGATCCTATATCTGTATAAACAGTTTGTTAAAAAAAAAAAAAGCTTAAACTCTGATCCAACACACATATATGTTTTGTATTATATTAGCTGCATGCTGTTAAATTAAGCAAAGAAGTTTTACAGATCGTCTCTCTCTCTCCCCCTTTTTCACATTGCACTGAAAATAGCTTTCTCGTGACAAACAGAGAACTAGCACTATATCCGCTATAATATTACTAGCACTCCACACAATTGCTAAATGAAGCCTGTTTTATCACTTGGGTATCTATATTTAAAGCTACTCCAACACAACACATTTAAAAGCACTGTCAAAGCTAGCTTCACACTGTGCATACTTCTGAAATCATGGCATACGTTCTAGTGATAGACCTCTGTAGGGAAATGACAAGGATTGTCAACCCTCTACAAAATATTTGTGATAAAACAAATTTAAATATATGTAAAAACAGTGGAGTTTTAGGATTAATACAAATTAAAAGCAATACCAATTTATTAAATAATCAGTTAATCTAAAGGGACAATATTCTTATAATGAAAAACTATTATTTTTGGAGTGCTGTAACCAGGGATGCAACAAACATAGAATTCTGATGAAAATCCTACCACTTATTTGGGTATTCAGCCAAAGCTTTTGTGAATTATTCAGTATTTGGCCAAAATCATTGATTCGTGCATTGACAACATTCTTTTAACCTGGAATTTCAGCATAACATCTGTATGAGGTTTCAGTGGGGACACAACTTAAGAGGATTGTTGTGGTAAATCTCATGCAAGGTGTAAGTATCAATAAGTACTATTAACATGAAATGAAGTACAGGTATAGGATCCCTTATCCGGAAACCCGATATCTAGAAAGCTCTGAATTACGGAATGGCTGTCTCCCATAGACTCCATTTTATCCAAATAATCCAAATTTTTAAAAATGATTTCCTTTTTCTGTGTAATAAGTACCTTGTACTTGATCCCAACTAAGATATAATTAATACTTATTGGAAGCAAAACCAGCCTATTGGGTTTATTTCATGTTTAAATGAATTTCTAGTAGACATAAGGCATGAAGATCCAAATTACGGAAAGATCTGTTATCCGGAAAACCCCAGGTCCAGAGCATTCTGGATAATAGGTCCCATACCTGTAGGTGAAAGCCAGTGGTGTGTGTAGGTGCTACATGCTAAAGGGACCCTGGAGGTAACAAGGACATGACAGGACATACCTGGAACACTTAAACAAGTAGCGTTAGAGTGCTAGAAAGCACACTGCCTTGTGCATACTTAGACTGTAAGCTCTTTAGGGCAGGGACATCTTTCCTACGGTGTCTCTTACCACATGGCACTTAATCTCTGTGTATGTATACTTGTTTATTGTAATACCTGTCCCCGTGTGTACTTTTATATTATTGTAAAATTGTACAGCACTGTGTATCCTTGTAATGTTTATAAATAACGTTATACATTAATATATACAAAGAATCAGTAACTTAAAAAAGTCAAGATATTTTATTTACATTTAAAATTTGTATCTTTACATCTAGCACTTACAAATACGCAATTTATTTGCATCAATGTCTAATTTTATATGAGAGGTTTTCAGTCTTAAGGACAAGGGCTCACAAAACTACTGAGGGAGATTAGTCACCCAGCGACAAATCACTTCTTCTTTGGGCAACTAATCTCCCCGAACTACCTCCCCACCTGTTAGTATCTAAATCGCCGGCGGGGAGGCACTCGAATCGCTTCATTTTCCGAAGCCGGAAGTTTCCTCAGGAGGAAAACCCCAGGACCCCAACATTCTGGATAATGGATTTGATACCTCCACATGAAAATCTGATTTAACACAAGTTGAATAAATGAGTGGGTATTTGCTTGATTTAAGATGGCCATAGATGTTGAGATTTTTAAAAGATCCGATCCTCATCGTGAGACCACGATTTTCTCAGAACAATCGTACGATCTGACCATCAACTAAAAAGGAAAACAAAGGGAGCTGCCTGCTTGGCCCTGCAAACATAGATAGATTGCACTGGGACCGACAAAGATTTTTTGATGGCCAATCAATTTCCTGACAGATGTCGGCCGAAAAATCGTAAGATGTACGATTGTTCGAATCCCACTAACCGCACGATAATTTCAAAGGATTGGTCGGACTTCCCTAAAATTGGACGTTCGGCAAGAAGAATTGTTGCGTCTATGGGGAGCTTTAGAACTTCTATGCAGGCTGTCTATTTGGCCCCAGAAAGGGACCCATAAGCAGGGGCGATTCTGGCCCCTCTCAGTTGCTGCTGCCCCCCCTCTCCCGGAAATTCGCTCTTAAAATACCAGGAGCAGCATTTTTGCATTTTTGGGGTGCTGCCCCCTGAGGCGACAGCCTCAATTTGCCTCATTGGCGAAGCATCCCTGCCTATAAGCTTGCAGTCTCATAGCTTCATGAAACAGCTCTCAAAGAAGAAGGGTTTGGGTTCACCCTGACAATATTACCACAACCCCAAGCAAATATAAGTCTGTGTTGACGTCTGCTTCAATGTTCTTTGTTTTCCTGGGGTTGCATAGTCCATTTAACTACTCAAATAGCTCAGTACTTCAAAACTTAGTGATTAAACTTTAAATGATAGCTAAGCATTAGATTAAAGTTAATACATGTAATAAACCTTTTTAAGAATGTGTTTAAATCTAAATATGATAATATTTTCCTATTAGTTGCCACATTTACTAGAGATATTTCCTCTTTTAACAAGTCACAAAATGACCCAACCTTCTTTGGGTGTGCGATAAGCCACAGTAATAGGTGGAGGTGTAATGTGAGCTTTTCATAGGAAAACACACTAGTGGGTGAATAAACGCATTCATTATTCACGTGGTTTGCATAATATAGGTGTAGCACATAACAGCTAAGGATTATGGGTCATTCATATTACTACTTGATATCACTTTTGTTGGTGTGAGCATTTGCGTTTATTTGTCACTCTGGTTGCAGTCCTACCTATGTACCCGACTGATGTCAATATGCTTCATGTACAGGGCTTTAAAATACTGCCTAGTTTGCCCCTTCGTCTATTGGTGATAGGTGGAGAATGCTTGAAATCTACTTTCTGCAGTCCAGCCAATGACTGTCTCATACTGTCTCACGTTGTGAATTTTGTTTGACACAACAAACATGTAGGGGACACTCCCCTTTGCAAACGCTTCTGAGTGCCAGTACTTTGTTTGGATACTACTAGAATTGTGGGGATTGCCGTATCCCCCACGGACTGTGCACCTAGCTAAAGCATTAGTGGAGAGCCAAGGCTGCAGGTGGACTTTGCTCTCCTCACAACCATCATGAGCTCCACTCCACTGTTATTTAAAGGGTTTAGATTCGGTTTAGCCAGACACTTGGAATCGTTTGAACCTGAAACCTGCTGGGAAAGTTTTAGATTCAGAACCAAATCTGTGATTCAGAGCATTCCTAGTTTGAAATGGATTTAAATATAATGCACTGTTACCCTGGCACTGGTAAAATATGTTTGTGTACTTTAGGAACGCTATTACAGTTTATATAAATGAGCTGCTGTGCAGCCACTAACACTGAAAGGATTTGCTGCCAAGAAATTGTTTATTTGAAGGTGTTAAATGAACAGATACAAACTTTAATGGGAAGATTTATTAAGGATCGAGTTGCGTTTTTCCAAAAATTCTAGTTTTCAAGATTCATTTTTTGATCAAAAATCTATTTTTCAGGTTATAAAAAAAAATGGAATTTTTTAACATTTATTACACCTCGGCCCTGGAAATAGTTGAATCTGAAAATACATCATCTTAAACCTGTCAAGGTCATGTTCGAGTTAATGACAGAGGTCCCTTGAACTACATGGAGATGTTTATAGCCTTTGAGTTTTTTCAGAGGGTTTTGCCCGAAAGCCAATTTGACTTTTTCATAGTGGAAAACTCGATCAGTTCAAGTTTTTGAGTTGTTAACCTCGAACTCTTTGATTTGAGAAACCATTCTAGTTGCGAGTTCATTCGAGGTATCTAAAATTCAACCTTTGATAAATAACGCCCTAAATGTTACAAATTATGATTGTATATAAATATATTACATAACATGAAAAATCTGTGTACAAGAACATTGATGTTGATTTCCATACAAGCCATTAGTGAAATACAAGGGTATACGAGCGAGGCCTGAAAGGTAGGGAATATACCCCTGAAATTATATCCTCCCAGTAGAAAAGTCTGAATTCTGCCTTATTTAATTTTATAAAGTTCTTTTTACAAACAAATCTAAGGAATAATAAAGTCCTAAAACTCTTCACTGATCCCACCTGCCCCAATTTTTTTCTTTAACCTCTACAGGGTAAGAGTGCTTCTTAATCATTTAAGACTTAAGAAAAATACAGTTTCCATTGGTACACTGAACTGTTGCAAAATACAGGGCTTGTCATGTGAAACTGCCTTGTTAACTGTCGAATTACACTTATTAAATTACAGCAATACTGAGCAGAGGATTGTATTTATATGCACCGTGGGATAAAAGCAAGTACAAACTAGTCTGCTTGGCTTTATGTTTAATTTCAGAATAGATTTCTACACACAGCACAGCAAAAGCAAGACCTGCTGGTCGAGTTCATGTTTCACTTGGGTGTATAGAGAGGCTTTACAGAAACTCTCTCTGACTGCCTTCTGTCATTTACTTCGGGTGATTCACTGCACAGTTGGTTTCAGTCTCAGATACCAAGAAGACAGGCAGTATTAAACTGTCAACTTTTGTTTTCTATAACAATATGGGGAATAGACACTGCAACTGCTGGAAGGGACAGGGAGGTTTGTAGTGTAGAGGGCCAAATGGAGACCTAAAAGATGTGCAATTTCAAACTATTCAGGTAATGCAGAGGTAATAATCTTAGGGTTATGCACTTTTATTTTTTTCTTATATTTTATTGACTTTTTTTAGATGAAATATTTTCTGTTTCATAGAACAGGTATAATATTTATTATCTAAAATGCCCGAGATTTTTTACAGATAAGGGATCTTTCCATAATTTAAATCTCCACACCTAGGGGCACATTTACTTAGCTCGAGTGAAGGAATAGAATAAAAAAAACTTCGAATTATTTTTTTGGCTACTTCGACCATCGAATTAGCTACTTCGACCTTCGACTACGAATCGAACGATTCGAACTAAAAATCTTTCGACTATTCGACCATTCTATAGTCGAAGTACTGTCTCTTTAAAAAAAACTTCGACCCCCTACTTCACCACCTAAAACCTACCGAGGCGCAATGTTAGCCTATGGGGAAGGTCCCCATAGGCTTCCTAACAATTTTCTGATCAAAGGAAAATCATTCGATCGATGGATTAAAATCCTTTGAATCGTTCAATCGTAGGAAATGTGGTAAATCCTTCGACTTCGATATTCGAAGTCGAAGGATTTTACTTTGACTGTCGAATATTGAGGGTTAATTAACCCTCGATATTCGACCCTAAGTAAATGTGCCCCTTAAAGTCGGCTACAAATTAAGGATTAATTATATCTTCAAATACAAGGTACTGTTTTATTATTACAGAGAAAAAGGAAATGATTTTTAAAAACTAGAATTATTTGCTGATAATGGACTCTATGGGAGATCACCATCACGTAATTCGGAAAATATGTTTCTGGAAAAGGGATCCCATACCTTTATATGGTACTTTCTAGATGATTTCCAGCTGGGTTTAATGTGACAATGTTTTATTACAAAGATAATAATGAAAATTACTTCTGTGTACTTGGAAATAAGAACTACTATTTTGTATGATAGAATAGTTTATTAAAAAAAAGTATAGTTATAGTAAGTTTCTGTCCTTCTCACAAAGCAGCAGCTATTTCAAGCTGTATGACCAAGATTCTATCTAACATTTAAAAAAACCACACACAAATGTAATGTAATGGTTGTAACTATTTCTATTTCCCCTTAAATGTGTTTTCCTCTGGCTAGCTCTTACTTCCTGGAGGTTTGATATGCACCACAGAACAACCTTAATGTGTTAAACCATCTAACATAAGTTTTCTTTAGAAAATGTTAATAACCATAAGCTATAAATCATACTAAAATCAACTATGGATGGGGGGGGGGTTCTTTGTATATAAAATATAGCATAACATCACAAGAATAGATGGATAAAATATGGGCAATGATTTTCCTTTACGTGCTATGTTTAATTTGCTGTAAAGGTATTTAAACTCCAGTCATTAGCACTGCTACACTGAATTAAGACATGAATCATGTTATTTAGCCCCATCCTAAATCACAGTGATTTCTATAAGTTATACCTTTACTATGTAAATGTATATAAAGAGCGCCGCTTCTTAAACAACATCAATCTGCCATCAAAAACCTTAGGTATAGCAGGGTCCTGGGACTGGGCTGGTGATACACCGGGAAAAAACCCGGTGGGCCCCTGCCAGCCCAGGTCTGTTCCCAAAACAGCCGCCCCCCTAAATAAAAATATGATGTGCCGCAATGCGAGCTGACTTTCGCGCATGTGGGCCGTTTTTGAAAGTTGAGAGGGGGGCCTCAGGGACTGCTAAAAGGGCCCTTGGTGTTGCAGCCCTGGTGGGCATCCAATGCTCCAGTCTGACCCTGGGTATAGGATCTGTTATCTGGAAACCCATTATGCAGAAAGCTCCGAATTATGGGAAGGCCATCTTCCAAAGGGGCAAATTTACTAAAGGGCGAGGTGATACCGCTGGCGAAAATTCGTGACGTCATTTCGGGACTTCGCCGATTTACTAACAGGTGCTGGCGTAAATTCGCTAGCAAAAGAGATAGACTGTAGGACTACTTCGCACTCTAACGCCAGGCGAATTTTCACTCTGGCGAATGGACGTTAACTATGCAAATTCACTAAGATGCGGATTTTAATGAACGTTACCTCTTGCACCAGACTTGCCTTCGCCACCTCAGACCAGGCGAAGTGCAATAAGAGTAGATAGGACGTCCCCAAAAAACGCTGGCGACTTTTCAGTTTTTCAGGGTGGCAGGCTGCAAAAGTTTGTAAATTTTTTTTAGCGTACCCAGCTTCCCACCTACATTTCCTTACATAGGGCACATAAACTATACACTGGGCACATATAACAATTTTAATTTATTTTATTAAGGTTCCCTGGGCTTGTGTACTGTAATGTATTTGCTGCAACATATTCGTCCATTGAAATTTAACTTCCCGTCATATGCAAATTAGCCAATGTTAGCGCAACTTCGCTTTGCTTGCCGAATTAAAATAAAAAAATAAATGGTTGCCGCACCTTCTAACCAAATTATTTTCCCATAGGGTTACCCCTTGACCGAGAGTTAGGAGCAACTCGGCGTGGATGTGCTGACTACTCCTATAAACGAAACCTGATTCGATGCTCAAAGGGAGAGACAGAAAGCGGAGTGTATGGCGTCGCACAATCCCAAAGCAACCTTGTGTTAACAAATGTGTCTTCCTGCATCAAGTGATCAACTGTTAAACTTTATTAAATAATTGTGATTTCATTGTGATTGATTTGATCGTCTCTTCTGTGGTCATTAAATAAGAAATTAATTAAAGTGAAAATCTTGTCAATTCATAGTGACTGAAATCTTTAAAGTGCATGGTGCTTTATATGTGAACATAGAGATGTGCTTAAACCTGCAGCTTAGACTCATTAAAGAAACCTGATAAAAAGTAACTTTTATTTGCTTACTAAAATTCATAGACTGAAAGGGAATTGATTGATAAAACCACTAAAAACAATTAAAAGAAAAGGGTGGAAATCCGATTTGAAATATGAGTGAATAGGGGTAACAGTGCAATTAATTCATTAGACTGTTCCCATATCGATCTTACATCACCCGTTTCCCTATACTGGCTGAATAGTAGTCAGGGAGTACATTAAGGATTTAGTTAACACTGAAGCAGTGATCTTCAAAGAGAATGAATGTGGGACGAACGTGAAATTGAGAGTTGTTCTGAGGTACCCTTGAGTCCTCAAGCGTAATGTCCCCTAGCCCTTCTATTCGAAAGGAGGACTGATCAGCCACTGTACAGTATGGTGTGCACGGAGTTTAACTAACGCTGTGTCCTCTCAGAGGCACCTAAAACGTTTGGCCTATTCCCTAGACACTACTAAGGCAACACCTTCTACTGACAAGTCCGCTGAGCGTAACACATGTGATCGGGTTCCCCACCGGTAGATTATACCCTCCGTTCTCCCCCCTCTGAATCTCTGTCCCACTGCGAGCTGAAATTAGGTTCCTTTTTGTTCCCTGTCTAAAGCCGCTAAAGTAGCGGCAAAGCTACGGTGCCTAATTAACGCTAGTGAAACTTCGCCATCGTTCGGCGCCCTCGATGCAATTTCGCATTTTAGTGTCCTGGTGAATTTTGTCCTGGTGAATTTTTGTCTGGCGAAGTGTGGCGATGTGAGTGAAGCCGTCGCTGGCGAATTTCTGCAGGTTAGTGAATTTGCCCCATAGACTTCATTTTAATCAAAAAAATTAAATGTTTAAAAATGTAATCCTTTTCTTAATAATAATAATAATAATAATAATCATAATGATAATAAAACAGTGTACTTAAATCAAAGGGAATAATTAATCTTTATTGGAGGCAAAATAATCCCAATGAGTTTATTTAAGGTTTAAATTATTTCTTAGTAGACTTAGGGGCAGATTTATTAAGGCTTGGGTTGATTTTTTTTTTCATATGTTTAGGTTTAAAAAAAAAAAAAAAGTAGGTATGATACCTAACCAGGATTTTACCATACCTGCCAATTAAAAGTATATTTGATGCCAAAGTCAATAAATAGGGAAGAATGATGTGCCTTTTCCTCCCAGAAATATTATGATTACTGACATAAATGCTACATTTAAACCAGTGGCGTAACTAGATGTTGCTGGGCCCCACAGCAAATTAATTTTAGGGCCCCCAACATATCCAGTGTTTGTCCTGTTTTACCAATATATGTTCAAATTGCTCATCAATGAGAGCCTCATGGGGCCCCCTGTACCTCCTGGGCCCCCCTGCAGCCGCAACCCAACATTCCCCACTTCATAATACCATTTGGTGCTAACACACATTTGCTTATATTGCTCTGTATAATCATGCTAAATGCCTCGGCAATAATAAAGGTTCACTCTGTACAGTTTAATACTCTAGGGTTACTATGTAAACCTTCAGTTTTTCTCCCGGTTTGCACTTCAAAGCATGATTGATGTGTACATCTAATGGCTAAATCTTTGTCCATCAAGTGCAAATGATTTACAATCCATTTAGTATGGAAGAGAAAGAGATATTAGCTCTTGTGCCTTGAGATGAGCACACTTTTGCAGGTCCACACAAACCCATGGCCAACTCAGTATGTAATGGTATTAGGGTGCAGTGCTGTCTAAATGAAACAGCTCACAACTGGTCTCCAGAGATGAATAAATTGCTTCAAATGGATCAAAATTTGCATGAATTATTGGTTGTGTCAGCAAATCTGCCACAAAATATGGACAACCAAATTCAAAGTGAATTGATCACAATTTGTAACTCTTTCTTTGGTGTGAAGTGATTTAAGTACAAATCCCAGTTTGTTTGAATAGATGCAACCATTAATCCATTTGTGCCAATACATCTCAAACTGATTAATGAGCTGCTGGGCCATTTGTGATCAAACAAATGTTAAAAAAAAAAGTATTAATTTCTGTAGGTGCTTATAATATTAAAAGCGACACAGATGGGGAAATGCATTAAACACTTGTACATTTTTAAAAAGGTATAAAAGCACAAGGTGATGTATCCAACTGCAATCCAGTTTTCCCAAAATATATTAAATGGGTGTGAATCAATTGGCTGCTTATAGTATTGTGTTAAATGGGTGATTCACCTTAAAGTAAACGTTTAGTATGCAATACAATAACCAATTCTAAGCAATTTTCCATTGGTTTTGAATATTTATTTGTTATAGTTATATAATTATTTTCTTTTTCTTCTGACTTTCCAGCTTTCAAATGGCCGTCACTGACCCCCATCTAAAAAGCAAATGCTCTGTAAGACTACAAATGTATTGTTATGGCTAATTTATATTTCTCATCTTTCTAGTAAGGTCCTCACCTATTCATATTCCAGTCTCTTCAAATCAATGCATGGTTGCTAGGGTAATCTGGACATTGCAAATAGGAGAGCAGCTGAATAAAAAGCTAAATGACTCAAAAACCACAAATAAAAAATGAAAAACAATTACAAATTGTCTCAGAATATCGCCATCTACATCATTAAAAGTTAACTCAAAGGTGGACAACCCCTTAGAGCCACTATTTGGCAGGCTCATCTCTTTCAAATCTAACCCATTCCAGCTTCTGTAAATTCAACAGCAGGATGCAGCCGGGTCACTGAGAATAGACCTCTGTGTATGGCAGTCATACGAAGGCCTTGTACTACTAACCAACACAGGTATAGATTCAGCTATTCATAAAGCTCAGAATTACGGGAAGGCCATCTCCCATAGACTCCATTTTAAACAAATTATTAAATGTATTAAAAATGATTTCCTTTTTCTCTGTAATAATAAAGCTGTACCTTGTTTTTGATCCCAACTTAGATATAATAAATCCTTATTGGAGGCAAAATAACCCTATTGAGTTTAATGAATGCTTTAATGATTTTTTAGCAGAATTAAAGGAAAACTATACCCCCAAAATGAATACTTAAGCAACAGTTTTATATCAAATTATCAAATAGTGACATATTAAAGAATGTTGCCAAACTAGGGATGCACCGCATCTAGGATTTGGTTCGGGATTCGGCCTTTTTCAGCAGGATTCGGATTCGGTCGAATCCTTCTGCCTGTCCAAACCAAATCAGACTCCTAATTTGCATATGCAAATTAAGGGCAGGAAGGGAAATCGTGTGAATTTTTGCAAGGAAGTAAAAAATGTTTTCCCATTCCCACCCCTAATTTGCATATGCAAATTAGGATTCAGATCGGTATTCGGCCGAATGTTTCGCAAAGGATTCGGGAGTTCGGCAGAATCCAAAATAGTGGATTCAGTGCATCACTATACCAAACTGTACATCATATATATATATATATATATATATATATATATATATATATATATATATATTTTTTTTTATTTTTTTTTTAAGAAAATATTGCCTCATCTCTTGCCTTGAACCAACATTTTGCGATGGTCTGTGTACTGCCTCAGAGATCACCTGACCAGAAACACTACAACAGTAACAGGAGGAAATGTGGAAGCAAAAATCAGAACCCTGTCTGTTAATTGGCTCATTTGACCTAACATGTTTGGTTTTTGTTTGGTTTCTTTGTGTGCATTGTGAATCCTAGTATCCCAAGGGGCAGAAAATCTGCCAGACATGCTGCAAACTAGAGAAAAGCAGGGAAGCAGAACAAAACGTAGAATTGCTTAAACAATTAGGAGCGCATATCTATATAAATGCAGTATATTTTCAGCAAAGCTTGATGTCCTCACAAAGCTGATGACGAAAAAGCACCTGAATAGGAAATTCTTTTTCACGTCAGACACAGCCCTAGGTGTGTTCACTCTCTAGACATCAAGTACCTTGACACTTTCAGGTGACTGCCATCCTGCATCTATTGTGGGCTCAACAAAGGTGTGCACGCTCAAAGAGAACAATGGACATTAACTGTGCCAGCAACTTATTAATAGCACTACACATACTACTAAACAATGGCTATTTGCGAAAACCTTTATTACAGCCAAGCAAACTGATTATGGCAAGAAGCAGATTGATCTGGTGCTGATATAGCCTCTGCCAGTGTCTTGTGCTTTGATTTAGTATGCAGCCATCATAAAAGGGTCTTTGCTGGCATGTTGCAACTACTTAACGGAAATACTGCACATTAAAGCGACCTCATTATTGATGGAGAAAGTATTGATTTCCATGGTCATGTGAAGGCTTAAATCATGACCAGAACTTACTGCTGCATTTCAATCTATAAACCTGTTTAGCTAGAGGGTGATAAAAGAAGTGGGAGGAGATATTTCTGACAGAAAAGGTTTCTATGTCTAATTTTCTAGCAATTGGATCAACTGAAGTCATCTTGTGCAAAAAAATGGACCAAAATAAAAACACTTCACTTGGAGGTGAAATGATTCAGCAACTTTCAAAACAAATTACAAAATTTGGTTCACAGCAGTTTGACGAAATACAGAAAAAGCTTCACATTTACAAAAATATTCACAACATTTTTCCAAAAAGTGAATGTAGAGAACGTCTGGTTTCAGATTCCATTTAATACGTTTTCCCATTTGTGCCATTTGCCATTGTATATGATAGATAGATTGATAGATAGATTGATGATAGATAGATAGATAGATAGATAGATAGATAGATAGATAGATAGATAGGAGACTGCTGGGTCAAAATTAAAGAATAGAAATAGGGATAGGCTAAGCTGCTCTGCAGCAGAGTATAATGGGAAATATACCAGTGGTACATATTAATTTTCTGTACTGTGCATCAATAATTTATTACATTACAATGTGGGAAATAACTAATTTTAAATTAATGTATACAACTGTATATTTCATATAAGAATTAGAAAGGTTATCCAGTTTGAAGCACAATACAGGTATTGGACCTATTGACACAGGGTTGTCCATAATTTGAATCTCAGTAAATTAAAACCCATATGTAAATAAGGCACTAAGTTTGCCCAGGAACAGTAACCCATGAGAACCAATTGGATTATTGCCTTTAAACAGGTGACTAGTAAATGCTACCTGCTGATTGTTTGCTATGGGTTACTGCCCCTGGGTAGACGTAGTGCCTTATTTTACATAACCCCATTTGTCTACTTAAATATAAGTTAAACATGGAATAAAACCCAATAGGATTGTTTTGCCTCCAGGAAGGATTAATTATATCTTAGTTGGGATCAAGTACAAGGTGCTGTTTCATTATTACCGAGAAAAAGAAAATCATTTTTTTAAAAAAAATCGGAAATATTTGATTAAAATTGAGTTTATGGGAGACTGCCTTCCTATAATTCGGAGCTTTCTAGATAACGCGTCTTCGAATAACAGATTGTATACCTGTACTGGAAAAACATCAGCAAACAAGAATTTTCAAAGTTCTCAACTGCAAGCAATGGCCAAACAGCTATTTCAAAACCGCTTTAAATTCAATTTTGGTATTTTCCAAGCAAAAAAAAAAAAAAAAAGTTTGCTAAAACAAATCACAAGCTGCTATAGTGGTATACTGTATAATATGTAGCCTATACAATGTATGTATTCACTTTGTTGTGCTTTTTTTTATTTTCTTAACAATACTAGGTGGGTTTTGCACTTCCCACCAGTCAGACCCAATTCAATTTATTTTTTTTCAGAGAAGGGTTCAATATCCCAATATCAATCAGACTCATAGGTCCCAATACAATAATAAACATTTGGCCCAGTAACCTCTCTGATTAACTAGACAACCTATTGATTAACAATAAAACATAGAAGGTACAATTACAATCAGGAGACGGCCCGTCACACTGTTCATTAATATAGTGCTTATTTAATGAAGACTATTCTGAAAAAGAGCTGCTTTCTACAGGTTCTAGAAGCTCTGTGACTGAAAAGTTTTATTTAACCAAGGAGGATAATTTCATTATGCAACAGAATTAACAACAAGACATGCATGTCTTCTTGTGATTAATTTACCTATTTATACCCACCATTATTTACACCCAAAATAATATCCATATTCTTCAGTTGGTTAAGCTTTTTGGTATTGACATTGCTTTCTAAAAAAAAATAGCTTATTCCAGAATCATGAAATAAACAGAAATTAATAAACATGCATCAATATTCCAAATGAAGTTTTTGTATCGGAAAACTTCTTTCCTCTATGTCAAAAGCTGTCACCGAAATTGAGACTTCATGTGGACTCAGGATATTGGTTTAGTTGCTCCAAAAAGCATAAAGTTATTATGATTGTACAAAGCATAGGCTGGGTTTCAGGAGAGGAAAGAGGCCAGCTGCCTAGAGACCTACTCAATTAGTCCTTAGACTGCTAGATAATTTTGATTTTCAAATCTAGGATCAAGCACTACTGACTGGCTACTGACCTAAAATTCCCAGCATCCTTTATTGTAGAACATCATTGTCTTACATAATTCGGTCCATGAACATTTGGCTCTAGCAGATAACTGCATTTATCAGTGTTCAGTTGTGCCTGCTACGGCCCACTAGAAAACTTGACAACCATAATGAACTCACATATTAGATGTTGATACACATTAGATGTTGATAGTGCTAAATGTTATAGTTGTTTCCACAAAACTGGTTAAGAGTAATCCCCACTTCACCCCCATACAACATGACCAGAAACAATTAAATCATTTTTAAATTACTACACTGTATTCCCAGTATTGTTGGCTATAAAGATAATATTTTACTTTCTGTTGAAGGGAAAAATAAACAGAGTATACATATGAACTGAAAGCATAGTATAATTATTGTATATTGAGTTTCCCATATCTGAGGTGTGCCAATTTCTGTTCCTACACATATCATTATATATGTGCATTTGCACCCAACAGCTTAAGTAAATATATAGAGGTTTTTATTATTATTATTATTTTTACTATTATTATTAAATAATCCAATTACAGTTTCACCAAATCCACAGGTTTGTACATCAAATTAGAGGAGGGGGTGATAACAGGAAGCAGAGCAGCTATGAGAAACACATAAAAAAAAACTGGTTGGAAGTTTCCATGAGTATTGATGGATGCATACGAGATACATAAATGCAAGCAAAAGTGGAAACTTTAGAAAAGTACAAGGGTTCCAATGTGTTAAAAGTATATAACAACGTGTAAACCCCAGAGAGAGGTAAGCGTGCTTTTGTTTCTGGACAGTAACACCTGACTGCCTAGTTTGATGAGATAAACTTATGGAGAAAGCAGCAAAATCTCCCCAAATCTCCTTTAGGCTAAGGCCACACTAGGCGATAGCGCCGCGATTTGACTCGCGGCGACTTTTCGCCGCGACTTTTAAGCCGCAATCGCTGGGGAAACTTTTGCGCTGGCGTCTATGGGGAATCGCGAAAAATCGCCAGCGTAAAAACACACGCGGCGATCTTTTTTCTACTGTCGCTCGAAATTGCCTCGCTAGGCGATTTCGAGCGACAATAGAAAAAAGATCGCCGCGTGTGTTTTTACGCTGGCGATTTTTCGCCACTCCCCATAGGCGCAAAAGTTTCCCCAGCGATTGCGGCTTAAAAGTCGCGGCGAAAAGTCGCCGCGAGTCAAATCGCGGCGCTATCGCCTAGTGTGGCCTTAGCCTTAGGTTGAGACCCATCCTGGGAATATAATTTGAATAATATATTACAATACATTGGAACTAAAAGGGTGAAACTGTTTCACTGGCAATCACGGGACTGGTTGATACTATAATGATTACACTGCACTAGGAACTTATAAAATGATTTTCTGCTGAAGGCTGGTGCCTGACATGTACATATTTATAGTATCAGCATTAATGCTGCCGATCTCTAAAGGCTAGATAATGATATTAAACATTACCTTTAACCCCCTTTTCTGGAAGATGGGATATGAAAATATCAGAACAAAATCATAATTATGTGCAATACCTGGTTCTTAAAATATGTAACTAGTTATACTCTAGAGCATCTCGTTTCATCTAGGAGGTTCAGATGTTAAGGATAATTTATTGAATAAAGGGAGGATCAAATGAGCCCTGAAAATTACATTCTTTAAATGTGTAAATCCCTAAACATGATAGTATGATAATGGTATCCAACCTGGTATGCCCCCCCCTTTCAGTCACTCATACTACTTATTATTTGTAGTAACTGCTTAAAAATAGAACCATACAAGATGTGTCTACCACCTGTTCCCATGCACCCCGCCAGGGTGTGTGCAGGTTTACAAAAATCCCCCTCTGCCGTTATACATGAATAGTTTACAACTGAAGCTTTACTTCCCCAGAGGCTGCTATATTTGTTAGCAAGCTAACCATCTGTATTGTATTATTCCAGCAAATCAGGATCAGCACTCTTGGTATCTGAACCACCACTATCATATACACTTCAACACTCCAATACAAGGCATGTCTCAAATGAACTGGAACTTGATCTTCTGCTCTAACACAGCCTTCAGGACTACATATTGACACTATAGGTATAGGATCTGTTATCTGGAACCCATTAAGAAGAAAGCTCCAAATTAAGGGAAGGCCATCTCCCATACACACCATTACAATGAAAAACATTTTAAAATAATAAATTCTGTAATAATAAAACAGAACCTTGTACTTGATCCCAACCGAGCTATATGTACTCCATAATAGAGGCAAAACAAACCGGAAAGGTTATATTAATGTTTAAATGATTTCTTTAGTAAGGTATTGGAGCTCCAAATTGCGAAAATACTTATCTGGAATCCCCCAGGTCCTGAGCATTCTGGATAACAGGTCCCATACATGTACATATTTTAATATTTGCCAATCAGTCAGATTTGTCAGGTGCAAAATAATACAAAGCAATGGTTCAGACTCTAGATCAAGTTGGTCTTGTGTTCAGTTCCTGATGATAACGCCTGTTTTTTTTTTTTTCTCTTTGAAAAAATTACTCCTGTTCTCAAGCACAGAGTTAGAGCCCAAACAATTCCTTGTAAATGTCCTTTAGTTGTCATTGAAGGATTCAGGAATCTGCATTCTAGCAACATCTGGAGTGTCACAGTTGGCATATGCCTATTTGGGTACCCCATATATTCCATTTTAATCCCTGTTTTTCAAACAACAATGTGCCCTACTTACTACAGCCAAAATTGCAGCTGGAAACTTGCAAAATTCGTAGGTTCTTCATTTTCCTGAAAAAAGGGGTCTGTCATATATATGGTTATTTTTTTTTTTATTTTTATAAATACCTAGAATTTAAATATATTTAAAGTACATTCAACTAGACCAGGATGGTATATTGTACTGATATTTTCAAATGAAATTATAGAAAATCAGTTTATATTCCATTTATTTTTTCTTGAACAAAGACTAACTAATGCAGGAGGCCACACAAAATGTTCCCTCTCTGCAAATCTGTATTTATATAGATTGGGCCTACTCTATTTGCTAGTCTCAGTTATTAAATTCCACAAAGGCTTTGTCTGCTCCTTTCTTGTACTTTTCAGACTTTAGAGATGGAATTTATCCATTGTGCATTTATTTATAATTACATAGTTTACAATAGTGATTGGCTAACAGCCAACACAATCCCATTCAAACCTCATGTATGGTGATCTATCTAAAACAACTGAAATGAAAAGCATTTTTGGAAGGTGGCTGACCCATTTAACCATCTACCCTCCACTGTGGGGCTTTAGACTGCTTTAATAGATATATCTAGTCTGCCTCTTATACATTGCAAGATCTAAGGGTGGGATCTGAGGTAGAGACATGACAGTATGAGTTTGGCAGTAGGTATTGCATGAAGAAGTACAAGCGTACTCACACTCGGGTGTCTCTTTTCTTACCTCAGGGCCACCTCTTTACTAAGGTTCCAGGCACAATCAATGATCTTCCATAAATAAAGGTTAAACTACAAACATGGCTACTCCCCACCTATCCTCAGCAGCTTGCATTTACTAGTTAACCGTTTACTGAACCTGACCAAACGTTGTGCATTTTGTTACATTACGGGGCAAATTCACTATGCGCCGAAGCGCCTAACGCTAGCGTCAATTCGCTAGCGTTGGTCATTTTCGTTACTTCGCAAATTCACTAACGAACGCTGGCGTAAACTCGCTAGTGTTACTTCGCACCCTTACGCCTGGCGAATTTGCGCAACGGACGTAACTACGCAAATTCACTAACGCGCGCATTGTACTGAACGCTACCTTTTACGCTAGACTTCCTTTGCCACCTCAGACCAGGCGAAGCCCAATAGAGTAGATAGGGATTGCTTCAAAAAAAGTTTAAATTTTTTCTAAGTCCCAAAAAACGCTGGCGTTTTTTCTATATTATGGGTGATAGGCTGAAAAAGATCGAAAAAATTTTTGGGGCTCCCCTCCTTCCCCCCTACATTTCCTAACTCATGGCAACTTAACTATACAGTGGGCACATGTATAGGGCAAAAAAGGTTTCCCAGGCATTTGTAGTGATTGTACGTATTCCTCCATTGAAATTTGGCACCGTATGCAAATTAACCATCGCTAGCGTAACTTCGCTTCGCTTAGCGAATCAACGCTAGCACAACTTCGCAACCTCACACTACCCCTGAGCGCAACTTCGGATTTTAGTGAATTTGCAGAGCACTGGCGAAACTACACCTGGCGAAGTGTGGCGAAGTGCGGCAAAGTTACGCCTGGCACAACTACGAATCTTAGTGAATTTGCCCCTAAGAGTTTAACTGCATTAACTGAAAGTGACAAAGCTATGTAACCTTTCAGTTTGGTATGTCCTAAAATATACAGGCCAGCTGTTTAATCAATTGTAAATTTCTCTAGTCTATATCTGTTTAAAGAAAATCAACACAATAGGCAACAACCTAATATAATTGCCTATCAATGGAGTATTGATATTTTAACATGCACATCTGACAGATGTACAATATTAACAAGAAGACAGTGGTAGCTCATTTTTTCCCCATAACGGTTTCTAGAGGCTAAGGCAACCCTGTTTTCTGGTATAAGAATGTAAAGCTGAAAAAACTTTTAATGTATGATAGCTTTTTCCATGGTAATTCTATCCTAGAAAACAATGCAGGTGCTGATAGATTTACAATGCCCTTCTCAACTGCTTTGTTTTATTGTTGGATCAGCAGTTACAGCAACAATCCCTGTTTGACCTCAATATCCAAATTATTACGCTAAGCTTTCCTTTTTCTACAATAAAACTATGCTACTAAAATGCTTTAAATGGATTATTCACCTTTTAATGATATAGAGAGTGATATTCTGACAGAATTTACAGTTGGCCTTAATTTTTTATAATTTGTGTTTTTTTTTATTATTTTGCTTTTTGTTCAGCAGCTCTCCAGTTTTGTCTGGTTGCTAGGGTCCAAATCAGGCCTAAACTGGGAATTTGTAGATTCTGGTAAATGCCAGAAGGGCTGCTAAAAGATGCAATAGACAGTCACTATATATTTGACTAGTGGGGGGACATTTGGGCCTCTGTGTACTTGAATGCCAGGACCTATTTTGAATCATCGCCTGGTCCAAATTACCTTAGTAACCACAGAGTGGATTGAATGAGATACTGGAATATAATTAGGAGAGGACCTGAATAGAAAGATAAGTAATAAAAAGTAACAATAACATTAACAATAAAATTGTAGTCTTACGGCTGTGGGGTCAGTGACCTCCATTAGAAAGCTAGACAGAAGAAGAAGAAGGCAAATAACTGAATTTTTTTTAAAAAATAACATAAATTGAGAAGTTGTTTAGAATTGGCCATTCTATAACTAGGTGTACTACCTCTTTAAGATAACAAAATATATGAGTATTAGTAAAGGACTACTCTGTTCTTTCAGAATCTGAATGGGAACAATCAAAGTAATATTTCAGAGAAGCTATAGAGAGAGCAGGCGGCCAGATCAGAAAGAATGACTATGATGCTAAATGTAGAATTTGACAGGTCTGTCACGGTAACCTTCCAAAACAGCCTTAAGTACATAAAGTTTCCTTTTCACTGTAATAGTAGTGTAAAATTCTTTAGCCCAACATGGGAGATACGTTAATATTATTTTACTCACCCTGTCTTCACACAGTAAGAGTGAACTGCAATATCAATGTTAATGTATACAACAGTCCCTTTCCCAGTTTACCTTTTAAGCAGTTAAGAGTATACATAACATTGTATAATTTTTTGAATTGTTTGCAAGGTCCAGACCCACCAATAGCCATTTCAGTACTGTTCCAAGAGAAGCCAAAACAGGAAAGGTCCTGTAATAAACACCTATCTGTATCATGGGAAAGTAACACTCAGGGGCAGATTTATTATGGGTCGAAGTGAATTTTCGAAGTTAAAAACTATATATATATATATATTGTCAAAGGTCATAACAGGGACCGAAACGTTGGGACACTAATATATGTATTTAAATAAAAGTTGTTGATTTCAAAAAGGGAATTGCTGGTCCTCGGATGACTAATTCCGAATTTGAAGTATGTGTTTAATTGATTTACCGTGCACCCCAAAGATTATCGAGATAGAGTGCGGGCTCTAAACAAAAATCCTTGTGTATATTTATATACATTACTGAAACTGGTTAAGCCATCCAACATTGGTAATCATCTGAACAGTATCCTCTGTTTGCAAACCCATTTCATCATTAATAGCTTTGTGATTGCCTGTAGCAAGGCAAAAATTATGGCCTTGTCTCTCTTTCCATTTCATCTAGTAAGAGATATTTTCCTCACAATTGGCCAATACCTCACACTGCCTAATGGAATATAAATCTCTCTCCCTATTATATATATTTGGAAATGATAACTGTATTTGCGATTGTTACCAATCCAAACACTTTTTCAGTTTAGTTATTGTCAGATAGTACACCAGCAATAAAGAGCTCCTGTTGAGCAACTGTTTTAATTTGATATATTAGTCGATACATTTGTATCTGGCCATTCTGATCATAATCCCTGAATTTCATTTAAGTCAGTTTTATAATTGATACAATAGTTGTTAATATTCCACAGATGCTGCTGAGAAATACACCAACAATTGCAAAAAACTGAAGAGTAGATTGGTAAAGCAAAGTCTAATTTTAGAAAATTGGTCAAAAATCCAAAATAAAAAGTAATTGAAAAATGTCATTATTTCTGCTGTATTATCAGAAACCAACAACATTTTTTAAAAAGTGTTTTAAAGGTGAACAACTCCTTTATTCACAGAATAAAACGAGGGTGCTCCCATGTCTTAGAGGTAGTGTGTTTATGAAAATTTGCTTGGAAGATTATGCAAGCAATAGACCTTTGTCGACGAGTTTTGCCATTCAAACTATGGTTTCAATATGCCAGTGGATGCTCTGACTCACAAATCACAATAAAGTGCAAAATTATGTAAATGAATAGTCTGCCTTAATGTATGTTGCTTAACATATCAAAGGCAGCTAAAGCAATCACTAAAAGTTCCAATACATAAAATAACTAGTATTTTCTCCTTACTATAGACATAAATCTATTTAGCCACTCCTGCTGCAATGGGTTAAAAACTAACTGAATTGGAGCCCAGTGCTTCCTATGAAGTAATTTGAGATAAAACCAAGATAAAATATATTTAGTCATTTATTTACTGGATATTAAATGAAGATGAGGGCAAGCAATAAGCTCTTAAATCCATAAGCATTAGCAGTGATGGCATTCTGTTGTTATGCAACCACTACCTAGCAACTTGGTATGATAACAAATGTTATTTTGGTCTTTGTCACTTCTTCCTTGTTTATGCTTTCTGCCCAATTAATTTGCATAGAATTATCTCAATGACACCTTAAGTTTCCTTGTCTAGTCAAGAAACTGTAACGTCCACCTGTACAACAGAAACTCGGATCATTTGGTAAACTTTATTTATATTGCCTTAGTATTAGGATTATTCTTCTTACATAACTTTCTGTAGCCTGCTCCATTATGTCATTTAATCATCGGTAACTTCCTTTTTGTACACAAGATCAAATAAAACCAAAATGTAATATTTTTAAGAGATTTAATCTGTGAAGAGATGTTTCTCAAATGGAATTATCTTACAATATTACATATGCACCTGTCACAAAAATATTTTCATATTATATTGTAAACTTTACCATGTTTGTAATTTGTCAATAGCTGTGACCTGACATGTCCTACAGGTTTGCAGTTTTACACAGTTAATAACTGAGCTAGACTTAAACTGACAGTGCTGGGACCAATTTAGGATGCCAATTTGGCACTGTCAGACTGGAAGTTGGAAGCTTCCCTGCCCTTCCCAGCAGACTCACCAAAAGATATCTGCCACATATCCATTGGGTAAGGTAAGGTAAGGGTACAGTAGTAGTAATGAAACCCTTTAAGCTTAAGGGTAGTGGCACACTGGAAGATTTGTCGCCTGTGATTTTTTTTATGCATGGCTGCGGGCTACAAATCTACCCAAAATTTCCTATGGAGACAACTTCTGGCGAGTTAACGATAAGTTGAGCATACTGCCAGTCAGTGGCATAACTAGATATCAGTGGGCACCACAGCAAATATTTTTTTACTGGCAATGAAGAGGAATTTTCAGGAGTTTTGTCAGCCGCATAAAAAAAACAAGGGCAACAAATCTTCTTGTGTGCCACTGCCCTAAAGAAATAATTCTGAACTCCCAAACTTGAATAAAAAGTCATGAACACAAGCAGAATTTCTTGTTACCTTCAATTTATTAGCCTTTGAGTTCTGAAGCACCCATTTTGTGAAGTAGGAAAACAACATCTAGATGTGTTTGTGTGCAACACTTCCTTTCTCTTTGTAAAAGAGGTCAGAAGCCTTTTTTTTTTCTAAACCCACATCATAATCTTCCCCCATCGACCCTACACTCATCAACAAAAATAGCAAAATTGCTAAATGTAAACTCAGACTTCAGGTTTTTTTAAAATATCCATCCATGCGCTGACCCTAAACAAATAGTCTGGGTAAGACTTGGTAAGTCACATAGCAGTTTTCAACGTTAACCATCTGACATAAACTTATGGCAAAAACAGCGGACTGTGTCAGACTGGGGTGTCCAGGGGGCCCACTGGGACTGCCATATGCCCCCCACAACAGTTGCAAGATCCAGCTCCTACAAATACCACCCCCTTACTCCTTACCTTACTTCCCTCTTGTCTGCAATTGGGGACGGGAAGCCGGCACCAGCAGTTCCTGGTGATGGAGCAGGCCAGGGTCAACAGGGGACCCTGGCAGTTGATGGAAGCCTGTCTGAAGACCAGTTAGTGTGAGGTTTGACGGTAAGTGCTTATTGCTACCCTAAATAGTTTTGGAACTATAGTAGAAGGACAAATACAATATAGATAACGTAAATCTATAATCGTGTTATGAAGTAGAGGATTTACAATCAATGTTGCAATATAAAGTGTGGCTTTTAATAGAAAAATGTAAAAGTAAAATGTGAAACCATTGCTCTGCAGCTGCAATCGGGGTCAGACTGGGTCGACGGGACTCTGGAAAAAATCCGGTGGGCCCCCGCCCATGAAAAGTCACGTGATGAAAAGTCAAGTGATTTTAAGGATTCTGATTGGCCAGGCACAAGGATTTATCCAAATATAAATCCTACTAAAAAAAGAATGAATCCTGGCCAAATTTGCATATGCTAATCAGGGCTGGAAAGGGGAAAAAAGAAAACTATTTGGTTAAAAATGTTTTTACTTCCTTGTTTTGTGATGAAAACTCACGTGATTTTAAAGATTCTGATTGGCCAAATTTGAATCCTGCTGAAAAAGGATGAATCCTGGCCAAATTCCAAACCAAATCTTGGTTTTAACTAAAACTACTTTTCTAAGAAAAAGACTGCCACACGAAATGATGTCTGGACAAACTGGTTGGGTCTTCCTTAAACTTTTTTCAGGTCAGCAAATGTCACCTGATCTTGGGGGACATGAATGGGGCTCTGCCACTAGCATACCATATACTGTATCCTAGCCTATGAACATATACAATATACATGCTCTATGTACTTATACACCATTATTAGCCTAGACATTTTAATTGAATTGTACATAAAAAATAGAAAGACAATACACACAGACACAATAAACGCTTGATCCTAATTACACAATACTCAGCTCTGAGGTGTGACAATGTAACACAATTGATGTGCTAGTGAGCATTAAGGTCTGGAAGAAAGAGTGGCATCACGTGTCTTTTTTTGCAAATCCAGGCAGTGAACCACAGTGCGTGACAGACCTAACCCACAACATTTAACTTAAGTTTATCCATATTTAAATGCAATTTATTATGAGAAGGAATGGCTGATAAGCTGAATAGGAAGCCAACCTACATCATTTTTCATAATAGAACAAACTGTATTTGAACATGATCAACATTTATTTATATAGCAATAGCAAGTTCGGCAGCACACAGTTTATAACAGAGGCCTTACAATAATGTAACTAATAAGAGTTACAGATTAAAAATAGAATCAGAAAGCCCTGCTTACAATGAAGACAGCATTTACTTCAAGCACAAAACATTATTTCTCTGCAGACGTGTATAAATAGAGTAGGAATTGCTACACTTCTCGAAAGACCTGAACATACAGTACCTCACCTGTGGCCATACACACAGACAAAACTGGGCAGAGAAGAAAATTCATTACATAGCAAGCACAGCGTCAGGACTAGAGTGCTCAGGGCCCACCAGGCCTGCAGCCTCAAGGGCCCCTCACACCACCAACCAGGGGCCCCCACCCGCAAAGTCCTCTATGGTGCCAACTCTTTTTCCGGCGCTTCATCGTGACTGGGGTCATGGAGGGAGGTAAGGAGAGGGAGTATAGGGAGCAGGTCTGGGCCAGCAGGGCCCACTGGGTTTTTTCCCTGTTTCCCATAGGCCCAGTCCGATCCTGAGCAAGCATGCCCAGTTTTAAAGGGGAAGGAAAGCTACCAAAGCAGTTTATTGCCAATAGATGAGCCACAACAGTGCAAGTTATAAAATGATATTCATTCTGCAAAATACTTTACCAAACCTGAGTAAAAAACTCTAGAAGCTCTCCCTGTTTGTTTAGGATAGCAGCTGCCATATTAGCTTGGTGTGACATTACTTCCTGCCTGAGTCTCTCCATGCTCACTCATATCTCTGGGCTCAGATTACAGGAGGGGGAGAGAGGAGCAAACTGAGCATGCTCAAGCCCTAGCGGCTTATGCTGAAAACAGGAAGTCTGATACAGAAGTCCATGTGTACACAAAAGATGCAAAGGAATGCTGCACTTATTTTAACAGAGGACTCAGAGCAGCATTACTTTGAGGGTTTATTGATAAAGCTTACTTAGTTTCTTTCTCCTTTAAGGGGACCTAGATTTAATTTCAGTCTCTATGTCAAAGATACTGTATTATCTAGTGGCTTTGCTCCTTGTGCCCTAGGCAATGAAAATACCAATTAACATAACAGTTCTCTCAAGCAAGCACTGCTGTTAATAATAATAAATAATAGAATAAAACATATCAGAGGGTTTATTATGTCTTTACTAGCTAAGTGAACCTGTTTACATTACTATCCATGTTTTTTTTACTGCAAGGAAATATTGCTGGCAAAGAAAAGACACAACGTTTCTGAAGTTTGTAGAATATTCTCTATCATCAAAGCATTTTTTCTCTTTAGCAGTAAAAAGGTCACCTTGGAGACTGAATGAAGGCCTTGCAATTACACCTCTTCAATGGTTTAATATTTTTTCTGGTAACTGCTAAATTCCTTTAATATCTTTTAATAAAGGATAATTTGTGTTTATATGTTTAAAAAGGAAATGTACCTCTTTTGTAAGATATAAGGAAATTAGAAGAGGGAGGGAGTCCTTTTAGCACTTAAAGGGTACCTGTTGGGTAAAAATGTTATCCCCAACCAAAGGTGTGGGCTAATAGAGCCCATATTCCGGTTGGGGATAACAGTTTTGTTTTTTTTAAAAAAATGCCCCCCGTCCGTGCTAGTTGTGTCACTTGCAGGAGTATACCGCTCATGTGACGTAACAGGCATGTGACATCATGCGCATAATGAGCAATTCGCTGGCGGGGGGGCATTTTTTTTTTTTTTTTTTAAAAACCTACTGTTATGCCCAACCGGAATGCGGGCTCTATTAGCCAGCACCTTTGGTTGGGGATAAAATGTTTAGCCAACAGGTGCACTTTAAATAAGCATATTGTTAGTTTTTTACTTACATGCTAGCAAAGGTAAAATAACAGGAGTCCTTACTGGCTTTATAACAACAATGTCATATACAGAATCAGAAAAATTGTTTTATTGGATGAAAGTTTTTTTAAATAAATAATTTCCTTAGGCATTTACCCTAAACCAAAAATAGTATTATAACAAGCCACATAAGTAATATGTTAAGTTACCCTTTAAAAAAAACAAGTCACAGCAGAAAATCTGTCTCCTCAGCATCCAAGTTGATATGAATAGTGACTGTTTTATCATCACCAAAACCCCTAATCCTGATCTCTTCTGTGAGCTTGTGCCAATGACAGCCTGTGTGATCCTCCAGATGCCTCCAAATAACTCCTGCTATCAAACCTGAAGGACCACATTCTTGGCATCTAAGCTGTATCACAAGCTCCACGCAACTTCACACCACGGCTCCAGGTTTAACACCCTTAAAATTGCCTACCCACTCTACATCTCTCCCCATCCACAGACACCATCCCTCCAGAAACTCTCGTCCATCCCTCAGTGCAAGCCACTTGTTATGCCTTGGCACAAGGAGGAGGCCCTATTACAGCTGAACAATAAGGCAAGAAAACCAACTGACAGCACTCCATGCTGCACAGGTAGTGCTAATGCCTACACAAGTCTCCAGGCACCTGCCTCCTGCTGCCCCTTCCCATAGGCATTAAATGAGACATATTATGTAAAAAACAAGAATGTGCCAGTTCATTAAACTCTTTAGATATGGAAGGAATGTGCTTTAAAAAGTTTTGTTTCTGGTTACGTTATTGAAAATTTCTGCAAATACCCTACTAGTCCTGACCATCTGTTCCACTTCCTGCTGCCTCCTTTCCCAGGCTGTGCAGGGGAGCCAACGGCACTCAGCGCACTGTAGGATAGGAACCAATCAGCAGCTAGGCTGACCTGATGGGGAATTGAAGCCTGTCTTTGCTTGTGTGACTGCAGGGATGTGATTGGCTGTCCCCCTTTTACTATGCTTCTGGCAGGTACCATTGGGACACGTTCACCCCGCATTTGCAACACAGATAGGGACCAGTGAACATCTTTAGGGAGCTGCATTAAAGGGTCCAGTTTTAAAGACAATATTAATTTACAGGCAAAAGTAAAACCAGCACCATATACTATGCATTATTGCCTACAAAATTAGATTTTTTTATTTATCCTATATGTCTCCTTTAACTTCTCCTGTCTTCCCCTTGCACCATAAAACGAGGTGATGATAGCATAGGCACCATCCCCCGGGCTCGGTGAGGCAATGGCATAGTGGCATGGTAGGAATTGGCAAGGAGAAGCCGGTAGAGTAATGGGCCTGCTGATATGTTAGTGAGGGCATACGATCAAACATCTTCAAAACTTGACAGCTCAGTCAGGATTGGCTAAGAATTATACTATGCTAATAGAATGCTACCGCCAGCACTCCTAGGCTTTGTCAGAAGACAAGAGTAAAAGTGAAAGGAAAAGTTTTACAGACAATTTTATTCACTATAGTCTATGGCCAAACAATATGTCTTATATAATAGACCCCCAAAGGTCAGCTCCCCGCCCCCAACCGAACTTCAGACAGAGATGACGGTTAATATATTGAGGCCCTTACACTATTTCTGCTTTGCTTGCTGGTGTGAAAGACTACTGTTCTATATTACACTACTGCATTCTGGAAACATAATACCAGATATAGGCAGAGGAATTGGAAATTAAGGGTTAGCTGAAACATAGTAACGCACAGCAAATTGTAAGTCATGGTACATATACATATATGTAGAGCAAGTACATTTCAGTAGTAGCGTTAAAGGAACAGTAACAACAAAGAATGAAAGTGTTTAAAAGTAATTAAAATATAATGTTGTGTTGTACTGGAATAACTGGTGAGTTTACTGCAGCAATGCTACTTCAGAATCAAATTGAAATAGGGTTAAATGGCACAGATTCAATTGCAGATTGGCCCTGTAGAATACAATGGGTTTAGTTCTTACACAGGCATCTAAACACATTGGGGGTCTTTTCTAAACACTGGGCAAACTTGCATCAGGGCAGTAACCCATAGCAACCAATCAGCAATTAGCTTTTTTTTCAGTCAGCTGCAGGTTGAACATTGAAAGCAATCCTCTGATTGGTCACCATAGGTTACTGCCCAGGAGAAATTGTGCCCAGTGTTTATAAATGAACCCAATTGTATTCTACAGAGCTTATCTGCTACCTAACCTGTGCCTACAAATGCCTTGCTGAAACAAACACACAAGTGCAAGGTAACAGTACCTGATAGTATAATTTATTTAAAACAAATTTTGGTGTTACTGCCCCCAGTGAGCAACATCCCAGTGCAGATAGTGCACCCCCCCCCCCCCTGGCTGGAAAGTTGACTCACCCATCCTTCAAAGGAGTCAGTGGTCGCACAGCCCTTAATGAGCTCCTCGAAGCTGAGAGTGCAGTGAGCCACAAAATCATCGTAGCCAATGGGGGTCTCGTGGAAAACTGCCAGCTCCACCTTGCTGCCCTCGCTGACAGTCACACAGAACTCCTCGTTGTACGTGGGCTTGTTGGTCCGGTGCTTGATGCTGGTCTGGCCGATCCGACACTCGTCCACATTGATGGTGATGTAGGGGTCCAGCAAGTAGGAACCTTTCTTGAACACGGAGTGTCTCATGGACCAGCGGGTGGGCTGCAGTTCCACCGCCTCCCCGATTTTCAACTTTAAGCTGCCATTGAACCTCATAGTGACAGCCATGAAGCTGCCGGGCTGAAGAGACTATAATAAATAGCAGCACCCGCTGCCCGTCCCCTCCTGCCCGGGGACAGTGTAACAATCACTCGGCGCCTGCCTCCCCAATGACACACGCGTGTGGTTTAGCCCATAGGTGAGCGCTAGTTCCTTATTAAACTCGGGCAGCAAGGTGAAACCGCACTTGTAAACACAAAGTTACCTCCCGCTCTCAGCAGTGATAGTGGCGGCGGTGTTGCTCCCGTTCTCTGTTGCCTTTTGTCGGTGAAAGCAGAGAGACAGCCCGGCGCGGTGAGACAGCTCTCCAGTGCAGTGTTCAGTCCAACGCAGTGTGAGCAGAGTCCTGTCTGTGCGGGGCATTCGCATAGAACCAGGAAGACGCTTCAGATTAAGGGCAGAATACCGCCCCTAGTGGCCAAGTCGAGGCAGTGCAGGATGTCAGCTTTTCCTGATCCGTGGAAGCGCCTTTCCGCCCAGCAGCATAATGATGTACACAATGAACATGTGCAGCTACAAGTGTCTGGCAATCCGCATAGGACATGTATAACTGCATGCGCCATATATATATATTTATTCACCTGCACTGCTCTCAGCCTGGATACTGCTTCCCAGGACAGCCTGCAGTGTGTTGCACCCATCCTGACTCATGCAGCCGCATCTGGAAGTGCTTAGCAATGTGTTCATCATAGTCCAGTGCCTTTAGCCGTGTAGCCTGGACAGGCCAATAACGTTAAAGGGATGGTTCACCTTTAAGTTAACTTTTAGTATGTCATAAAGTTGCCAATTGTAAGCAACTTTTCAATTGGTCTTCATTAGCAGGGTCGGACTGGCCCACCGGGATACCAGGAAAACTCCCGGTGGGCCCAGGTGTCAGTGGGCCTCTTGCTTTTAACCATTTAGTCTATTTCATGGTCATTCCCTATTTCTTTATGGGGAAAAAATGCTTAATAATGTAAGAATATAGTGTAGAAGTAAGTAATACAAGACTAAGAGAATAAAGAGTTTGAGAGAGAGGAGAGGAGGAGGAGGAATAATAGTTTGAAAAGTGGTCCCACAGTCTATGGTTTTCCAGTGGGCCTAAGATCTAAGGTTTCCAGTCCGACATTGCCTAAAACCCGGTGGACCCCGCCGGCCTCAGTCGTAATTTGTATTCTCCTTCCTACCCAAAAAACATAGTTCGCATGCCCTCCCTACACAATCACACTTGCTCGGTGGAGCAGGAGGGGCACGGTGTGCACGTGCCTGGTGGCGCTGCAGGGGGGTCCACAGGGGGGCCCTGGACAGCAGTTCCGGTGGGCCTCTCAGTCCGACCCTGTTAATTTTCCAAGTTTTTTCATTATTGCCCTTTTCTTCTGACCCTTTCCATCTTTTAAAAGGTGTCATTGAACCCCATCTTAAAACAGATGCTCTGTAAGGCTCCAAATGTTTTGGTATTAGGGGCGCTCCGCCAGTGAGGCGGGATGAGGAATTCGCCTCAGGCAGCAGCACCCCCCTGGTTGCCGGGGGAGGCAAAAATGCAGAATTTCCGTTTTTTTCAACCCTGAAATTCGGCTCTTCTAGTGCAGCGATCGCAACTGCACTCACTGCTCTAGTGACGTGGATGCCCCAGACCCCCTCCGGCACTGAAAATGTGAGTGCTGTGGGGAGGGGGGGGCAGCAGAAGGAAGGCCACCACGGGCAGCAAAATGGCCTGCATCGCCCTTGATTGTTATTAATACTTTTATTACTCATCTTTTTATTTAGGCCCTTTCCTATTCATATTCCAGTCTCTTATTCAAATCAATGCATTGCTGCTAGGGTAATTTGAACCCTGGCAACCAGATTGCTAAAATTACAAACTGGAGAGCTGCTGAATAAAAAGCTAATAACTCAAAACCCACAAATAATAAAAAATGAAAACCAAATGCAAAATGGCTCAGGATATCATTCTCTACATCATTCTAAACCATAACTCAAAGGTGCACAGCCCCTTTAAGCAGAAGAGTGCTGAAGAAGCTGCCACACTGCCGAGCTGAATTGCAAAATGTATATCACAGTTTTTGTATACGAGTTGTTAGTCAAGCAAGAAGTTTTTGCTTTTGTATTTAAAGGAAAAGGTCACCTTAAAACTTTAGCATTGCTAAGTCTATTGTATACAGTTTTATGTTGGGCCGTGTTTTTAATTCAGTTATTTTAAAAACAGGTTGTAAACTTGCCTATTGAAAGAAAATATAGTTCTAAGCAACATTCCAATATGCACCCAATTTATCATTTAATTACACAAAAATGTATGTGTAATTACACACTGTGGCAGTCCTCCTGAACAAATAGAAGTTGTAACATTATAAGGATGCCCATACACATGTACACCCCTATGTACACTATTTGTGTTTTCATCCCAAGGGCCAGTCAGATACTGTGACCAGTTGGCCGTCTATCATTACCTTGAGGCTAATGTTGGATGAAATGCCTTCACTGGAGAAAACTTTTAATCCACCTGATGCCACACTGTTTCTCTTACTAGAAACAGGAATGGCATCCGCCTGTTACTACGTACACAGGAAAGATTTTGGCCTAAACTGCACATTTATAATCAAGTTACTTGCTATTTAGGCTGCCCTTTTGGGCTTCCCTAGGGGTCCACCCAGGGGCATAACAGCAGAAAATGAGGTTGGCCTGTAATATAAGCTGATGCTACAAGGCTGATTATTCAATTCTGATGCTAATTGCACTGGTTTCTATGCTGCCATATAGTAATTATCTGCATTAATTACTAATCAGCCTTATATTGTGACATTTATAATACATATATTCAGTATTTTGTGCAGGGAACTACTGAGGAATTTTTGGAGGCACAGATCTTTACTGCTAAAGGGCTGTGGTTGTCGTGGGCTGGTACAGAAGCCCAAAACATAATGAACAACATTTCTAGCTACTTCTTTAGTTAAGCTTTAGTTCTCCTTTAAGAAACACCTGTTCCTGACTTGACTGGGCAACTACTAAGGAGGGCTGTGCAGCAAGAGAAGGAGCATGCAGGCCGTCCCTTCTATTCTGTTTTTATATCATATACATATTACCATCATTATAAAATAAAATGAATAGTGCTGTTTGGGGCACATAGTAGATGACATCCTTTCTTTTCACCCAATGTCCCCCTGCAGTTATGGGGTCTGCAGTTGTCATTTCTTCAGCTTGACATTTATGCATATTTATCATCAAATATCTTACAGGTGGACTGCCCCTTTGGGCTTCGTGGGGTGGGGTGCAGCCAGGGGCATGAGGTATAGGGGCCCCATGAGGCCCTAATTCATACACAGTTTCAATAAATATTAGTAAAATAAGTAATGCGCTAAATATTTTGGGGGCCTGAAAAATTATTTGCTGTGGGACCCAGTAATAATTAGTTATGCCACTGTGTACATTGTATGTGTAATATCGATAAAATGTACATTAAAAAGGACCCATTACTGTATAAAAAATCCACTAAACCGTAATAGGTGTTTCAGAATAGGTGTTTCAAATACTTTTTTTCCTTATTGTTTTAGTTTGTTTCCTCAACCTAGCACTTTGCTCTGTTGTAAACAGGTCAGCCATGCTTTTTGTCCCTAGTGCATTGAAAATGAGTGACTCATCCTGGAATCTAAATCATGCTAATTAAACCAGGAGAAACCAGTGACTCACAATATGAGTGTGTTGGTTGTAGGGATGCACCGAATCCAGGATTCGGCCTTTTTCAACAGGATTCAGATTCGGCCGAATCCTTGTGCCTGGCCAAACCAGAATCCTAATTTGCATATGTAAATTAGGGGTGGTAGGGAAATCACATGACTTTTTGTCACAAAAGAATAATTTATAGATCATGAAACCCATTCATAACATGTCAGATAACATGTTGGATAAATATTGTATGTTCCTTATGGTGTAATACAGAAGTATTGACATGAATGGGTTTCTTTGGTTCTTGATTTATTCCTATATTTCATAATTGCTGAACTTTCCTTTCTACCTGCAACTAAAAGCCTTTGCTGTAGCCACAACATTAATACTGCAAGCTCAGAGGAACATGTTCTGCCTTCTCCTGTCTTCTCATTCTTATAGAGCTTACATGTAAATTAAAACTGTGCTCTGCTCAGTCCTACCATAATGATGTCCCTATGGAGCCTTCACAAATATTTTACCAAAGCAGCAGTGGCAGATTTATGAGATGTGGGGCCCCTAGACTTCATCCACACAGGACCCCCTTCCGGGCTACTGCTGGGTCTGTATGTGCGCAGATCCAGGCACAAGTTCACCCAAGCTCACTACTCCATGTGGGGTTCAGCATTAACCAATGATGTCGCTGGATCTGCACGCACATATGCATGCACCTTGCCTGAAACCTTCAGCCAGCAGGTGTGCCCTACTGAACCCAGCAGCACAAATAAAAATTAATATTAAAATAATATAGAAATAATAATTGGAAAACAGCTAGATGGGACCCTGATCACACTGGGGTAGCCTGTGCATTAATCTGCCCCTGCATGGCAGTGAGAATTTTAGAAATTACTGAGGCCCACAGTTAAATTGTAGTACCTCCTAAACTTCGGAGAAAATTAAAAGTTTTGCTTTCAATAGCTTTCAATATGCTCCGTACATTTTTCATTTTGAAACTGTCTCAGTGTTAGAGAAGTACCATGAGGTATTTGGCAGGAAACCACTTCTTTCCACTTATGGGAAAAAACCCGAAAGCATTAGAGATAGATCTATTTCTACCAAACCACCAATGGTAAATGCTGAAAATATTGTTTCATTTCCTTACCCACCCACTCTCTGTTTGCCTATATAATATAAATACATTTTGACATATGTCCTCAAAAACACTTCCCACCTACATACAAGGGTGGGCTGCTGTGGCTTGGTAGCACAATGTTTTCACTATCTTAGTCCCCAGGTTACTATAAATATAAATGGTACTGAGGCTAAATACTTTAACATACTCATAATCAGAATAATATGTACTGTGACTGAATTTAAAGAATTTATTTGTAGGTTTGTCCAGCTTAAACCACATGTTTCCAATTCAGCTATAAAAGTGAATTGGTGGCATGCAACTTACTGTGAATCAGGACGGATTAGTGATGGGCGAATTTGTCCGCGTTTGCAAAACGCGTATTTTGATGCCTGCGTCAATTCTGACACTCATGTCAATTTTAACGCCCGCGTTAAGTCAATGGACGTCAGAATAATGTCGACGCACAAGGGTTTTGATGCAAGTGACTTTTTCGTCACGCATCCAAAAAATTTTGCGAATTCTCGCAAATATATGGGAAACATGGAAATTCACAGCGAATTCATGCCTGGCAAATATATTCGCCCATCACTAATCAGGAGTGATACTTTCCCCCACACATCCAGATGGGACACACATTAGATCCCTTTCTGAAAATGACTTTGTCTTTATAAATTCATTTTACACCACAAAACTGTTATTTTGGACCATGTAGCAATACTGGCCAATACTCCCCACTGGATTGAAGTCTCTATCGCATAGTATATTATAGGCTATGTCAGGACTAATTCTGACAATATTATCTGATGTTTGCGCAAATAATGGTATTTATATAACCTTATATGTACCTTAATACACCTCTCAGGAAAAATAATATCAATAGTAAGGCCGGGAAAGCATATTATTCAATGTTTGATGTGTCATTTGAAGTGTTTCATTTATCGAAATATAGTCAAAACTTGTGGAAATTTTTAGGGGCAGATTTATCAAGGGTCGAAGTGAATTCGAGGGAATTTTCGAAGTAAAAAAATTTGAAATTCAAAGTAATTTTTTGGATTTTTTCGATTATCGAATAGGATACTACGACTTTGAATTTACTTCGACTTCGATTGGAAGTAAAAATCGTTCGAATATTTGACCATTCGATAATCAAAGTAATGTCTCTTTAAAAAAACTTCGACGTCAATAGTTCGCCAAATTAAACCTGCCGAAGTGCTATGTCAGCCTATGCGGACCTTCTAATGCATTTTCCAAGGTTTTTTGTAGTCGAAATATAATCGCTCGACCGATCGCTGAAATCGTTCGAACCGGTAAAAAAAACTTTGACTTCGATATTCGAAGTCGAAGTATAGCCATTCGATGGTATATTTCACTTCGAAATTCGACCTTTGATAAATCTGCCCCTTAGTCTGCCTCCAACAATTCATTAGAAACTTGAAAGTATCCAAAGCAACAGAACACAAGAATATTATATGAAATTAGGAGCAAATACCATGCAGTTCATTTTTAACCCTGCCTGTCAGCAGTATATTATGGGACCTGGGGTTTTGCAAATAAGGGGTCGCTCCTACTATAAAGTGATTTAAACATTAAATTGTATTGCCACCAGTATGGATTGATCTTAGGGGTGTATGTATCAAAGTGTAAAGTAAGAGGTTGCAACAGTCCTCTTGAGTGAAATTCCACCACTCGCCATTCATTTCTATGGAATTTTGAAAGGCGTATTTATCAAAGGATGAACTTTCTCTTTCACCCATTGATAAATACAAACCCGTTTTATAAATCACAAAGAAATGAATGGAGAGTGGCAGAATTTCACTCTAGAGGACTGTGAACTTCACTCTTTGATAAATATACCCCTCAAGTCAAGTTCAAGGTGCAAGGTACTCTTTTATTATTACAGAGAAAGAGGAAATCATTATTCAAAAATTGAATTATTTATTAAAATGGAATCTATGGGAGATGGCCTTTCTGTAATTATGAGCTTTCTGTTTAACAGGTTTCCAGATAATAGATGCCTTACCTGCATTTTTATTTCAAAAGAAGCCTATTATTCATTGGATACATTATTTGTGTTACTTTTTGTGTCTGATACTGAACTGGAAAGTAACATATGGATTAAGTTAGGGGATCATTTATGACAGTATCCTTGCAGCAGAGTTAATCAATGCCATTATACCCTTTACAGTGTTGTGTGCTATTTGTGCCTAAAGACAAAATGGAACAATTAAATACAATTAATACAGTAAATACATATAAATCTCATGATGACAGCAGTGTTTTACTAATGTTCAAAGTTCCTTTTCTCGCTTCATCATGCAAGTGTTTAGATTGGGTAATATTCAGAACTTTGCACTTTCTATAGGTCCTTGACAAGTAAGTGGGGTTGGCTGCCAGTTCATACACCTAGGAGCAGATTTAAATAGGGTCGAATATCGAGGGTTAATTAACCCTCGATATTCGACTGTCGAAGTCGAAGTTCGAATATTGAAGTCGAAGGATTTAGTCGAAGGATTAAGTAAATGGGCCCCTTAAAAAGGAAAAAAAAAAAAGGACAAGAAGAGTAAGCTCTGTGACCCGGTTTGTTAAAAAATTGATGTTCTGCAAAATAGAAATAGTACTTTCCAAACAGGTCTAATCAAATGAAGAACCCTTGCTTAACTACATGACTCTTAGCTGAGGGTGTTTTATAACTTGCACAGGAGGAAACTATGGTTTATGGAAACAAGTCATTCCATTATTTCATTTTCCAGGAGGTCAGAACCTTGCCTGCATAGGAAACAATTTGTACAATTGTCGGTGTTTGTATATGTCTTGCTTACAATAACACAGTGATTTGCTTCAGCTGAATACTGTCCAGCTGTTTGGCAGAATTCTCTTTCCTCCGTCACCCCCACAAGACTGATACTCTAAGTATGTACTTGATCAGAGTATGAAGAAATAAAGCACAACAGAAAGTCCCAAACCATTCGCTTCCTACTTGTGTTATTCCGTTGTTACCATGGAGGTGTTTGCTGTAGCATTGCTTGCCCTTTGTAGGAAGGGATTAAGATTTATTGTATATGATTAGTCAGTAGGCAGGAAACACAGGGTGATTAGTGGTATCCTCTCAGAATGGGTAATTCTAACCCCTGGCTGTTGCTGAACTACACCACTAAATGTGGCTGTCTGAGAATGCAGGACCTCAGAGATAACACAGCACCTATATACCTCTGTTTATGGTTCAAGTGCTGGATAAAATGATGTTTGACCCAGATGAAAGTAATACATATGATCAGGCCAGCAACAGTGTATGGAAACCTTTTGCAACAGATATGAATTACGTAAAGGGCAATACCACCCAAAAATAACATTTTGAATATTATGGTCATGAAAGCTGATATAAATGTAAGCAGCTTTCCAAGATCCATTATATGTTTTAATTATTTCTAAATTGTTTTTAAATGAATTGACAAAGAAGTACTTGTCTGTGGCCTGCTAATCTTTATGTCAATGGTCCTGACTACACAAGCCCCTTCAGCCAGGATTCCAATTCCCATAATGCCTTGTGTGCATCTTTAATTCTCTTTGTTTAAAGTTATTTTCCACAGAGAAGATTCTAACTGTCTCAGTTTGTGCTGGAATCTGTTTTTCAAAAAAGCAAACAGATTTTTTTTATTTTGAAATTTGACATGGGGATAGACATATTGACAGTTTCCCAGGTGCCCCCAGTCATGTGAATTGTGCTCTGATAAACTTCTGTCACTTTTTACTGCTGCACCGCAAGTTAAATTGATATCACCCCATCCCTCCCCCCCCCAGGAGCCCATCATCAGAACAATGGGAAGGAAACCAGATAACGGCTCCCTGGTCCCATTGCGACTCCTCATTTACATTGTGTAGGTGAAACAATAGCATGTCAGAAAGCAGTTCCATCATGAAGTGCTGGCTCTTTCTGAAAAATCATGACCAGGCAAAACAACCTGAGATGGCTGCCTACACACCAATATTACAAAAAAAAAAACATTTGTTGGGTTAGAAATTAAATGTTACATGGTACAGTGGTTTATTTGCAGTGTAAACAGTGTAATTTAGCAATAAAAGCTACACCATAAAAATCATGACAGAATCTTTTTAAGGTCCAGGCTGGAAGGGAGGGAGATGGAGCCAACTACTGAGGAGGAAGCAAAGTAATCAGAAAAAATGCCTATAAATACCTTGTGTAATTTCTCTTCAGAGCAAACATAAATGAATGGGGTCTTTAGCTACAGAGACAACAGGGGTCCTCTAAGGAGAGGGCTTCATCATCAATTTAGCCCTTAAAAGGGTTCACCTTTAAATTAACTTTTAGCATGTTATAGAATGGCTAATTCTAAGCAACTTTTCAAATGGGCTTTGTTATTCCTTTTTATAGTTTTTGAAGTATTGGCCTTCTACTTCTAACTCTTTCCAGCTTTCAAATGGAGGTCACTGACCCCAACATCTAAAAAACAAATGTTCCATAAGGCTTCTATTTTATTGTTATTGCTAATTTTTTATTATTCATCTTTCTATCCAGGCCTTTTCCTATTCATATTCCAGTCTCTCGTGCAAATCAATGCCCAATTGCTAGGGAATGTAGGACCCTAGCAACCAGATAGCTGGTGAAATTCCAAACTGGAATGCTGCTGAACAAAAATCGAAATAACTCATAAAACAGAAATAATAAAAAATGAAAAACAGTTGCTAATTGTCTCAGAATATAACTTTCTACTTCATACTAAAAGTTAACATGAACAACCTGTTTAAGGTCCTGGTCACATGGATCATTGGCTCCGCTTCTCTACACCTGCATTTCTTAGGTGGAGGATAAAAGCAGATCCTATCTCAGCTCCATAAAGCTACACTGATAAGCACAGCTTCCACATAAGTGCAGGTATGCAGATCAGAGTGGAGAATGGCACACAAAATGTGGCTTGAAAGAAGCATTTGGAGCGATTCCTCCCTCTACTCCAGGTGCCTGCACTCAGGCAGAAGTTGTATATATTAAACGCAGGCAAAAAGACGCCAATGATCTGTGTGTCCAGGGCCTTACCCACTCCTCTGCCTTAATCCCTAGGAGGTATAAAATGATAAGCCTGCTCTTCTGCTCTTCTTCCACTCTGCAGGGTTATTGCACTTAGTAATGTCATGGCCTTAATGTTAATGAGGTGCTCCTTCGGGTGAAACTACACCAGTGCTGGCCACTAGACCACCGACTGCTAAATGGAGACACCTTTTGAAATGGGTTTTTTTTTGCAACATGCACTTTTAACTAAACTTAACTAAATCTAAAGGACATTTTGCACTATTTCAGAGCCTTTATGTCCTGTAGTATACTAAAAAAAAATCTAATTTTCAAGAATTGAGTCTATTGAAGGGGATCTTATACTGTCTGTTCTGACGGAAAATCTGCACTATGAGATCTGTACAGATTGAAAGGGACTGACTACTGCCTAATATAAGATCTAAAGTCTGTGAGTACCCATCCTCCATTTGTCAATGGTAAGATATACACTTAATCCTTAGTTGTGAGTCACAATAACCCTGCCCCTTCTATGGTCTGTTAACCCATGGGTGTCCACTAAAATAAATATTTTAAATCTTCACACATGATTATATAAAAGCTAATAAAAACACTAAGCTATAAAATCTTAATGCTTGTCTTTCTCTTTAGCTTAGAGCGATGGCTCCAAATATTCATTGTTAATACTGATTTGATTACTTGTGGTGGAAAGAGTGTGAGCTGGTAGAAGAATCAGAATGTGCCAGGACCAAGTTGGTTTTCTTGTAAAAAATACACAGATCAAGGCTTGGTCACAGGAACCAATACAGGGTTTCAGGAACCAAGGCAAGGTCACAGGATACTCAGGAGCTCTGGAACAAAAGCCAGGGTAGATCACAACTAGAGACTTGAATAACCAAGCAACGTGTACAAGAAGACAAGGTAATTCTCAGGAATCTGAATTCAACCTTGATCTACCAAATTTCACCCTCAAACCAACCCAGCTACTCACTACAATATACAGTGCATGTAATAAAACATTTTATTGAAAAAGTCTTTTTTATTTAATTTACAAACTGTATTACATTTACCTATAACAGACTGTAAACAAATTGCTTGCTATTAACAACTGCACTTGCATTGGCAATCAGCCCTATCATAGCACCCATGCTTGTAAATAAATGAGGTTGTAAAGAACACCTATAAGAATTACTGGAAAACCAAGCTCACTAAACCTTGCGTAGTTTATTGGGGAGTGTCACTTGGAATAACCTATTTGGTGATATAACCCCCCTAGATTGTGATTTAAACTGGTTCATTCTTCTTTATAATTACATAGAATCTTTGTGTGTCAGTAATATGCTATAAGAGCACAGGACGACAGGCTTGAATCCACCTTTATATGTAATTATGTCACATAAAAAGCTGTTTCTTTCTGTGGTTACACACAGGACACTTATTTACTCTATGCTTGCTCTACCGAGGTGAGCAGATAATGTTTCTAAATTAGATTTGCAGGTGTCATATACTCCCTGGGGAGAATGAGGTAAATCCTAAGTACAGCCTTCAAACAATTATATTTTTATTCATTAATGTTATAACGCCTACTTTTGGGGCTGACTTATCAACAATCGAATTTGGATTTTCACCATGATTCAAGTTTTTTGAGCTAAAACTCACAAACTGGCATTATAGCTTCATATCCAATAGTTATTAAACTAAATAAATATTTTCAAGTTTATTAAACTTAAAAATTAAAATGTGAGTGCTCGGCGTCTAAAAGCTTGCAAGGTCATGTAGAAGTCAACAGGAGTTGTCCTAGGCAAAATTTACACAATTTATTCAACTTGAGTTTTCAAGGGGTTTTTTTTGAACTTGTAAACTTGATTTTTTTTCAAGGTACTTTTAACAATTGATCAAGTCAATCAAGTTTTTTATTTTCCGTATCTTTAGTAAATAAGGTAACGTTTATGTTTTTTTAAATTGTAAGTTTATTCAAGGTGGAAAAAAAGCCTAAAATTACACACATTTCAATTTTGATAAACAAGGCCTGTTATGTGGAGTTTACAGATATTAGTCATCATTGATAACAGTGTGCCACAGAGTCACATTGGAGCTTATATAAGAGTAACTTTGTGACTGGCCATTGCATAGAGCATATACTGTATAACAGGAAACTGGATAAGGCTGGTCCACTGGATATGGGCCCCTGCCAATCCAACCCAGGCCCACTCCCTGGAACTGTGGGCACTCCCCCACCATGGCACAAAAAGAAGATAAATTGTGCACTGGCTGGTGCGTGGGCACATGCAGTGGGCAAGTTGGCATCGCACTTTACTTCTGGATGGGCTCAACTGGAGTGGGGGGTTGCAACTGGAGTGGTGGAACCCTGAGGGGGGTCTTGAGGTGTTGGGCCCTAGATACTGCAGTCCAGCGATTGGGCCCTGCCTCCTGCCTGAGATTTGTCTCTCCTCCCAGAGACAAATCTCCTCTTTTTGGAGGACTAATCTTCCTGCCAGCAAGAATGTGAATTGCCCGCGGGATGGCATACGGAGCTCTACGGTTTTCGGAAGTTGCCTAAAGTTTCCTGTTGAGGCAACTTTGGGCAACTCTGAAAAACGAAGCGATCCGAATGCTATCCTGCCGGTGATTCACATTCTTGTCAGAGGGAAGGCATTTCCGGGAGATTAGTCACCCAAAAAAGAGGAGATTTGTTAATCTCCCCGAAATCTGCACTTGTGCCACCACCCTTATAGCTCAACCTAGGTAGTAGAGGTAGGTTCAGGGTAATTAGTGAGCAGCCTGATGCTCCTAGGAGGAAAGAGTAAGGATTAGAATCCTGGGTGTACCATCCCAGAATAGGCATCCAAGTGTACAGACTTATGGGTAGATGCTCTCCTCTCCACTCGGAAAGCCTGGAAGCTGTTGTTGGGCTTTTGCAAATTGATTATCTGCCACCTGCCACCTGATTGGCAAGCACTTCAGAAGGTTCTATTTGTGAGTATGCTGAACAATTGTATTATATCATCTGTGCCTATTTTCCAAGGGCATTGTGTATAATTCTGCCAATAAATTAAATTTTGTGGTGAAGTGATAATTCTTGGAGCAACTATACCTTTAATTTACCTATATGCTTACAACTGCATTACATTAATGATCTAAATAATATTAAGGACCCCCTAAAAATAAATGAAATAATTATATCCTACCTTTGATCAAGATTCAAAAAGAATTGGGAATATATGCTGACCTCTTAATATCAACGTCAGTATTGAAGCAACATTACATAGAGGAAATAAATGAAACTAACAGACAATAATGGCATTATAACCAGATGAAGTCATTACATTTCATCAATTGGACTGGAACAACTTAATCAGGAAATTTTAGGAACGTAGTTAAAAATACTGTTAATGCCTTTTTAATGTGTTTCTCTTAAGCAAGAGTCTACACATGGGTAAAGCTGAGATTTAATAAGTCACCACATTTGGCATGCAAAGGCATGGGGGGAGTTGAGGAAGCATATTTTACATATGAGTGTTGGGTCACAAAGGTCACAACATATTTCACTAGATAGGAGAGGGACTAAATCCTTGTCCACTAAAGAACAAATATGGATTTTTCCCTTAGGATTGATGTATAGGAAATCACATAAGCATAGTGATTTATCACAGGGTGATTCTAGAAATTCAGTCACAGCTTTTACTGACAACTGCATAAAAAGGAATGAATGAATGCTTGTCCAATGAAGTCTATTTCTGTATTAGAGAAACCAGAAAAACGGTGTAAAATCTTGGAAAAATTAAAATCAGGGAAATGTATTATGCATAATTTAGGTAGGACCACAAAAAAATGTAAAATTAGGGAAAACAAAATCGGGGGTGTAAAATTGAGATTTCACTATACATTTAAATTAGACAGAGATGCACATTTATTTTTCAGGAGGATAAAATTACTATTCCAACTTCCAGTGTGAAACATCAGATACCAGCAGTGATACAAATAGTTTTTACAACATGTAAGATTTTGATGGATTTATAGAGCCCAGAGACAGTTAGTCCAAATTGAGTTATGGCAAGAATTGGGTTATTGACATTACTGATGTTTGTTTTCCACTGGGTCTCCAGCCTTTCTAAAAGTACAGAAATAAAGTGCTGCAACCCCCGAAAACCTTGTAGTGGCTGGAAAATATTAGTGATGGCAAAGCCGTGAGGTCAGAGCAGTTAAGATCCAAAGAATATAAAACCTGAACGTAAGATACACAGTATGTATTAAAAAACAACATGGGTACCATTTTTTATACAGGTTTGGGACCTGTTATCCAGAATGCTTGAGACCTAGGGTTTTCCTGAAAACTGATCTTTCTGTAATTTGGATCTTCATACCTAAAGTCTACTAGAAAATAATTTAAACATTAAATAAACCCAATAGGCTGGTTTTGCCTCCAATAAGGATTAATTATATCTTAGTTTGGATCAAGTACAAGGTACTGTTTTATTATTACAGAGAAAAAGGAAATAGTTTATAAAAATCTGGATCATTTGGATAAAATGGAGTCTATGGCAGATGTCGTTAATAATTTCATAATTTCATTCGTCCCATAATTTGGAATTTATGGATAACGAGTTTCCGGATAATGGATAACATATCTGTACCAACATATGTTAAAAACATAAATGGACAGCAGATAGAAGCAGATAAAAAGACACTGAACAAAAAACTTGCAACAAGTAGCGAGCCGAAGGTCAGAAGGAGAGTGAAGGTTGTGTGAAGTAGAGTATTTGGAGGTCAGAGATGAAATATAGAGAAGGGCTTCACTGTTAATGGCCATGAATGTAAGTGTGAGCAATTTGAATTTGATTCTAGAGGAGATTGGGAGCCAGTGAAGGGATATGCACATGGGAGCAGTGTATCGAATAACGTTTACCTTGGTGGTCCAGTGGCATACCCTCTGGCATGCGGGGGCACCCACCACGCCTTCGGTGGGGACGCCCGCCACATGCGTCCTGTTTCCTTCAGCGCTGGTTTCCTTATGGCGTCAACGCGCTTCCGGGTTTATGCACCAGCGTGATGACTTCACGGTGCATTGTTGCGAAATTCAAAAGTATTTATGGGGAATTCAGTTTTCAAACACTGTGTGTTGTTAGGTTCAATATAACTTGTTCCTGGGTGCTATCGTATTTGAATCCCTACTGATCTTCTGTCTATTGACCCTTGCTTTGCCTGACTATACTGAACTCTCCAATCTGAACATTGCCTGCCTGTTCTACGCTCTCCAATCCTGATTCCAGCCTGTCTGACTATTCTACACTCTCCAATCCTGATTCCGGCCTGTCTGATTATTCTACCTCTGCTTGTGCTGCCTGGCCTGCCCTCTTAGTGGTGTTCTTCCATCCAGTATCCTTGGTGAGACGATAGTGCCCCTTTGCTCATCCAGAACTGTTAGCTTTGCTCCTCTCATAATTTGACCTGGTGGCATCCGATAGCCGATAGAAAGGCAGCGGTTAAAGGCAGAAGCAAGAGCCGGGACCAGGGAGCTTAGCTTGGGTTCTCGTGACAAGCAGCTGATGTTGAGCAGTGAGATAGCAGCAGCATTTAGAACATATTGGAGTTGTGAAAGGAGACTTGTTGGAATACCTGCGAGGAGTAGGTTGCAGTGATCAAGGTGGGAGATGATGAGATACTGAATCAAAGTTTTGGTTGAGTCGGAAGTGAGATACAGCCGTATTCGGGCAATGTTGTGCAGCTGAATATGAGAATATTTTGCAAGTGTTTGGATGTGTGGTGAAAAAGACAAATGCGAGTCTAGGATAACTCCTAGGCAGCGTGCCTGTGCGGTCGAATGAAATGTGGTGTTTACTGTGAGTGATATCTGAGGGACAGGGGAAGATCTTGGCGGAAATATAATGAGTTCTGTTTTTGAAAGATTCAGTTTCAGGTGGCGCTGTGACATCCAGGAGGAGACAGCAGAGAGACAGTCTGTAACTTGGGCAAGGACAGAAGGAGAAAGAGAGAGGTCAAGAGTAGATAAATAGAGTTGGGTGTCATCAGCATAAAGGTGATACTGAAGTCCAAACGACTGAATACGTTTTCCTAGTGAAGTAGTATTATTAACATGTATTTATTATTAACATTAAGGGGGTGGAGAAGGGGAAAGGAGAGTGTTGAAGGTGGAGAAAAGTTGTGCTGGTTTTTTAGAAAGGGAGTTAATGAGTGAAGTAAAGTATGTTTGTTTGGCTTGGAAGAGGCTGGTGTTAAAGGAGCGCCGGGCAGATTTGTAGCTCCAAAAGTCTGATTCTGAACGGGATTTGCGCCAGCGACGCTCAAGTGCACGTGAGTGTCTTTGGAGCGCTTTTGTATGAGCAGTATGCCAAGGTTGAAGTGGTTTGGGTCTAGAACGTTTAGTTTTTATAGGAGCAAGCTCATTTAGGGCAGTGGTGAGAGCACTATAGTAGACAGAGGTAGCCACAGGACATGAGATGGCTGAGATATTAGAGTGAAGAGAGTCAAAGGAAGAAGAGAGATGTGACACATCTACAGCTTGCAAGTCACGGTAAGTACGTGTTTGGGGAATAGCAGGGGGTGAGGAGGGAGTTAGTCAGAATTGAAACGTGAGAATATTGTGATCAGAGAGGGGAAATGGTGAGTTAGTAAAATTGGTGGTTGAACAGAGTCTGGTAAATATGAGATCCAGAGCATTACCATTGGAGTGAGAGGGGGAGTCTGAGCACAAAGATAAGCCTAGGGAGGAGGTTAGTGAAAGAAGTTTAGAGACAGAAGAGTTGTTAATGTTGTTAACGGTTATATTAAAGTCACCTAATATGATGGATGGGATGTTAGATGAAAGAAAGTAAGGAAGCCAGGCAGCAAAGTTGTCCATAAATTGTGCAGTTGGTCCTGGTGGTCGATATATAACAACAATGCAGAGTGAAACAGGAGAAAAGAGTCTAATGCAATGAGCCTCAAATGAGGAGAATGATAAAGAGGGAACAGGTGGAAGAACTTTAAAAGTACAGCGGGGAGAGAGAAGCAAACCTACACCACCTCCAGGTCTGCTACCAGGTCTGGGAGTATGAGTAAGGTGTAGGCCCCCATAGGACAGGGCAGCAGGTGAGGCAGTGTCAGTAGGAGAGAGCCAGGTTTCAGTAAGTGCGAGTAGGTTAAAGGAATTTGCAATGAAATGGTCGTGTATAGCGGTGAGCTTGTTGCAAACAGATCTGGCATTCCAGAGAGCACATGAAAGATTAACTGGGTTTTTGGGTATAGGAGTAAGTGTTCTGTACTGTTTGAATTTGCTCTGGAGAGAAGGAGCTCGTGGCCGTGTTATAACAGGGATGGGGTAAGGGCCAGGGTTTGGGGAAATGTCCTCAGCTGCCAGCAATAGAAAGGAAAGAAAGACTAAGTGAGAGTGGGATTTATAAGTCCTTAGTTTGTATGAAAAAGAGGAGTTTTGTGGAATAGCTGAACAGAGTACTTTATAAACTTCATGTGTGGAGAGGGAAGGAGAGGAGAGTAGAGAGGATGAGATTTGTATAGAACTGGGATTTGATGGAGGAGGTAGTGAAAAATGTTTTATGAAGCATGAGAGTGAAAGGAGGAGAAATGCAGGATAAAGCATGTTTGGAGTAAGAAGTTACAAACTAGCAGGTACAAACAAATCTGTTTTCTTCCCATCCCAGATGGTTCACTGTTGATTGCAGGGGAATCCGGTTCCTTTTCCCTTGTCAAAGCCTTGTCCAACTGTCTTGTTTAACTGTCATTTCTAAGCACTTGTGAAATGTTAGCACTTAGGAAATGTTAGCACTCGTGCCATGCCCCAGACACGAGTGCCATCCCCAATACTGGGTCTGAATTTATATGTAGCAGAATAAACAGTTGCAGTATATGGATATGGCAGTATGTGGATCTAGCAGAAATACCAGAATAAACAGTTGCAGTATATGGATATGGCAGTATATGGATATAGCAGAATTACCAGAATAAACAGTTGCAGTATATGGATATGGCATTATATGGATATAGCAGAATTACCAGAATAAACAGTTGCAGTATATGGATATTGCAGTATATGGATATAGCAGAATTACCAGAATAAACAGTTGCAGTATATGGATATGGCAGTATATGGATATAGCAGAATTACCAGAATAAACAGTTGCAGTATATGGATATGGCAGTATATGGATATAGCAGAATTACCAGAATAAACAGTTGCAGTATATGGATATGGCAGTATATGGATATAGCAGAATTACCAGAATAAACAGTTTCAGTATATGGATATAGCAGAATTACCTGTAGGAATGAGAAGAGATAGGAGTTAGTTCCATGGAACTGCCTTGTTTAACTGTCATTTCTAAGCACTGTTAGCACTTAGGAAATGTTAGCACTCGTGCCATGCCCCAGACACAAGGTATAGAATGAGAACAGCAGAGGGCCTAGAACAGAGCCTTGAGGAATTCCAACAGAGAGAGGGAACGTAGTGGAAATAGAGTTAGATAAGGCAACTTTAAAGTAACGGTCAGACAGATAACATGTAAACCATGAAATCGCAGTGTCGCGAATGCCAGCTGAGTATAGAATGTCTAGGAGGAGCAGGTGGTCAACTGTGTCAAAAGTTGCAGAGAGATCTAGAAGGATTAGGATGAAATAGTGACCTTTAGACTTTGCCAGTAGAAGATCATTAGTTACTTTGGTGAGTGCAGTTTCAGTTGAGTGTGTTTGGCAGAAGCCAGGCTGCAGGGGGTCGAGAAGGAAGTTTTGAGTGAGATGCTGGATCAGGTGTTTGTATAAAAGCCTTTCCAGCTATTTGGATGCGAATGGAAGAAGGGAAACTGGACGATAGTTGGGCGGGAGAGCTGAGATCAAGGGAAGGTTTTTGAGGATAGGAGTGATTAGTGCTTGTTTGTATAAGGAAGGAAAATTACCAGTAGAGAGTGAAAGGTTAAACAGGTGGGTAAGTTCAGGAGAGAGTGTATCAGAGATTGGATAAAGGAGGCGAGAGGGTACAGTATGGGGTAAAGAGTGCTGGTTGTGAGCAGGTTAGAAGTTTGCTAACTTTCATCTAGTGTTTCCGGGTGAAGGAGTGCAGAGTGGATGTGAGTGGACTACAAATTAGACTGAGATTGTTGTCAGACGGTAGGCTCAGTCTAATGTGATCAATTTTTTCATTAAAGAAATAAGCAAGATCTTGGGTAGTTACATTAATGGGTGATGGGTGCGGAGGGGAGCATAGGAGGGAGTTAAATGTGGAAAACAGTTGCTGCGGTTTAGAGGATAGAGTGGAAATTATAGAAGAGAACAACTGTTCATTAGCCTTTGATAGAGCACGATTGTAGCAGGAAAGCATGAAGTGGATGAAGTCAGGATCAGTTTCTACTGTCAGTCAGCTGATCTACTACATCTTCTAAGGTACCGCGTTAAACTAGTGTGCTAGGGTTGGGGTTTAGCTGGTCGACTGTGACGGTTGGTAGAAGGAGCAAGGAAGTTGAGAGCTGTTGAAAGAGCATCATTGTAGAGAGAAGCTGCCCTATTTCAACAGGAAAGTTTCTTAATATGAGAGATGGGTTGTACTACTACTGTTGATAATTGTTGTGGATCAAGATGGCTGCAATGAACTCCGATGCTGTGTTCATTGCCTAGACCCCTCCTCTTCAGTTGTGCACATGCCGCCCCCTAAAATTATGCTGCCTTAGGCTCGGGCCTTTGTGGCCTTTCCACAAATCCTGGCCTGACTGTCCAACTCTGTCTAGCTCTATACGTTGTACTTAAAATTTCTGTACTTTAAATTGAAGGAATTTAAGTAATTAAATCTGCCATAGCTTTCCTGCCATACATATCCCTGCCATGAGCACTTGATGCTGGAACTACCAGTGGGGGGGAGGATTTATTTTGGCCAACCAGACAAGCATGTGTGCATTCTTGCTCGGGACTAGATAGAACTAAGGATAAAGCTAGTTTTGCTAGACAAGTCAGCTTGTCTCACCAGGTATGTATTCCTGTGCAAACCAAATAAATATAACTAAATAAACCAAAGCTTAGTACAATCAACAAGCATCTAATGACGGCATTTATAATTCTTATTGAAGGACTAAGTAAAGTGTCCCTCTAAGTCCATGTGCATTAGCCAAGGTGCTTTTCATTTGATATTATCGGAAGCTGTAATAAATGTATTTTTTCTGTACATATATTTCTGATTCCACAGGCTGAAAGAAAACCATGATACTTGTATAAACCATTTGCCAACCCCTCTTATGCAGTGTCCTGGAACCCCTCCCTTACCTTGTTACCTAGTGAAGTGTTGGATTCTGGGACTTGAAGTGTCATGCTTCTAAATCTAAATCATTGCTACTAAGTCATTACTAATGAAAAGCAACTGGTCCTTTGAAAAGCCGCTCGTCATATTTACATGTTGTAGAAAAGAGACACTACATAGCATTGCAACGTACAGACACTTGTGTACTCTGCTTTATAGAGCAGTTTGTCTTATTCTTATTCCTTTGCCGTCAATTCAAATAAATGATGTTGCCTTTGGACATTCCAATTTAAGTATTTATTTTACCTTGCTGATGACAGTTAACATATATAGAGAGTTTACATCACATAGAGGTGCAGAACACTCATGCCCAGCCCCTATATCCTTGTGCTTTGTGCACCTTACACAACAATGTGATGCATGCTGGGAAGCACTGAACACCCAAAAGACAAAGTAATCGACAGAGAGCATTGGGGTCTCTACATAAATGGATTAGAGGAAGATAGCGGAGGCCCCAAATATTTTGGGGCTCCAGTATCAGTGATAGGTGACATCTGATACTTGTGATCTTTTTGAGCTACAACTAAAAAAACCCTGTGGCAGCCCGCATGGGTAATTGGGGGTTGCAGTTTGGCAATCCAATGTCAGGCAGGTTGTTTGACCCATTTAGCAGGAATATTTCCAGTAGGACTCCAGCTTCAATTGTATGATACCCCTTCCCTCCTCCCCACAATTTTAAAAAGCAGCACCATGTCAATAAATCGTTTAGCTCTAATGATTAACGACTATGACAATAGCTTTCCTATTAATAAAGCATACTCTATTTACCATGAAATTTAAAAACCTGTTAGATAAATTGAAAAGTCACGTCATTTTTGTAACAAGTTGCATTTGTGTAGAGAAAGTGGAAAGTAAGTCATTTCTGTATATTTCCCCTCCAGCTGAGCCTTTCAACATTACCTTTCTGCTTTGAATGGCCTGTTCTTACTGGGTATAAAGTCCCTGCTGGGAGCTGTATAAAGAACAGCCAAAAACCACACAGCAAATAAGTCCCGCAGACAAAACTGTATGGAGTGAAAAGAACTGCAGTAGGTACAATGAACCATGAAGTCCTGCCCTGTATATTTATATTTATCCTGAGAATCCCTATGTTAGCCCTTTGTTTATGGTTACACGCAGTCACTTTATTGTGTATGCAATCTTAAAACAGGGTTGTAAAACAAATAGAATTGAATAGGGGAGATAAATAAAACTGAAAGCAAACATGGCGACCAACTTCTTAAACAAACAGTCAAACTGGTTTTCCATTCCTACTTGCTTGACCTTGTAGAGTTGAAGTGGCCACGCTATATGAATGTACATGAAAGGAATCTAAGGATGCATTTGGGAGCTGTCATACATAAACTGGAGCAATTTAGTGAGTTTCTGGCAAGAGAATTGCAACATATGGAAAACCAATCAGGTTAGAAATTACTGGGAAGGAACATTCATTCAAAAAATACAAATATTTCATTCATGTAAAAGGATGTTGCACCAAATAAAATAACTATATATTTTAACATATTTCCATTTGAGGAGGAACAGAGAGAGAAACGGAATGAAAAAAAACAAAACCTACTGTAGATCACTTTTCTTGGTAAACGAATACTGTTGGTCCCATCAAAAATGTAGTAAGAATAACATAACCCTATGAGACAGATTTATCAAAAATCAAGATGGGAAATCCAAAAGGATTGGCAGCAGATCCATATGCAGACTGATATTTTTACTATGTATTTACACTTTAATGGCTTTCAGGAAATAACTGATAAGTTCTAATGTAAAGTTGCGCAGGTTCGGAAAATGTGATTTATATTAACTATGATATATTTATAGTTACTTCTTTGGAATATTTTGTTTGTTTGAATGGGGAAGTTGTTTTCTGTATTTTGTGATTATTTCTGGGGGGTTTTCTGGCACAAAAGCATCAGTCTCGTCTTACATTAAGTCTGTCTCAGGCACTAGATGAGGTCATTCATAGCATTTATATAGCCCTCCCTTTGACCTTGAGTCTTTTTATTACATCATCATTTTAATATAATTTGTTAAACACAGGTTAAAGGGTCCACAACATTAAAGTAGGACATTGTACTGCTTTACCTTATTACAGGGTCAGAGATAGTAGGTATACAACTAGAATCAGAGTACCTGTCTCGGAAGACACATGGCAGGGTCAATTGACTTTTATCTGAAAGGCTTATTTACATATACAAACTGTTGCCTGGGGATGTTCTGGCCCTATTTACCTATGAGAGCAGGGGTGATAAGAGATGTAGCTGAGGCAGCACACACTTACACAACCATTGATATATGAAATCTGAACCTCTAATATGACACAGGTAGAACCTGTGTAAGAGATTAAATTAATTCATATGAAAATGGCATCCACTTAATACACGCGTTTCATCAGGAAAAGGGAAACTATCTCTGGAATTTGTATAGTGTAAGCTTTTACATGTACATTACTATGTTTTATACCATGGAAGGGCAGGGAAAGAGGGTAGTGCCAGTTTCAGAGTGGCCTCCACACTTGCCTGCTCTGAAAGCCAGCTCCTGGGTTCATTAATGGCATTACTAAACCGAAAAAACCTAAACTAAGTGGATGTTTGCCTTTCACTCATCATCCATGTCCGTCACTCAGGGTGCTTTTTATTATATATTATCAGGGGTGGTAATGGGGCTGACGATGATCTCTCGCAGACAATACATTCTGTGCACCATAGCCCTAAACTGCTACTACGGGATTAAAATGCTCTAATGTGTGTTTTTGGGGTGAGAACCATCATGTTATGTCAGGCAGTTCAATTTTCGGTAATAGGCAGCGGCATTGGTGCCATATGACATTAGCTTCAGTCTATCTGAATCATCTTGTAGTAATTAGTACAGAACTCTATCCCCATATCCTAAACACATTATACAGTGAGAAGCAGAGGGTACTGACACCCCAAATACATTAAATAAAGTGAACGTGGTTAGTTTAGCCCCAGATACATTATATACTGAGAGAGGCAGATACCCCAGACGTCCCTTAACCTTCGAAACACAGGTTATCTGGAGGCTGAACAGGTTTCAGCATTCTGCGAGTAAAATTTTAGTTAGAAATCATCTGCACTGCTGGAAATGCTCCCACCTAATCGTTGGTATGATAACAGCACTAAGCAGAAGAAATGGGAGAAGGAGTAGCCATAAAGGACCTGGGGATAAAACCTGAATAGCTGCCTAAAATGACTTGCAGGAAGGCAGGCAGAAATCAGACTAAGGGGCATGTTTACTAACATTGGAGATAAATATCTGGAGAGATTTCTGGAGATGTTGCCCATAGCAACCAATCAGATCTTTGCTTTTGTTTTCTAACTTGGCTGTGGCTGTTTAAATCTAATTGCTGATTGGTTGCCATGGGCAACATCTCCAGAAATCTCTCCAGATATTTATCTCCAATGTTAGTAAACATGCCCCTAAGCACAGAAGGGAAATATTCAGAAGCAATCCAAAGTCAGCAATCAGTAATAGACATTAGTAGACACAAAAGAAAGGCATAGAAGCAGGTAAGAATGATGTCCAGTGTCTGCAGGCAGAGGTTTAACTTGCATCCCCAAATCTTTCACATGTCATGATACATGCAACATCACCATACGCGTGGTGTCACCAACCCAAGCTTTGTCTTTTCTTAATGTTGATTGGAATAAGCTTCTTCACAGTCTACAGGAATCTTACTGGCTAATGGTAGCTGTGATTAAACACTCCAAAAAACGCTCATAAATCTTTTATGGGCATTATAACTATTTTTGCAGTATAACTAAATCCTAATTGTTAACCATTCAAAAAATATGAGCGAGGAATGTGCTTAAATAAATATCAAAAAAAGTCTAGCTTGAGGTTCAGGTGGGATCACAGAGCTGAAGGAGCCTAATATCAGAAGTGAAGTATCAGCAGCAGCTGGTTTGAGAGGAAAAGTCAATGCATTGCATACCCACTAGATATTGATGCTACTGAAGACCTTGCAATGTGCACTAGGTAGAGGCACCATCAACGAGTGTAAGGGGGTTGGGGATCCCTCTGTGAAGTGCTAACAGTTGTAATGAATGGGGAACAGTGTGAAGATGGGTAAATAACTTGAAATGGAAATATTTTTTATAGATGTAAATTACAGAGTGTTATATATGGGACATTCTATTTATTTAAGGCAATTACACATAAAATAAAGGCAAATCTGCAGATTCTGACAAGTGTCAGAGGGGCTGCTGTGAGGTGCCATAGACAGTCACTTTTTTCAGTGGGCTGGTGGGGGGCTGTTTGGACCTCGGTCTGGACCTGACATAGCACATGTACAAAGATGCATCAGGACAAGCATTCATCTAGGCGCGCGCTTCAGCAAAGACCTGTAACATACAGGATACATAAGCCGTGCTTTGGAGTACTCACATATAGGGCAACATCAATCATGAATTTAGCCTCGACTTTCACTGTTTGACTGTATTACTACTAGTTCCCCATTGTCCCACAAAGGTTCTCTGAAACACATCCATCTGCTATTGCTTCTCACATTTATTAACAAATTTGTAACATGCCTCAATGAAATTCAAAGAGCTAGAAATAAACATGAACTCCCCTGTGATTCTTCCTAAACTTCCCACAAGGTGGCAGCACTATTGTAACAAATGCAAGGAACAGCTATTATATTATGCTGTTATGTTACAGTCTAATAAGAATTTAGGAAACACAATGTAACCTGTATTCCTGGCATTTTTATGACAAAATTAAGTCCACAAGAGTAGACACAAGTCTGCAGATTTGGGGGTGTTGTGTTGTGCGATGGGCCATATATTATTTATCAGTGGCAATCTGTTTAGCTGTTGAGTTCTAGACCTCTATGCTGCACTTTGGGGATAAAATGCTAGTAACTTCCTCACTAATCACATTTTAAGTATTTTGAGTAAAATAACAGCTGGCTGGTATATTACTAAGCAGGATAGTATTAAGCAAACATGAGGACTCTACAACCACAAGTGCAGTGTGCCAAGTGTAAATATGGATGCTAATCATCATGTGTTTTTTTTAGGTATGCAAAGAATCCACTATTTTGGATTTGCCTGAACCCCCGAATCCTTTGTGAAAGATTCGGCCAAATACCGTATTGAGAGGGAAAGAGAGAGGCAACCGCACAACGCGTGGCTAAAAATCTTTTGACTTCCTTGGTTTGTGATGAAAAGTTATGAGATTTTTCAGATTCAGTTCGGCCAGGCACAAGGATTCGACTGAATCAGAATCCTGCTGAAATCCACAATGTAGTGTTTTTTCCCCCACTTTTCACATACAATCATTAAAATTTTTTATTTGGTTTTAAACTTTGGAAATGTAATTGATGTTGAAAGCACTATTTGTCTGTACCTTGCTATTCTCTGAACTGTGAGAAGCCAGCTGATTTAAGATGGCCATAGACGCAACGATCCGATCATACAAATTGTGAATTCGTACGATTTTCGGACTGTGTGTGGAGAGTCCCGACATTTTTCGTCCTGCGGCGATCGGTCGTTTGGTCGATTGGACAGGTTCGAAAATTTCTGTCGGCTGCCGATAATATCTCTGCGTGTATTGCCAATCGTACGATTTTCAGTGGGAGACTGTCACTAGCTTTGGTTGGACATAGATATTGTACGATTGCTGTCAGGGGCAGAACATTGCTGATCTGTTCTTTTACTAATCTGACTGGTAAGACTTTGATCTGAATGGTTAGTGGCGGGTCGGGAGATGGGAAAGTCCGATCGTACGTTGATTCGTATGATCGGATCTTTGCGTCTATGGCCAGCTTTACAGACCTATCTTGGCTGGATGAATACTGACATCACTTGTTTGCTTGAGTTAGCTGCAATCCCCCAATATAAATGCAGTAATGGGTGCACGTACCATCAGTGGTCCATCCTTCACCATTAATCCAAAAAGAAGGTTTTCGTATAGCACTGGTAGATTAAAATGCCTTTATTAATACATTACATGGTAAACAGCTTGGTCCGTTACGTTTCAGGCCTTTTATCAAGCTCACATAAAAGGCCTGAAGGCCTGAAACGTCGCAGACCAGGCTGTTTGCCATGTAATGTATTAATAAAGGCATCTACCGGTGCTGTACGAAAACTTTCTTTTTGGATGAATACTGACATGCCACATTCTTCAAGCAGTGCAAAAAGTACCAGGGTAAAAATTGTAGTTTAGGGTTTACATCCCCTTTAAGGGTTAGTCCACAAAAGGAGATTTGTAGAGATTTAGTCGCCTGGCAACTAATCGCCTCTTCTTCTGGGCAACAAACTCCCTGAACTGCCTTCGTGTGTCTTCCCATCCGCTATAATGAAAAGTCGCCTGCGCCGATTTATTTTCCGAAGTCGCCTCGCAACAAAACTTCGGGCGACTTTGGAAAACGAAGCTCCGCCTGTGCTTTAGCGCAGGCGACTTTTCATTATAGCGGATGGGAAGACACACGAAGGCAGTTCAGGGAGTTTGTTGCCCAGAAGAAGAGGCGATTAGTTGCCAGGCGACTAAATCTCCCCAAATCTCCTCGTGTGGACTAACCCTTAGTCGCCTGGCAACTAATACAGCCAAAGGCCCTTCTGAGTGATACACAGGAGCAACAGCAGAGAAAGCAGACTGGCCGGATAAATAAGTAGGCTGTGCTTAATAATTCTCTATGTCAGCAGAATTTGTGTGAACGGATTAATTTACCAAAGTATTGAGTGACCCTAAAAATATTTTTTCTGTAGACCCCATTACCATCACAGTTATGCCTCTGCACACACAGGAGATATCAAATGCATTTGTCTTGAAATCAATCAATTCTTTTGAGACTGAGCATTGCATCCATCACCAGTAGAGGGAGCTCCTGTTCCATCAAACTATTTTCAGACTATAAATGGGTGCATATGTTGTGTGAAAATCATTAAGAACCAAAGCTCTCAGAGGATCAAAAAATCTTATATTTCAACGGGGATACAAATGGGTAAGATACCAATGTGTACCCAAGAAAACCATAGATTAAACAATCTGCTGCTCAGTGGTGGTGCAGGAATGAATACAGATCATTTCTGCTTGAAAAGAAGCATTTTAGTTCCATATTACAAATAATAGCCCCTGTGCTACTACCGTTTGTGCCTCTTCTGTGCACTGTGATGTCTTTGTGTCCTGAGCTGTAAAGAAATCTTTGCCAGTTCTAAAGTGCCAGAGATTTCTCCAGACAGATGCTGAATGGACTTTTTAGCCTGAGCTGCTCCGGCCTGGGGTTATCCCAGTGAGTACCACGGAGTGATCCACTTCCATCTTCTTTTTTCGAATATCCCGGGGTAGACACATGTGCAGTTGAACGAAATAGACAACTTTTTTGTTAAAGTTTGGCTCTCGTTCTACTGCACATGCACAGCCGCGTGAAGAAGGAGGAAGCCGTAAGAGGATCGCTCCGTGGTGCTCACTGGTGTAACCTAGGCCAGCGCAGTTCTCTGCTGATAGGAGCACCGGTCCGAGGTTTCAGGTAAGTCAATACAATCACTTGGGGGTGCCTAACATTTGGCACCCCCAAGTGCTGCTAGCCTTTCCCTCTCCTTTAAATTTAAAGGAACAGTTCAGTGTGAAAATAAAAACTGTGTAAATAGATAGGCTGTGCAAAATAAAAAATGTTTCTAATATAGTTAGTTAGCCAAAAATGTAATATATAAAGGCTGGAGTGAACAGATGTCTAATAAAACAGCCAGAATCCAACTTCCTGCTTTTCAGCTCTATAACTCTGAGTTAGTCAGCGACTTGAAGGGGGGCCACATGGTACATTTCTGTTCAATGAGTTTGTAATTGACCCTCAGCATTCAGCTCAGATTCAAAAGCAACAGAAATGACCCATGTGGCCCCCCCTCAAGTCTCTGATTGGTTACTGCCTGGTAGCCAGGGCAACCAGTCAGTGTAAACCAAGAGAGCTGAAAAGCAGGAAGTAGTGTCCTGACTGACATGTTATATATAAAATCACTCCAGCCTTTATAAATTACATTTTTGGCTAGTTAACTATATTAGAAACATTTTTTATTTTGCACAGCCTGTCTATTTACCCAGTTTTTATTTTTACACTGTACAATTCCTTTAAAATACAGCAAACACTGTGCCATCCTATTCAGACCTCATGGCACAACAGAACTGTTTCTAAATAAAATGTACACTTTTATGGCTCCAGATGTTGCTCCCTTAATCTGCACTTAATGAGTCACACTAAAGCCATTGTAAAATCACATTTTATGTGAACCGGGTCTTTAAGTGGAAGGCTTTCCTCCAAAGGAGAAACAGAAAGGATGATACACTTCAAATGCAGAGATAAAATGAATGTGAATGTGTGTCCAATCTATATTGAACTCTGCTGCCAGGCTTACTTTCTCCTCCCATCATCTCACTTCTGCAGAGGTGTCTTGAATTTTTTTGGATTCACTCACTTTTGCTCATCTTTCCTTGCCTCCTGCCAAGTCTCCCACTCCCTGTATTTTGCACGCAAATAAAAGTTAAGCCTGCCATTGCCTTAAGCGCTCCTGAAACAACATCACATACATGAATTGTTGGGCAGCGCTGGGGGCGTGATTGCGGCATGGCTTTTGCCACTTCACCATTTCAGACGTGACAGTTTCCCCTACCTTTAAGGGTTGTGAACATGCTAACACCGTAAATTAAAAGCCATACTAAAAATGCCATATCCTAAATCTTGATTAACAAGTACTCCACCAAACTGACTCCTATGCCTATAAATTCCAATATTCATCTGTGGTGGATCACCTTTAAGTTAAAGGGATACTGTCATGGGAAAACATGTTTTTTTCAAAACACATCAGTGCCCCAGTCACATGACTGGGGCAGCTGGGAAACTGACAACATGTCTAGCCCCATGTCAGATTTCAAAATTGAACATCAAAAAAATCTGTTCGCTCTTTTGAGAAATGGATTTCAGTGCAGAATTCTGCTGGAGCAGCACTATTAACTGATGTGTTTTGGAAAAAACATGTTTTTCCATGACAGTATCCCTTTAACTTTTAGTATGTGATAGAAGGCCGATTTTTAGCAACTTTTCAATTGGTCTGCATCTTTTCATTTTTATAGTTTTTGAATTATTTACTTTCCTCTTTCCAGCTTTCAAATGGGAGTCACTGAATCCCACACCCAAAAATACTCTCAGCTGTACTTGCTTTGTAAGGGTACAATTTTATTGTTACTTGTTATTACTCTTCTTTCTATTCAGGCCCTCAACAAATCCTATTCCAGTTTCTCATTCAGCCACAAACCCCCCCGTGCCCTGTCCCAACCATTCACCCAACATCTGCATATACCTTCCTAATCTTTCAGCTGCGATCGGACCCGTGCCACCACAGCCGTAAAACCCCTCAGGTCACTGCCCCAAATGCAACCACCTTGTGGCCACCCACTGGAACCCCCTAAGCCCCTGGCAGGTACCTTCTAATATTGCGGATGCAATTGGGCACATGCCTCACAAATCTTGAGGCAGGGAGTGGATTTGGGCCGGGACCCACCGGGTTTTTTCTTGGTGTCCCGCTGGCCCAGTCCGACCCTACAGATAGCAACTAAAATTTCAAACTGAAGAGCTGCAGAACAAAAAGCTAAATAACTAAAAAAAAAACCAAATATAATAATGAAGACCAAATGCAAATTGCCTCAGAATAGCACTCTCTACAACATACTTAAAGTGAATGTCACCTTCTTGACATCCATCCTCCAAAACTGCTTCCATGCTTCTTTTTTTGCAGTTTCTTTCCAACACCAGAACATTATATGGTGGCCTTCAAAGTTCCATGAAGGTAGTCTCTTCAGGCTTGTTTACCATGAATCCACATTGAACTGACAGATTTCTTTGATGTTCCAACACCATGCAGGATTGGACTGGCCCACAGGGTTACCAGGAAATATTCCAGAGTGGCTGCTAGGCAGTGGCTTCAGGTGGGTAAAATGGGTGGTGGATGGATGGCCATAGAGCGCTAGTTCCCTGGTGTATCACTGGCACCCCAGTACAATACTAACACTGCGTGTTGTGTGGCACAGATCACAGGAGAACCAGAAAATTAATAAATTCTGCTGTGATGGCAGTCAGGACAGTTGGTACAGTAATTGTAATGATTCCATGAAAGTAAGTGGATGACAGGCTTTGTATCCCCCTTACACACTTTTCCATGTGCATGTTACTTTGGCTAATTCTTCTGGATCATAACACCCATGCCTGTAATATACTATACACATAATGGAGAATAGAAGAAATCTGCTTGTTTTCTCAAAACATATGTGTGAGATCATTAATGTAAGTGTATTGCAAGGCATTTTCTATCATAGGAGTGAACAGCTTCAAAATAATATTATTTAAAGGGCATCACGGGAAATATAACAACTTACATGTTGACTTGTTTGAATGTCCCTGCTGCTACATTCGGGTCTGTCATACAGATGTGTTTTTTTTTTTTCTTAAAAAAAAAAAAAAGAGTTCCAGAATTTTTATATTTCCATTTAACTGCCATATTCTTGAGCAGTTGTTAACTTCTTTGACCTTTCCACTGTAGCATCTACCGCCCTCACTTTGCTGTCCTGTGGGGGAATGTACACAGAGCAATCAAACTACCAATTAGAATATAATGGAAGTCCCAGGCCCCTGCTTTGGTTTCTGCTGATGAAATAATTTGGCTTTTAACCATTTGCAGTCTAGACATGTTTCCCAACCTTTTGCAAGGGTCCAGCTTCAATGTTTGTTATATGCCTGTTATTAATTTGTGCAGAATGCAGGGTGGTGCGATTAAACACTGAAACACTGAGTGTTGCTGCCTGTGTGAATTCTATTATTCTATTATAACGCTTATTTTTACATACATCTTTGGTGATGAGTGCAAATTATGAACAGGCATGGGACTTGTGATTAAGAATGCCCAGGACCTGGGATTTTCTGGATATAATTTGGATCTCCAGAACTTAAATCTCCTAAAATATAATTTGAACATAAATTAAACCGAATAGGATTGTTTTACCTCCAATAAGGATTAATTACATCTTAGTTGGGTTGAAGTACAAGTTACTGTTTTAATATTGCAGAGAAAATAGAAATCAATTTTAAAATTTTGAATTATTTGATTATAATGGATTCTATGGGAGATGGCCTTGCCATATTTCGGAGCTTTCTGAATAATGGATCCTATTATCCAATGAGGCACCCAATGATGTGCAATACACCCGACAGGAGTAACTTAGTTGTATTCGTCTCTGTAGTCTCTGCACTGCTATTATTTTTAATATGTTTGTGTGTTGTATTTCCTCAATTTGTGTTTTTAAGAGACTTGATTTCTTTTCTGTTCTTTGTTCGTGCTGCATCCTCTCTAAGCTGGCTTTTTGGAGAGGTCCCAGATGTACATATGTTTTTATTTGTTCTTATGGTTTCAGCTATCGTGTACAATTATTGTTTTTTAATTGCCTTGCATTGGCTAGGTAATTTGGCAGTAAATACTATACATGGTCCTATCACCAGAATAACAGCATCTGTTTCCCATATATCACTCATAGCCACCCACTGTGCCCTGAGCTACTCCATAGCACTAACCAGGCTACCAGTTTATAGATTTTCTTTCCCTCTTACCTTTAAAGAAGTTGAAAGATCTTAAAAGGTTCCCCCCCCCCCCATGATGGTTTAAGTTAATGGACCTTGGGAGCTGTTTTGTGAGCATAGGTCATTCCCAGTGAGTGAGTCTGCCTTTGTACACCTCTATAGGATGGGTCGAGGTTTAACTCAGAGCACAGTATGTGATGACAACACCTTCAGAATAATTAGTTGAAAATTAGTTGGGAGGTCATTAATTCCTTTAACACATCTTCTTTCAAGATTAGAACCAAGCACAAAACCCCCCCCCCCCCTAAGATTTGTGTTGAGAGCTACAGATTTCAATTGTGCTATCATAATGGGCTCTGTTTACTAAACAACTATATACAGTACTCCATCAGAAAAACACCCCAGTCTATACTCTACTGTTTCTCATATGTCTTGGTGGAGAGTTGAAAGCAGCAATTTAAGCTTTGTTTTGGATTTTGTTCAATACAGGTATGGGAGCCATTATCCAGAAAGTTCATAGTTAGAGAAAGGCTGTCTCCCGTAGACTCAATTTTATCAAAATAATCCAAGTTTCTAAAAATGATTTCCTTTTTTCTGTAATAATAAAACAGTATCTTGTACTTGATCCCACCTAAGATATTATTTATCCTTATTGGATGCAAAACCAACCTATTTTATGTTTACATGATTTTTTATGAACCTATTCTTATGAAGATCTAAATTACGGAAAGATCCGTTATCAGGAAAACCCCAGGTCCAGTGCATTCTGGATAACAGGTCCCATAACTGTATGTAGTATTCTACCAAATCTGTTCAGGAGAATTCCTTATGTAGCCAAATCCAAAAATAATGTGTTTAGTGCATAACTAAAAGGTAGAAAATGTAGTACATTCATTATCCTCTGACCTATAAGTGTGGCTATGCATATGTGAATACCTACAGCAGAATGAGACTGATATAATTATACCACTGGAATATGGAGAAACTTCTGCATGTTGTGTTATAGCACATTGAGCTCAGGAAGTGGGAAACATTCTTATTGGCTACACAAGTGACCAAATATGTGTGTGAGCACAGAAATGCTTATCAAACATTTATCAATAAACTGCCCTTTTCTTTACATGTGTTTCCTTCCTGCAGTTTTATTACCAGTTTATTGGAAGCCAGCTTCTGAAATGTTCCCGGCTAATATTAAATCCAGATTTATAGTCTTTAAAAAAACAGCCTTTCTGAAATACATTTCTATATCCACATAATGATTCTCATCAAATAAATTTAAATGCCACTGCTTTCTGGGATTTTCAATTCAATCGATCTGAAATACATTGTGTCTTACCTTAGCATGGGGATGTCCAGCTTTCTTGCATGTAGTGGGCCTGACAGCACTGTGCTCTGCTTTTTTCTATCTGGCACAATGTGCAGAGCCAGGGTAACAATTCCATATTTATTTAAGTATATTGGTGTACAGTATCTGTATATATACTATGGTGGCTACACCAAGGGGTTCCCTGCATTTTCAGCAGTGTTGTGAAAAACCTAAACCATCACTATCTGTCCATGGGCTTCACATCAACAACTACCAAAGAGCACTTGTATGTAAATGCATATGACCCATAGTTTGATCAGGTGTAGGTAAAGGACCCTCTTTTTGTCCTCACTGTGTTAGGTTCCTCAAACAGAGCATAGGAGCCGCCACTTCTCCTTATCTTCATAAATCCAAATCACCACTCTGGAGAACCAATATCATCAAACAAGTGATCGTTTATTTGGTAGCACTACATGTTTCGGATCTATCTGATCCTTCCTCAGGTGAACACTGGCACCTGAGGAAGGATCAGATAGATCCGAAACATGTAGTGCTACCAAATAAACGATCACTTGTTTGATGATATTGGTTCTCCAGAGTGGTGATTTGGGCATATGACCCATAACCCACTTTCCCAAAAAGATCCATCCAAAACCAATGTCTACCCTGAAACCAGGAAACAATATGAGAGGAAGCTGGGGAAGGCCAAATAAGGGGATAGGTGCTGAACTTGGAAAAGACAAGCAGATGCTTTGGCAGACCTAAACTGGAATGGGAAATTCCTAACCCTAGGCCTACCCACATCAACTCCTACACAACCAAAACTTGCTGTAAGAAAACCTTACCGCATGTGTCTCTTTGCTCCAGTGCCGGCTTCCCCTAAGGCACGCCAGCGCACACTTCCGTGTCTTAAAGGCGCAGTGATGTGTAACGTCAGTGCGCAATGGCGCGAAATTCAAATGTATATAAGGGGAAGTCTGGTTTGATAATATTGCCTGTTGTTAGGTTCTATTTAGAAGTTCCTGGATGTTATTCCTTTGAGTATTCTATCTGATCTACTGTGTTTTGACCCTTGCCTGCCTGCTTACTACTCTGATCTCATCAATCCTGACCCTGCCTGTCTGTGACTACGCTGATCTCTCCAATCCTGATCCTTTGCCTGTTCTCCAACTTTTATACATTCTCCAATCCGATTCCAGCCTGTCTGATGATTCTCTGCTTATGCTGGTCCGGCCTGCCTGTTCCTGGTGGTGTTCTTTCTTCTAGTATCCTGGTGAGACGATCGTGCCCCTTTGCTCGTCCAGAACCGTTAAGCTTAGCTCTTCTCTCAATTAAGACCTGGCGGCATCTGATTAGCCGATGGCTCCACCCGAGGTGAAAGGTGGCGGTAAAAGGCAGAAGCGAGAGCCGAGACCAGGGAGCTTAGCTTGGGTTCTGGATATAGGGTGCCAAACGTGACACTTACCTTGCAATGTGGGTGTCCCACAGAAACTCTTCCCATTGCGGGACCTACATTCATCCTCAGCTTCTGCATGTGGGATTGCACTTTAGCCCATTTACGCTGCATTTTTTCCGTTGTGCTCTTCAACCCATCTAAGATCTATTTGCATAGGCGATGTTGTCAAAAAACCAACTACACTTACATGCTTCAAGATGCTACTACAAATGAATACAGACTCAAAAGAAACTTTAAACCATTATAAGTATAAGAATTATATAACAGGGGTGCCCAGAGAGTTAAGTGGCACATCTGCTTTAAATGAGGCTAAATTTGAACGTCTGTGGAGTCTAATGGGCCATATCTGCCTGTGTGGGATTACCATAGCTCTGGCCTTCCCTGCCTATAAACTGCGTCCATGTCCTCCAACTGCCGTTTAAACTCCATTCGTCTACATGTGATTTACATTTTGCTTAATGTAAATTAACCACTGAAAGGTTTCGTTGAAAATTAATTAGGTGTCTATTTAGCCTGCAGCAAAATTGTCTGGAAGTGGCGGATCGTGCGGGCCTGCTACATTCCCAATTTAAAACACCTAGTAACATAAAAAGCATAATCAGTATAATCTTTCAATAAAACAAATAGCATAATCGGTTCCAGAATGCAATCCAATACCCCTGGGCAGTGCTCTGTGTATTTAAAAAAACCCTTTATTCTACTATAACAATTATTTGAGATATTTAATATATTATGGTAATTTTACAATATTATTAAATACAATTGAACTACTAAAATAAATTGAATTTAATAACAATAAAACTAAAGAGTCTTAAGATTGGTTTGATTCGATTATTTTTTAATGTTTTTGCATAATTTTCTTCAATCATTACGCATTACGCTATTTAAAAAATGTTGATCCCTGCAAACAGAGAGTAGTTAGGGGCACAGGAATGATTTAATCAGTTCTTGCCTTCTCTCTAATTCTAAGAGAAGTCACACTGACTGGCCTGCTTCTATGAATTGAACCTTCCAGAATTAAACCTAATATAGGCATTGTCATGTTTCGGATATGTGTAGGAGATATTTTAAAAATCTATTTCACAAATAGGTCTTATTTTTTTTTTCTCTCAGTTTTCATAACTCTTAAATAATTATTTTTCTTCCGATTTCAACTCAATCAGGCTCCTAGGCAGTTGGGTATTCTAAATGACTGGATCATGCAGGAATCAGTATCTACGTGTTCTCTTGGTAAAGGAAAGAAGAAAGAAATACTACTCCTCTCCGAAATACTATTCTCCTTCCCTCAAAAAAATGCAAAGTACGCCCATGAGCATCAGATTTAATTCTATTAAGTACCTGTACATTGCTTTTGTGAAAAAAGAATTTAAAAAGCTTGTTTTACACTGATCTCTATTCCAGCAAAGATTTTGGGTTGTTTTACAAAGCATGCCTTCTGCACAGGGTGCCCTCCTTCCTACTGCCCTTTACATAAGCGATTAACTACTTTAAATCCACAACCATTTGCTGAAGAAAACTACAAGGTTGAGTAGGCGGAATGCTGCTCTGACTACCATCAGAATAGGAAGAGTCCCTCGTCCCTGCTTATCCCTTTTTATTCCTTCTTCAATTTTTGCTCCTAACCTAATCCAATGCAATCCAAACTCCTTGTTCACCATGATTAGTGATGGGTGAATTTGTCCCTTTTTGCTTCGCCATGAATTTCGAAAATTTCCTGCAAAATTGGCGCCGCCATCAGAACTGTCACCGGCATCAAAAAAACTTTTGCGAATTTCGATGCAAATTCGCCCCTGGCAAATAAATTCGCCCATCACTAACCATGATTCATTTTGGCTCACCATTCCCTTCCCTACACTCCCCCAGCTAAAAGTTTGCAAATTATTTGCTCCTCTTGTCAACCCTGACCCTAGCAAAACAGCTAGCAAGGTTATGGTGAGATGGACTTAAAAAAGTCTTAAAGGACAAGCCAATTATGTACTGGTATGGGATCCCTTATGTGGAAACTTGTCAATTAGAAACCTCTGAATTACAGAAAGGCCATCTCCCATAGTACTTTTTTTAAAAAAAAATAATTCAAATGTTAAAAATGATTTCCTTTTCTCTGTAGTAATAAAACAGCACCTTGTACTTGATGGTAACTAACTGCATGAATCTTTATTTATTTTGAAAATATTTTATTTGATTTTCATGATAAACAAATAATAACAGTATGACAGCAAATTTTATGCAGATGAAAGACAAGTTATAATCGATACAATGGCATAAAATTATTAAAAACTAAATACCGTTTAATGATGAATCTTTATTGGTGGCAAAACAGTCCTTTTGGGTTTATTTAATGTTTAAATTATTTTTGATGATTTTTTTAAGATATGGTGATCCAAATTATGTAAAGAACCTTTAGGACCCCAGGTCCCAAGCATTGCAGATAAAAGATCCTCCTATATTAATTTTATCTCATTTTATAAATATCTGATTTTATATTTATTAAAGGCATCAGGCCAATGGCACGCTGAGTGTTTTAAACTCTGGTAATCCAAGAAAGTACTGAAATTTCTTATCGTCATAAAAGCATGTCAGTTGCTTCACTCATGCATCACTCCTATGGTTATCATGGGGAACATTTTTGCTTGGTAAGGCTACCAACAGAAGGAGTTTCTACTGGAGAACTTATATATGAATATACAGCAATTGGACTCTTTTTGGGGAAGCTAAGCCTCCCTAAATTTGTATCATTCTTCACTTATTATGGTCATTTTTTATACGTTATAGATTGCCCTGCCTTTCACATAAGATACGAAACACTCCGTGACAGAATATGACTCAAACAGGGCTTTCCCTATGTTCACCCCCCTATATCATTTTATGAATCTCATTTGTTAATTAAAACAGTCGACCAAACTCCCTTCCATGAATTGAACTCATTTATCAATCATTTTTCTTGATAAAGTCAGAATGGAAAAAACAACAAAATCGAGCATCAAAATCAAGCATCAATTCGTATCATACAATTGATGCTGCAATAACTCGACTTTATCGAATTGTCGCTGTGAAAACTTGACTTTTTCGGATTATTGGAGGAAAACCCAGACTTAATCTGATTATCCAGTACAGATCACTATGTCAAGAAACAATTTCAGGGACATCTGCCACTGACTTCTACATGACCTCGACAGGTTTGAGATTTTCAGATTCGGATTTTTAGCAGTGTTGGGGTATAATAAATTTTAAAAAAATAAGTTTTACCCTTTAAAACCTCGACCAGATCAATTCAATGTTTCATAAATGGGCCCCTAAGACAACTGGCTGCAGGAAGTACAGCAGGATAGGGCAAATTAATTAATTAAAGTTAATAAAAAATAAAAAGAAATGAGTACCATGTTAATAACTTCTTAGAAGGCCATGTTATTTAATTAACTTTGTATTAGTCTGACACAATATAATATGTTCTTATCAAGAGAACTATTCATTACAATTACTAATAGACAGTTATTTTGCACCAGAGAAATTAACATTTTTATGTGTCATTTTTTTTTAGATATCAGCTATGCAAAAGGAAAATATTATCCAAGCACTATGTAAATATCTTCCACACGTGCACCCTATGGAATGAAAATTACAGCGTTAACATGATTTACCGCCAATGGCTCTATAACATTAAAATTACTTTTTTATTTTCCGTGTATACTGCATCAAAGAGGATCTCAACTGGCTCATAAAAGCTAGAGAACAAATAGGGGGCCTCTCACAGTTGAATTTTATATGCCATACCCAGTGTGCATGGAGACACATGTAATCTGCAAAACGTCAGCTTCAAAGATCCATAGAGATTGGTGTTAACTCTGACCTTTAACCTCACCAGCTCTACCCCTGGCGCTCAAGCAGCTGTTTTAGATAAATGCATTTCATATTCAGAAGACTGTCTTAAGAGTTCTTACAAAAAAATGTCATCTTTTTCTTAAAAATCTATTGTTGGTATTATTCTTGCAGCAGCGATATAGTAAAATAACAAATCGCTGGCAAAGGATGGATTTGGATAAGCAAGCGAGCAGCGGTCTGGCGCTTATAATATAAGGCTATATATGTTTTTTTGAGGGGGGGGGAGATTATGGTATTTGAAATAGCCCAGAAGTAGGGTTTCCTGTGTCAATTCACAGAGGAAGTACTTTATTTTGATGATTTCTCTTCCTAAAGAAAACCCTTGAGCCAAGATAAACAAAGCGAAAACCCCAGGTTAACCAATCACGGTATGTGTGAGTCAATTACTTCTATATATCAGGATCATTTCTGTAAACATGACACATCTTTGGAGGCATACGTGCTCTGGAGAGGAAAAAGCCTTTTTATGATTTATTCATAAAAAAATTTCCATTATTTGAATGAAAATGGTTCTAAATTGGGTTTGGCTATGTGTAGAACAATAATTATTGCATGCCTGGAATCATAGGAAAACCCATATTTATTGTGCTGGGAAAATTATTTTTCTTCTGCACATTATACTTGGCAGGACAATTAACAAGTTGGATAGCAGCTACAGCTCAGAGTTTGATATCTAACCAGAAATATGGTGTGTTGAGTTAACAACTCTGATTAGATTTTAATTATATTACCACAGTGCTTAGCTAAGAGATGGGCAACTTGATTCCCCTGCACATTGTGTTAAACTCCTAGAACATCCCTTCTACAATAGGTCTCAAGTTGAAGAACAATTGGTTGCCTTTTAGGGCACGCGGTCAGATTCGGGAGATTAGTCGCCGGGCGACAAATCTCCCTTTCTTTGGGGCGACTAATCTGCCCAAACTGCCTCCCCTGCCTTCCTGCCAGCTAGAATGTAAATCGCCGGCAGATGTACACAATCTGCAGCAAGATGTTCTTGCAGGTCTTTTGAGGTGATCTTTGGGTTGCTGTAACCATTCTCACAATCCTCCGCATTTGCCGCTCCTATATTTTTCTTGGCCTGCCAGACCTGGGTTTTACAGCAACTGTGCCTGTGGCCTTCCATTTCCTGATTACATTCCTTACGGTTGACTGACAGTTTAAACCTCTGAGATTTTTGTAGCCTTCCCCTAAACCATGATACTGAACAATCTTTGTTTTCAGATCTTTTGAGAGTTGCTTTGCTGTCACTCTTCAGGGGAGAGTCAAACAGAAGCACAACTTGCAATTGGCCTTAAATACATTTCTCATGATTAATATTCCTGCCTATGAATTTTAAGGCTTAACGAGCTAATCCAACCAATTTGATGTTGCCAGTAATCAGTATTGAGAGTTAAGGTGGCCATAGACTCAAAGATCCGCTCGTTTGGCGACATTGCTAAACGAGCGGATCTTTCCCCGATATGCCACTAAACGGCATGGCTATATCGGGGGTAATTCGAACGTTCGGCCGTATGGCTGAACGATCGAATTACGATGCGCCAAGGGTAAAAATCCAACCTTCCCGATCGGTATCGTGGCCAGATATCGATCGGGAAGACCTGTCGGAAGCCCCCATACACGGGCAGATAAGCTGTCAAATCGGTCCAAACGACCGATATCGTCAGCTTTATCTGCCCGTGTATGGCCACCTTCACATGCATTCAAATTAACACATTTTTGCACAGCCAGTTTTGCACATTTGATTTAATTCCATACAACTGAATACGAAAAATCTTTGTTCAGAAAACACCCCAGTACTCAGGTACACATGCAATAGCATTTATTATACATATATATATATATATATATATATATATATATATATATATATATATATATATATATACTTTAAAGCCTTTAGAGTGCTCCCACAACTCCCCTGTTTTGATATTGTATATTTAGCCGGAAGCTGTGGCATAGCTTCAGTGGTTGTAGCACCCCATACCCCCCTTTAAACTAGTGGTGATCCTATGCTTTTAAAATTGGGCGTTTGTTTTGGGAATATCTCTCCTTTAAAAGCCTGATTGCTGGCTGGGGAGGATTTAGTGAAAAAACAGCGTTCAATGGACATTGATTACAGGTAATGCTAGAATGCACATAAAAAATAAAACAACCTAGGGTCCGCCATTCGGGGTTTACCTTGACGTGGTATGGTGGCTTATCAATTTTATGATCATAACTTTGTAACAAAATAACCACTATTTGGGTACATAGGCAATAGCATTTATTATACTTATATATATATACTTTAAAGCCTTTAGAGTGCTCCCACAACCCCCCTGTTTTGATATATATATAGATATATATACCATATCTATGGGATTATATGATCCTGAATGCATAATTTAATGTTAAATTAATAAATATTAATAACATGTAGCTCTCCATAGTATGTTCAAATCCAGTCATTCATATCTAAGAACTGATGTAGTACAGCCAGTGGAGGACAACAGTACTAGTAATGCATCCATTATCCAGTGTGGTCCGATTTATGGGAAGAACATCTCCCATAGACTCCATTTTAATGAAATAATTCACATTTTAAAATATGATTTCCTTTTTCTCTGAAGTAATAAAACAGTTCCTTAAACTTGATAAGATATAATTAAACATTATAGGAGGGAAAATAATTCTGTAGGGTTTAATTTATATTTAAATGTTTTTTTTAGTAGACTTAAGGAATGGAAATCCAAATTACAGAAAGACCCCTTATCCAGCATTCTGGATAACAGGCCCACACCTATATATATTGTTATTATATGAGACTGACTTTCCAAAAAAAGTCCAAAAAGTTGTCTAGTGCTTGTTCGATGTATGACACAAGGGCTGGAGATTTATGCCCAGTGACTGCAATTCCCCCCATGGGTACTGTCATGTTTCTAACATAAGTATGTTTAAATAACAGTAATTGAATTCCATTTTTAGCACCAGGGGATGTAGATCTTATTTTTTGGACAATGAATCAAAGTAAAAACAAAATTAAAATGCACACTACTTTTATGGTACATATATTTAAAGGAGATTTGTACTGTAATAATATACAGGCTTTCAGGGCAGCCATCGGGGGGGACAGGGGGGAGAGGGTAAGGGGGGCCCGGCCACGCCATACTTTCTTGATTAGCCAGGCCCCCTGCTTTCTGAGAGCTGCCGACCTCGGGAAGGCAGGGCAGGAGCCCATTCTGTCCATTACTTCCCCTTATTGGTCACTGAGTTTAAGTCCCGGTTGAGCTGCTCAGGGATTGGATAGCTGAGGTTTGAACTTCCCCTCCAGCTTATCCAATCACCATGCAGCCTTACCAGGACTTGAAATTCTGTGACCAATAAGGGAAGAAAATGCTGTCACTGGAAGAAGATGCAGCCACCTGTGCTCTCCTCCTCCCTTCTGTAGTTGGCAGCTCACTGACAGCATGTGGGCCACACTAATGAAATAAGTGTCACATGGCAGGCCCCCCCTAAAGGTAACCCTTTGTGGTCCCTGTTGTGTGGTGTGGCCCTGGGCACCAACTTTTTTTTAAACTTCTTTGTTGGGCAAGTTTTTTTTACATGGACGTTTAAGGGGGGCCCTGGCCACCAATTTTCTTATAACGTGGGGGGGCCCCTATCCACCAATATTTTTTAATGTGAGGTCCTGACCACAAATGTTTTTTTCAATGGGGGGCCCTGACCACCAATATCTTTTTATAAACATGTGGGAACCATAGCCACCAATGTTTGTTTTTTTTAGTGTGTGGTGGGGGTGGACCTGTGGGATCGGGAGGGCGGACCTGTAGGTATGGCTTGTGGTGGGCGCAGCCCAGGGGGCCCAGGAAATATTTTCGTATGGGGCCCTGCGATTTCTGATGGCGGCCCTGCAGGCTCCCATAAATAATAGAGTAATGATGAGTTCAGAAAACTGTAGAAAATGTTGCAAAACTACATTCTAAGTATACATTGCCCTATACTGTTATAGAAGCTCCTTTCCACTAAGCTACAGCTGTTATTACATTTCTACACTATTCTAGCTATATTTGCTCAGCAGATGCGTAACTACAGAGGAAGCAGACCCTGCGGCTGCAGGGGGGCCCAGGAGGTATAGGGGGCCTATGAGGCCCTAATTAATGAGAAATGTCAATATATATTGGTAAAACAGGACAACCTCTGGAAATGTTGGGGGCCCTAAAATTAATTTGCTGTGGGGCCCAGCAGCATCTAGTTACTCCACTGTTGCTCAGAAATTATCCTATCATCTTCTCTATCCACTGACTATAATAACCACCTGGACAGGCTCTGGGTAGCCATGGCCCACAGGGTCTGCTACCAATCGGTTTTTATCCCCCGTTATCCTGCCAGCCTAATTCGACCCTGAGGTTGAATTTCCCACAGTAAGTAGCCAAGCAGCACCCTGGATCCACCCATTATTCCTCTTCATCTCAAATGTTATGGTGAGAGAATGATGTGGGAATATCGCCTTTACCTTTTACTAACTAGAAAGCTTTTGCATAAAAGTCTAATTACCAAGGTCCTACAGATCCTGTTATTGGGAGATGGTATGTTCTGTTGCCGAGCTACCATACTAAACCACTAAGGTAGACACCAAGTAGACTTTCTGTGAAAGAAGAGAAGTATAAAATTAGGGTTGCCCATAATTGTGCATCTGATTTGTATCTGAAATTGCACTTTGCACACTGCACTTGTGTTAGTAAAAGACTCATTTTGTGTCCAGTCACTGTAGTATTGACTTTATTAACTACAAACATTTCAACAGATGTTTTTATTAAAAAATATATTTGATTGAAAACATATGGCTGCATTAAAGCAATGAAATAACAGACTATTGGAAGTCAGAGGCAAAAGAATTGTAACTTCAGCATACCTACTATTTCCTGATGAGGGGCGTGCAATGCCTCCTTTGGGAAATAGAAAGGAAACGTGTACCTCGGACGGCTTCTGCTGAATATTATGTTGATCTTTCCCAAGCTACACTGTGAATGCTACAGGAATAACATTCCTCTTTCCAAAGAAAGCAATCTGAAAAGATCTACCTTGAAGATTTGGATATCATTTGCATATTTCCTTTTCTGCACAAAGATGGAATGTATGAACTTTCTCTGAAAATCTACAGGGTGTCTGGGAGAATAACACTGTACACTCTTCAACATTGTAAAATAAGAGTCATATAGAGGTTTATATAAAGAGGCGGCAGCATTCCATTTACTGAACATACCATGAATACAAAGGGCTCAGCTGGTGGGATGAGGTAGGGATTTTGCCGTGGTGCTGGGACTTGTGGTTTGCAACAGCTGCAGAGCTGAATGATGCCTGAACTCAAATATATGTTACCCACAAAGACATGTTGTACATGCTGTATGTAAGGACGACTAAAGGCAGTAGAGAATATATAACAGCATATACCTGTATATTTATACATGTATTTATTCCCAGCCTTGAAGATATCACACATAACAGAAAATATTTAAAGCTTTATAAAGCATAATATTTGCTCACTTTAAACATACACAAACATCTATCTATCTAAATTCTGTCTTAATCACTTATGTTTTCACCTAAACTCACTCTATCTATCTCACTCACTCAATCTAATTGGCAGCAAATATACAGGGATCTCTGACGATAGGACTGCATTACACATGCATGCAAGAAAAATCATATATAGTCCTACCATATAGCTAAGCAATTAGGTAGATGACAGCTGGCCAATTTGAGATCAGCTTACAATGTATGTCGAACTCTATAGTTCATTGGAGCCATCTATAGAAAACTCAGTTACAGAAGGATTGTCCACATGGCACTCTATGCTTAAGTCAGTTAACATAGAAACATGCCTTTGTCAGAAATGATACTATTTGCACCAACTGTATCACTGCTTTAAATGAAGGTTAACTTTTTTTTACCCTTCCACTTTATTTGCTAATGAAAAATGTGAGAGATCTACTTCAAAATCTTCTATCTGTACCAGGCATTTTCTTTTCCTCTTCCTCTTCTACACACTGTAAGGGGGTTATTTATCAAAGTCTGAATTTATCTCAGTATTTTCTGAAAAAAAACTCCAAATCCGCACTTTTTTTGGCTAATTTATTAAAACATTCCCGAAAATTTTGTTTGCGGGAAAAGATCCAAAAAAATTGTGAAAAATACGAATTTTACTAACTTTCCTGGAATTTCCACCCGAAAACTCAGACTCGGATTTTTGCCAAACAACCCCGAAAACTTCGGATTATTGCACGAAACCCAGTGCAGATCAAACAGTCTTTGGGACGTCTCCCATTAACTTATATGCAACCTCGGCAGGTCTGAGATGCCGGATTTTCCGATTCTGACTTTTTCCATCCTAAGGGTATATTAAATTCCGAAAAAAGTCAGATTTTGTTTAAAAAAAATCACACATTTTTTTGGGATTTTGGCATTCTGAGTTTAGTAGATAAACCCCTAAATGTTGTACTTCTGCATGTGGCTTAACAGTCTGGGACATGACCTCACATCATTGAGAGTGTAGTCACAATGTAATATTTATATATATGACAGTCATACTTAAGATAATAAGCTGCTCATGGTTTGTACTTGGCATGTGCTGAACACAAAACTGCAGCAAAGACTTTTCTCTGTAATAGGCAATATTGCCCTGAATATGTTAAAAAGGTCATCAGTAATTTTAAAAGTCCGATGTATCAGTTGCTATTAAATAGCACCAACATGCTGAACAGACAGTCCTCCAGGAAAAATGTATTCTTTTTACTTGTGGCAGATGAATCACAATTATTATAAACTGTAATGCATAAGAACATAGAGCAACTGAGTTTCTTGCCCCTAATGACATACCAAATGTGTGTATTTGTCTTCAATGTAATTTTTTGCTTGTCAGTGCCATCAGAGACCAGCTAGTAATTCCATATTTAAGAACTGCAAAAAAAAAATGCCAAGGTGACCATCCTTTTTTAGGGCTTAAGTGTTATAGTTTGTCCCAGCCACCAATCACCTTCTTATAGCATCTGATGGGTGCATGACAGCTCTTAAATTAAGTGGAGCAAGATGTTTCAAGCACTATTCCGCTGCATTATACACATTCAACGTGTGCCGGTATTCTGTTGAGCCAACTCTATTGAGCCCTGTTGCACCTTTTTCCTATTAAACCCTGAAATCATATTTCAGATTGAGTATACAAATCTCTCAAAGTGGCATACAGCATACCCAGATAGTTTGTTGACTTTGGGTCCATTGAATTTGCCTGTGTAGAAGATTGACTTGTTTTTGAAAGAACCTAACAGCTTAAACAGTAGCTACGCAAGAGCCCGTTCTAGACAGTTAGCAAGCAATTAGACAGAAAAGAAGCAGACAACCAAGTCTCTTTAAAAAGCCAGATTATCAAACATAAGAGCTCTTGAAAGATCCTTTACTATAAATTAAGAGGTACTACAGAGGCGGCTTCTGTGAATTCCATCTTCTAGGAAGCATGTCTGCAGTCCGTTTATTCTCCTAGACTTAATGAGATGGCAATCTTCTTTTTAATCACTAAACACTTTCCCTGCCAACACATAATGACAGATGTCTTTCACAATATTACAGTAGCACAGCATGCTACAGTACATTAGAAAAACACAAAAAAATATCAGTAGACAAATACATGAATACAGTAAAAACATAACACAGTTTTGGTTACGGTTCTATACAAGTAGAATACTGTATAGAGGTTAGCAAACAAAGCCATGCATGGTAAACTGGGGCAATGACATGAATATGAAGACTGTGGTAGTGATGTCAACTTTGCACCGTGAAGCCACTGGGGTGTCTACCTCTCAACAACTTTTCTAGAGCTGTAGATCAATAAATGGATAAGAATGCAAGGCTGGTCCAGAGCAGAGACAGGGTGCAAAAGAAACCCAGTAATTACTGTTTATTTGTTGTGTGAATTGAAAAATGCCCTATTTTTGAAAATCCTGCTTTGAATTCATGCATACCTGCAAGAAACCTACAGTAGGGGGCATATTTATTATGTGGTGTAAAAAAACAGCTAAATAATTCGCCACACACCGTCAGGCAGTGGCATGTTAAAAACAGCATAAAAATGGTGTGGTTTTTAAACACATTTTGTCTTTGAGCAACTTCCACCTGGACTTACTTACGAAGGTCTGAAGCAGTGTACAATAACGGTGGAAAATCTGGCGTTCCTACACCATAAAATAAAGCACAGCTTGATAAATTCGCTATTTATTTTACACAGCTTTTACACCATTTTTTTTGGAGAATTTGGTTTCTCACAGCATAATAAATGGGCTCCTAGGTGTGTCTCCTTCTTTGGAAAGATATTTCCTTTTTCTGCAATTTGGCTGAACCGCAGAATATACAGTATAAAGCACAAGAGCTGTAAAATATAGCATGGTTATAATTGGTGCTTAGTGATGTCACTTGTGTATTATAAAAATAATGTACTCCTTGTTTTGAAATAGGAAGATATTAGAAATTCCCCCCATAACCTGTATAAAACTGCTTGACCTACATCCTCATGCCTTTATATGTCAATAGAACAACAGGGTGACTTCCAGCCCCGTATTCTACAATAGGGGGCTTTATCAGATTGGGCCAGCAGGACACCGAAAAAAAAATCTGGTAGACCCCGGTCCTCATGGGCCCCTCCGACCCAGATCTGATACTTGCCTGCTCTCCACTGTTGCTCCCCGCTGCCCTCCCCCAATTACAGTGAAAGTAAGTATCAGGTGCTTGAGGGTGGTGGTGGGTGGGTGCCGTGGACCCCAGAGGGGATATGGGGGCCCCTTGGGTAGCATCCCTAGTGGACCTCACAGACCCAAGTCTCTGATAGGTTCCCTACTTATTCCTAATCTCGCTAACCTTTATATAAACAATGTACCGTTTTTATAATACCAACAATTATAATGACTATATCTCAAGCCTGGATGTATACAAGAATGTATATGAAATATTCACTACTTTAATAATACAATTTAATAAGAACTATAATGGTTAAAAAACTGATTCAGGACTAGACATTTAGCAAATGTTAGGGCACTTCAATATATATCAGGCTAGCACATAATTACACAGAAGCAGGCGGGTTTGTTGGTTCGTATATAAATATACATATTAGGTGCAGACAAGGAACTAATCGTTTTTTCCTCCCTAGATGTGTTCCCTTGCTGATTATCATTCTGCACCTGTGTGAATTTAAAAAGTGTAATTTGTTTCTTAGCTTTACAAAGGCCAGAAACACCTTTAGTCATTGTTTTCAAGGACTGTTTAATATTTCTATGAGCCTCTCATATTACTCTGCCATATGACGGATGAATTGGCATGTTGTGGCCTGTTGAATGGGAGGAACCTGACGTCTCAGCTCTGTTTATCAGCAGCTCTAAGCACGTCACCAGCATCCTGGGGCATTGCAACCTAATTTGTTAAGCCTTACATATTGAATGTCAGTTATAGGCAAATACAGTCTGAAATTCAAAGTAGCATTCACAAATGTCTCTCTAAATGTCACTGCAGTCTGGTAGATCATATTTTCTGTTTTTGCATGTTACTGAGCATTTTACTTTGCACACTTTTTTTCTTGATCTGGCAAAGGCATTGTGCAAATTAGTCAGTTTTCTAATTTTGGGCAAGATTCAAATCAATGATAAATTCTTTTCTCAGTGTTTTGAAAACACAATTGAAATCTGGTGTTTTTCTCCTCTTCTGTCATAGTTTGAGTAAAAATATACAATATATTTTTTTTATGATTTGCCTAATGGAAATATTAAAAAACGAAATATATAGTATAGAATAATATATAATGTTTTATAACTCTGTTTCAGGAAACAATAATGTGTCCTGGTTCCAAAACTACTCCCTGGGTTTTCTCAATTCTTTTACCAAAAGATAACATCAATCTACATTAAAAGCCAGCAGAGTATTACCCTGTGAAAACCCGATAAAATTAGAGCTAGATCCATTTACCAGAATGCATTGCCTTTATGAGAGGGAATTTTCCTGGCTCCAAAATTCTAAATATTCTTTGAAAAAGCAAGGTATGGTGGCGACATGATTTAGTATTATCTGGAGGGTTGCAAGTTAAAGTCCCTTATTTATTTCTCATTCTTTCCCAGTTTGGAGACCCAAAACTCCTGCCACAGTTTCTATTCTCTAGGGTCCTCATCACATGAAAATTCACTGCATAGGGGTCCGTTTACTAAAGTGCGGTAAATCTGACTTTAAGTTTCCGCATGTTATCGCTGAGAATATTTTTACGCCAGAATATTCGCAGCGACTAAGTTTACTAAACAGCGATGCGCTCAGAAGTCATTGTGATCACTTGCGGTAACTACGTTAAGGAACCAGCTTACGTTAGCGGTAATTTTAGTGAGTTGCGAATTTTCTGGCGAAAAATTAAGTTTTTGGGAATATTTATGCTATAAAATAGTCTTGTTTTATGGCGGTTATTATGGCAATTTTTACTGTGACATTTATGGCCAGAAATGCATCTTCAAAACTCATAAACTTTATTAACTGATAATTATACCATCCAGCAACATTACCAGAGTGCCAATGAATCATAGGAACAAGAAATCATACCAGTCAATCTCTTTGCTTTATAGAAATGCACAGTTTAATGTAGCCAATCACAATGAAACCAAAAAAAAGCGTAGAGGCTGACGAATCCTTGGACTGTGATGCCCGCTGCCAATAATACGACTCTGAGCTAAAACTACTGCTTTTGCAGCAGATAGAAGCAGAAGCCAAAACATCCTGTCAGCAATAGCTACAGATCTCTCTCCTGTCAGCAAAGAATGATGGGTAAAAAAAAACTAGTATTATGGGATATTTCCTGCCCCTTGAGAATTTTCTGGTGAAAAAAATACTTTTACGCCACTACATAGGTGGCGGTAAAAGTTTGCGAATATTCTGGCGTTAATTTTGTCTTTAGCACATTTCGCTGTTTAGTAAACCAGGCGTTAATGCATACGTAGCGTTATTTTCAGTGAATGCGATAACTGGCGAACAATTATTCTTGCGCAAGAAAATTTGCAAATTTATATTTACCGCAGCTTAGTAAACTGGCGATAACATATTTGGCGAAAATTCTGTCTATATTTTGTGCGAATATTTTTAACGCACTTTAGTAAACGGACCCCTTAGACTGAAGCAGACTTGAGGCGTCATTGTTACATGATGTCAATCAAATCTCACAGTGAGCAAAACTTTATGATGCCAATATAAGAATAAGCTGCATAGCAGTGATCCAAATAGAACCAATGAGCTTGGTCAGACTGAGTCGAGTTGGAAACACATAAAAGAAATACTTTGGCCCAGAGACCTTTAAAGTAAATATTCAGTTCCTTGCAGAAAACTGGAGCTTTCATTATAATCATGGTATCAGAAACAGAGCAATGCAAATAAAGTACCTTTGGCTCACCTTTATTTGTGTTTCAATACAAACTATGTAGGTGCTGGGGCCTCTCAGTATGGCAGCTGAGACTAACTATATATTTTGTACTGTACCTGAGTACTAAATGAATTGTAAAGAAAGAATTGTTCAGTGTACCTTCCTAAAAAAGCAATACGTTTTCCGAACGAAAGAGGTGTGATTACCAAAATAATGTGTTATAGAAATGAAAAGAAGTAAAACCCCTCTCTATTCAATTGACCACCAATTAAAGAAAATTCAAGTATTAGTGCAGCAGTGTCAGAGTTTATTAACAGTTTCGTTAAAGGTTACTAACCCAGTGTTGCTTCAATTATTGGGCAGCCATTACTGGGTTACCCAATAAAGTGCTATGTGCTAGGTGCTAATAATTCATCAGCAATTAAAAATCATGTAACAGAATTAATTAATATTGTGCTATAAAGTGCTAGTGCTTCAAATGAAATTAAGAAGTTAACTTAAATAACCAGGATTAGATTGACCCAGGTGAGATTAAAGTTAATTCATTATTATATATCACACATTAAAATCCATTCATTATAGAAGATTGTAAATAACTGATTAACTGTTAAAAAGTAAACTTTACTAAATTCATTAAAATTGCTGCAAATCAATTAAGGTAATCTTTGAGGACTGCATAAAAATTGGTGAGTAATAATTAATCCATACACCCCCGTTAAAGTTATAGGGTGTTAAAAAACGTTTGCATAAAATTATTCAAAGGAGACCAGCATTGAAAGAGAAAGGAGGAATAGGAAAATTGTTAGAGGTGGAGAAGTCCCAAGTTCTAGCTGCCTGTATTTTTCTAAGTCTGGGACCCCACACGGAGGAGAAAGTAGGTCACTGGGGACTGTAGTCTCGATTTTACCTTGCTATCTTATAATTCGGAGAGCTAATCTTCCCTATAAAACTACAAATCCCACAGTGCCATTGGATTACCTTAATTGATTTGCAGCAATTTTAATGAATTTAGTAAAGTTTACTTTTTAACAGTTAATCAGTTATTTACAATCTTCTATAATGAATGGATTTTAATGTGTGATATATAATAATGAATTAACTTTAATCTCACCTGGGTCAATTTAATCCTGGTTATTTAAGTTAACTTCTTAATTTCATTTGAAGCACTAGCACTTTATAGCACAATATTAATTAATCCTGTTACATGATTTTTAATTGCTGATGAATTATTAGCACCTAGCACATAGCACTTTATTGGGTAACCCAGTAATGGCTGCCCAATAATTGAAGCAACACTGGGTTAGTAACCTTTAACGAAACTGTTAATAAACTCTGACACTGCTGCACTAATACTTGAATTTTCTTTAATTGGTGGTCAATTGAATAGAGAGGGGTTTTACTTCTTTTCACTTCTATAAAATACTAAATGAATTGTGCCCTGTCTAGTGCCCAAACAAGATATCAATGATGCATGTACAAAGTTCTCTGAATGCCACTTGCAACTGTCCAACTTCCCTTTAATTAATCTCCCAGCATCTATGACCCCTATTGGAAAAATAAAAACCAATGGAAACATTGTAGCCTGCAATGAATAGACAATGCAAGGATGGGGCTAAACATACAAAAGCATGGCGATACATGGCCAAGTTTGGGGGACAAAAGGTATCTTTCACAGCCCTAGTAGCTTTAGTCTTGTATAGCACTCCTGTGATAATTGTGTGGAAATAATCTTGGACTGAGAGCTTTGATTCCTTTTCAGGTTATAGTAATCAATGTGTGAGTAACTGTGTGACCCACTGCAACATAAAGACGACAAGATTCGTCATTCTGCTTCTTTAATCAGACATTAAATTCCATAATTTTAAGGCCCAAGAGATTATTTTGTTTGTGTCAATGATTTTATCCAAATATTTGTTGCCATACATCTGATCCTTCTTATCAAATTGGATTGGTTTTAAAGGTCCCATCCTGCCACTTTAGAGAACAGGAAGAATGCAGGAAATGTGCTTTTTGAGTCCCTGTGGCTTGATCTGTAAAACAGAAGCTTGATGCTGTTCAGCTCCCCAATGGCCTGTCTTATTTAACAGAAAGTGGAGGCAGCGGGTGGGAGGGATACGTACATCAAACCACAGATCTTAAGATCATGCTGACCCGGTTATATAGGAGCCACTTTTAGATTTTCCTCCCCGTTGTCTCAACTATGCAATAAATTTTGCTGCATGTAGTTAGAGGAAGCAGTAGGGAAGGATATGTAAACTGAATGCCTGGAAGTGTCATACATTTACTCAAATTACTTGCACATTCTGTGTCTAATGGCACCATTTTAGTGAACAGGATAGATTTACTAACAGTTGAAACATTCACCTATGTGGTGCCAGCATGGAAAACTCATCACAAAATAGTATTCCCTATTATAGGCATAAACCATCTTCACTTGTATGGGGGCTGGTGCCCTATCCTTTATATAACTTAGGAATGTCCAATCAATGACTTATCACCTGCTGTCTTGGACTTTAGGGCTGCAAGTTCTGCAATAGACATAAAGTGTGACTGCTTTGATTTGACTCTACTATTCCCATTTTGCACTTCAATAGCTGTGTCTCTCACTATCTGCAAGTCGAAGGCACTTGCCCCTGTTTGCACCTCCCCCCCCCCAAAACTCTTTTCTTTAGATTTTTATGTTAAATACAACCAAAAACCATAATATAAAAAAACAAAGCAAAGACTGAAAAACAATTAGTCATATTTTGCTATGATTTAGATGCACATAAAATGGAAGAGAATAATAATAATAACCTGTTTAAATACAGGTATGGGATCTGTTAAGTATCCCCCATAAACTCCATTATTATCCAATCATTTACATTTTTTTTAATTATTTCCTTTCTCTAAAAATAATAACATAGTGCCTTGTACTCAATCCCAACTCAGATTTAATTAATCCTTATGGGAGGTAAAACAATCCTATTTGTTTTATTTAATGTTTAAATTATTTTTTAAAAGACTTAAAGGTGATCCAAACAGGGCCGGAACTAGGGGTAGGCAGAAGAGGCACCTGCCTAGGGCGCAAAGGTAAAGGGGCGCCAGGCATATACCTCTTCTGATGCCTTCCCCTAGTTCAGACCATTGTGCTCAGAAGCTGTTGCTGCAGTACCTTCCGAATGCGTGTGCGTGTGCATGCCCACTTCCTCTGCGTTTGCATCCTTCCGCGCATGCGCACTTTTGCTTCCTCTTCACTTGCGCTCTTCTGCGCATGTGTGAACAGTGGTGGGCGACGTAGTGGGCCGGGTTGCCTAGGGTGCCTGGCCAACTTGGCCCAGCACTGGATCCAAATTATGGAAAGATCCCTTACCTGGAAAACCCCAGGCCCAGAGCATTCAGGATAACCGGTTCCATATCTGTGTTTTTTGTTTTTTTAAAAAAAAAGAGCTTCTTTACTGTGAATACGAGCGCAGGTGGTGGAGCATGAAAGGGCAATTAACGGTCTTTTTACTTGGGGGTGCCAAAAGTTAGGCACTACCCAAATTATCACATCTACTTACCTGAAACCCCGGGCCGGTGACCTATTAGGAGAAAACTGCACCAGCCCGGTATTCTTCCAGCGAGCACCATAGATCGATAGTCTTTTGCCATCTTCACTGATAATTTTTTTTTGAAAGTGTTACAAAATTGGTAATTAGTTAATAAAACAAATTTTTGTATGGAAGTTTGGTCTCTAATACAGAGTTTTCATTAGGCTGTATGTCACCTTTAAGGGTTTGATTTACATCTAGAGCAATCTAAATTCCCAAATATGTAAAGCATTATTGGACTATCAGAAAATTACTCACTCAAAGAAATATGTTTTCATAGGTACATAATTACTTAGATTAAGTTAAATCTTACATTGACTGATGATGAATAAGACATGTTATACTTGTATCTCCCAACCTGCCTAAACTACCTGCTGAAGTATCAGCAATTTCCCTTATTTTCTGAAAAAAAGCAGTGGAGCATCAGCACAAACAAAACTGGTAATAAGGGCCAGTATTGCCTTGTTCTGTGCCATCTGGACAGGGCAACATTTACAGTAAGATTTCCCCATGAGAAGGTATATCTGATTGATTCAAACATATTTGGGATTATATTTGCAAGTAAGGAAAGAGGACTACCCAGTTCAAAAAGCCTTTTCAGAACCCAAATTCTGGAACTAGACTAAACATTCACCCCTGTGTTACCCCTCAACTCTTTCCTAATCTCATTAGTCAGGGCTGGGCCCAGTAGTTTTTGCACCCTATGCAATAATGCACTCAGTAACACACAATCTCCCACACCACAGTGCTCACTACCTGCAACACTTTGCCTGTTCACTCTTCTGGGCCAGTTACTCTTTTCTGGGTCGCCCCACACACACCACCACTTGCAGAGTCCAGACTTCGGCTCTACTCCTTTCACCATGAGCACCAGTACCAGAAAAATATGCTTCAGTTATTCACTTCAAAGTGTCAGAACTAGGGGTAGGACTTGGCAGAAGCGGTGCATGTTTAGGGTCCTAGAACCCACAATGTTATCTAGGCACGTGCTTCTTCTGCCTACTCTACAACTCTTTGATCTCTGTCACTCAGCCTTTCCCCTTGCCATGGTTAAACTGACCTACCAGAGTACCAGACTTTTGTGGACCTGGCCAATGACAATCCTCCTCAACCCTTTATTATTTCCACTTGAGAGTGGGGCTTTAATGATTCTAGCATGGCGCTAGGAGGTCCAGTCTGTCACTGCCTATAGCCCCAAGTACTGATGTTTTATCTTTAACAAAGATAAATATGTTTTGGTATATGCCGACCTGGATTTTCATATGGCTACAGTCACGACCTGTAACGCCTGTCTTTCATTGAGAAATTCAATTGAAAAAAGGAAAGTATGAAAAGAATTGTAAGAAATTAAAATTTAAAGGCAAAATGTATATAAACTCCACATTCCATATTTGACACTAGGAATCTGCGTAAATAAGACATTCTTAAAAAGGAAAAATTAGGCATTTGTCTTCATTACACCTATTTTGTAAATTCCACCCCAGGTTAGGAATGTTAGACGGCCCTCTTCTTCAAACATTTCTCACAGGAAGACAAAAAGAAACTTTGGAAATGTAAAACCCAACTGGCAGGATTAATTTCACAACACATTCAAGCATCACATACAATTAAAATGAATCTGTTCCTTGCCTGAATTCGCAGACCTTTTCCCTCACAAAGCAATATTATATTTACAGACCCACATTTCATATTCATTTAGTTTTACTAGCGTCAAATTCAATGTGTATATACCTGGTAATGAAACTGGATACTAGGTTGATACAAGAAGCATTTTTGTTAAACTATTCATGTCTGAATGCTGCTTCCCAAGAGATGAATTTTTTTCCAGTGATATATTCAAAGTCGAGCGTGGGCTTTTCTTTTTTTAAAAGAAATACAAGCGTTTTAACAGGAAATAAAGTCTAGGCAGTATCTCTTCAACTGTGGTTAATACCCATGAATGTTCATCTGCCAAACTGTCATATTCTTGAAGGTAAAAACATTAGAAGTAGAATCTAAATTTGGACAGACAAGCAGCAGATATATTTTTCTTTTGGACCTTCCATATGTCAAACTGGAGAGAACACCTTGAATATGCTCTTATTTTATTTGGGCAGAAAGGTAAGATCGTGGAAAGAATTGATTTATTCTGGCTTTAGAAGAAAGTCTCCCAATAAACTTTCATTTGTCATTTTATTCACTGATGGTAGCCCATAAAAATACCTCAGATTTAGGAATGGGCCTTTTATTTGCTTCAAAAGCAGAGTTTAAATGTGATGCTGGACTGGTCTCAGCTATTTGACATTTACCTCAGTAAGACTGGTTAAGTCATGCATTTATAAGTAGTCTCTCCATCAGAGCTAATTCAAAGCAGATGTTCTTTGCTGCTTTGGCTGAAAAGAATCTATTTAACCTGTTGAGTACTGAAAAGCCTAACATGCCACAATAGGATGCAGTTTAAAAATGAGAGAGCTGTCCTTCAATGAGCACAGACAGAAACAATTTAATTACACAGATCTACTTGAGATTTCTGAAAAAATGTGTCTTAGGTCCATGCTATTTCACTATAATTTACAGAGGCAACATCAAAATATTTAAGGACCCTGTGCAGCAGGCCCGGACTGGCAATCTGTGGGTTCTGGCAAGTGCCAGAGGGGCTGCTATAAGGTCCCATAGAAAGTCAGTATTCAGTGGGCTGGTGGGGGCGGATTGGGCCTCTATGTGGGCTGACTGGGCCTCTGTGTACCTGAAATGCCTGGGCCTCTTTTAATTCTCAGTCCGGACCGGCTGTGCAGGCATTTATGAGAACTTCTTCTTTACTGACATGCTACCGTTTGGCCTTAAATATAGTCTTAAAAATGCTAAGACTGGACCATTGTATCCTTGTTGATGTGGGGTTAGTTGATATCTCTGTTGTATGGGTTATGCCAAAAACCTGCACCCGGGCCCGGAAGGTTTCCAGGTGCAGGTTTCCATATAAATGGACCCATACCTGTATTTTCTAGAGACCTAGTAGCACAGGCAAGCACCAAATGCAGTCTGTAAATAATGCTACATGTATCCAAGTATACCCCAGAGGTGGTAGCTTGGAAAAAACTGTGTAAATACTAGGGTTGGGTCCTGATGGTTTAATACATCATTCTACACCACTTTTCTCTATATATTTTGCATTTTGTGCCTTGTCCATGGAACTTTATCTCAGATGGGAGTGCAAAGTGCCCATGTATGTGGAAATGCCTGCATTCATTACAAGGGCAGGGGGTGGGCAGAACAAGGGCACCCCGTGCACACCCCTAAATGTACATCATTTATATACAAGGCACTAGGAAATCTTGTACTTGCAGCCTCCTTATGGCCAGTGCCAAGTACAGGGCTCCCTTTTGAATATCAGTCATGTGCTCCACCCCTGTGGCATGCAAGACGCAGAGTTCAGGTTACGATGTATCGAATTCTTCTTACATGAGAACCATTGACTGCAAGGGGTTAAGCCATGTCTGAGGTGGTGTAATATTAGGTGTTAGTCTGGTATAAAATAAATTGCACACATTTATAATCAAGATGATTAGCGCTTTGTAATCTATGATGACTAAGGATTTCTGCAATGTCAAAGGATGGCATCAATTAACACATAGGGGGGAATTCACAAAAGTGTCGGTAAAAAAAGTGACCCAGAAGTGGCGGTCGACAAATTTGTAAAATGTCGTATGAACGGCAAATTCACAAAGGCAGATGTTACCATCTCTGAATGTCTCGTAAGTCTGACAATTTTCTAAAATGTCGTATATCTTTTCATCGTACAAACGACATTTACCAAGACTTTTTAAACGACAATTTGTCTGACATTTTCATTTTGGAGAGCCTAAAGTGTCTGAAAAATTGTCGGTAAAAAAAATTAGTTTACGAGTAATTCATAAAAGTGTCGGGAAAAGTGGCGCCGAAAAAACCACGCCCACTTTTAACGACACTAATTCAAAAGTGTCGCACATGTCGGAAAATTGGCGGAGAAATGCTCTGTGAATTTGTCGGCTGTTGCTACGACACTTTCTACGACATTTTAAAGACATTTTTTCGGTCCCGACACTTTTGTGAATTCCCCCCATAGAGGCAGCAGCGTTTTACAAACACACAAAATATTTCACGCAGTGTTTTAAGTGTAACAATTCATTAAAACCTACTTTTTTACACAAAACTAGGCACAGCTTCCTTTCCATTTCATAGATTGCAACGAGTCCTTTTGGGCTAATGTATCACACACACCTTTTGCATCTATAGATACAGTATGTCTGACAAACTTATCACCAAAGCCCTTGTCACCAAAATGCCGAAATACATTGTTGCTTTATAAATAAAATTCAACAATAATAATTGTTAGATAATTACGCTTACAAAAAGTCAGATCTGTAGAACATACTGCAAGGGCCCCAATAAATAACTATAAGTTGATTTGGTTGACTGCTAGAAGACCAGATCTGTGTCCTTACTGACCAATTTGGCTCTAAATGGGATTGCTAGACACATGTCTTTGGTCTCTCAATGGGGCAGATTTACTCATGGGTGAAGTGGCAAACGCTGGTGACAATTTGCCAGCTTTACCACCCGCAGGGGTTTCGGCAATTTACTAATGGGCGCAGGCGACTTTTTCCTCTGACGAACGGACGTTACTCCACAAATCCACTAAGATGCGGATTTTACTGAACGTTACCTCTTACGCCAGACTTTAGTGATGGGCGAATTTGTGCCAGCTTAAAAAAAACGGAGTCAAAAATTCAAAAAGATATATTCCCAGTCAATTCTCAAAGTTAAAAAATCACTTTTTATTCATCAAAAATATTAAAAAGGCATACAGACCAATTGATGCTTCGCCTTACGCGTTTCGCACCCACAGGCACTTATTCATAGGCATTGCCGTTTCGCAAGTTTTGCGGGAAATTCGTGAATGTTTCCGCAAAACGCCCCAAATTCGCCCATCACTACCAGACTTGCCTTCTCCAGTTCAGACCAGGCAAAGTGCAATGGAGTGCATAGATCTTCCTCAATCTTCAGTTACTTACAACATATTTATTTATATATATATATATATATATATATATATATATATAGTGGAAAAACTTCTAAGTTCACTGGCGTTTTTTTCTTTTTTCAGGGTGCAAAAGTACTAAAAAAATATTTTGTGTAACCTGTTTCCCCCATACATTTTCTAACATATGGAACATTATTTTACAGTGGGCTCATGTGTAGGGCATTACAACAACTCTATTGACTTAATTAAGGTTCCCTGGACATGTCAACGTATCAGTCTAAATATAATGTATTTGATCCAACTTGTTACTTAAAAACACCCATTCAACTTTAAATTTCCAGCTGTATGCAAATTAGCCTGAGCGCAAGACCTCTAATGAATTTGTGCTAAGCAGAATTGAACGCTAGCGCATCTTTGCTTTGATTTGCTCGCATTTGCGAAGTTACGCTAGCAAAAATTCGCCAGCGTCCGTCAGCCAGGACGAAACTTTGCATGTTTGTAAATTAGCGTTTTCCCAGCAAATTTTGCGATGGGTGCCAATCGGTCGAAGGCGACTTTTCGTTCTTCGAGTAAATATGTCCCTATATGTGCCCAGCATAAAAATAATTGCATGGTGTAATAACCTTCAAAATATCATTACTGGATAAAGATGTCTCTCTAATAGGGATGTCGCGGACTGTTCGCCGGCGAACTTGTTCGCGCGAACATCGGCTGTTTGCGTCCGCCGCAAGTTCGCAAACGTCGCGCGACGTTCGCCATTTTGGGTTCGCCTTACCTGGCGCTTTTTTTTGACCTCTCACCCCAGACCAGCAGATACATGGCAGCCAATCAGGAAGCTCTCCCTCATGGACCACCCCCACACCCCCTGGACCACTCCCCTTCCATATATAAACTGAAGCCCTGCAGCGTTTTTTCATTCTGCCTGTGTGTGCTTGCAAGAGCTAGTGTAGGGAGAGAGCTGTTACTGATTTCACTGATTTCTTTGAGGGACAGTTGATAGTAAGTTTGCTGGCTAGTAATCTACTTGATACTGCTCTGTATTGGAGGGACAGAAGTCTGCAGGGATTTGAGGGACATTTTAGGGTAGCTTTGCTGGCTAGTAATCTACCTTCTACTGCAGTGCTCTGTATGTAGCTGCCTGCTGTGGGCACTGATCTCTTCTGATCTCATCTGCTGACTGCTGTAATAACCCAATAGTCCTTGTAAGGACTGCTTTTATTTTCTTTTTTGTTTTTTTACTTTGCTAGTTGCTACTATAAGCCCAGTGCTATTAGTCTAGCAGTGTTGGGGAGTGGGACTGGTGTGCTACTGTGCTGCTCCTAGTAGTTCAGCAGCACCAACCCGAGAAAAATATTTTTTTTAATATACATATATTTTTTTTTTCTTTTACTTATCTTACTGTTCTTTAACGTGTACAGTGCTGTTGCTGTTCTTCATAGTAGTGCACCAATAGTAGTGCACTTGCAGGCATTATTTGCTCAGTGTGTTCTTCATTTTCAAACAACAACCATCTAGCTGTGTGAGCTTGTTCACATTCTGTCTAAATATCAATAATAATACCGTCTCTAGAAACACCACCCGAGTGACGTTTTTCAGGCAGCAATAATATATTCCGTATCCACTGCTGTAGTAGTGTATACGTTAACCTTGTAGGCATTATTTGCTCAGTGTGTTCTTCATTTTCAAACAACAACCATCTAGCTGTGTGAGCTTGTTCACATTCTGTCTAAATATCAATAATAATACCGTCTCTAGAAACACCACCCGAGTGACGTTTTTCAGGCAGCAATAATATATTCCGTATCCACTGCTGTCGTAGTGTATACGTTAACCTTGTAGGCATTATTTGCTCAGTGTGTTCTTCATTTTCAAACAACAACCATCTAGCTGTGTGAGCTTGTTCACATTCTGTCTAAATATCAATAATAGTACCGTCTCTAGAAACACCACCCGAGTGACGTTTTTCAGGCAGCAATAATATATTCCGTATCCACTGCTGTAGTAGTGTATACGTTGACCTTGTAGGCCTTGTTTGCCCAGTGTGTTCTTCTTCTTCATTTTCAAACCACTGCCACTTAGCTGTGTGAGCTTGTTCACATTCTGTCTAAATATCAACAATAATTACGTCTCTAGAAACACCACCCGAGTGACGTTTTTCAGGCAGCAATAATATATTCCGTATCCACTGCTGTAGTAGTGTATACGTTAACCTTGTAGGCATTATTTGCTCAGTGTGTTCTTCATTTTCAAACAACAACCATCTAGCTGTGTGAGCTTGTTCACATTCTGTCTAAATATCAATAATAGTACCGTCTCTAGAAACACCACCCGAGTGACGTTTTTCAGGCAGCAATAATATATTCCGTATCCACTGCTGTAGTAGTGTATACGTTAACCTTGTAGGCATTATTTGCTCAGTGTGTTCTTCATTTTCAAACAACAACCATCTAGCTGTGTGAGCTTGTTCACATTCTGTCTAAATATCAATAATAATACCGTCTCTAGAAACACCACCCGAGTGACGTTTTTCAGGCAGCAATAATATATTCCGTATCCACTGCTGTAGTAGTGTATACGTTAACCTTGCAGGCATTATTTGCTCAGTGTGTTCTTCATTTTCAAACAACAACCATCTAGCTGTGTGAGCTTGTTCACATTCTGTCTAAATATCAATAATAATACCGTCTCTAGAAACACCACCCGAGTGACGTTTTTCAGGCAGCAATAATATATTCCGTATCCACTGCTGTAGTAGTGTATACGTTAACCTTGTAGGCATTATTTGCTCAGTGTGTTCTTCATTTTCAAACAACAACCATCTAGCTGTGTGAGCTTGTTCACATTCTGTCTAAATATCAATAATAATACCGTCTCTAGAAACACCACCCGAGTGACGTTTTTCAGGCAGCAATAATATATTCCGTATCCACTGCTGTCGTAGTGTATACGTTAACCTTGTAGGCATTATTTGCTCAGTGTGTTCTTCATTTTCAAACAACAACCATCTAGCTGTGTGAGCTTGTTCACATTCTGTCTAAATATCAATAATAATACCGTCTCTAGAAACACCACCCGAGTGACGTTTTTCAGGCAGCAATAATATATTCCGTATCCACTGCTGTCGTAGTGTATACGTTAACCTTGTAGGCATTATTTGCTCAGTGTGTTCTTCATTTTCAAACAACAACCATCTAGCTGTGTGAGCTTGTTCACATTCTGTCTAAATATCAATAATAGTACCGTCTCTAGAAACACCACCCGAGTGACGTTTTTCAGGCAGCAATAATATATTCCGTATCCACTGCTGTAGTAGTGTATACATTGACCTTGTAGGCCTTGTTTGCCCAGTGTGTTCTTCTTCTTCATTTTCAAACCACTGCCACTTAGCTGTGTGAGCTTGTTCACATTCTGTCTAAATATCAATAATAATACCGTCTCTAGAAACACCACCCGAGTGACGTTTTTCAGGCAGCAATAATATATTCCGTATCCACTGCTGTAGTAGTGTATACGTTAACCTTGTAGGCATTATTTGCTCAGTGTGTTCTTCATTTTCAAACAACAACCATCTAGCTGTGTGAGCTTGTTCACATTCTGTCTAAATATCAATAATAGTACCGTCTCTAGAAACACCACCCGAGTGACGTTTTTCAGGCAGCAATAATATATTCCGTATCCACTGCTGTAGTAGTGTATACGTTAACCTTGCAGGCATTATTTGCTCAGTGTGTTCTTCATTTTCAAACAACAACCATCTAGCTGTGTGAGCTTGTTCACATTCTGTCTAAATATCAATAATAATACCGTCTCTAGAAACACCACCCGAGTGACGTTTTTCAGGCAGCAATAATATATTTCGTATCCACTGCTGTAGTAGTGTATACGTTAACCTTGTAGGCATTATTTGCTCAGTGTGTTCTTCATTTTCAAACAACAACCATCTAGCTGTGTGAGCTTGTTCACATTCTGTCTAAATATCAATAATAGTACCGTCTCTAGAAACACCACCCGAGTGATGTTTTTCAGGCAGCAATAATATATTCCGTATCCACTGCTGTAGTAGTGTATACGTTGACCTTGTAGGCCTTGTTTGCCCAGTGTGCTCTTCTTCTTCATTTTCAAAACACTGCCACTTAGCTGTGTGAGCTTGTTCACATTCTGTCTAAATATCAATAATAATACCGTCTCTAGAAACACCACCTGAGTTGTTGTTGTTGTTGTTTTAAAAATAATGCCAGGCAAAGGCAGGCCGCCACGCAGAGGCACTAGGGGCCGTGCTGCTATGCTATCCTGTGGCCCTAGGAAATTGCCCAGTTTTAAAAAGGCAATGACCCTGAACTCCCAAAATGCTGAAGAGGTAGTTGACTGGCTTACACAGCACACCCCATCCTCTACCGTTTCTAACTTTACCACAACATCCTCATCCTCCACTGCTATGGGCACCCCACGTAACACTTCCTCCACCACCGGCTCCCCTTCTTCACTGGAGTCAGAGGAGTTATTTTCACATGAGTTTCTTGAACTGAGTGATGCGCAACCATTATTGGCAGAAGAAGATGAAGGAGATGAGGACGTTACACCAGATTTAATTCTGGCAGAGAACACAACAGAGATGGACATAATGAGTGATGACGAGGAGGTCCCCGCTGCTGCTTCCTTCTGTGAGCTGGTAGAAGAAATTGATGCATCTGAGGAGAATGAGGATGAGGAGATTGATGTTTTATGGGTGCCCAGTAGAAGAGAGCAAGAGGAGGATAGTTCAGATGGAGAGACGGAGAGTCAGAGAGGCAGGAGGAGAATAAGACTTAGAAGAAGCAGGGAGGACAGCTCGCAGGGAACAGTAGGGCAACAACATGTATCGGCACCTGTGGTCAGCCGGCCAACGCACCCGCCATTGCCGCCAACGCTGCCGACTTCTACTGTTACCGCCAGATTGCCAGCCTCAAAAAGGTCAGCAGTGTGGGATTTTTTTAATGTGTGTGCCTCTGACAAAAGCGTTGTCATTTGCAATGAGTGCAGTCAGAAACTGAGTCTTGGGAAGCCCAACAGCCACATAGGTACAACTTCTATGCGAAGGCACATGAACGGCAAGCGCAAAGCACTTTGGGAGCAACACCTCAAAGGCAACAGGCAAACTAAAAGCCACCCTCCTTCTGGTCCAGCATCTTACTGCTCTACCTCTGCTGTCCTTCACCCGTCTGAACCACCCTCCACTCCGCCTTCCACCTTGACCACCAGTTCCCATTCCCAGTCATCTGCCCCCAGCCAAGTTTCTGTGAGGGCCATGTTTGAGCGTAAGAAGCCAATGTCTGCGAGGCACCCCCTTGCCCGGCGTCTGACAGCTGGCTTGTCCGCACTCTTAGCCCGCCAGCTTTTACCATACCAGCTGGTGGACTCTGAGGCCTTCCGCAAATTTGTAGCAATTGGGACACCGCAGTGGAAGGTACCCAGCCGCAATACTTTTTCAAAAAAGGGAATACCACACCTGTACCACCATGTGCAGAGCCAAGTCACCGCATCTCTGTCACTTAGTGTTGGGCCAAAGGTCCATATGACTACTGACGCATGGTCCTCCAAGCATGGTCAGGGCAGGTATGTCACCTACACTGCCCACTGAGTGAACGTGGTAATGGCTGGGAAGCAGGGAATGTGTAGCTCAACAACGACAGTGGAGTTGGTGTCACCGCCACGGATTGCACGCGGTTCTGCCACCACCTCTACTCCTCCTTCGCTCTCTACCTCGTCTTCTTCCTCTTCTTCCTCCTCTGCTGCTGGGTCCTCCTCCTCCACACCTGTGCACCCCCAGCTCCCCCTAGGCTATTCGACGTGCCAGGTACGCCGTTGTCATGCTGTCTTGGGGATGACGTGCCTGGAAAGCAAAAACCATACCGGATCTGTACTCCTGTCATCTCTGCAGTCACAGGCCGATCGGTGGCTGACCCCACACCAACTGAAGATCGGAAAAGTGGTGTGTGACAATGGAAGCAATCTGTTGGCAGCACTGAGACTGGGCAATTTAACACATGTGCCCTGCATGGCACATGTTCTGAATTTAATAGTACAACGTTTTGTTTCAAAGTACCCAGGATTCCAGGACGTTCTCAGGCAGTCCAGGAAGGTGTCGGCCCATTTCAGACGGTCCTACACAGCCATGGCACGCCTTGCTGACATTCAGCAGCGGTACAACATGCCAGTCAGGCGTTTGATTTGCGACAGCCAGACTCGCTGGAATTCAACGCTCCTCATGTTGGAACGTCTGCTGCAACAACAAAGAGCCGTCAACGAATACCTGTTTGAACTGGGTGGTAGGACTGGATCTGCAGAGCTGGGGATTTTTTTACCCCGTTACTGGGTGCTTATGCGCGATGCCTGCAGGCTCATGCGCCCTTTTGAAGAGGTTACAAATATGGTCAGTCGCACCGAAGGCACCATCAGCGACCTAATACCCTTTGCTTTCTTCCTGGAGCGTGCCGTGCGACGAGTGACAGATGAGGCTGTAGACCAGCGTGACGAGGAGCAGGAAGCGCACGATTTCTGTTCGGAATCACCAGAACGAACCCAGGCACCTGCTGCAACGCAGGGAGAGGTGTCAGAAGTGGAGTCAGAGGAGGAAGGTGGCTTTGTGGAGGAGGAGGACCAACAGGAGCAGGCTTCCCAGGGGGCTAGTGGTGACCTTTTGGGGACCCCTGGTCTTGTACGTGGCTGGGGGGAGGAGACCGTGGATGATGCAGTCCTTGATAACGAGGAAGCGGAGATGGATACCTCTGCATCCAACCTTGTGAGAATGGGGTCTTTCATGCTGTCATGCCTGTTGAAGGACCCCCGTATCAAGAGGCTTAAGGAGAAGGACCTGTACTGGGTCGCGACTCTACTAGACCCTCGGTACAAGCATAAAGTGGCAGAAATGTTACCAACATACCACAAGTCTGAAAGGATGCTGCATTTAGAAACCAGCCTGCAAAACATGTTGTACAATGCTTTTAAGGGTGATGTCACTTCAGGAACTCATCAACATTCCAGGGGCAGAGGTGCCAGTAATCCTGCCACGAGCGCACCTGCAAGGACAATGCACTTTGGCCACTCTGTAACGTCAGACATGCAAATGTTTTTCAGTCCAAGGCAGCGGCAGAACCGTTCGGGATCCACCCTCAAAGAACGCCTCGACCGGCAGGTAGCGGACTACCTGGCATTAACTGCAGATATCGACACTCTGAGGAGCGATGAACCCCTGGACTACTGGGTGCGCAGGCTTGATCTGTGGCCAGAGCTGTCACAATTTGCCATGAACCTCTTGTCTTGCCCCGCCTCAAGTGTCCTCTCAGAAAGGACCTTCAGTGCAGCAGGAGGGATTGTAACTGAGAAGAGAACTTGCCTAGGTCACAAAAGTGTGGATTACCTGACCTTTATTAAAATGAATGAGGGGTGGATCTCGGAGGGTTACTGCACGCCGGAAGACTTGTGCTGAGTTTCTGATTCTGACTCCCCATGCAGCTGTCCTTCTCTGCACGCCTCATGACTCCACATACAGCTGTCCTTTAGCGTCCTCCTCCCTCCACCACCGTTACAAACTAGGGTGCAAACCCTACTGGTTTAATTTGAATCCTGGTAAATCCTGAGTTTTTCTGGCCTCTGTGCTTCAGTGGCTGTGACAAAAAAATGAATATTTTCAGCATTTATATGGCATATTTTTTCTGGCCTCTGTGCTTCAGTGGCTGCGACCAAAAAAAACAGAATATTTTCAGCATTTATATGGCATATTTTTTCTGGCCTCTGTGCTTCAGTGGCTGCGACCAAAAAAAACAGAATATTTTCAGCATTTATATGGCATATTTTTTATGGCCTCTGTGCTTCAGTGGCTGCGACCAAAAAAAACGGAATATTTTCAGCATTTATATGGCATATTTTTTATGGCCTCTGTGCTTCAGTGGCTGTGACAAAAAAATGAATATTTTCAGCATTTATATGGCATATTTTTTATGGCCTCTGTGCTTCAGTGGCTGCGACCAAAAAAAACAGAATATTTTCAGCATTTATATGGCATATTTTTTATGGCCTCTGTGCTTCAGTGGCTGTGACAAAAAAATGAATATTTTCAGCATTTATATGGCATATTTTTTATGGCCTCTGTGCTTCAGTGGCTGCGACCAAAAAAAACAGAATATTTTCAGCATTTATATGGCATATTTTTTATGGCCTCTGTGCTTCAGTGGCTGTGACAAAAAAATGAATATTTTCAGCATTTATATGGCATATTTTTTCTGGCCTCTGTGCTTCAGTGGCTGCGACCAAAAAAAATGAATATTTTCAGCATTTATATGGCATATTTTTTCTGGCCTCTGTGCTTCAGTGGCTGCGACCAAAAAAAATGAATATTTTCAGCATTTATATGGCATATTTTTTCTGGCCTCTGTGCTTCAGTGTCTGCGACAAAAAAAATTTACATTGTTAGCATTTATATGGCATATTTTTCCTGGCCTCTGTGCTGCAGTGGCTGCGACCAAAAAAAATTAATATTGTTTGCATTTATATGGCATATTTTTTCTGGCCTCTGTGCTGCAGTGGCTGCGACAAAAAAAAATTAATATTTTCAGCATTTATATGGCATATTTTTTCTGGCCTCTGTGCTGCAGTGGCTGCGACAAAAAAAAATTAATATTTTCAGCATTTATATGGCATATTTTTTCTGGCCTCTGTGCTTCAGTGGCTGCGACAAAAAAAAGATAATTTTTCAGGAAAGTACACATGCCTAATTTTTCAGGGTTCTGCAACAGTGGCAAAATCGCATCTTTTATGGTGGTGATCAATAAAGTAGACCAAAACTGGGCCCACACTGCAGAATCAGTGTTTTTTGGTTCACTTCACTGTACATTGAATTACCTCTGCCTGACCGTGCACGTGCGCACAACACGGTGACTGCTAAACACACCACTACAGAAATATTGCCACCAACAGGACGAACATCCTGGAGGTGACAAGCAACTAGTAATTAAAAACTATTATTTGCTCACTTGACGGTATCATTCATTAAAGCTCTTTGCGTCTTTTTGCGTTGCAGTAAGCACCGCGTTTCGTCTTTGCGTGTGAACAGGCTGTAACCTTTACACGACTTGATTGGCATGTAGACGCCGGACGTTTTAAAGCATTTTATTACACAGGTTTAGAAATGTAGTGTGATTTCTGCCCTTTACAGCACAAAACGCAGCGCTGTAGAAAACATTTTTGCCCTTGATCCCCCTCTGGCATGGCACTGTCCAGGTCGTTGCACCCTTTAAACAACTTTAAAATCATTTTTCTGGCCAGAAATGTCTTTTCTAGCTTTTAAAATTCGCCTTCCCATTGAAGTCTATGGGGTTCGCGACGTTCGCGAACCGTTCGCATTTTTGACGCAAGTTCGCGAATATGTTCGCGAACTTTTTTCCCGACGTTCGCTACATCCCTACTCTCTAAGGTTGGGGGCTAGATGCTATATTAGCCCACAGTTAACAACTTTCCTGTACATTTCTATATGTCTCCATTTTTCCTTTCCTTTCCATGGAAGAAAGGATGTATTATTACAGTCGGAAACAATCAGAAAGCCATAGGAACTGTTCTTCTGTAAGGGATACGGTGCACATATTATACATCTTAATGTTCTAACTCCAAATCTAACATGCCCTTTGGCAATGCATTCCTTAGTCTCCCAGCTAAGAAAATCAATCAGATGCACAGACGAGTGAGGCCAATTCGGATTTCTCGAGCCAGGAAGTTTTTTGTATTATTGGTGTGACAGAGCAAACTAATTGATGAAAATGTAGAAATTACACTTTTTCATTGAAGTCTCAAGTAGGACATGTTGTTATAAATAACAATCACACACACACATATTTTATTAAAAAGTCAAGGCAGTATAAAATAGGAACATTCAGTCTTACTGTAATAAAAGGGTGTTTAATTTTTTCCCCCAAAGAAGCTGAGAATGGAAAAGTGTGTAATCAGAAGCTATGGGGAGTGCGGCCAAGCCTGCCAGCATATTGAGTTTCAAAAGATTTTGTTTTGGCAAATGTATTTGAGGTTTTGGAAAGAACAAATTTTGACTTTTGGACATACTAATGTAACCAGTTCCATGCCAGCAGAGCAGCGATATACAATGACCCGTCTTTGTTTTCATTTCTTAACTCAAAAACAAATGCAGTGCGGCTATGTAAAAAAATTCATTCCAGCGTTCCACTAGTATGAATCAATGTAGGAATGAAAGAGAAATAAAAACAAAGAAGAAATATTATAGGAAGATTTTTCTTCCTGAATGACAGGGGAGGCAATAAAATGTATTTGGTGAGGTCATTTATAATATGGAGACAGAAATACATTAGTGGACAATACATACCCATCTGTTTTCTGCATCTAGTGAATCATAGGTCTGTGTGAATGTCATTTTTGGAGCTATTTAAATTCATAGTATGGTTTCTTCATAAAGAAGTATTTAGAATTATTAGTACTCTTGGTACCACTTTTGGTACCTAGTAAACATACAGTTCCCACACAGTCTCTGAACTGTATGTTTACCCTAGTAAACATACAGTTCAGAGACTGTGTGGGAAGAGGAAAGTATCTCAGTAGGAAGATAGTAGAAAAAAATATATATAATTACATACATTATATACATCCTCAAAATGAATCTGATCTGGTGGTTGACTGTAGCAACCATACAAAGAATGTCAGGATAAATTACATATTATTAAGCCATCACACCATTTTGGTATCCCAACAGTTACAGTGAATGAATAAAAAAACATAATCAGGCACAGTGCCTTGGCCAAGGAGACTTAACTTTCCTTATGGTCCCTGTGAACCTGAGGAATCCTGTATGCCTTTACATCCCGTTTATTACGCCCTTGCTTGAATCGCAGATACTTTTTAATTTAGAACCAATGTCCACCTTTAAAAAATTTTTCAGTTCCAAATTTTCTCTTCCCACCTATCCTGTGATCTTTACTGGATGGCTGCCCTTGTTGGCACCATTGCTGGACAGCTGCCTGGGAAGCTATTACAGTGTCTAGCTTTATAGAGCTGCCTGTTTAAAAGCCCAGATTATTGTGGCAGTGAGTTGGCAGCAGTCATTTGTCAGGAAAGGAAGACTTTAAAGTGGAAAAAAGTCTCAGCAAACAGCTGAGTTTGCTCAAAGATTGATGGGTTTTAGCCAGTTCTGCCAAGCAACATTTATTTTTCTGTGTTCTTACATTCAGTAAAAGGGTAGATTAAAGAAGTAGTAACATACATGGGGAGGGTTATTTACTAAAATCCAATTTTATTCTGATTATTTAATAATAAAAGTCCAACCAAACTAGAATCCACGATTTGACCTTATTTATTGTTGATTACGTTTTTCCCCACATGGTGTGATGAAGGCTTATGGGGGAATGTAATAAAAGTCGCAAAGAGCAAAACTATTCGCACCAATAAGAATAAAAATCCACATCTCGCAATGTAATATTGTTCCTTAAACTGTTATTACATTGCGAATTTTAATTGGGCATTGCGAATTTTAATTGCACACTCCTAAGAAGTGCTTGAAGGTGTAGTAATCTTTTGGAGAAAACAACTTTTTCAGTAAGAAGCTTTATTACATTGACTGCGCATTGGCGCAAACTATAAAATTTGCAAATGGTCTTCCACTGTCGGAAGTGGTCGCTTAACAGTTTCGGGGTTTGCAAAAGCTATATTAAATTCACACAATGCAAAATTTGTTCGCGCAAAGGCATAACCTTTCGCATTGCGAATAGTTTTTCCGTTACCAACTTTAATTATATTCTCCTGTTTGTCCTTTATAGACCTCACATTTTTACTGTAGCCATAGCTCAAGTGTAAGAAAGCCCTGTATTTAAAACTATTCTGACACGTTCCAGATTTTAACAGGAACATATCAGCTTGAAAACTAAGCAAGTATCAATTTCATCTTTCAAACCTGACAGCCTGGCTCCCCAAAGCCCCACCATTAGTTACCTCTATGGGACCTGAGAGTGCTTCCCTAGCTCTGTCTCTGGTTTGGGAGGTGAAGCAAAGACTGTGAATGTAAACCACAACCCAACCTCAGTCTTCAGATAAGGGGGAAATAGAGCTCAGAAACAGAAGAAACAGGTGCCAGGGAACACAATCAAAAAGTTTGCAATAAATTATGCATGCAAGCAAGTAGGGATGTCGCAGACTGTTCGCCCGCATCGACTGTTCGCGTTCGCCGAATGTTCGGGAACAACGCGAGACGTTCGCCAATTTGGGCTCGCCTTAGCTGGCGCTTTTTTTGCCATTTCTCCCCCAGACCAGCAGATACATGGCAGCCAATCAGGAAGCTCTCCCTCCTGGACCACCCCCACACCCCCTGGACCACTCCCCTTCCATATATAAACTGAAGCCCTGCAGCGTTTTTTCATTCTGCCTGTGTGTGCTTGGAAGAGCTAGTGTAGGGAGAGAGCTGTTTAGTGATTTGCGGGACAGTTGATAGTAACTTTGCTCGCTAGTAATCTACTTGATACTGCTCTGTATTGTAGGGACAGAACTCTGCAGGGATTTGAGGGACAGTGAGTTTAGGTTAGTTAGCTTTGCTGACTAGTAATCTACCTTCTACTGCAGTGCTCTGTATGTAGCTGCTGTGGGCACTGCTTCTGATCTCTCATCTGCTGACTGCTGCCTGTAACCCAATAGTCCTTGTAAGGACTGCTTTTATTTTCTTTTTTGTTTTTTTTACTTTGCTACTGTAAGAGCCCAGTGCTATTAGTCTAGCTGTGTTGGGGAGTGGGACTGGTGTGCTGCTCCTCCTAGTAGTTCACCACTACCAGCACCAACCAGAGTCAAAATTGTTACAAAGTATCTTATTTGCACCTGTTAGCTGTTCTGAGCTCTCTGCCAAAAGCTAATTAAGTTAGAAACTGTTTTTTTTTCTGGCTGTTCAGTGCAGAGAAAAGAGGGACTTTCCAGTACAAAAGAGGGACAGGGGGTTGAGTGGTCAAAAGAGGGACAGTTGGGAGGTATGCAAGTGCCACCTAGCTGTGTGAGCTTTTTCACATTCTGTCTAAATAACAATAATAATTCCGTGTCCGTAAACATCACCTGAGTGATGTTTTTACAGCAGCAATAATATATTCCGTATCCACTACTGTATACGTTGCCCTTGCAGGCATTGTTTGCCCAGTCTTTAACCAAGTGCCACCTAGCTGTGTGAGCTTTTTCACATTCCGTGTCCAGAAACATCACCTGACTGTGACGTAGTGTGATTTCTGCCCTTTACAGCACAAAACGCAGCGCTGTGTCAACAATGCATTTTTCAGATACATTTTTGCCCTTGATCCCCCTCTGGCATGCCACTGTCCAGGTCGTTGCACCCTTTAAACAACTTTAAAATCATTTTTCTGGCCAGAAATGTCTTTTCTAGCTTTTAAAATTCGCCTTCCCATTGAAGTCTATGGGGTTCGCGACGTTCGCAAACCGTTTGCATTTTTGACGCAAGTTCGCGAATATGTTCGCGAACATTTTTTCCGACGTTCGCTACATCCCTACAAGCAAATTTGTTTATGTGGGGAGGGAGGGACATGCTCACAGTTCACCATAGTCCACAGGCGAATATACACGAAATTGCAACAACATTTATAAGTGCCTCACAACTATTGTTGCAATTTCTGAAATAGAGCTCAGTCAAACAATGGTCACTAATAGAGGAATGTTGTGGGGAGCAAAAGAGATACAGTAGATTTAGAAGATACTGGGGTTGGCAGATTTTTTAAGCCATACTGACATACCCACTATGGATCAGATTCAATTCAGTGAGAAAAAGTTATCTTATGGTTTATCATGTGAAAACTCAAGAGATTTGATTTTTCTCCTAGTTCATTTTCAGTTTTATTCCCATATACTTCAATAGAGTTTTCACATGATAAACAGTGAATTGAATTGCATCTCAAATTGAAATTTGTGCCACTTTTTTCACTTTGTAACTCCTCCTCACAGTAAATGAGTAGGTCATTCCAAGCTTTACTCCTTTTTGGGGAAGAGACAGATATGTAACTGTAACAGCTTACCTTAATGAAAACACATGGTCTGTTTTCTATGGTGGGACAGCTGCCATTTGAAACATATTTTACAATTGGGGTTCTATACATTTGCAGAACTTCGGGACTTTTGTATTTAAGAAAACTTTGGTGCAAAGAGCAAGACCTGTGTGGCCAGATTTCCAGGCTGTTCTGGCTAATGAACAAACAATGTAAGTTAAATGACCAGTAACATCAAAGGGGTTGTTCACCTTCCAAACACCTTTTTCAGTTCAGTTGTTTTCAGATTGTTCCCCAGAAATAGACTTTTTTCAATTACTTTTCATTATTTATTTTTTTACTGTTTTTCCAAAAGTTTAAAGTTGAATGTTCATGTCTCTGGCGTTTCAGTCTGGCAGATCAGTAATTCAGAAAAATGTTGTTAGGACAGTACCAGACTAGAAGTCTTCTTATTTAAAAAGCCTTTATTTTAACTTAAGGGCATCACAGCAACGTTTCAGGCTGTGCGGCCTTTTATCAAGCTTCAGATCAGTAATTCAGATGCAGATTCTAAACGGTTACAATTTTGCAAAATTTAGTTGATACATTTCTCAGCAGCATCTCTGGAGTATTAGCAACTATTATATCAATTCCAACAGCTGCCTGTAATGAAACCCAGAAATTCTGCTCAGCAGGGACAGAGATAAGAAATGTATCAACTAAATGTATCAATTTAGAACAGAGCTGCTTTAGAAGGTGAAAAATTAAACTTTACTCTTCAATATTAGGAAAACGGTGACACATAGAAAATAGAAAGTAATTGGAAAAAGTCATTATTTCTGGTGAAAACTACTTGCAGTTTTGGGGTGTTCCACTTTTAAATAGGAAGCCACTGTTTCATCTATGCTATTATTTTCAAGTGCTTCTAAAATAAGGTGATCTAATTCCTTTTTGTATGTTTTTGTAGGATTAGTATCCAAATGGGTAAAAGTGTCTTTATCAGACAGTTGTCTGTCAGCCTCTTGTATGTACAATGAAGGGCAAATGTGTTGGCTCTAGTCTTGCTACCAATTAAATTGAAAAACGAATCAAGCACAAAAATACTGTATGTATATATGTGAAACCATAGCTCACCTGAAGGGCGAAGTGACCTGGGTGTAAAGGTCCAAATCTTCAAACACTTGATTCAATCTAAAGTATTGTGCTTTTAAAGTCAGCAGTAGACAAACTCACCAAATCCAGCAGCTGGCCCGGGTACTGTGCCCCGAACCTGTAGCTTGAGGCGTTAATCACATCAAAATAAAGCGCACGCACTCCTGCAGCCAGCCGGTGAGGTAAAAGAAGAATTTTATTTCATCTCATTAAAAGTCAAATTGTCCTAACACGTTTCGTATCAATGGATACGTAATCATAGGCCTCTTGTATGTGTGTTTTTTCCCGTGAGATTCTAAATTAGTATGTAATGTTATTAATTCAGTTTCTGCACTTCTATTTACACTTTAATATTTAATGGTCATCTTTTTCCCTTTTTCCTATTTTTTGATACATTCACTTTGGGGCCGATTCACTAAATTCGAGTGAAGGGTTCGAATTAAGAAAACGTCGAATTTCGAAGTTTTTTTGGGCTACTTCGACCATCGAATGGGCTACTTCGACCTTCGACTACGAAAATCGAACGATTCGAACTAAAAATAGTTTGAATCGTTCGATTCGAAGGATTTAATCGTTCGATCGAATGAAAAATCCTTCGATCGATCGATCGCAGGATTTGCGCTAAATCGTTCGACTTCGATATTCGAAGTCGAACGATTTTAGTTCCTAGTCGAATATCGAGGGTTAATTAACCCTCGATATTCGACCCATAGTGAATCGGCCCCTTTGTGTATTTTGTACTATGTACTCCCTAATTAAGCTACCCTATGTAGCTTAGCCTTGGGGGGGGGGGTGTCTAAAATAATCATAGGATTTGTCCCATTGGATTAACTCTTCCTTTTGATTGGCACATTTGGTAGCATCACCAACTTGTCTCCCATTGGCTATTTCTCTTTTAAATACTCTGTATGTAATTTTCAATATTCAGCCTATGGTTCTTAATTATGGAGAATAAAATGTAAGCCTTTTAACCTTTTACAATCTGACTCCGGCTTTACTATTTTGTGGGTCCAGGCCTGTGCCAACCTCTTTTGATGTTTCCTGGTGTTTGCTCCCTTTGCTGATGGTCTGGGGCATGTTCACCCAGGCCCACCGTGTACAGCGGTAAGCGCAATCAAAGCATTCTAATATAGCACATACTGGTTACATATTTGTATAATCACTAAGGATAACAATGCAACTAGCAAATTTGAGGGAAAGGGGGGAAATGCAGGAGGGAGATGGATGTATACTTGCACACTTTTTGCATGTAATTCACTTGGCTCAACAAGGACACAAAGAAATTCTCTACTTACTGACTGGTCAAAGCAGGTGTTAGATATAGGGCTCCTTTGTAGAATAGAATGCTGTACATTGCCCCTCACAAACCAAAGTAAGTTTAAGCAAAAACTTACAAATTATGGCTGATGATTGCAAGCAGGCCAAAATAAGTGAATTTGATTTGTGGCCTTTCACTTTACATAAAGTTTGCAAAACTGTGGTCAGAGAGAGATGTTAGAGATCGCACTCACAGGTCTTAAGAGTAATAAATGGATTTTTATTAGTGGACAATCGCTGACGTCCCGTGATGATGTGTGAGTCACGTCCCGTAAACCTGTGTCCCGTGCTGTGGAGCCTGGATACCACACTCACGAAGGGGCAAAAAGTTATTTAATACTGAAATCACAGAATACACAATAGGTCCAATATGAGACTCAGAGTTTCATTCAAAGTAGCTAACATGAGCGCATTCAGTTGTCAGTGCGGCTCTGAATCTTGCTTATTATTATTATCATTTATTACACTTGCTTTTACTGTTATAGTCACTTTTTTGATTTCTTCTGTCTGTTTCACTTGATCTCTATTTTCATTTATTCGTTATTTATTTTTCTTTGTATTTGATATATGCTTTTCTTCACATATGTTTGATTTCTACTTATGCTGTCACACGCACGTCACTTCCTCTGCTTTCGGTGTTTCTTTGTAGTATTTATTTCCGTTTGTTTGACTCACTTTTCACTTTGAGAAAGGCTGTTGTATCAGCCGAAACGTCAGCGATTGTCCACTAATAAAAATCCATTTATTACTCTTAAGACCTGTGAGTGCGATCTCTAACATCTCTATTGATTCTACTTTATCAAGGACTGCACCCAGGCATTGGTGACCTCAGTATCGTGAGTGCCGGTTCTTCGTACTACAGTATATATATAAATATATATATATATATATATATGTATATATATATATATATATATATATATATGTTAGTTGCCATTTAATAGTTTAGGCTAACCTAATGCCTTGTGGGTCCTATCTGACAAACTTCACAATTGGATTTTAGCTAGCTCAGCAGAACAGGTTTAAATTGCCCTTCGGCATGTTCAGGAGCTGCCATTTCCTAAATGTGGTAATCTTATTGGCAACTTTTCACTTTTCAGGCATTCAGATCTGTTAAAGAACTGCTGCAGTTTCTTTCATTATGATGTCTGAGCTCACATTGCAGCTGGTCACACTGCCGTTATAGGAAATACACTGCAAAAAAGAGATGGAAACACATTGCCAAGAAATCCCTGCCTCCGTGTGTTTCATTAAATTAAATTAACCTAAAAAAACAGAAAAAAATAACTTTATCCAATATTTTATTTTAACAAAAGATTTGATTTGTCTTGTATCATTTCTAGGTTGTAACCATTTACATGTGATAGCAATAAGTTAACATAAGCACAGTTGCAGATGTTGCACACTTAAATATGTAATTATTAAAGGTAAATTATACGAAAAAGGCAGCACTGAAGGCAATAGGCATCACTGTATATTTACCCAATTATTTGCTAGTAGGCACCTGGCTAGGGATGTAGCGAACGTTGGAAAAAAAGTTTGCGAACATATTCGCGAACTTGCGTCAAAAATGCGAACAGTTCGCGAACGACGCGAACCCCATAGACTTCAATGGGAAGGCGGATTTTAAAAGCTAGAAAAGACATTTCTGGCCAGAAAAATGATTTTAAAGTTGTTTAAAGGGTGCAACGACAACCTGAATAAACACAAAGTTGAAAGAAAGGGTGCAACGACCTGGACAGTGGCATGCCAGAGGGGGATCAAGGGTAAAAATGTATCTGAAAAATACATTGTTGACACAGCGCTGCGTTTTGTGCTGTAAAGGGCAGAAATCACACTACATTTCTAAACCTGTGTAATAAACTGCTTTAAAACGTCCAGCGTCTACATGCCAATCAAGTCGTGTAAAGGTTACAGCCTGTTCACACGCAAAGACGAAAAGCGTCGCTTACTGCAACGCAAAAAAACGCAAAGAGCTTTAATGAATGATACCGTCAAGTGAGCAAATAATAGTTGTTAATTACTAGTTGAGCTTGTCACCTCCAGGATGTTCGTCCTGTTGGTGGCAATATTTCTGTAGTGGTGTGTTTAGCAGTCACCGTGCTTGTGCGCACGTGCACGGTCAGGCAGAGGTAATTCAATGTACAGTGAAGTGAACCAAAAAACACTGATTCTGCAGTGTGGGCCCAGTTTTGGTCTACTTTATTGATCACCTGCGGTGACCATAAAAGATGCAATTTTGCCACTGTTGCAGAACCCTGAAAAATTAGGCATGTGTACTTTCCTGAAAAATTATGTTTTTTTTGTCGCAGCCACTGAAGCACAGAGGCCAGAAAAAATATGCCATATAAATGCTAACAATATAAAAAAATTTTGTCGCAGCCACTGAAGCACAGAGGCCAGAAAAAATATGCCATATAAATGCTGAAAATATTAATTTTTTTTTTGTCGCAGCCACTGAAGCACAGAGGCCAGAAAAAATATGCCATATAAATGCTAACAATATAAAAAAATTTTGTCGCAGCCACTGAAGCACAGAGGCCAGAAAAAATATGCCATATAAATACTGAAAATATTAATTTTTTTTTGTCGCAGCCACTGCAGCACAGAGGCCAGAAAAAATATGCCATATAAATGCTAAAAATATAAAAAAAATTTGTCGCAGCCACTGAAGCACAGAGGCCAGAAAAAATATGCCATATAAATGCTAACAATATAAAAAAAATTTGTCGCAGCCACTGAAGCACAGAGGCCAGAAAAAATATGCCATATAAATGCTAAAAATATAAAAAAAAATTTGTCGCAGCCACTGAAGCACAGAGGCCAGAAAAAATATGCCAAATAAATACTAAAAATATAAAAAAAATTTGTCGCAGCCACTGAAGCACAGAGGCCAGAAAAACTCAGGATTTACCTGGATTCAAATGAAACCAGTAGGGTTTGCACCTTAGTTTGTAACGGTGGCGGAGGGAGGAGGACGCTAAAGGACAGCTGTGTGTGGAGTCATGAGGCGTGCAGAGAAGGACAGCTGCATGGGGAGTCAGAACAAGTCTTCCGGCGTGCAGTAACCCTCCGAGATCCACGTCTCATTCATTTTAATAAAGGTCAGGTAATCCACACTTTTGTGACCTAGGCGAGTTCTCTTCTCAGTTACAATCCCTCCTGCTGCACTGAAGGTCCTTTCTGAGAGGACACTTGAGGCGGGGCAAGACAAGAGGTTCATGGCAAATTGTGACAGCTCTGGCCACAGATCAAGCCTGCGCACCCAGTAGTCCAGGGGTTCATCGCTCCTCAGAGTGTCGATATCTGCAGTTAATGCCAGGTAGTCTGCTACCTGCCGGTTGAGGCGTTCTTTGAGGGTGGATCCAGAAGGGTTCTGGCGCTGCCTTGGACTGAAAAACATTTGCATGTCTGACGTTACAGAGTGGCCAAAGTGCATTGTCCTTGCAGGTGCGCTCGTGGCAGGATTACTGGCACCTCTGCCCCTGGAATGTTGATGAGTTCCTGAAGTGACATCACCCTTAAAAGCATTGTACAACATGTTTTGCAGGCTGGTTTGTAAATGCAGCATCCTTTCAGACTTGTGGTACGTTGGTAACATTTCTGCCACTTTATGCTTGTACCGAGGGTCTAGTAGCGTTGCGACCCAGTACAGGTCCTTCTCCTTAAGCCTCTTGATACGGGGGTCCTTCAACAGGCATGACAGCATGAAAGACCCCATTCTCACAAGGTTGGGTGCAGAGGTATCCATCTCCGCTTCCTCGTTATCAAGGACTAAATCATCCACGGTCTCCTCCCCCCAGCCACGTACAAGACCAGGGGTCCCCAAAAGGTCACCACAAGCCCCCTGGGAAGCCTGCTCCTGTTGGTCCTCCTCCTCCACAAAGCCACCTTCCTCCTCTGACTCCACTTCTGACACCTCTCCCTGCGTTGCAGCAGGTGCCTGTGTTCGTTCTGGTGATTCCGACCAGAAATCGTGCGCTTCCTGCTCCTCGTCACGCTGGTCTACAGCCTCATCTGTCACTCGTCGCACGGCACGCTCCAGGAAGAAAGCAAAGGGTATTAGGTCACTGATGGTGCCTTCGGTGCGACTGACCATGTTTGTAACCTCTTCAAAAGGGCGCATGAGCCTGCAGGCATCGCGCATAAGCACCCAGTAACGGGGGAAAAAAATCCCCAGCTCTGCAGATCCAGTCCTACCACCCAGTTCAAACAGATATTCATTGACGGCTCTTTGTTGTTGCAGCAGACGTTCCAACATGAGGAGCGTTGAATTCCAGCGAGTCTGGCTGTCGCAAATTAAACGCCTGACTGGCATGTTGTACCGCTGCTGAATGTCAGCAAGGCGTGCCATGGCTGTGTAGGAACGTCTGAAATGGGCCAACACCTTCCTGGACTGCCTGAGAACGTCCTGGAATCCTGGGTACTTCGAGACAAAACGTTGGACTATTAAATTCAGAACATGTGCCATGCAGGGCACATGTGTTAAATTGCCCAGTCTCAGTGCTGCCAACAGATTGCTTCCGTTGTCACACACCACTTTTCCGATCTTCAGTTGGTGTGGGGTCAGCCACCGATCGGCCTGTGACTGCAGAGATGACAGGAGTACAGATCCGGTATGGTTTCTGCTTTCCAGGCACGTCATCCCCAAGACAGCATGACAACGGCGTACCTGGCACGTCGAATAGCCTAGGGGGAGCTGGGGGTGCACAGGTGTGGAGGAGGAGGACCCAGCAGCAGAGGAGGAAGAAGAGGAAGAAGACGAGGTAGAGAGCAAAGGAGGAGTAGAGGTGGTGGCAGAACCGCGTGCAATCCGTGGCGGTGACACCAACTCCACTGTTGTTGTTGAGCCACACATTCCCTGCTTCCCAGCCATGACCAAGTTCACCCAGTGGGCAGTGTAGGTGACATACCTGCCCTGACCATGCTTGGAGGACCATGCGTCAGTAGTCATATGGACCTTTGACCCAACACTAAGTGACAGAGATGCGGTGACTTGGCTCTGCACATGGTGGTACAGGTGTGGTATTCCCTTTTTGGAAAAAAAAATTGCGGCTGGGTACCTTCCACTGCGGTGTCCCAATTGCTACAAATTTGCGGAAGGCCTCAGAGTCCACCAGCTGGTATGGTAAAAGCTGGCGGGCTAAGAGTGCAGACAAGCCAGCTGTCAGACTCCGGGCAAGGGGGTGACTCGCAGCATTGGCTTCTTACGCTCAAACATGGCCCTCACAGAAACTTGGCTGGGGGCAGATGACTGGGAACTGGTGGTCAAGGTGGAAGGCGGAGTGGAGGGTGGTTCAGACGGGTCAAGGACAGCAGAGGTAGAGCAGTAAGATGCTGGACCAGAAGGAGGGTGGCTTTTAGTTTGTCTGCTGCCTTTGAGGTGTTGCTCCCAAAGTGCTTTGTGCTTGCCGTTCATGTGCCTTCGCATAGAAGTTGTACCTATGTGGCTGTTGGGCTTCCCAAGACTCAGTTTCTGACTGCACTCATTGCAAATTACAACGCTTTTGTCAGAGGCACACACATTAAAAAAATCCCACACTGCTGACCTTTTTGAAGCTGGCAATCTGGCGGTACCAGTAGAAGTTGGCGGCGTTGGCGGCAATGGCGGGTGCGTTGGCCGGCTGACCACAGGTGCCGATACATGTTGTTGCCCTACTGTTCCCTGCGAGCTGTCCTCCCTGCTTCTTCTAAGTCTTAGTCTCCTCCTGCCTCTCTGACTCTCCGTCTCTCCATCTGAACTATCCTCCTCTTGCTCTCTTCTACTGGGCACCCACAAAACATCAATCTCCTCATCATCATTCTCCTCAGATGCATCAATTTCTTCTAACAGCTCACAGAAGGAAGCAGCAGCGGGGACCTCCTCATCACTCATTATGTCCATCTATGTTGTGTTCTCTGCCAGAATTATATCTGGTGTAACGTCCTCATCTCCTTCATCTTCTTCTGCCAATAATGGTTGCGCATCACTCAGTTCAAGAAACTCATGTGAAAATAACTCCTCTGACTCCAGTGAAGAAGGGGCGCCGGTGGTGGAGGAAGTGTTACGTGGGGTGCCCATAGCAGTGGAGGATGAGGATGTTGTGGTAAAGTTAGAAACGGTAGAGGATGGGGTGTGCTGTGTAAGCCAGTCAACTACCTCTTCAGCATTTTGGGAGTTCAGGGTCATTGCCTTTGTAAAATTGGGCAATTTCCTAGGGCCACAGGATAGCATAGCAGCACGGCCCATAGTGCCTCTGCGTGGCGGCCTGCCTTTGCCTGGCATTTTTTTTAAAACAACAACAACAACTCAGGTGGTGTTTCTGGAGACGGTATTATTATTGATATTTAGACAGATTGTGAAAAAGCTCCCACAGCTAGATGGCAGTTGTTTGAAGAACACACTGGGCAAATAATGCCTACAAGGTCAACGTATACACTACTACAGCAGTGGATACGGAATATATTATTGCTGCTTGAAAAACGTCACTCAGGTGGTGTTTCTGGAGACGGTATTATTATTGATATTTAGACAGAATGTGAAAAAGCTCACACAGCTAGATGGCAGTTGTTTGAAGAACACACTGGGCAAACAATGCCTACAAGGTCAACGTATACACTACTACAGCAGTGGATACGGAATATATTATTGCTGCTTGAAAAACGTCACTCAGGTGGTGGTTCTGGAGACGGTATTAATATTGATATTTAGACAGAATGTGAAAAAGCTCACACAGCTAGATGGCAGTTGTTTGAAGAACACACTGGGCAAACAATGCCTACAAGGTCAACGTATACACTACTACAGCAGTGGATACGGAATATATTATTGCTGCTTGAAAAACGTCACTCGGGTGGTGTTTCTGGAGACGGTATTATTATTGATATTTTGACAGAATGTGAACAAGCTCACACAGCTAGATGGCAGTTGTTTGAAGAACACACTGGGCAAATAATGCCTGCAAGTGCACTACTATTGGTGCACTACTATGAAGAACAGCAAACAGCACTGGACACGTTAAAGAACAGTAAGATGAGTAAAATAAAAAAAAAAACATATGTATATTAAAAAAAAAAATTACTCGGGTTGGTGCTGAACTACTAGGAGCAGCACAGTAGCACACCAGTCCCACTCCCCAACACAGCTAGACTAATAGCACTGGGCTCTTATAGTAGCAAAGTAAAAAAACAAAAAAGAAAATAAAAGCAGCCCTTACAAGGACTATTGGGTTATTACAGCAGTCAGCAGATCAGAAGAGATCAGTGCCCACAGCAGCTACATACAGAGCACTGCAGTAGAAGGTAGATTACTAGCCAGCAAAGCTACCTAACCTAAAATGTCCCTCAAATCCCTGCAGAGTTCTGTCCCTACAATACAGAGCAGTATCAAGTAGATTACTAGCCAGCAAACTTACTATCAACTGTCCCTCAAATCACTAACAGCTCTCTCCCTACACTAGCTCTTCCAAGCACACACAGGCAGAATGAAAAAACGCTGCAGGGCTTCAGTTTATATATGGAAGGGGAGTGGTCCAGGGGGTGTGGGGGTGGTCCAGGAGGGAGAGCTTCCTGATTGGCTGCCATGTATCTGCTGGTCTGGGGTGAGAGGTCAAAAATAAGCGCCAGCTAAGGCGAACCCAAATTGGCGAACGTCGCGCGATGTTCGCGAACATTCGGCGAACGCAAACAGTCGATGTTAGCGCGAACAAGTTCGCCGGCGAACAGTCCGCGACATCCCTACACCTGGCTAGCAACCTATTCCATCTAACAACCAAAACAATGTTTTTTCATTTCCTGTGCATAATTAAAAGCGAATCCGGAAATAATACCTATGTATATAATATATCGATTTTATATTAATGTTTATTATTGATGACAATCATAGACATTATGATTATGGTTGGAGGGTTAATGAAAGAGAAAAAATATTTTGCTGGCTAGTAAACACATGTAACGGTCCATTTTCCCCTTTTGCCCCAGAATCCTTCCCCTTTGTGATATCATTAGTATATCTTATTCACTGTTCAGTTGGTATATGGACAATGTATAAGTGTAGATGTCCCTGTTTTCTAAACACTCCCCAAGGCTCTACCCGACCTTATTATAACAACCTCACCATGACTTATATTAATGGATGGCATGATTGTTTTGTAGTTGGCACACACCATACTTTTGTAGCATTTTTATTATTATTATTTTAGTGACATTTATGCTTAAAAACCTCAGAATTCCCAGTATTTCCAAACCACAAATTCTTTTGCTTTTTTTCAAGAGACTGGCAAAAGAACATCAAAATAATTAAAAGACAATGTCTAAAGTTCAGTGTGTACCAGCAGAGCATAGCATTCAATTAGAATAGTTGGAGAATATATTCTGTAAAAAATTATGACTCGAATTATGTTTCCATAATTCCATAACAATGGCAGTATATATGATAAAGGTCCATGTGAGGACCGAAACGTCGATCCAATAAAATATGTTTCATTTTTGAGAAATCCCCGTGTGCGTCAGCTTTTGTACATGAATATATATATATATATATATATATATATATATATATATATATATATATATATATATATATATTTATTTAATCTGGGAAAGCTTATACTTTTAAAATACTAATAGTTGTATTTTTCTCTTCAGAATTTCAATACAATTTTCATCTCCAAATACTTATACTGTAGCTCATTATTATTGTCCTGGGTGCCTTAAGGTGGCCATACACGGGCCGATAAAAGCTGCCAGAGACTAAGCGGCCCTCTGACGGGCTTCCCCAGTTGACATCGGTGGGCTGTAGAAACTGGTTGAAACGACAAGGCTCTCTCATACTGTCAAGGACAGCTTAGTAAACTACCCTCTGGCTACTAATTTGGTTGATCTAATGTCTCTTGCCATGCAAGTAGATAGACAGAGGGAGAGAAGGAGTGAGAAGGGTACTTCCTTTCCTACTGGGTTTGCTAATGTTAAGCCATCTAACCCCTCTGTGCCTTTACCTCAGGAGGAACCCAAGCAAATGGGCATAACTCATCTAGCTCCTGAGGAAAAGGCTTGCAGGTGGTCTCAGGGTCTGTGTATTTACTGTGGGGAAAAGGGTCATTTCCTTAACCAGTGTCCTAAGAGGCTGGGAAACTTCAAAGCCTAAATGGAGAAGGGGAGCTCTATTTGGGTCAAGAAGTTTTCTCTCCCCATTTTTCCTCTAGGATCATGGTACCTGTTAATTTAACCTGGCCTACGGGCTCTGTTAAGGTTTCTGCTTTTTTGGATTCTGGGGCAGTGGGGAATTTTGTGGCTGCTGCCTTCGCAGTAAGGTCTAATATTCCTCTAACTCCTTTAATTCCTCCCATGAGAATCTTATCCGATGACAAAAGCCCTTTGGGGTCAGGTCTGGTAACCAGGAAAACTGTGGCCTTGTCCATGTGCACTAACAACCTGCACTCTGAGGAGTTATCTTTCTTTGTTATCGAAGGTTCTTCTTCTCCTCTCATTTTAGGTTTAACTTGGTGACAGGTACATAACCCACATATTGATTGGGGAACTGGGGAGATTCTTCAATGGGGTCAAAAATGTAAGGGCTCTTGCATGTGTTTCTCAATTGGTGGCATTCACGTCTCTAGAGGGGTTATCCATGGCTTATTCTGATTTTTCTGATGTATTTTTTAAAAGAGCTGCAGAAACTTTACCCCCACATATGCGTTATGACTGCCCAATTGACCTCATTCCTGGGTCTACTCCCCCTAGAGGGAGAACATATCCTCTTTCTTTGCCTGAAGCCCAAGCAATGAAAGAGTACATCAAAGAAAACCTCAAGAGGTTTCATTAGGCCTTCTAGTTCCCCTGCTGGTGCTGGGTTCTTTTTTGTGGGCAAGAAGGATGGAGGTCTTCGCCCATGTATCGACTATAGAGGTCTTAATAAAATTACTATCAAAAAACGTTATCCCCTTCCCAGGGGCGCTCCATCAATGAGGCGAGTTGAGACACTCGCCTCAGGCGGCAGCGCCCCCCTGGTTACCAGGGGCGGCAAAAATGCCGCTCCTGGTAACTAAGAGCCGAATTTCCGGTTTTCAACCTGGAAATTCGGCTCTTCTAGTGCAGAGAGCGCAATTCTCTCTGCACTAGCGTCGTGCAGCGTCGTGCAGCGCCCGACCCCCTCCTGCGCAGAAAATGTGAGCGCTGTGAGGAGGGGTCGGGCGGCAACGGAAGGCCGCCTCAGGCGGCATAAAGGCGCGGATCGGCGCTGCCCCTTCCGCTGATTTCTGAACTATTTCATCAGGTCAAGAATGCTTCTATTTATTCCAAACTTGACCTTAGAGGTGCATATAACCTTATCTGTATCAGGGAAGGCTACTATGAATATTTAGTGATGCCATTTGGTTTTTGCAATGCCCCCGCAGTGTTCCAGGAATTTGTCAATGACATCTTCCGGGACCTGCTGGGGTATAGCTTGACGATATTCAAATTTTTTCCTCTAGCTTGAGTGACCATCAAAAACATGTCCGGGAGGTGTTGCTCAGGTTAAAAAAGAATAATTTATTTGCGAAGCTTGAGAAAGGCACCTTTGAGGTTTTTTCTGTCCAATTTTTGGGGTTCAATATCTCTGGATTAGGGCCTTGAAATGAATCCTAGGAAGGTTAAGGCCATACTGGATTGGGATCAGCCTCTTTCTTTACATGTAACTCAAAGATTTTTAGGCTTTGCTAATTATTATCGTCAATTCATTAAAAACTTTTCTTTGGTCTCCAATCATGGATCTAACCAAAAAGGGTGCAGATCCAAGTATGTGGCCTCCCGAGGCTATTCAAGCTTTTGAATTTCTTAAAAAAGTATTTGTGTCTGCCCCCATTCTCCGTCACCCTGATACTACTCTTCCTTTTATTGTAGAGGTTGATGCCTCAGAGGTTGGGGCAGGGGCGGTCCTTTCCCAAAGCTATCCGATAATCAACAAGGTGCATCCATGTGCATTCTTTTCTAGGAAATTTTCTATGATTTTTTCCCTGCTCAGCAGTAAGGGACCATCTGACAATTCCTATCCACAGCAATAAATGAAGGGAGAATTTCACTGCATACAGTCAGGTTTCTTATAAAAATGGTACACATTTTTTAATTAAAGTATACTGGAGATAGGTTTCTTTTTCATTAAAGAAAGTAAAAATGGGATTTTATTTTTTGCCTTTCCTTATCTTTTAAGGTGTTATGTATCTGACAACCAATCTTCATGGGCTGAATTATTACCTTGGGCAGAATTTACTTACTGCAGCTCATGCTTCTACTGGTTAATCACCATTTTTTATTGTTAATGGTTTACATCCCAAAGCATTTTCTTTTTCTGGTTCATTATCCTCTGTACCATCTGTCAATTCTTCTGTCAATTTGCCAAAATCTGGTCCGGGGTCTATGATTCCCTTTCTGCAGCTACGGCCGCTCAAAAAAAGGCAGCTGATAGATCTCGAAGTAAGGTACCAAGTACCTGGTAGAAGACCGGGTTTGGTTATCCACAAAAAGTATCAGACTTAAGGTTCCTTCACTCAAGTTGGGACCCAGGTTTATTGGTCCATATCCTATTACTGAAATAATGAATCCTTCCTCTATTCGTCTCCAATTACCTGATAATTTTAAAATATCTGATTCTTTTCATGTGTCCCTTTTGAAACCAGCCTCACAGGTTCGTCTACAATTCTTTCCTCCCCCAGTGCTGGGTCAGTCTGAATTTGTAATCCAAGAGCTCCTTGACTCTCGCTTTGTGCGGGGTAAGTTGCAATATCTTGTCCAATGGAAGGGTTACGGTCCTGAGGAGAATTTTTGGGTTCCTGTCTGTGACATTAGGGCTGATCGTCTCAGGAAACAATTCCACCTTGTTTCCTGAGAAACCTGGGAGTCCGGTGGCCCCTCCTCGAGGAGGGGGGTAATGTCATAACTCACCCTGGTGGTCTAGTGGGAGGGGGTCTGCAGGGACGCCTGCAGGCTGCAGCCCCCTCGGCTGGGATGCCCACCACGCTGCCGCTCCTCTAAAAGTCCTGTTTCATAGGGCGCGCACGTTGCACAACTTCCCTATTTGCGCAGTGGCGCAAAGTTTAAAAGTATTTAAAGCCACAGAATGTATTTTTCATTGCCCGTTATAGGTTTCCACATTGTGAGTTCCTGGTGCCTCTGTGCTATCTAAGCTTCTATATTTCTGCGATCTGATACTCTGTTGTGACCCCTGCCTGCTACTGACGATCCTCACTTCTGAATCCTGACCCCTGCCTGATAACTGACTCTGCTATATCTGTATAGCTTTATGATTGATCTCCTGGTTTGACCCTTGCCTGCCTGACTCCGTTTGTACTCTGTCTGCCCCACCCGGCCTGATCTGACTACACTTTCTGTCTATGACTTGTACCGTGACTGTCTGCCCAAAAGACTTTGCTTTACCATCGTGCCCCTTTGCTAGTTCAGAACCCCTTTCTTGGCACCTCTCTTAATAAGACCTGGTGGCATCCGATTAGCCGAGGGCTCCTCCAGAGGTGAAAGGTGGCTGTTAAAGGTGGAAACAAGAGCCGAGAACAGGGTGCTTAGCATTGGTTCTGAATTTAGGATGCCGACCGTGACACCCGTACGCTAGAATGTAAATTGGCGGCGGGATGGCACTCGGATCGCTTTGGCTTTCCAAAATTGTCCGAAGTTTCCTCTTCAGGCAACTTTAGGAAAACAAAGTATTCCAAGTGCCATCCCGCTGTCAAATTACATTCTAGCTGGCTGGAAGGCATTTTGGAGAGACTAGGCACCCGAAGAAGAGACGATTTGTCACTGGGCAACTAATCTCCCCCAGTTGCCTCGTCTGTCACCACCCTTAAAGTATAGGGCACACTTGTCTGTTAAGATAGTGTCAGACATTTTCTCTGCTCTACCCAAGTTTATTCTTCTTTTCTCTTTATGCTCCTTAGAAAGCATGCTTGAATGTGTCTGATATTTATGCCATTTCAAATGAATTTATCCTGCTAGAGCAGTTGTCCCCAACCAGTAGCTCATCAGCAACATGTTGCTCTCCAACCCCTTGGATATTGCTCCCAGTGGCCTCAAAGCAGGAGCTTATTTTTGAATTCCAGGCAAGTTTTGGTTGCATAAAAACCAGGTGCATACCAAACAGAGCCTCAATGCAGGTTGACAATCCACATAGGGGCTACCAAATGGCTAATCACAGCACTTATTTGGCACCCCAAGAACATTTGTCATGCTAATGTTGCTCCCCAACTCCTTATACTTCTGAATGTTGCTCACTGGTTCAAAAAGTTGGGGATCCCTTTGTTATAGAGGGTCCACATCCTACAGAGTTTCTACTGCTAAGGATTTAGATGGTCCCACCCCAAGTCAATTTGAACACGGGGATCCTGAGGAACGGAGGTATATTCAGTGTTAGCAAACAGTTGTATGCTGTACTATGATAATTAATTTAAACCTACTAAAGTTGTTGCCCAGAAAAGACGTTTTGGGATATTTAAACACAAAACTGAAGATTACCTTGGCTGAAAGTTTGTTTTACTTAATCCTGAACACAGAGGGGATTTAGCAAGGACTGAACTTCCCAGCCACGGCAATTATGTAACTATGCAGGATACGTGGGACAATTTCTTCAACACACCACTTTCACAATCAACATTTAATCTTTCCTTTTCCCTCTCCAAACAGTCTGCTATTTGCCAGTTCTTTTTGCATTTCTGTGTTTATGTAAACATCCCACTGCATGGTGAATACTTTAACTGCATTTAAAATGTTTTTTTAAGTGTCCCCCATAAACTGCAGACAAAGACAAAAACTATCTAACTCTGCTTCCACAACATTATAAAGGTTGGTGTCACATAGAAATATGGACATGGTACTTATTAATGAAGGTGCCAAAATGTAAAAAAAGTTAAAGGGAAACTTAACCCCCAAAATGAATACTGAAAACAGATAGTTTCACATTACGTGACATACTAAATAACTGTACCAAACTGGAATATATATTTAAGTAGATATTGCCCTTTTACATCTCTTGCCTTGAGCCACCATTTTATGATGGTCTGTCTGCTGCCTTGGAGATCACCTGACCAGAAATACTGCAACTCTCACGGTAACAGGAAGAAGTGTGGGAGTAAAAGACAAAACAGTCTAGTAATTTGCTCATGTGACCTATCATGTATGTGTGCCCTGGGCATGTTTGTGTGCACTGTGAATGGTAGGATCCCAGGAGGTGGCCCTTAGTTTTTAAAATGGCAATTTTCTATTTGAGATTACCCAATGGCACACACTACAAAAAAGTATATTATTATGAAAATGGTTTATTTACATGAAACAGGGTTTTACATATGAGCTGTTGTATGCAATATGTTTTTATAGAGACCTACATTGTTCAGAGGGTATAGTTTTCTTAAGATGTCCTGGGACAAGTAGCAATTCCTGTAGTATTTCATTCTTAGCTTTGGCACAATGCTCAGAAAGACTTTTGTCAAAACTGTTTCCTATGGACTAGACTAGAAACTTTTATATCTGCAAGGTATGCACATGTGAGCAGAGTATTGAGCTACATTGCCTTTAATTGTGGCTATCCCATAATAATCCCATAATAATCACCATGAACCTTCTTAATAATCTCCAACCCTAGCACACACTCTTTATATTGCACATATTTAGTAAAGAGCGCTACATCAGGAACACCATGTATGGTCTGCTGTAGTATCCAGTGACCCTAGCCCTAGGCCTAGTGATATAATTAAATGCACTACTCAATCAGATGCTGGGTTTTCATTTGGAGGGGTTGAACTTGATGGACTTTGTCTTTTTTCAACCCAATTTAACTATGTAACTATGTAACTATATCCAGAATATAATTTTTCTTATTGCCATCGAGTGTAAGATTTACTAGATTACGACTTCTTTGCAAAAGTTACAAAAAGTATCATTAGGAAAGTAAGATGATGTTTTAGTGCCACCTTTCTTCAGAGATATAAGATGCCAGTTTACCAATGCAACACACTTACACTACCTACAGAACGTGCCTCATAAACTTACTGGCTGATAAACTTTGTGTTACCTGTGTTACCTATACTCTTATACCCCTACTCTTCTTGGCAATTCATAGCTAGCAGAGAACCTCTTTATTGTGTATATGTGTTTATATATTTGTATAGGAGCAGGGAGTCGAGAATGTATATATATATCTATATATATATATATATATATATACATATATATATATATATATATATATATATATATATATATATATATATATATACATATATATATATATATATCAAAAAAAAAGCTTAGACATGGTACACACAGACAAACATAAAACAATGCCTGTGTGCTGGTTAAAGACAACAATAGTAATATTCAAAAAGAAATCCGCACCAAACAGGTCTTTATATGAAAAAAACAAAAAACAAAACGAACGGTTTTATTTGATCAAATAAAACCTTTTTGTTTTTTCATATAAAGACCTGTTTGGTGCGGTTTTCTTTTTGATTATTACTATATATATAGAGAGAATTCCTCAATAACTTATAATATGCTTATGCCACAGTTAGCAATGGCCCATATATTTATATATTTATACCGGTATACATATATATATATATATATATATATATATATATATATATATATATATATATATATATATATATAATATACAAGAGCCATGAATATCCTGTAAATGATATCCTTATAAACTGTGCTTACTAATGTCATCAGTTAAAATTGGAGCTTAGTGATGTCATTTTTGTCGCTTGACTCACTGAAACTTGTGTATTATAATACCCCCTGTTACAAAATATGAGGATTTAGGTAATAGAACTCCTCAATAACTAATATTATGATTATATTTTACAATAGGGGTACTTTATTCACTATACCGGTATATATATATATATATATATATATATATATATATATATATAGATATATATAGATATATATATATATATAGATATGTATACCGCTATAAATATATAAATATATGGGCCATTGCTAACTGTGGCATAAGCATATTATAAGTTATTGAGGAATTCTATTACCTAAATATATATATATATATAAAGTAAATTTGGTGAGCGCACTCTTACCGGATTTCTTAAGTAGTGGGTGCGTTGGTCAAGTTTTTGGATACACAATAGTAAATGGACCCGCACTCCAATATTTTTGTGAAGAAAAGTAATGTGCTTCTTCACGAAAATATTGGAGTGCGGGTCCATTTACTATTTTATATATAAATATATATATAGAAATAGAAGAGATCGCACCCGCAGGACTTATTCTTAAACAAAAAAGATTTATTGCAAGTAAATGCTGACGTTTCGGCTGAGACAACAGCCTTTCTCAAAGAAAGAAAGGCTGTTGTCTCAGCCGAAACGTCAGCATTTACTTGCAATAAATCTTTTTTGTTTAAGAATAAGTCCTGCGGGTGCGATCTCTTCTATTTCTAATTGTTGGTACTGAACCTGGACTGCACCCAGGCACGCCTGACCTCTATTTCGTGAGTGCCGGATCTCCTGCTCTAAATATATATATATATATATATATATATATATATATATATATATATATTATATATACACAAATATATATATTTCTAAACCATATGTTCACCTATAGTTTTACCTATTGACTCTCAGCTCCCTATGTATCAAAAGGTTTATAGATTAGTCTTTGGCTCATTCTAAAGTCGATCAGTTGTGTCATGTCCATGACTGCCATTACTCAGTGAATAAAGGGACCCTTTGGAGTTTAGCAGAGTTTAGCAGAAGCCAGTCCTGGTTTGTTTTGACTCACATTCTTCCATTTGTTATGTTGTTTTTTTTTTTCTTTTTCTTCTCTCTCTCTCTTTTTTTTCTACAAAGCTATTTAGGAAACAGGGTGACTGTACTGAAGTGGCAAATTTCTGTCTGAAGTGGAGGAAACAATGATGTCATTTCAAGCAGTTGAAGACAGAGTGATCAACGAGGCCTTGAACAAAGCTTTGAAATTCCCTTGGACCCCTTTTAATTTATTGACATGACACAGAACAGAGATTTTGTCTTTTTTTTCTTGTTTCTTAACTTATTGAACAATTTTAGTTTGAAGAGAGTGTGATATTTAAACAAAACAACACAACATTTTAACTCAATAAGATCTTTCAAATTTAAATTTCTAAATATTTTAGAAAATCTTAAATGAAGTGTTATGATAAGAGGCAAGCGTTCAGTAAGATATAAATAATAGAGTCCACGTGAATAAGCACTAGAAAGTAAGGACCTCTACTGGAGTGAGGGATCTAGTCCATTCCCAATATTAATTGTGTGAGCAACCAAAAAATGTGTTTGGGAATATGAATGTCCCCACTCATGTATAAATACAAATATGAATAGCAAGGTCTTTTCCCACAGTTAACAGTGGCCCATACCTTACATACTGCCAAATACATGATAATTATAATTTCTTCTAATAAATACGATATTCTTTTAAGTGAACCAGTCAATGCAAAATGTGATTATAGGAATTATAGTTTGCTTCCATCTTTTGTTCTTAAAAAAGAAGACTGTCCCTGTCATGTTTATTATGTAGTTCATTTAAATCCCCTTATTCTATTATTAGAAAATAAAGGTAGATGCTAATTTCAATAATGAGCAGGCAAGAAAACATATTTGCTTTGTGTTTGTTCCTCAGCTGTAGTCATTAATAGAAGGTTAAAACCCCATCATTATCAGGGTATAAACTTCTGTAAACTGAGTACAGAATGCAGAAGCTGAAAACACGCAGATCCTTTGTTTAACCACTGGTGAAAGCAAACAGGTGCTCCACAGGTGGCTGATCGCCTGGAGAATTTCCATTTGAACTTTTATTTAAATCTCCCACCTGCAACAAATGTTGACAAAGTACTTACCCCACTGAAATCTTTCAAATACCTATAAACAGGCAGGTTTTCAAATAAATATTGACATAGAGAAGTTTACTACGGTAGAGACATTGAGTTCTAACAATTCTGTCACAACTCTTAACGCAGTTGCTAGCATACAGGAATACTCAAATAAATAAATATGGAGTACACAAGTGTGAGATGGGGCTGCTGTATAAGGCTACACACAGAGCAACCCATATCAAAAAGGTTAGTACATACCCCTGAACCTTACAAAACATGTTGCCGCTCTGTTGTGCCAGAAGCCAACCCCATAATTAGTCTCAGGCCACTGTAGTTACATTCACAAGTGGAATTTATGCTTTCCATAGGCACAGCAAAGGGGAACACTTGGTAAAAGTGAGTTGTGATTGAGGGATTTGCCTTTCCAATCACAGATCTGCTTTATAAGTGTACCTCACAGTATTGCATAATATTGAAGGTGTAGTCTCTGTCACTCACTATACACAATGCATATATCATCAGATATAAACTCCAAATCTACTGCCTTCCTCAGGGATTCCATGTAATCTCCTTATAGTTCATGCTCAGATAAGAGCCTGTTTCTTTCCTTTCAGCTGAGAGGCATGGTACGTGGACAGACAATGGAAAGATATATACTAACACCCCTACTTATATTGTTACAACAATGTTATCTACTGTATGTATACCACACCAATGATTTAAATGGGAGGATAAGGCACACAATTTAATGCATAAAGCAAATCATGTGCATTACATGTCAAATCCTGTACGTCTTCTGCAAAACACTAGACACTGGCAAAATGCCTAATAAATGACACTATACTAACAGGAAGGTATTATTCAATTTATTTGCACTTTGCACTCTGCCTTCCTTGCATAAAGAAATGCCATATGCAATGTTCCCTCTAAACTGTGCACTTTCAATTTTCAATTAATTTTTTCAGTTCAATTTTTGAAGCCATCGCACACAACAAATTGTGGGGCGCACAAACAATTTTATGTGAGAACACAAAATGTTGCCTATATTCTGATCTGAGCACATAGTTTTTAAAAATGTGCACACACAAAAAAATGTGTGGGCGGGTGAGCACATGTACTCTCCCCAATGCTCCCCGGAAAGCTGCTGGGCGGTATGCCAGCCCTAGGCCGGGCCATTTTGGCCTTGCCACAAATCTGGGCCTGGGTCTCTGTGCTCCATTTTTAAGTGCCTGTGCCCCTTGACTCTGCAGTTTGCAACTTATGTTGGATTGCACTCTTGCAAAGATGCAATAACCCATAGAAACCAGCATTGACCAAACATCTTATTGGTTGCTATGAGTTACTGTGTGGGGCAAACTAAAGATGCAGCTGTCAAACTGAGGAAAAACAAACTGGTTACATAAAAAATTTTTAAAAGCATTATAGAGGTGTTTTCTTACTCCACATTGTGCTGGCAATTCTGCAGGTGCTGGACCAACAAAGTGGTAGACTGACCATATGAATATGATCACAATAATAATGTATGTTACAGGGCAAACTACTTGAAATAAAAAAATAAAGTGGCATAAAGGTGATACGTTTATTGGCTAACTAAAATAATCATAGCAAGCTTTCAGAACATTTTAGTTCAGTTTAGTTAGTTTAGTTATCAGCTTGAAAAAGGAACTAAAACATTTTGAAAGCTTGCTATAATTATCTTCGTTAGCCAATAAAGGTATCACCTTTATGCCACTTTATTTTTTATTTCAAAAGGGTTGCCCTGTAACATTTCTACTGGCTAACAATTTTTGCTGCAATAATAATATCGGTTATATATTATGAAATATTCTTATTTTTGTTTCTTTGTTTACATTGTTTACATTTATTATTTACACTGTGGCATTGATAACCAAATGATAATGTATCAGCCTGCTTGGAAGCAGATAAAAACAATTGGATTTGTATAAAATATTTGCTGCTTTCATTCCAACCACCACTGTGGCTGAAATGCCCTTTCCCATCTGCAGATGTCCTTCCATTCACATGAAAAAGAAATACTCTGCCTATTACAAGCCTTGATGCTGTCAGCCATGGAGCTCTTGGGATTGCTCTATTTCGCATTCTTGAGCGATCCCCTATAAGCAGTGGGTTTCCCACTGGAAAGCAGCTGCCAGCAGGGAATTCTCCCAGAGAGGACCGCAATGGTCACACAACATAACTTTCTTTATGAGAAAATGCTATGGTTTCATGGTTATTTATTCTAAAAACAAAAAAAAAAAACATTTGTTCACAAAAACAAAAAGTATGTGTGGGGGGGGTTGTATCTACTATGCTCAAATTCATGGACAAAATACTGATTTAGTTATTTTCTCTTATTTAGTTATTTTCTCTCTACAGAGAGCCGTTTGAACTCACCTCCTTAACATGTAAGAAAACTCAGTTCATATTACAATATGTGCGTTTGTACCTGCATGTTATTTTAATGCTGCCTGGGGTATCAGAGTAACAAATACCTAGTGGCAAATTAAAAATGGTTTTTACTTCCTGAGCATTTCTCAGCGTTTGTGTGTTCTGCATGTACACTTGAAATCCGAGCAGCTGATAAACATGTCACAAGGTGAACTAAAAGTATTGTATTAGCACAGCGTGGGATTTTTTTTTATGGCGAACACATCTGGAAATGTACTCAAAAAAAGAGGGTTTTTTTTTAGTCTGTAAACAAAGCGTATGTTTGTGTCTGAGAACCAGCAAAAAAGTGTAAGTTATAATGTACCTTTCTATACTATTTTCTGCTATCTTTGTGAGATAGGCCATTTTGCAAAGTGGAAACCGCTGTGTTGTTGCGGTTGTGAACTTCCTGTTCTGTGGTGCTACTTCCTGATCCTGAAGTTTGGTGGAAATTTTTGATGCTGGTTTTGCTCACATTATCATCAGTAAGACATTGGTGTGTATAAATATATACATATTGTATATACAGCTTCCTTATGATCATGTGAGCAAAGCCAGCATCAAAAATGTCCTCCAAACTTCAGGATCAGGAAGTAGCACCACAGAACAGGAAGTGAAAGAAAAAGAACACATTCCACAGAAATAGCAAATGTGAGTTCTGTTTATGTGGCACCCCACAGCTAGGGTTGCCACCTGGCTGGTATTTTACCGGCCTGGCCGGTAAAAATGATGGCTGACCCCAATGTTATTGATAGGGAAAAAAGATAAATATACAGGAAGGCCGGTATTTTTTTCCAGAAAAGGTGGCAACCCTACCCATAGCGCAAACAGAAGCTGGCAAAATATAAATAAAGAGCTAACAGCAAGTGCCCAGAGCTGGGCCTGAAATACTGTGTGACTTTGTGCACTGATAAAGTCAGCAAAGTCCCAGACGTTTGTCTTTGGCTTAGCACATTCTCCAGATGATTTCACTATAATCCTGAACATCATTTTACACATGTAATCTGTATTTTATTTATTGCCCTGCACCCCTTTTCTCGCTGCAGAGCTGACCTGCGTTTTTCATGTTATTGCTCTTCTTCGGTGATTACTCATGTTCCCTTTTTAAATTTTGTTTTATGGATCCTCTCTGTGGGGATTCGTCGTGTCATGAGGGCTTCTGCTGGCCTGCACATCTGATGTCTTCATGTGTTGATGCATTCCAGCAGCTGCTACTGGTATTTATCAACATGGCAGATTCACTGACATTTAAGCAAATAGTATCAAGAGCAGGCCCCAAGCCTCAAAAAGCATTATCTCCAGATGGGATAACCATTCTGTCTTATTGCATGAATAAGCCTTAAAGCTAGGCATGTCAAACTGTTCTCCATTCATACGTTGCTAAACATCATCTTCCAGGATCCACACTGTAGCCGATAATTTAGCCAAGGATGATGAAAGTTGTAGTTCAGCAAACTGCTAATGGGCAGAGCATAGTTCTAATTCATGTAATCACATGTATGAGAAATTAAACAATTAGGATTGTCAGTATTTCATAGCAAATTACAGGTATTGGATAGGGACGCACCAATAAAGGATTCGGTTCAGGATTCGGCAGGATTCGGATTCTGCCTAATCCTTCTGAGCAGCTGAACCGAATCCTAATTTGCATATGCAAATTAGGGGCAGGGAGGGAAATTGCTTGACTTTTTGTCATGAAGCAAGGAAGTAAAATTTGTTTTCCCCTTCCCACTCCTAATGTGCATATGCAAATTAGGATTCAGATACGGTACGTTTTTTCGGCCAAATCTTTCGCGAAGGATTCGGGGCTTCCGCCAAATCCAAAATAGTGGATTTGGTGCATCCCTAGTATTGGACCTGTTATCCAGAATGCTACAGTCTTGGTGTTTTCTTCTGGATAATGTATGCTACAGGCTAGATTATTAAATGCTGATGCTATTTGCACTGGTTTCTGTGCTACCATGTCGTAATTATCCATATTATTACTAATCAGCCTTATATTGTGACATTTCTATTCTATGTGTACTGTATATTGTGAGTGGGTCCCTAAGCTAAGTAAGTGACAGCAGCACAGAGCATGTGCAGTGAATCATCAGAAAAGAAGATGGGGGAGCTACTGGGGCATCTTTGGAGACACAGATCTTTACTGCTAAATAGATATGGTTGCCTTGGACTGGTACAGAAGCCCAAAACATAATATACAACATTTCTGCCCTACTTTTTAGGTAAGCTTTAATTCTCTTTTAAGAATAAAATAGTGCTGTTTTATGCCTTTCTTTCAGCAAATCCCGAATTTCCTGTCAACAATCCAAATTTTAGACAGCTCGCAGCTCTAGTGCAGTGCAATATGCAAAGAGCACAGAAATCAACATGGTTTTTTAACCACAATACAGCATATCCCACTACACTGTACATCGAACATACCGATTTCATGAATATTATGCAATTTAAAACCAACCCATATCATACCACATACTTGTCTGTTGATTGATTTTAGTCTTATGTCCTACATCCTACAGCATCCTATAGCACAAAAGATTTGTTAAATTCAATTTCACTCCAAAATTGCTTAATGTTAACCTGTTATACACACACATTTTTCTTGGAATCTCAGAGGTCTACAAATATGATATGATTGTGGATTCAGAGAGGTCCCTACAGCTTTTACTTCAGCATATTATTATTATTCCATTTGAAATAATATTCTAAAACAGCTTGCAGGCTAGTTATGTATGGTGGAACATACCAAATGGAAAACAAAGCAGGATTTTAAACCAGGTAGCAGAAATGATTGCATTCATTCAACTGAACTTTCTTGGCAAGAAACTGCAAGATGTCAATTATGCAGCCTTGCAATTATATATTATTCATGGTAACCCAAGGCTGCCTTTAGTTCCATCAGAGTACATCATAGTGGCAAGTTAGAAGGAGCCATGGGGTAACTGTAGACAGGGACTGTAACCCAATCCTCCAGAGGACATCATAAATATAAGACATCTTGTAGCATCCATACTCACTAGACTGGCCTTTTGAAATGACAGCAAATATTAGCAAAGAAAAATGACACAGCTGTTCCCATGTGATTTACAGAGCTCAACCGAGAAGGTTATTGTAAAATGTCTTCATTATATTACATTGTATAAAACCCACTAACTGCAATGAAAAAAAAGAAAAGAAAAAAAGCAATATATTATTCTACCTTATTTGTACTATGTGCTTTTCAAGGCTTTTCCTTTCCTCTTTCTTTGCTAATATTAACCCTGTTTCCCTTTACATACTCCCCATCTAACAAGGTCACCATGCCTGGCCAAGCTTAAAATATCATGTTTTCTTTATAGTTCAAACTCTTTGACAAAATTCACATAACACCATCTGCAAAACTCTACAAAGAATGGGGTCTCGTAGACTGGAGCCAGCTTTGGTCACGGTATATAACTTCACTAGAGGAGGACAGTCAAGGGGCAGCATGCAGCCAACCAGTAGAGATGAAAAAGAATGAACATACCTTTAAATAATTCCTTACACCCTGTCACTTAAGAGGGCCTCTATTGAAAGAGGGTTTATTTTGCATGATGAAAAAAAAAAATCTTGTTCTGAACAACTTTCCAATATACCTTTATAACAGATTTTTTAGATTTTTTTTCAAAGGGGGTTGTGCACCTTTAAATTAACTTTAATTTAATGTAGAGAGTGATATTCTGAGACAATTAGCAATTGGTTTACATTTTGTATTATTTGTTGATTTTGAGTTACTTGACTTTTTATTCAGCAGCTCTCTAGTTTGCCATTGCAGTAATCTGGTTGCTATGTTCCAAATTACCCTAGTAACCATGCAGTGGTTTGAATAAGAGACTGGAATATATCTAGGGGAAAGACTACAGAACTATTAAAAGTAATTAAATTAGTAACAATAAGGGGCAATAGAATAAAAAAACTTCAAATTTCGAATGTTTTTTTGGCTACTTCGACCATCGAATTGACTACTTCGACCTTCGACTTCGAATCGAACGATTCGAACTAAAAATCGTTCGAACATTCGACCATTCGATAGTCAAAGTACTGTCGCTTTAAAAAAACTTTGACTCCCTACTTCGCCACCTAAAACCTACCGAGGTGCAATGTTATGGGGAAGGTCCCCATAGGTTTTCTAACAATTTTTTGGTCGGAGAAAAATCGTTTGATCGATGGATTAAAATCCTTAGAATTGAACGATTTGCGGTAAATCCTTCGACTTTGATATTCGAAGTCGAAGGATTTACATTCTGCAGTCGAATATCGAGGGTTAAAAATAAACAAATAATGAAGACAATCTGAAAAGTTGCTTAGAATTGGCTATTCTATGACATACTAAAATAGTTTTTAAAGGCGTATTTATCAAAGGGTGAACTTTTACTTTCATCCATTGATAAATGCACTTTTAAAAATCCCATAGAAATGAATGGAGAGTGGCGGAATTTCACTCTAGTGGACTGTGGTGATCTCTAACTTCACTCTTTGATAAATATACCCCATTGTCTCAACAGTTTTCTTTGCCTCTTTAATGTTACCTTTTTCTACTTCCTTCTAATAAAGAAATCTCACACTTAAAGGTGTGAATTCACAACAAACAAATAATGTAAAACAAATGGCTCATTTATTCTGCTTCATTGTTGTCCATAATACAATCATGAAATAAAGCCATTGCAATCATGGAAATCCTGCATTACAAAGAGTTAATCAATCAGCCCCTAAGGGGCAGATTTATCAAGGGTCGAGGTGAATTCGAGGGAATTTTCGAAGTAAAAAAATTAGAAATTCAAAGTAATTTTTTGGATACTTTAACCATCGAATAGGATACTAAGACTTCGCATTTACTTCGACTTCAATTCAAAGTAAAAATAGTTTGAATATTCGACCATTCGATAATCGAAGTACTGTCTCTTTAAAAAAACTTTGACTTCAATACATCGCCAAATTAAACTTTCCTATGCTAGCCTATGGAGACCTTCTACAGCAAGTCTTTTGAGGTCGAAGGAAAATCCTTCGTTTAATTTAATTTATTTGATTTAATCGTACAACCAAACGATTTTCGTTCGATTGCCAAATTCGGTAAAAAATCCTTTGACTTCTATATTCAAAGTCGAAGTATTTTAATCCAATGGTCGAATTTCGAGGTATTTTTTACTTCGAAATTCGACCCTTGATAAATCTGCCCCTAAGTGTTTACAAACTTCTGTAATAAGATTTAAATGTTTGGTCTGAGAAGTAATTACTTGCATAACATATACTATATACAAAGCATGAAATATTGTATCATTTGTGTTTTCTTTTGCTGTTCTTTATTTGTTGACTTTTGTATCCCTTGAATTCTCCCTTCTCTATGAGAGATCATGGTGCCCTCCTTCATTAGTTATTTCCAACATGCCTTGTAAGTTAATATGTGGCACTTTAATGCTGAATGGGACAGCTCTGCAAATCAGAAATCAGTTTTGTAACCTAAGTAAGGTGGTATAAAAAGACCAGTGTCAGTAACGCCATTTAAGTAGCTATTATATTATTATCATTATTTTCCTCTATTGATATTGTGATTGAATTTAGCAGCTCTACATAGAGATACACAGTCTTGCCCCACTAGAGATTACAACCAAATTTTGCAACCGTCGGCAAACAAAAGTTGTGGACTATAGTCATTTTTCACATATGATAATAATAATTAAACATTTAAAGGACACGAATTTAATGGCTTTGACCTCTTTATGGTTCTTTAAAAAAAACAATGTGATCAATTCTGAGCTGAAATATCTCTGGAACAAAAGCAGCTTTTGTTCTATAAGGTAGATAAATGTTTTCTTATTACCTTTCCCCTTCAAATGTTTAGAGATTTTTAATTAAACACATATTGAGTTTCACTTCAGGAAATAAATATATATAAAAAACAACTCAACACATGTTGGCTGACTTGTCGTATTAAGGTTCACACCGGAGAAATATAACAGAAACCCTACTGACTGCCAAGATGCTGCAAAATAAAATTATGGATTAAACTTGCAAAATGTATGTGTCAAACCTTTTTAAAAATAAATGTTTTCATATAAATAGTATGACAAAAATACTAATAGGTGCAATAAAGACTTCATAGCATTCAAGCAATGGCTGGGCACAGGTAAATTGGATGGTAGGGCCTTGAGCCTAACATGTATGTACTATTGATACATACTGATACATAAATACGTTTCATTCCAACATACAGCTAGAAATCTATATATGTTGGCAAAATGTAATGCCTATGTGGACATCCTTTAACTTAAATGCGGTGCACATATAAATAGTGTTGTATGGAATACCATGAAAAGGTAAACCCAATATTGAAGTCCTGTTTACCTCTGGCCATATTTTTTACAGACTGCTAAAAGCACAAAAAGAAAGTTGAGTGAGCACTCCAAGGCTAAGTAAAGTATAATGGAAGTACAACTGATTTGGCCAATGTGACTATGCATTCATCTATCCCCTCTCTTGTGTATGTAACATAGTACGTTAGCTTGAAAAAAGACACATGTCCACTAAGGTAAACCTTTAAAGTCAATATAACCTGCATAACTTCTAGTTTATCCAGAAGAAGGCAAACAACCCTGTTTGAAGCCTCTCCAATTTGCCTCAACTTGTACTATGAGCTATCTCCCATAACCCTGTATTCTCTCACCTGCTAAAAAGCCATCCAACACCTTCTTAAAGCTATCTAATGTATCAGCCAGCACAAATGTTTTGGGGAGAGAATTCCACATCTTCAGAGCTCTCACTGTAAAAAAAAAACACTTCCAAATATTTAACCTCCTTTCTTCTAATCGGAATGGGTGCAGCTGGAAGGACCTTGCTGGTAAATAAAGCATTAGAGAGATTATTATATAATGCCCATATATATTTATACAGAGTTTCATATCACCCTTAAGTGCCTCTTCTCCAGCGTGAACATCTCCAGTTTGGCCTTTCCTCATAGCTAAGATTTTCCATACCTTTTACCAGCTTGGTTGCCCTTCTCTGTACCCTTTCTCATACAATAATTTCCTGTTTGAGCACTAGAGACCAAAACTGTGCGGCATATTCTAGATCAGGGGCGATCCTGGCCCCTCCGCTGCCTGAGGCAGCAGCAGTTTCTGCTGCCCCCCTCCCCCGGAAATTCGCTCTTAAAGTACCAGGGGCAGCATTTTTGCTGCCCCTGGTACCTAGTGGGGTGCTGCCGCCTGAGGCAACAGCCTCAACTTGCCTCATTGGCGAAGCACCCCTGTTCTAGATGTGGCCTTACTAGTAGAAAAATAATCCCCTCCTTTTGTGAATCTATGACCCTTTTAATACAGTATGCTTGTAGTTAATTGTACTTTACTTGGCCTTGGATTGCTCCCGCAACCCCCATTTTGTGTAGTTCAGCACTGATCTTGTTCAGGCCCGGATCTGTTTAAAGGCATCAAAGGCCCAAGCATGGGGTGGCAGAATTTTAGGGGGGGAGGCATGCTGCCTAACCCACATTGGTTTGGAAGCATTGGGGATTTGCAGATACAATAGTTTTTAACATTTCCTGGGCACCAATCCCCAGTTCTCTGGACCCAATGCTGAAAATTTGAGCATGCGCACACAATGAAGGGGAGAGGAACAATTATTATTATTATTAACATGTATTTATATAGCGCCAACATATTGCATAGCACTGTAAAGTAAATGTGATTATACAACTAAATCCCATGAATTACATACATATGGAGTTACATACATCACAATCAATACCCGTCAATAGGTCCTATGCAGAAAGAGCTTACACTCTAAAGGGAATGGAGTGGGCAAGATCGAATTAAGTGGGTGAGAAATGTGGTACTGTATGTGGTGTTGCATTTGTTAGTTAAGCAGAGTGAGGGTAGGCTTCACGAAAGTGCGTTTTAAGAGATTTCTTGAAAGCAGAAAGGTTGGGAGAAAGTCGGACAGACCATGGGTGAGAGTTCCAGAGGAGGGGTGCAGCCCTTGCAAAGTCTTGAATGCGAGCATGTGAGGAGGTAATGAGAGAAGAGTTGAGTAGCGGGTCAGTAGAGGAGCTTAGTAAGCAGTTGGGTGAGTATATAGAGATGAGTTCAGAGATGTAGGGTGGGGCAGAGTTATGAAGTGCTTTGAGTGTCAGTGTCATTAATTTGAATTTGATTCTGAAAGGTAGCGGAACCAGTGCAGGGATTGACAGAATGGCGAGGCAGAGGAGGAGCGGCGCTCAAGTAGTTTAGAGATGAAAGGTAGCAGAGAGATAGGTCTCTCTCTCTTTATCAGGTCTCAAACAAAAATAAAAATTATAAAAGGTGCCCATAAAATTTCAATACATTTTCTTTCTGCACATGTCTCTCGTTTAAAAATAAAAGCAAACTCCAGAAATGCAACCTTGAACTTGTCTCCCAAACACACATTTGCTCACATTACATGCAGGGGCACATTTACTTTGCTCGAGTGAATGAATAAAATAAAAAAAAAAAATTTGAATTTCAAATGTTTTTTTTGGCTACTTCGACCATCGAATTGGCTACTTCAACCTTCGACTACGACTTCGACTCAAACGATTCAAACTAAAAATCGTTCGAATATTCGACCATTCGATAGTTGAAGTACTGTCTCTTTAAAAAAACTTCCACCCCCCCACTTCGCCACCTAAAACCTACCGAGGTGCAATGTTAGCCTATGGGGAAGGTCCCCATAGGCTTTCTAAGGTTTTTTTTGGTATTAGAAAAATCGTTCGATCGATGGATTAAAATCCTTCGAATCGTTCGATACGAAGGATTTAATCGTTCGATCTAACGATTTTTCGTTCGATCAAACTAATTGCGGTAAATCCTTTGACTTCGATATTCGAAGTTGAACGATTTACATTTGGCAGTCGAATATCGAGGGTTAATTAACCCTCGATATTCGACCATGTAAATCTGCCCCATAGTGTCCAAACAGTTTTGATGGATTATATCAGTGCCCGCACTACTAGGACGTACAGTGGCTTCATTGTATTTTATGATAGTTCGTAAATAAGCCTCTGTTCCACCAAATGTTACAAAAAAAAATCCCACTGAGATTCCCTTAGCAAGCAGAGGCTTATGGTTTGTTGATGCAAGAAGAAGCTGATTGCAGCGCAGCTAAGCTATATTATAAGCAATAAATGATTCGAATCATCTATTTTGTCCTGAAATGCTACCTGTAGTTACAGCAATGCATATAATGACTTTAGTAAATTCAGCATCAAAGGATAGTACAGAAAAGACAGCAGCAGAAGCATCATCTAGTATTTATATATGTTATCATATATTAATGGGTACTGTGTCTAAAAATTACTTAAGTACCTATTTAGTGTATTGGATATTTTTCCAACAAGTGCTTGCTGTATCTACAACAGCATAATAAGATATGTGACAGAGTACAATTCATTCCTATTGATTGGATAACTCGTTTATGTATTATGCGTAATGAAAGGAAATCTCTTTCTCCTGCAATGGAGATTTGCTTTTAATCCTCATTAATGTGTAGGAGTAAGATTTTCTTGCTTTGAATAAGAATTGTACTGTTCCAAACCCCTTTATAGACACCAATCTCAGCTTCTCAAACCCAGGTGTAGAAACTGCTCGGTGAATGCCGAGAATGGACGGTTCTGAAAATAAATTAAAAAAAAAATGTACAACATATAATAAGCTCCTAAAAGAGGAAAAAATAGACAAAAATTACTTTGCAATAAAGTACCTAAAACTTAACTTTCCCTTCCCAAGCTCACATGAATAATGTATCCATCTTTTTCATCCTGTTACACAACAGTTTCCAATTTTAAATCCCCTTTCCCTCAAATAAAGTGCACTGTCCATGGCAGACCATAGGAGATATGCAACAGGTAAAGCCCATTTATGAACTACTTGGAAAAAAAATATTCTGCTTTCTTGGGTCTTGCAAAGAAGAATATGTGAAATGCTCTTGATCAATTTCAGTCACTATTATTAGTACAATGAACGGCAGCAGGCCTAGGGGCACCTGCTATGTAAATCCGCCCCTGATCTTGTTTGATAAATGTATTTGATAAATGTGTCAGTTAATTAAAGCAGAAACATAAAACCAATGAAAATATTTACGGCCCATTTCCCTAGTGCTGAAAGATTGCACATTTTATCGTTTGCACCAAAGTGCTGTTTATATAACATATATACTGAAAAAGTCCCATCTATTTGTACCAATAAAGAACATTAAATACGTGCTATGTGCACTTACAATTTGCTATGTAATAATTGTCTAATACAAAATATAATATAGTTCATCTGAATTGTTTGGTTTATATTCATGCAATTTTTTCTGTTATGTTTCTTCTATGACTTTTGATGCATTTCCCAATAAGTGTCCCCAATCATTTGCACAAAAACGTAAAAAGTGATGGGGTGCTAATTTGCCGTTTGTTAACTCCATACAGAGGTGCCATTCAGTGATGATTAAATCCCGTTTCGCTGAGAAAAAATGCATTAAAGGCAATGGGTGTTTTTTCTTATGGCGTCTTTTTTGTCTCTACGACTTTTTTCTTTCTGCAGAATGGCTGGTGGACAAATGAGTTCATCACTAGTGCCATTCCCTTCTCCACCACGTCAGGTCACATCCAGGTACAGTAGAACCCCCATTTTACGTTTTTCAGGGGACCAAGAAATAATTATGTAAAATCAGGGAAATGTAAAATCAGGAAAATGTGTTAAAGTAACTTTTTCATTAAGTATTTAAAGGATATAACCACAGTCTATTTTACATTGAGATACAATATTTACTGTATGTAAGCATTGCAGTGTTATGTTACACTATGGGGGGCATGTGCAGGACTCTCTGTCAGTCACATACACAACCTAAAGCAATAAGTGATCGGTGAAGGACTCTATAAGGGACAGAATAATTGGAATTGACTATTTACAGGCAGAACCATGGCAAAATATACATCTGGTTAGTATTTTAAACCTCTCTATTTCACAAATAACAACATTCATAGAGAGGAAAAAAGGCAGTTTTTTGGTACATCGGGACAAAATTTTGACGTAAATTCTGGGGAAAAGTTTCTTAAAATTAGGGAAATGCACCCATTAAAATGCATTATGGATTGGTGGGACCACAAATAAAAAATGTAAAATGTGGGAAAACTTAAAATCAGGGTACTTAAAATAAAGGTTTCACTGTATATATAATGCTGTGAGATACCCAAAAGATACTGATAGTTCTGTCCATGAGAACTGCCAGTCTGCACCAGCCTCTGTCTTTCAGTACACTTACGTTTGAAGCCTCCAGGACTTGCTTCCAAGCCAGGAATTGAAAAATGAGCACCTGCTTTTAGGCCTTTGGACTAAACATCAAAGGGGAGATAGCAGGAGAAATATCCTTTACATGCTAGTTGGAAATCAGCCCTAGTGTGTTATCAAGCTGCTCTTGTCTCTCCTGCTGTGTCATTATAATAGTAACTCCTACTATACCCAGCGAAGTATTTCACTCCAATGCTGCCATAACCACTATCCACTTGCCCCCCTTTACTGATTAGCACATGTGCTGATGACATAAGAGAGGGTACCCCATCATTTCCACTGTCTGGCGGCCGGCTGGGGGTCATTTTTTTCTATATGGACAATTGATGGCGAAACAACAAAATACTTCCGCAAAATGACATAACACTCTACCGTTTCTTTGCTGTGCAATTATTTCTTTATTGAGCCAGACTTAATACAAAATTGCACAATGTTTTGGGCGGTCTCCCTTGCCAAGAGGTGTAGACCCCTTGAAACGTTCTGCATTTTTGTAGTAAATCTGGCTCAATAAAGGAATCATTGCACAGCAAATAAATGGTAGAGTGCTATGTACTTTTGTGTAAGTTTTTGCTAAATGATGTTCAGCTTTATGCCTTCACAAAAATATGAACACTTTTAATTCATCTGTTTTAGAAATGAACTATTGATATTGTACAGAAGGGCAATTATATCCTTTAGTATATCATAACACCTAGGGATAATGGGAATAACCCATTTTGCTCCAACTATATGTATTCTCATGTTGGTACCACAGTGAGCAGTGTTTTTTTTTTGCTAAATCAGCTGGTTCTCCTCAACTAGCACACAGTGGAAAAATTAGTGTAATATTAAGCAGGAAGTTTCCCTACAAGGCCTGGGTTATGTCAGGTTATGTCAGGTACTTAGTAATTGTTCATTCATAGAAAGCAGCCTAGAGGAAGCCTTAGGTGTCCCATCTAATCTGCAATGATGTAAATGATGTAAATAGTATGATATACTGCAGAAGAAGTCGAACCAAGCGTGCTATTAAACTCGTGGCTTATGCGCCTAACTACAAGCTAGATAATAGTAATCATTCCTTCAGTATGTGGGATATAAAATTAGTACAGCTGACAGCTGAAATGGTGAGCTTTATGCTCTAGGATTTAAGTATAACTTTACTCAAGATATGCAAACAAAATATGCATTATACTGATACTGTCTTATATCTGTGTGTGCCCCAAGCTTCAGCCAACTGGAAGAATATCTACAGCCAGGGGACACAAGTTCTGCCAGAGGTTGGTATTGAATTTGGGCAAGCAGAGTAGTTAAATGACCTGTGCATGTACTAGGGGTTGAGCAAGAATACATGCAATTGGTTTATTTGTACAACATGCCATTACAAATTTGGGAAAAGTATCTTTTTGATTTGTTACCCCAGTTTTTTTTATAAATGAATGTAAACAACTGTGTAACTTGCTGGTGGAACTTTCTGCTATTTATTTTATTATTTATATTATGTGGCTGTACCAATGTAGCATTCACCATAAGTTTAGATTTTGCCGTTTTTGCTAGATGAATGGCTAGCGAATATAACATGTCAATGAAATCCAATAGGCACTGTTCCATTTTCTCTAGGGAAGACTGTGAAATAGATGCTCTTGTATTGGCCAAAGCTCTTACTGAACATCCTTATAAAAATGCCATTTTGTGTGAAATAAATCACAAACATCACAACTAACAAAGAGTGCGGGTCCTGCTTTTTCATATATATATAAAAAATAAATAAATAAATATATATATATATATATATATATATATATATATATATATATAAATATATATATAATGTCCAAGGGTTGCCAGCACTCTCGATAAAGTTACTTAAATTTGCCTGGGTGCAGTGCCAATAAATTATCCATAACTACTACAAGCAGGTCCGCACTCTCAGGACTTATAAAAATCATAATATTTATTCTAAACGACTAACGTTTCGGCTAGGTCCCTAGCTTTGAGAAAGGCTAGGGACCTAGCCGAAACGTTAGTCATTTATAATATTTATTATGATTTTTTTAAGTCCTGAGAGTGCGGACCTTCTTGTAGTAGAGATATATATATATATATATATATATATATATATATATATATATATATATTCTTATGTAAGTGAAACAGATGAAACAGATCACACGCAATACTATCATGACTTAAAATATTAAATCATCTAAACAATCAACAGAGAGATTACAGTGATATTCAAAATAGAGAACCAAGCACATGTATGTGAAATACAAGATAAAAGGCAATCTATATTTAATATGTTAAATATCTCTGAGTTATCGGATGACTGCAGTTGACTTATATAAGCATTTAAAGGATGCAGATACAAGACTGACAGTACACAACAAGCCAAGCTCTGTCTGGTCATGTATCATATTTATATAGGTCAGTCATCAGACGTTTTATTTAACAGCAGTGAGAAAGAGCACTGTTCATATTACCAAAAGTGGGCCGACCATAACAGGGTAAGGTAACAGCATGGCATGTATTGGCATGGCCCTGAAAATACAATGGCGCTTTCACACTGAGGTCATAATGTATATTCTTGCTCATGTAAAATGTCACTGATATATAAGCATTACATGTGAAGTGCTTTGTGCAATGCATTTGCCAGTATAGTTAATTAAATATATTTAATGTGCCAGTCCACATAGGGGTACCAAGTGGCCAATCACAGCACTTTGCACCACCCAGGAAATGTTTCATTGGTCTCCAACTCTTTTTACATATGAATGTGGCTCAAGGTAAAAAAACAGGTTGGCAACCCCTTCTTTAAAACCAATATCTGTTTAATTTGCCTTTTGGCACCTAAACAGTAAGGTCTGACCTGGGGGAACTTTATGAACTAAAATGTTGAAAGAATGAGAAATATTTTGAGTTTAAATCCTATGGTCTTCATGCTCAGGCCCCCTCTAATCTCCAGTCGTTTAGGCATGACATCCTCTTTGGCAGAAAGGGGATCATTAATGACGCAGAAATGGACTTTTCTACTTGTGAAAACAAAAACAAACCCCTAAACTGATTTGAAACCTATATGAATGATTAAATGCTTTGACAAGGCAGTTCTGCTTGAACATGTGGCACAGACTAAGAGCCTTTATGTCTGTGACTTCTGGGGTTAAAGTGACATAAGATATAAGTTATGTTTCTATCAGCAGCTTTGTTCAAAGCTCTTCCAACAACAACCAGCAAGTCCTTTGACCCAACTGGGGACTACATCATTGTCGACAACTGTTACTAAAGGATAATCCCAAATGGAAAAATGTGACCAGGGGAAACCTTCTCAACTCCCATTGCTACATGCTGTGGTGTGCTCCCTTCACTTGCCTCTGCCACATCTGAGGGGAAAAAAAGAGAACTCAATTAAGCAAATCTATCTATTTTCTATACATCTTTTAATTTACAGCATCTCTCAATATATCCACTTCACTGGATGATGAAGGTTCCGTCAAACCCAAGTTCAGAGAACAATTGCTGTTAAAGGGAATCACCTTTAAATTAACTTTTAGTAATGAAGAGCAGGGGTGTCCAAAAGGTAGATCGAGATCAGTAGACCTTTAGCTGGTGATCAATCAGCTTGTCTATATCAACCTCCTGTTTCATGCTTTTCAATCAGATATTCATTAAGTTAAGGTTACATAAAAAAATAGTTGTTTATTAAATATACCATTATATTTTTTCATAAATCAATATTTAAGAAATATTTTCCATGGAAGAGAAAGCTAACAATGCTTTTATGAATGTAGATCATAATGGGACAAGCTCACTAAAAGAAGACCTTATATTAGAAAAGTATGCGCACTCCTGATACTCCCGAGACAATTTGCAATTGTTTTTAATATTTTATTTGTGGTTTTTGCGTTATTTCACTTTTTATTCAGTAGCTCTCAGTTTGCTGTTTCAGTTGATAGGGTCCAAATTCCCCTAGCAACCATGCACTGATTTAACTAAGAGACTGGAATATGAATAGGAGAGGGCCTGAACAGAAAGATGAGTAATAAAAAGTAGCAATGACAATAGATACTGCACTGCAAATTCTAGATAGGGACTTACCAGCACTCTGTACAGTGGAAGGATAATCCCCACTTCCCGCGAATCTATGCCCTTTTACTATAGCTCAAGATCTTTTTGCCCTTGAAGCTGCTGACTGGCATTGTCTGCTACAACAAAGTTTTACATCCCAGGTGCATGACTTTACATTTATCAACATTGAATCTCATTTGCCACTTAGCTGCCCAGATTGCCAGTTTGTCAAGATCGTGTTGTAAGGATGCCACATCCTGGATGGAATTAATTGAGCTGGATAATTTTGTGTCATCAGCAAACACTGATACATTACTTACAATACCCTCCCCATAGTCATTAATGAACAAGTTAAATAAAAGTGGACCCAATACCGAGCCCTGAGGGACCCCACTAAGAACCTTACTCCAAGTAGAGAATGTACCATTAACAACCACCCTCTGTTCCCGATCTAGGGTTGCCACCTGGCCGGTAAGACAGTAAGTCTACTAAAAATCATTTCAACATTAAATAAATCCAATAGGATTGTTTAGCCTCTAAAAAGGGTTGATTATATCTTAGTTTGGATCCAGTACAAGGTACTGTTTTATTATTACTGAGAACAATTTGAATTATTTGCTTATAATGGAGTCTATGGGGCTATATTCATCAAAGAGTGAAGTTAGAGATGGCTACAGTCATTTTTATTGGATTTTTAAAAAAGTATTTATCAATGGATGAAAGCGAAAATTCACCCTTTCATAAATATGCCTTTCAAAATCCCATAGAAATTAATAGAGAGTGGCAGAATTTCACTGCAGGGGACTATGGCCATCTCTAACCTCACTCTTTGATACATATACCCCTCCCTATGAGAGTTGGCCTTCCCATAATTCTGAGCATTTTGGATAGCAGGTTTCCGATTAACGGATCCCAGACCTGTATTATGTGTGCTGCTTATAAATCTGTGGGATTTGAAAATAAATGGAACATGCAATATTTGCTTTTAAGATAATAACTTCCAGTGCATCAGTTGAACAGAGAAAAAAGAATCAAGTTAAAAAATAATAAATATTCATAAATGCCATAAAATCATTACAATCTAAGCTCTCGACACAAGATTATTTCTGAATACAGCTATAAAAGCAGTTATATTAAAATAATTTTACCAAATATTGCAAATCTGCAACAAAGAGAAGTTTATGACCAGCAAATAAGACTTTTATAACATTCATTATAAAGCTAAACTTCCTCTTGATTGGTTCCATGTACCACCTCTGGGGGGCAGTAGCACTTCAGCCCTTGTAAAAATCCTGCCATCAGCACATACAAAAGCAGAGGTTTCCTGAGAAAAAAACAAAACCTTGATGGACATCGCATGCATATTTCTCAGACCATGAAATAAAACAAAATCCAGACTGCAAGAAATAAAGCAAAAGCCAGACTTGCTTACCTCTATTAATCACTACAGTGCTCTGGGCTTTAGAGTTCTAGTAGAAAGCTCACCGGGAGGCAAGGGGTTAAGCTAAAGAATGTAAGTCGCTTTGGGGATGGAGTCTGGTTCTGCTCTGCTTTGAGAATCATTATGAGCCAGCAGTATGAATTGCAACATAGCTCTAATGAAGTTTAGGTGAAAATGACTGAACTAATATAATCCATCATTGTATTAATTACACTTTAGCACTCATGTGGTACACAGGGGGCTATTATCATATATCATAAGAGCCTGAGTCTTTACCTAACAATTCTCTGAATTAATAGTCACTCCTGTACTCAAGAGTGCCACATGGTTTGATGATTCTAAAACCAGAGGTGGGCAATAACATAACGTCACCCTATGAAAGCAGCGCCTTTCCTAATCAGTGATCAGAAGTTGATAGCTTGCTTTTTCTGTGCCAGAGAATTAGGATATTTGAGGGTTATTCTGTCAATATGTAGAATATACTGCTTTTGCTTCAGAAGGCCGTGCAATCTGATTATCATTTAACTTTCTCAACCAGCTAAAACAGAAGGCTGATGACTTATAATTGGTAGTTTACCTTTAAATTAATTTTTATTTTGATGTAGACAAGGATATTCTGAGACAATCTGCAATTTGTCTTTATTGTTTGGGTTTGCTTTTTCATTGTTTAAATTATCCTTTTGTTCAGCAGCTCTTCAGTTTGCTATTTTAGCAGCTGGATCTGGTTGCTAGGGGCCAATGTACCAGCCATGTACCACACATAAGCAAGCAGTCAGAAAACAAATTATGATCATTTGCAGACATAGCTTGCTTGGACACAGTTTATTCAGACAAAGCTATATGGGCATAGCTTGCTCAGTCAGACTTTGCTGTCATGGCTGCCACTCATTGGGTAATCCCTGGGAATCTTTAATGTAGGATTAAATAAATATCTTAATCCACAATCAGCCATTTTTTTTTTTTTTGCATTCTACAAAATGCTTTCCTGTTCTGCTGTATAGTCGCAGAACTATGTATCAGAGTTTGGCTGCACTTCTTACAAGAAGGTGGATGAGGTATGGAAGTATGGATTTTTAAAAATTTGGTATAAGAATCCACAGCAAAGTCTTTCCCTATGGCAGAAGTGCTGTGTGATTTATCACTAAGGAACTCTTGTTCTTCCCTCATGTCAATGTGGATCCCCCTTTTTATGAGTAAATAATGTTTGATCCATAATATATAGGCCTGCAGGAAGTCAATTTGCCAAACCATAGTTACTGACATGATTAGGAGATGTCATACTGCTCCTCATTGAAGTAACTACTTACATGTCACCTATAGATTCCACTGAACTATGGCTTCCAGTGGCCAAGAGTCGTAAGATATGGCAAAATGCTTACTTGGCTTACACTGTGTAGCGCTATAGTAAACTGACTTCTGCTAGGGCCGTTTACTCTACTTTCCTTGGTGGGCTGAGACCACCAATGAGCTCTCTTTCTCAGGGGTAAGCCCTCGCAGCAGGGTGGAGGCAAGGGTGTAGTGTAACTGTAACCTGGTGTGATAGCACAATGATGGGCGCCTGTAGTTCTTTAACAGTTGAACAAAGAACAATATTTATTGAACAATAGCACAGAGATCATTTAGCACATTGATCCACAATGGAGTATAGAACATACACAGCTGCATAAAGGAAGCATATACTCACAGCACGTATAGGCTGAATCCCCACAGGCTAGGGAATATACAGCAGAGAGTAAGTTGACAGCATGTGATGGGTATTGCCCGGTTTTCAGGATACCTTCCAGTGGCAGACTAGGGGAACTCCTGACATCCCTATCTCAACACTTGGTTCCTTACTCTGGGTCAATAATACCCTGGGATCTTAATCCCTCTAATCTCCTCAGTGGAGCCTTGAGCTGCTCAACTAATTAACCTCTCTATCACTCCTAAAGCGATCTATAAAACGAGTATAGCTGTCTAATTACTAGGGCCAAGGCGCCTAGGGTCAGCACTACCCATTCCCTTCCAGCCTGCTTGGTTGGGCTAAAGCAATGGACCCAGAGCACATGGTTCCTAAACCTTTTATACTCTGGCACAGTGCCATCTGGTGTACACTGTGTGAACTGCAGGGGTTACATAAGCACAAGGTCCCCATAAGGACCCACTAAGGTGTCCATATTACTAGGGATGTGCCTGTCTGTAAAGTGTAAGAGGAGAAGTTCCCATATTTAGAAACCAAAATTGGTATAAAGTCTATTTAGTAGAACACAATCACAGGCTGAGAAGTAACTTTTACTTTTGATAAAACACATCTCTAAGGAAAATCTTTGAGCTCTGATGTATATTAGGAACAAAAGATAAAGAAGAAGATGTGACAGTCTGAGAGTGGGCACAATATCTAATATGTTCATTGCGCAAGGGCAAAATATAGTGAAAGCAATGGTGCCACGGGGTTGTTGAGCAGACCAGGGCCAAAATGATTTCCTTGGTAGTCCACATTGCCTTAGGACATCAAACTTCTTGTCCAGCAAATAGTATCCCAGCAGCCACTATGTATTTACTGCTGTATGTACTTTTTATGTTAGCTCTGCTATAAATTAAGGTTCGATGACAAGTAAAGTCATTAGCAGGTGTGAAGTGCCTATGGGGTTTCAGGCACCAAATAAAATCCTAAAGAAACACCCAGAAATGTAGTAAACAGTTGGCTAACATATTGCTCTGTGCTGCAACACATTCATTGCAGACAAAAATGAAATCTTGTGTCACTCTGGGCTCTGCTGTTTTTATTGCTTTATCAGACACGTGCAGTTCTCTGTGCTGAACTGTGCATGTTGGATTATAAAGGCCTGCTAGAAATGAACTCGCTAAGTAATTAGCTGTTTTGTGCCCTTCAGACAGATTCTGCAGCTTATCTGCCCTCTGACAGGCCCACCCAACCGATGTCTCGCAGAATATGGCGCAGATGTTGATTGGGCAGGTTTGATTTTCTCTTAGGACCGAGCTTCACATCTGTTGATTTGGTCTTCTATCCAACCTCTGGCATAACAGCAATTATGATCTGATTGTTGGCCCAAGCTCCAAACGATTGGATTGGTCTGATATTTCCCAACTGAAGGTGGGTATATCTTTAAAAGATCCACTTGCCAAAAAGTAATGTAGGGATGTGAAAATTTAGACACCCTTACACATTACTGACATGCACATCCTTAGTGATATGGACGCCTATGTGGGTCCTTATGGGGACCTTGTGCTTATGTAACCCCTGTAGTTCTCACAGTGTACACCAGATGGCACTGTGTCAGAGTATAATGGTCTTGGGAACCATGAGGTCTGGGTCCATTACTTTAGCCCAACCAAGCAGGCTGGAAGGGAATGGGTATATGTCGACCCTAAGCGCATTGGCCCTAGTAATTAGATAGCATATTCTTTTCTAGATAACTCTAGGAGTGATAGAGAGGTTATTTAGTTGAGCACCTCAAGGCTCCGCCAAGGAGATTAGAGGGATTAAGATCCCAGGGTATTACTGACCCGGAGTAGGGACTAAAGTGTTGAGACTAGGAATGATAGGAGTTCCCCTAGACTGCCACTGGAAGATATCCTGAAAACTGGGCAATACCCCTCACACGCTGCCACACTCTCTGCTGTATATTCCCTAGCCTGCAGGGATTCAGCCTATACTGGTTCTGTGAGTATATGCTACCTTTATGCTGTCTGATTGTCCTATACTGCATTGTGGATATCTGATATGTGCTATGTTGAATAAAGACAGTTCATGTTTAAAAGTTAAAGAACTACTGGCGCCCATCATTGTGCTATTGTACCTGGTTACAGTTGCACTACACGCTGCCTCCACCCTGCTGCGAGGGCTTACCCCTGAGAGAGAGGGCCTCATTTGTGGCATAACCACACACTGATAGTAGCTACAACAGACTTATATAAAGTCAGTTTACTATAGCGCTACAGTAATGTAAAAATATTATAATGTATGGGCAACTTTACACAGTCTGTAGCGCTGTTCAAACCAAGGGAAGCTGAAACTAAGACAATCAGATACGTATATTTCCCCTGATTTTATTATTTATTATTAACATGTATTTATATAGCGCCAACATATTGCGTAGCACTGTAAAGTAAATGTGATTATACAACCATATCACACGAATTACTTATATAGAATATATGGAGTAACAAACATCACAATCAATACAGGTACAAAAAGGTGAGGAAGGCCCTATGCAACCAAAACTTGTCTCCCAAGCCTGGAATTCAAAAATAAGCGCCTACTTTGAGGCCACTGGGAGCAACATCAAAGGGGTTGGGGAGCAACATGTTACTCACGAGCTACTGGTTGGGGATCACTGCTCCAGATAAAGCGCCTACTTAGTGAGACACACATATGTGGTTTTACAGGGGGATCATTACAGCAAAGTGCCAAAATTTCACCAAATGCCTTGGAGTCGATGCCCTTTTTTTGTTGCATTTTTCTTTGGGAATTTTTCCTTGTATCAAATGCTCTGAAGTAATTTCTTGCTATTTTTGTCATGCACCATTGCACTGAAGGCAAAGGGAGCCCTTCCTCAAAATGTTCATGCATTTTTTCTTTTTTCTCCCATGGCACAACAAAATGCATGGTAAAATTCTAGCACAGATTTGTGAAAATGTTCTCATTCATGCTAGTTTTGTTATAAAGCTGTATCAGGAGAAAATATGTGCTCATCCCTAGAAAAATTTTGCATACAAAAACAATTTGTTCCAGGCCAGTAAATAATTGTCAGGGTACTTTTTCCCATTGGGGAATAAGGATTCACAAGGATGTTAGCGCTCACCATGCTGTGTAAAAAGTGGAGTAAATCATTACTGGTGATGTTGCCCAGAGCAGACAATCATCAATTAGATTTTAACAGTTAGAAAATAAAAGCAAAGATCTGATTGGTTGCTGTGATCAACATTACCGGTAATGTCCACTCCATGTTTCACACAGCATGATAAATAGACCCCTGGGTGTTGACACCCCATTAAACAGAATGTTTGACTGCTTAAGGTAAACAAACACAGGTTATCTTGTTTTTTATTAAACAAAAATCTATTATGAAAAAAATATGAAGATTGTAAGCAATGTACAGCTATTGCACTGCAGTGAATTAATGTCTTCACTTCTATGAGGTGGCAACTTAGTAGCTACTCTGCTTGTTTTCATTGGATTCATGACTAAAATGGTTATACTGGGACACTAAAGTGAGTAATATAGCAATGAGAAAATAGCTATATTACTTTGACAACCAGTAATTATAGTCTGTACAATCTTTAAGGCTTGATAGATCTCTAAAGTCTAGGATCACAGACATGCATAAGAAAATGACGGTAGCTTGATCTTTGTTCTGCCCTGCATTTGTCTTCTGTAAGATCTTGTGTGTCATGTACAAATAACAATCACCATTACTACTGATTTAATAATTAATTTTGCTGTGCTTTATACTATTAGCAAGTTGTTTTAGCCTGTAGAGAAGTAACTATTCTAATACTTGACATTAACAAGGCACAATCTCACTGGTTGCTTTAGATGCCTAAAAATGCTGAGGTTATGTAAGAGCAAGCTAGTAGCTGTTGAAAGGTACTATAACACTTAGGGGCACATTTACTTAGCTCGAGTGAAGGAATAGAATAAAAAATACTTCAAATTTTGAAGTATTTTTTTGGCTACTTCGACCATCGAATTGGATACTTCGACCACGACTTTGACTTCAAATCGAACTAAAAATCGTTTGACTATTCAAACATTCGTTAGTCGAAGTACTGTCTCTTTAAAAAAAACTTTGACCTCCTACTTCGCCACCTAAAACCGAGCATCAATGTTAGCCTATGGGGAAGGTCCCCATAGGCTTTATAGCGAATTTCTGATCGAAGGAATTTCGTTCGATCAATGGATTAAAATCCTTCAAATCGTTCGATCGAATGATTATTCCTTCGATCGAACGAATAGCGCTAAATCCTTCGACTTCGATATTCGAAGTCGAAGGATTTAACTTCGAGGGTCGAATATCGAGGGTTTATTAACTCTCGATATTCGACCATTAGTAAATGTGCCCCTTAAAATCTAGTTGCAAATCCTTGAACTAGTGTTACATATATTTATTTTGAAATGGAAGGAATAAACAAGATCATAAAGTCCCACTTTCAGCCGATGCAATGGAAAGGAAATATAACAGAAACAGTAAATTGAGGTGTGTTCATTCTAAAGTCAAGATTTGATAAATGATAGATTTTTTTACATAATTTATGGGTTGGCACCGTGGTTTAGTGGTTAGCATTGTTTTCCTGCAGAACTGGAGCCTTAAATTCAGTTCCATTCTGGATACTATATGCATGGTGACTGTATGTTCTTCCATGTCTGTGTGGATTTCCGTCTGGAACTTTTTGTTTGCTCATACATTCCAAAAGCATACAGGCAGGCTTGTGAAGAAACTGACCTATACGTATGAATATGAAGAGGACCTTCATAAGCTTCACTGACAGGGTCGGCTGGGATGGCGGGACACTGGAAAAAAACCCAGTTGCCATGGGCCCTGCCAGCCCAGACCTGGTCCCATCCAATGCTGTCCACTGGGGTGATAACTGATTTGTATTGTGAATAATCTCTCTGCAGAGCAACCCTGATGGCCACATCCCCCAACCCGCACGGTTGTGCGTAAACGGAGATGTGCATGGACTGTTGTGTGCAAACGAGTGCCAATGGGCCTGCATCAGCACAATATGAAATCAGAGAGCGGCGCCCGACTAACCTTTTCCAGTGACAGACTAGGGGTAGGCTGCTTATGAGGTATGTGCCTGGCCAAAGCTGGATTTGCATCCGCGGCGCCCCGAGGCCTCTCCATCCTATCGTCCGCTGTCTGCTAGCACACGCCGCACTGTATTCCTAATGTGGCTGGGAGGCATGCCGCTCCTAAAATTTCGCCGCCCTAGAACCGGGCCTTTGTGACCTTGCCACAAATCTGGGCCTGTGCCTGGCACCCCTCAAGCTGTGCGCCCTAAGCTTGTACCTCTTCTGCCTACCCCTAGTTCCAACCCGTCTCTCTGTAAAGCTCTGCATCTGCATTACACCAATACATGATAGTAATAAATATATTCAGCAGGTATCATTTCCTTACCTGGACAAAATATTTACTCTGGACAAGTTCCCTGTTCCTGGAATAATGCTATAGCTGGCATTAAAATTTGCCTTAAGCTTGAGAAAATAATTCCTCTCTGCAAGTAACATTTGCAAAGAGAGAGAATTTCTCATGCATTCAACCAGAATTGTGTGGGTTCAGATTGAATGACAAATCCCAGAGCCCCATCATTCGTAATTTAAAGGTATTAATAGAAACTCCTTATGTGAATGAGTAAATCTATTTAACTTTATCTTGCACAAAAAATTGTAAATATTAAGGGCAGGTTCAATGACACAGTGCAAAGAAACCATGCTATTCTTTTATGCACAGTTTAGTTTTTCTCTCCCTTCTCAGTAAACCCTACTCTACCCTACTCTACTAAAATCTTATCTCAGCAGGAGATGCAATTGCAGGCATGAAACGCAGGCTGCTAAAAAGAAAATTCAAAGCATCTGCCATTTGGGGTTGTTGATTTACATAAATATAACATACATTCTCATAAATGAGTCCAATGTCTATATTTCTAGAAAGAACCCATAAAAGTGGCAGGCCTCAATAGGTCAGTAAATAAATGGCATTCTAGGGGTGACTTCACATATCCATCAAAACACTCATTGCTGCAAAAATGTGATGCTCCTGGGGACTATTTTTTAACGCATGCATTCATTACAGTATTAAGAAAAAAAGCAACACTGAAAGACATATGTGGGCAATATTGTTGCAAAAACACAAATACTAATTCATCCTGTCAACAGCTCTATTTTTAGTGTGATGCTTTAATAAACTCAAGTCTCGCAGCAAAACATGTTTGTAGTCTTGTTCCTCAGCTGTGCAGATCAGTCAGCCATCTATGCAATCTACATTTTGACATTGGAGGAATTGTATGCATTTTCAGCACAAACCTGGCACAACGATGGGCACCAAAACATCAAAAAAGCAATAGCATTAATCAAAAATGTTAATTACTGGGCAAAATATGATAGTACAATGGTTAGACAACAATTAAATACCAATTCTGGGAACACAATACTTGGAAAACCAAAGAAAAGAAAGAATTAACTTTGTTAAACGAGCGTATAACCTTTATTTAACATGAGTGCAATGGATAGGGCTTGTGCTGAACATACTTTTTGCCTACTGTTTTAATCACAAATCTATTGTTGCTGTTATTTCATGAACTAAACAATAAAACTGAAGCTACTCCATGTTTGTTCCTTGCAAGGTCGATTCCCAGAGCAGAAACAAGCAGACAATTATTATGCAGGGGGGTTTATACGTGCACTGGGAATCAACAACATTGTCATTATCTACCTCTCAAGGGCCAAACATGGAGTAGCTTCAGTTTCCAGGTTTGCCCTGTTATGCTTGAGAAATAAACAAAAAAAATTAGACATTTTTGTCATTGAAACAATCAACTGCGCAATTTGTTAAAGAGAACAAAAGTGTTAAGCACTGGGAGGTGCCAAATTGTCAGGCACCTGCCCCCATTGTTGTTGTTTAAGATAAAAAAAAACTGTAGTGCAGGTATGGGATCCATTATCTGGAAAGCCGATATCCAAAAAGCTCAGAATTATCGGAAGACCATCTCCAATAGATTCCACTTTAATCAAATAATTCACCTTAAAAAAGAATTTCCTTTTTCTCTGTAATAATTAAATAATACCTTGTACTTGATCCAAACTAAGATATAATGAATGCTTATAGGAGGCATCATAATTGAGTTAAATTAATATGTCATTTTAGTAGACAACGTTTTGAGATCCAATTTACCGAAAGACCCCTTATCCAGAAATCCGCAGGTCCCTTGAATTCTGCATAACAGGTACCATAGCTGTAGATGTTTAATAAATGTTTTGCAAATAATTTTATTTTAAAAATAACTATTTTTTCTTTCCATTTTTAGATATAGTATGAATGATAGTGTAAGTCTGGGAGTCCCCAAACCATAATTTTCCCTTTTCTGATGCAAACAACTCACTCTGATTTACTAACACAGAGCCCAGCTGATAAACAGCATGACTGAGGTGTTGGATGTCGGAAAAAAATGAGCTCGAGTGAGCACGCTAACAAACCATTTATACCTCAACAACTAGAAGAAAAACTAAACAAATCTATCTCGGAAAAAACATTATTGAACATAGGCTACAGGTCAAGCACAAATTTATAGCTATGCTATTTCAGTTTCTTAAAAAGGCATATTAAATGCTTTGTAAATCAGTTCAACACAAAGTGGAAAACCTCAGAGGAGAAAGGTAGGACACAATGTAGAACTTAAATTTAGCATTTGGTTTTAAACTTAGTCTGGTAAAATAATATGATGAGATGACAAGCACTATTTAAACATAAGGCTTATATTCTACATACAATGATGTCTGCACCGACAAGGGATAACTATATTTCTTACCCTAGGACAAAAGGAGATGGGCTTATTTGTCTGAAGTTAAACTCATCAGCTCTTTCTCTAGCTCAGACAGAGCACAACCACTACATTAAGCTGTCAGCTCTTCTCTAAGTCTATAATTCTAGGTTATTTCCCCTGTATGGTAATTTAAATTCACTATGTCGTCTTCCAAACATTTTTCTTTCCCCCAAGGAACCATAGACATCTAACATTCATTTAAGGGGACGTTGCCAGTGGAGAGTGTTGACCTGATGGAAAGGTTGCCCCCATGAAAGTTTTAGCCTTTATACAGGCTCGTATACACTGCATCATAAAACCCATCTTCAAAGGCACTGAATGAACCTAGACCTGGCTTCCTCTTAGGAATACTGCTCACCTCTAACGCGGACTACTGTTTTCATGCAGACGACTTATATCCCAGCCCCATTCAATAGACAGACTGTAGCCTACAATTCCATACATTCTACAGAACACTTGTAACTCAATATTGAAAGGATCTCACTACAAAGGGAAAGTTTCTTGAGTTTTTTAGAAACCCCAAGAGCCCTTTTAAGAGCATACTTGGGGTTGCAGGTGGGACAAATGGTTTATGGACATTTAAATGCTTTCTTTCAAATTCCTAGATAGAACTCATAAGGGTTTTTTTTTTCTGCTTTCCTGCCCCACGGAAAAAACAGAAGAGAGATATAAAATTGAAAATGATTTATAACGTGATTTCTGATGGCTTAAAATGCATCGATGTGTAAGGTTCAACATGCAATTAACTTTTTAAAGCTCTGTATTTTAGGCAACGGGGGAGATTTAGAACACAAGATCTCTGTCCAATTCCCTTGAGGGCTATTAAGTCTGCCATACTTTTGTAGTTTTGCTGAAGCAAAAAAGTGTTAAAGAATAAACATTTTCCCTATAGCCATACACTGGAAAATGTGCTCTCACACCTACAGTTAAAAATACCCAACTGGAATATGGATATTGGTAAATATTGCCCGTTTACATATTTTACCTTGAGCCACCATTTTGTGACAATCTCTGTGCTGCCTCAGAAATCACCTGACCAGAAATACTGCAGCTCTAACTGTAACAGGAAGAAGTGTGGAAGCAAAAGACAGACCTTTGTCCATTACTTGGCTCATGTGACCTAACATGTATGGTTTGTTTGTGTGCACTGTGAATTGTAGGCTCCCAGGGGGTGGCCCTTAGTTGTTAGGAATACCCAATGGCACATACTGCTAAAAAAGTATATTATTATGAAAATGGTTTATTTACATGAAGCAGGGTTTTACATATGAGCTGTTTTATGCAATATCCTTTTATAGACGCCTACACTGGAAATTTCCATATTCTTCCCTTAAATGACTTGATTAACCCAACTCGGGAATTCTCCATTAAAAATGAAATGCTGGAGTGCCCCACTGAATAGAATGGTTGTCAGCCCCCCCGTTAAGTAAGTGAAAAAAAATGGAAGAAAATTGCTAAGGTTCAGAGAAATCAGGCACTAGGCACCAGATCCCCGCCTCCAAAGTGTATGGGCAGGGCCAACTATGCCAGTAGTGTTATATAGGGTATCCTCCGCCTGAGCTCTGTTGCCAACCACTGAATGTCTGAATGGATGGGATTTTTTTTAAGCTAATTTTTATTTCTATATAAGCACACATCCTAAAAGGTACAGTTTTAGATAGTAAGCTCTTGGGAGCAGGACCCTCTGATCTATTTTATAACTCTTAAATTATTGTAAAACCCCTGTTTGTTATTAATCAATGTAAATCTCTGCGTAACGTGCTGTCGCTATATAAATAAATGATGATGATGATGAGTTTCGCAGATCTTTTCCATTTTTTTTCAAGCCGACTCAAAAAAATAAACTTTGAGTAGACTTTGTTTTTGTACGGGTACTGAGGGTAATTGATTTCACATAAAAGAGCATATTGTTTCACTCAATAATAGATCTGAAAAGGTTCCATACCTTCTTAGAGACTGGAACATACAACAGCAAAATTGCAACAGAAAAAGCCCCCCCTCAGTTACAAGTAGGAAATTAAACTCCATATCTAATTTATAGATAAAATACAAGCTGCCACTGTATGAATACTTAGCTACTACCTTTCATACCTTGTTATATACCTTCTCATTGGCCCATGTGTGGATTCCCATAGCAAGACATTGTACTTCTTGCACCACAAAGGATCAGCTAAAAGGAAAACTGGCCCCTCAATGCCAAAAATCTAGTACACAAGACATAATTAGAAACTTGGAAATGCCTGGGCCCTCACTGCCTGTATATATTAGCACACTGTTTTTATTCCAGCTGGGCTGCAAAACTGCCATTATGAAGCAGACTGTTTTGATTTCTCATAACCCATCTCTCATGTTGCTAGCATGTCCAGAGTAAGTAAAACCTCAGCTAGCTAAAAATGTTGAAAAAGTGGAGCGCCTATGGATTAGGGTATATCACTTAATATATACTATACCTAAATGTCCAGAGAATGCCCCCCTAAAGCACAACATATTTTAATAACACATTTTCACTATTACCAAAAAAGTAATTGTGAAGGCTTGGCTCACACCGCATTTCACTTTTTCTGGATTACTATAATTGTAGCTAGACAAACTAAGTAAAGTTAAAATTGTAATTTAGCTTGCACTTTGCTGCAAATCAGATGAAGTTGAGTTAAAATGGCCTGCAGTCCACTGTAGGAACCCTGATGCCACCACCTGGTTACGAGGTTGCAGTAGCTCCAGGGTTCCCCTACATCACTAGGCACAATAGCAATTAATTCAGAATAGGAGTTTGTCAGCAGCACCAATTTTTGAGCTGAAATTCGCTGTGTGTGTCTGTACCCAGGCTGACATAGTGACTTAGTGTAGGCTAAGAAATAGCAGATCATATCCAAAAAATAAATCATGAGCTCTTTATATAAAAAGACTCCATTTTCCAAGATGCAGTCCATATCTCAGGTTTACAGTTAGGTGTTCATTTTTTTTATCTATCTATGATCAACTACCTTCTCATCCTCCTAAAATTGCACTAAAGAAAGAGTACTTTCAATTTTACTGCACAACCTTAAGAAACGCTTAGATATCGCTTAATAAAAACAACAGGCAAAAATGATATTCAGCCATTCAAGCCCTATTCTTTGATCTCGCCTTGAACAAGGGAGTATATTGCTACTAGTTCTGCAAAGCTATCTGAAAATATAATTTAAAAAAAATCTGATGTTATGTCCTTGGACTTTTTTCCAAAGAAATGTGTGCTAAATTGCTGTATCAGTGTTACTTTTTTTTTTTTTTTTATAGTTTAAAAAATGAGCAAGAGTGAAAAATAAGTCTTATAAAGTCTTCCTGAAGCCGACATATAGCAAATTGGTTAGAAAAATATCTTTTCAGACAGCCCTATGCATCATACTGCTGATTTGATTATTCATAAGCCTGAGCTAAACGCTGGAGTCTTCAGATAGTGAAGAATAATATTTGTGTTGGACTTCAGACAAGCTATGTAACCAAGATATACTCCCAAATTAATTCTTGATGATAGAACGTTGTCGGTTATGCTCTTGGAAGCTTTAGGTATTGCTTCATGGTCTCAGTACGGACAAATTGTTTTACTTTTTCTCTGGATAAAAATTCTCTTAACGACGACTGCTCCAGAGTTTATCATCTCAAATACAAAGCAGTAAGGAGTTAATTAACATTTCAGTAAACTCTGTAGACCTTCCAAGCCTGTAGCCATTTAGCTATACATTAAATTGCCAAACCACAATTCTGTACTCTGATTATGTGGGAGTGTAACCCAGTATTTCATCACACTGGATCTCAGTAGATGATCTGAGAAGACTTGTGAAGCTCCCCTGTGATTGGCTGTAAGTCTCTGTTAATTAGAATCAGTAACACAAATAAGCCTTTCCTGTAAGTGTGCAGCCTATCACAGGTATTTACTATACACACATATATTGTTTATGATGCCAGGTTGAGTTAGGTTTAATCTATCCTAATTTAGCGCACCAGTACCTATGCATATACACTCTGTAACTACATGTTCCCTAATTAGTGTAGCTTGCTACCAGTAAAAAAAAAACTATATCCAAGTTTCACCATCATTCTGCTGAATTTTGATTAATTTTATACAACAAATATCTTGGCGAATGACCCATGCCTAGCAGACTATACTGTGGGAGCTCTGCAGTCTGCAAATAACTCCCATGGTCTCTTTGTAATACCATTGGTCCCCCCCAATTTGAAGGCCATAGTCATTTACCTGTTTTGTCTATGCTTTGGTTGCCATAATTTATTGTAGGACTTTAATCTGGAGAATCTAAAATGAGAAATGTAATAAACCTGGTTTGTTCATTTGACTCTTTTTTTTCTTCTGTTCATGGCCACTGGGCATTGTCTGCTTTGGATCCAGGCCATGTGGACAGTCCCCTGTATTGCCCACTGAATGAACTTGGGTGGTCTATATACTTTTCTATAATGGGTGATACAGGACATGAATGAACCCTCTCTACATATGATCTGGCTCTGATTCTTCAGACAGACCCACCTTTTTTCCTATGATGGTTCATAACTGGTTATGCTGTAGAATAGGGCTAGCTATGAACACATAGGTATACATATCATGTATGCATGGTCAGCCGTTACAGAGGAGCTCTAGCTAGTTTTTTGTAAAGAAGAGGGGTGCACATGCAGTATGCTTTATATGCCAACAGTGTGAGCAGACTGTTATGGTAACTCTCTAGGCCCTATAGGTTACACAATCCTACTCAACAATTCCTATACATACATGAACGTAAAGAATATTTTGGGTTAGTCAGCATTTAAGGATATTATTTACAGAGCACTCAAGAGTGATAATCATAGAAGATATTAAACATCTGCTGGAATAAAAATATGTACATACACAAATGAGCCACTGCTGCGATTAATCAATGTCTGCTCTCATATTCGCTAAAATATACTGGTAACCTAGAGAATTCACCTTCACTGTTATGCTGTGGTTGGAAATCAGGGGGAAAGGGAAGACAAAGAAGGAAAGAATTAAGTGATATTTATACAGAGAGTGAATCATACACAAACAAGGTTTAAATGGAACCAGATGCACACCCTGTCTGATATCTTATGAACACAGAATAAGCCACTAATCTGCTCAAAAGCGGCAAGGCAGAAATATTAAGTTTTGAGCATATAATGTTATAATGACAAAGACATAGAGCACACAAACCAGATTTCTTCTTCATCCTGCATGAACATTACAACTTTTTCATTTTGGCCATAAAATGGCTAGCAAAAAAAACCTTTAAGATTATTTTCTGTATTTTCAGAGGGATTTACAGTTTAGTAAAGGATAATTAAAGAAAGATACATAGATCATATACACTCACTTGTGATACATAAATAAAGGTTAATTAATTTCAAACAAGAAATCTACCCATGTCCTAACTAATCCAACAGTTCCTAATAAGAAAAATCTCCCCATGTCCTAACTAATCCAACTGGGCAAGAGGCCCCAAACAGCTGCTTTGGACATTAATGCTTTGCTGTTACTGCACCACAAAATAAGAACTGGATGGTCATGGACAACAGCCAACCAGAAATAAGACAGGCTTTGTATACACATGTAGTAATACAGTTGTTTAGCCCATAGGCTGATTTGTAAGATCAGTGCAATTTCACTTTCCAAGCGTTTGGTCAAAATGCAGAGTATCTGAACATTCTGCCTGTGGGCGGTTAGTGTCATATCCAGAAAAACAGCCAACTGGTCACGAGCAGAAAGACAATTGAAGGCAAATATCTGAATTGTTCCTAAGATAACGAATGAGAAATAATAAACTGTGGCACAAACTTAAACAGGCATTTAGAACAATTTTTTTTTTACACATAAAAAAACAGATCTGTTGTTTTTAAATTTATTCATAATTTGAAAATAAAATACACTGTCGTTTGATATAGATTTAAAATGCTCCACAATTCCGAGGGTCTAGCAGTGCTAGATGTGACACAAAATGCACAAACAAATTTGATATCACTGGAATATTGACTGATGAAACAAAAAAAAGACAAAAGCATAATTAAAGTAAATTAAATAAACTAGCACCATGATTTTATTTCCAACGTTAGCATGACTCTCGCTGCTGTCTGGGCTCAAAGACTTTGGTTCCATTGAAATCAGAATGCTCCGCTCATTACTTTTTGTCGTCTTACATATAAAGGCAACAACACAAAGTTATTTATCAAAATCCGAATTTTCCCGATTTTTTTAAAATAAAAAAAGTCTGAACCAAACTTGACCTTTTTTATTATTAAAAAAAAAAAAACTTGATTTTATCGGATCGGGGGAAAACTCGATAAAATCAAGCGAAAACCAGAAAAAAAAGGTTAAATGCTTGCATGTCGAAAACGCCCAGAATCTCGTAGTGTTCCAGTGCCCTAAGACTACAAATGCTTATATAAATTATAGGGACGCACCAAATCCCACTATTTTAGATTCGGCCGAACCCCCAAATCCTTTAAGAAAGATTCGGCCGAATACCGAACCCTAATTTGCATATGGTGGAAAGGGGAAAATGTTTTTACTTCCTTGTTTTAGGACAAAAAGTCATGTGATTTCTCTCCCCACCCCTAATTTGCATATGCAAATTCTGATGCGGTTCAATCAGGCAGAAGGTTTCGGCCGAATCCTGCTGAAAAAGGCCGAATCCTGAACTAAATCCTGGATTCGGTGCATTCCTATTAAAATTACTTTGACCAGTATTAAGCAAGCAGCCACAGATATTAGACATAGGAAAGTGAGTAAACACTGGCCATACCTAACGTAATATTAAAAACAAGTTACAAATACCAAGAGCAAGAAATCAGGGACAATTATATAAAAGGCAATTAAAGGAACTGGTAATTTAAAGACTATCCCCCAAAAATGTATGCATAAAGCAGCCCATATGTAAAAACCTGTTTCATCTAAATTAACCATTTCCATAAAAATATGCTTTTATAGCAGTTTGTGCTATTGTGCAATACTAAATAGAATCATATGATTCCCAGTGCACACAAACAAACCAAGTACATACACGCTAGGTTATATCAGCCATTGGGCCAGATTCAAAGTGGTAAGAAAAAGATATCTCTTGGTTTATAACGGGAAAAGTCATGGACGAGATTCTATTTTTTTCATGTGATAAACCTTTTTCTCACTGAATTGAATCTGGCCCAATGAATGGACAGAATTTACTCGTTTACTCCCACACTTCTTCCTGTTACAGTTAAGGTGGCCATAGACGCAAAGATCCTATCATACGAATCGACGATTCATGCGATTTTTGGACCGTGTGTGGAGAGTCCCGTCATTTTTCGTCCAGCGGAGATCGGTCGTTTGGTTTTGATTTTGTCCCGACCAATCCTGCCGGAGCCCATTGAGCTCTCTACCCCCGATATAGCCATGCCCATTAGTGGCATGGGGGGAAGATCGGCTTGTTTGTGGATCTTTTCGTCTATGGCCACCTTTAGAGTTGCAGTATTTCTGGTCAGGTGATCTCTTAGGCAGCACAGAGTCAATCACAAAATGGTGGCTTATGTTAAAGTGCAAATCATACAATTGCTTACAGTCTCCACAAAACAGTCCGTACACAGTTTATTTTTATATATATATATATATATATATATATATATATATATATATATATATATATATATATATATATATATGCTGTAGGTTTTACAGTATATTCCAATATTCTTCTGCTAAAGGGGAAGTTCACCTTTCAATTACATTTTAATATGTTATAGAGAAACTTATTCCAAACAACTTTTCAGTTAGACCCTATTATTTATTCTATATATATATTTTTTAAATGATTAAATGTTCCTATTCTCTCTATTTCCAGTATGCAATTAAGTAAACTATTTGATTATCAGGGACACTGACCCTGGCAACCTAAAAACACATGGACAGAGATGGTTCAGTTTTATGGTTATTCTGATTTTTATTGGTTATCTTTGTTTTCAGACCCTCTCCTACTGATCTTCCATCCTGACTTCCAAACTGCTGCTTGGTTGGTAGGGTAATTAAGTCCTAGCAACATCATAGTAGTTGCAATTCGAAGCCTTGAAGTTTGTAAAACAAAAAAAATGTAAACATTTAATAACATAAAAACAAAATTCCCTTACACTGAGGTCTATGTCCTTGCTCCTTAAGCTGGGTCTCCAGTTGTTGCAGGACTGTGAATCCCATAATACTTTAATTTTTGATTATATTTTAAAGGAATACTGGAATTTTTAGTGAACCTAACGTTATAAAACAGGGGTTTACATGAAGATCATAAAAAATAAATTTTAGATGCTCTTTGAATAGAAGCTGAAGAACAAGATTTACAAACTATTCTCAGTTCAACAACAAATACTGATGGTCAGTGACAAATGCATACACATAAGGTGTTCTTAAAATTACAACATGATTAGAAAAGAAGAATATGTTTCGGTGTTTATGAAAGTGTTAGTCTATATAAAAATATCAGTGGTTTCATTGTGCTTTATAAAGTGTATTTTCAACAGATCCACAGCGAGATTCATTACAGGTACTGCCATTTCAAGTACACAGAGACCCAAACAGCCCCAATAAAAAGTGACTGTCCATGGCATCTTACAGCAGCCCCTTTGGCATTTGCCACAATCTACCGACAATCTGGAGAGATTTCTATATCCTGATTTTGCTTTCATAGTGCAACCAAGACGCTTATAAACAGACACAGAGCTGATCTAACAGAAGTTGGTGCTGTATTTGTTGGGGGTTCCCTTATTGTCATATATATATTATTGACAAATAATAAGAAAATTTTGTATTTAAGACTGGTAAATAGGCAGTGCTGAATAATCCTCAGCAGGAAGAATATATAAGAGCTAAACTTTATCCTTTCATATAAGCTTATCTTTACAGATCTGGCATTATTTAAGTTACATGGGGGGGTGCAAATGACCTTGCCCGCCCCTAGCACTTTTGGCTAAATTCCTGAGCTGATTTTTGTTTTTGAAGGCGACCATCAGTAGCAGCACATTAATAGGGCACAAAGTGCATACCTATGCTTTGCCTTCTACGTACAGCATTTGATGCTGAAATGGCTGAATAAGAAAATTATTTTGCTTAGCTTTTGAATTTTTTTGTTTTTGGCATCCCTTTGTATTTCTTTAGCAAGAATGTAGGTTAAATCCATGCTATACAAGTAGGTAAAAATAGAGCAATTCCTTTAAGGCAAGAGGATTTCCTTTAAGGCACATGGTAAGAATAAAAAGTCCATTATTAAACTCAACAAGATCAAGAAAAATACCCCCCCTTCCACAATTGTCTTTTCATTTTGTTTGCGATACACAATAAATTGTTTTGTATATATATATATATATATATATATATATATATATATATATATATATATATATATATATATATATATATACATACATACATACCCACACACGGGTGAAATAGAATCCCTTTGGTCATTTGACATATTTGGCTTCATGGACCTTTGATCTGCTTGGATCGGATCATTAGAATCCTTGGCTGATTTACACCTAATGTGCAATTAATGTAGCATGTCCAGCTTTGTAAACAACAGGTTTCCCCTCGTGTAATTTAGCGGCTGACGTTTTTACTTTCTTGAAGGCCCACTGGCAGTCAGAGTGGCGTGCTCCGAAGACAAGTCTATTTCTGAACCAACTTCTCCGGTAACTGGATACCCTTAGCTGTAAATCCTTGCACATTCTGTTCAAATGTAAAATGCAGCAGGATTCTCTTCTATTCATTAGAAGCCCAATTCATGGTAATTAGTGTTAAACTGCAGGCACCAATACAAATACCGAGAACAAGCAAACCACAGGCCTGGGAAAAAGAGAGAAAACAAACAGAAATTAGTACTTGTGGAAGGAATCAATTTACACTTGGTGAGAACATCCATTCACTCGGGCAGCAGTTCAAAAGATCTTCTGATTGCCAGCTCTGAAAAGCAGGTACATAAACAGTTTTCTTAGGAGCAACAGCTCATTTCAAAATTCTTTCTGCGTTCAACTGCATATTAAAGACTATACTGAACTAAAACAATATTGCATGAAGCAGCTACAAACCAACAAGAATATGTCATTAAATAAAAGATATCAGCTATGGGGCACAGTGCATTACACAGAGAAATCAAAGCAAGGCAAGATTTCTTGTTCCGCAGATATAATCCATTTGTGTTTAACAAAACTTGGCTGCTCTTGAAACAGATTAGAATATGACATTCATTTGTCTGACATGTAAAAGTAGTTACTGCTAAATATACATGGCTGCCATGGCTTTTACTATAAATGTATTTATCTACACAGGATGCATGCATGGGAGTTTTCGCCATGCTTCAATGAATGAATTATAAACGGCTGAACATTTCCTGTTCCGATCCCTATAATCAGCCATCTAAAATTGCTGGGCGGATCCACGGAGTTCAGGCAGAGGAGATTATTTATGAAGGTGGTATTGCCCAGAATGGGGGTTTTCAGTTTTAACAGTGAGACACTGCAGCTGGACAATTCGAGGACAGACTGAGGCCAAGGTGAGTCATATAGATGGTGGCTGAGAGGGACTATTAAAACACTGGAGTAACAGTCTACTTTTTTTAAAATCAGCAATAATATTTATTTGACATTATTTTACAGCACTGGTGTTAATCATACTTTCATTAAGTGCATAAACAATACTCCGTTTCCTTTAAAATATTTCAATAACAAATTTTGTTTTAGATTTTAAAGTCTCTTGCTGTGGAAGCCGGGCACACGGAAAGCCATTTTGTTTCCATGATAATGGAAAAAAAAAAGCCGGCATGGTGAAACGAACACAGCAAATGCATTTTTACTAATGCCATGTCGTCAATATCGCCATTTTCTATATAAAAGTAACCAACTATATAAATGCTAAACAATATAAAAGAAAAGCTGTCCGACTGGATTTTTAATGAACTCGCGATGTCCATGAGCTCTTATTTAAACCATTTTGGCTGCCAAAAATTTGGCACACAGGATTTTGGACAAAAAAAAAAAATATTGGACTCTGATAAAGTAAATATCACTTACCCCAAACTTTTGTGGCGATAAACAATCTTCCCTGCTAAGCTTGACATAAAATAGTCCCGGGAACACAAACAACAGACATGTAGATGTGGTAGATCCTTAAAAAAAAAAAAAACATGGCGAACATGAGAATATACACAGACATATAATTAACCAAAAACATAAGCATAGTACTAGGTAAACTGATCTACTTCAGTCTCATGGAATCTGCACACTTTCCTGGTGAATGTCTTAAAGGGGATGTAAAGGCAAAATAATAAAATCTAATTTTTACTTTCTTTAATGAAAAAGAAACCTATCTCCAATATACTTTAATTAAAAATGTCTACTGTTTTTATAAGAAACCTGACTGTATGCAGTGAAATTCCACCTTCATTTTACTTGCTCTCACAGGTGCAGACGGTCCCTAACTGCTCTGCAGGGAAACAATCATACCTTCAAACAGCAGGGAGCAACCCCCCTCCCACCTTACTTCCCTGACCTCGAGTAGCTTTGTTTGTTTCCCTTTAGAAACAGCCCACGACTGTGTAGTGATTTGTATCCGCAGACCCAGTGCAGTCTGCATATCCTGATTATTACTCAAGTCTTGCTGTGTAGGCTTCTATGGCAGATATTATTTGACTTGTGCTTTTGATAATTTATGACGATCCTTAAGCTTAACTTCCCAACTGAAGCACAGACCACACTGAGCATGTGCGTAGTCTTAGTCTTGCAAAGATGTTTAACAAAGTTACAAGATGATGACCTCCTGCAGATAACTTTGAAAGCATAAATCATTTGTTTAATTAGGCTTCTGGTGCAGTCAGTTCATGTTTATGCTAAGTATACAAAATACAGCATTTAAGCATTATTCTATTTTAGACTTTAGTTCTGCTTTAAAGTTAGATTTTGACAAGAGAGCATTCTGCTGGAAAGCATAAGGACTTCTAATCCCAGAAGCAATCACTTCACATTGGGACAAGGTGAGAGAGGGGTTGGATCACTGCCAGCCTAAGGAGGTAATGAAGAAGGTATCTGCAGCAATGGCATACTGTTGTCAATATTTTCCCTTAAGGGTAAGGCCACACAAGGAGATTCGGGGAGATTTTGTTGCCTGGCGACTAATAGCCTCGTCTTCATTGTAGCCTATGGGAAAACACGCTGAGGCAGTTTGGGGAGATAGTCGCTCAGAAGACGAGGCAATTAGTCGCCAGGCGACAAAGTCTCCCCAAATCTTCTCGTGTGGACTAACCCTTACAGGCAGAAGCTGCGCAATGGCTATGCTAAGGGGGCTGAGGGGTCAAGCATAGGCAGAAAATAATGAATATTTAGGGAGGCTTAGATTAACTAGCTATATATATATATATATATATATATATATATATATATATATATAGGCATATATTATTATAAGGTCTTCAATGGAAAGCCTCCTACTGGTACCCCCTCAAACAAAGACTTCTCTAAAACAAACAGGCCTACTTCAGCACCATTTGGCCACGTTCCCTCAAATTAATGTCAATAAATGTTAATCTGCTTTCCTATGGGCTGGAAGTTACCCTAGTGGCTGATCATCATGTCATATAAATAGCAGGAAGGTTTCAAAAGCACTAACTGTGTTGCATGGTCCTGAGTGGGTTCCACTAGGATCTCAGAATTCAGGCTAGTCTCCAAAAATCTACTGGTAGGCTCAATGCATTTCATGGAACTAATTCACAGGAGCTGAATGAACTAAGTCAACACTACATAAAAGATACATTTGTAACGTAAGAACTAAATCTCAGAAATAAACTTACCCACAACACCAAATACGTTCCTTATGTCAGGCACATATATAGCAAGCAGCACAATAATTATGTTTAGCAGCAACGTCACGAAAATGTGACGTATGTATGAAAAAGGGTATTGAGAGAAGAACAGCATCATAACAGCTTTTCTTGCCTAGAATCAGAAAAAAAAAAACAGAAAAACTCTAAACATGTCAATTGCTGAAATATTTCCAGCCTGTCCGGCTAAATGGAAACGTGACAGAACAGCGGTCAACGGATGAAATATCAGGTTACTTACTGGAAAATGTATAAGCGGGACTGTTAATAGAACAGCAAGTAATATGAATAACCGCACAGTAATGATAAGAACATCATTGGGCAGATATTTGCTGTATCCCTGAAGTAACTCAGAATCAACATTACCTACAAGAAAATGAAAAAGTTTATAATGAATTTGCTTTTTTGAGTTGATTCGGTCAGATTAGGATATATATAGCACAGTGACCGTAATAAAGAGGAATAAACATCCCCACACCAATGCTATTAAAGGGATCTGCAAATCAGAAAAATAGATTCGATTTTTTCAGTAGTTTGTTATAAAGCCCACTCCTTTCTTTATAACATTTAGTATATGTATGGGGGCCTCATTTTTAGCATTAGGTAAATGTTTCCATACATTGGTAGAACTCTGAAGGATAACTTTATAATACACAAAAACCATTAATAAACCTGATAAACAATGCTTGTGATGTCATCAGCTATAATTAGTGCTAACTGTGTGTGAAATTGTGATTTGTGTGACAAAAAGTCACATGATTTTAAGGTTTGCGTTCAGCCAGGCACTTGGACAGAATCGTGCAGAAAAAGGCAGAATTCTGGATTTGGTGCTTAATAGAAGAACTCACAGGTACACTGTGTTCAGTGTTACATGTATGGTGTAAAAACAAGAGGAGCTTGACACCTTTATCACTCCTTCTGGCTCAACCCAGAGAAGTCAGCTATTTTATTATTTAGTGCAGTCCCACTGCCCATGCCAACCAGTATCCTTCCTCTTCTGAAACATGCAGCCATTATCCTTTGGTCAGAATCCAGCTTCCATTAAGCATTGCCCAGCTCCCTTCATGCATGGAATTGAAGGATTTACATGTATTCCTTTCCTTTAAATGGGCATGTTTATTAACACTGGAGATGCTGCCCATGGCAACAAATCAGAAATTGGATTTAAACAACTACCTATTAGTTAGAAAACAAAAGCAAAGATCTTATTGGTTCATCTGCAATGTTAGTAAAAATGCCCCTGCTGTTTTTAGCCACCATGCTTCTACTGCTGTTATGCAGTAAAATCATTGGTATAGACTAAGGTACAATATTAATAAAACATTCATAATACACTGTACAATGACAGGGTGTGTACATCAAACGTAGCAATTAAATACAAATACTTCGTATTCTGCATCGTTTGAGTAATTCTTGTAAACTGGTGATAATCAAGATAAACATTATAATACGTACCATAAAATGTGAGGTAGCCAAACAAGGCAGAAATATAATAAATTAGAAAGCTCAGACCTATCCCTACGTTGGCAACATTTTGCATTTTGCTCTTGGACGGACTAGAACAATGAAAAAAAACAGGGTTAGGATTTAGGAATGCTTTTTTATCAATTCAGTTTATCAATAGCCACAAAATATATGCAGTGTCCTTTTTTTCAGCAGGGAGGGTCTCATTCTGATGCTGTAGGTATCTTATTATAAGTAAATATAGATATACTATACATATATAGATATATTTTTTTATAACGGAGAGGTAATTTATTTCATGTCAATCTTTCACATACCTTTTAAGTTCACAGTAAATAGGCAAGACTGAAGTGTGGCACAGAAAGGAGAATGCCATAGTTGGTAAAGCAAAGGCACTCTAGAAAGGAAAAATGACATCATTCAAAACAAACGTAACAGATTGCGCTATTGTGGAGAGTTATAGACTTAATAGTTTGGTTACAAATGTTATTAGTATATGGTTGGCCATTACAACACTGGCCTAGCGATAACAACTACAGTATGCAATAATCAAGATCCTTATAATCTGCTTGTAGAAGCAACGCAATGACTCCTGCATGCAAAGAATGCATTTGCAAGAAAGCATACTTTTTAGCGTTTAGTGAAGTTGTATCAATAAAGACTGCTCACTTGTAAAGTTGGAAAGTTATCAAACAGTATTGCAGGAAGTATCACAACACAATTATCATAACAATACAAGAATGCTGCTGCTCCCGCTTTGTATGCAATAAGCTACGATGGGAGCCAGGTCACAATCTGTCCATTGATACCCAGTTACACCCTGCCATGTACCTTTAACTAAGATCTCTCTAAAACTAAGACATCCGAGAGGTATGGGTTAGTTAGGCAATGTTCCTATATTACAGGGGCTGCAGCAAGACATGCACAAGATCATATATGAAGCTTTGTAGTCATTTAACAACAAACTGCCCAGATCATCTTGCAGAGATAATGGTGAGGGAGATCTGCTAACTAAAGGAAAAATACTATAATGCTCAGCTGCCTGCACCGGCTACTGTAGGTGGGTAATGCGGTTTACACCAGTGGAACAGCATCATGTTACTAAGGCTAGGTTCTCACTGCCCCAATGTCACCAAGTTGCTATGGACAGGTAGTTGTATCCCAAAGAACCACTTCTCTCTGTTGTGTTTGTAACCTTATACTGTTTGGTTAAATCGAGCTTGACAAGAACAAGCATACTTGGATTACATTCTTGAATGTCCCCTACATTTTAAATCCTACCACAGGTCGAACTTCGTGAACTCCAAGTCTCCCTTGGGGCCCATTATCCCCAGGATACTGGCAGCTTTTGAAGTACATAAGATCAGAGGGTCTCCCTGCTCTATGATTTCATATCAATACATCATCAGTGTAATGTCAAGGAGCTCCAAATATGATAGAGCAGAGATTCGCTAGCTTTCATCAGATAATATAACAATGCTATCACATGACACATACACAGTACAATAATATAATTGATGTTGTTTTACTTTAAGCCAATGATCAACCTGGTTAAACTAATTTTTTTTTTAAAGTTTTTATTTTTGCATTTTCAAAACAAAACATACATACACAGACATGAAAATAATAAGAAGACATACATATCGAAAGCAGAACCAGCAGTCAGAACATCATCACATTTGCAATACCATCCTAGTGGGTTAAACTAATTTTAACTTAAAGTAAACTCATAATGTTTTAGGGGCAGATTTATCAAAATTTGATGAGTTTACCACAGAAAAAAATCACCCACTTTCTATTCATTTCTAAGGGATTTTAAGAAATGTATTTATCAAACGGTCAACTCTAACTTTAACACACTGATAAATACAGCTCTACAAATCCCATAGGAATGAATAGAAAGTGGGTGAGTTTTTCTGTGGTAAGCTCTTAATTTCATATTTTGATAAATATGACCCTAAGGGGCAGATTTATTAAGGGTTGAATTAAAAATTCTAATTCAAATTTTCAAACATTTTTTATGGTCAAAACTTTCAAAATCGAATTGTGAATAATCCAAACTTGATTTGAATTTTGTGTTTGATCAAACCTTGTCCCTTTTTAAATTCCAATTTGACTATTTGCCACCTAAAAACTGCTGAGGTCATGTACAAATCAATGAAGATGTTACTAGCCTTCCTGACATTTAAGTTTTTTTCCTGGAGAAAAAAAACTCGATTCGAGTTTAGCCAAATTCAATTCTAATTCGATTTGAGTTTTCGGGTCAATAATATTCATTAGAATTTTAGATATTCTATTTTTTTATCAAATAAACCCCTAATGGAATTTCGAGTATATTCGATTTTATTAGAGTTAAAAAAAATTCATGTGAATTCGAAATTCGACTTTTGATAAATATGCCTCTAAGTAGGGATGCACCGAATCCAGGATTTGGTTCGGTATATGGCCGAATCATTTACAAAGAATTCGGGGGTTCGGCCGAATCCAAAATAGTGGATTCGGTGCAACCCTACCTTTAAATGTCAAACTTCTTTTTTTATTGTTCTTGAATGATTTGCCTTTTTCATCTTCCTCTTTCCAGTTTTCAAATGTGAATAACTGACTCCTACAGCCAAATAACTATTGCTCTGTGAGGCCACAAGTTTTTATTTAGGCCTCCTATGTATATATTTCATTCTCTCGTTCAAGCCACTGCCTGCCTGCTAGGGCGAATTTGACTTTAGAAAAAAAAAAAAGAGATTTCCGAACTGGGGAGCTGCTTAACAAAAAGCTAAATACTGTAAATTAAATGTTTAAAAAAACAGAAAAAAATGAAGAGCAATTGCAATCAGATTCAGAATATCGTGGACAAGACTAAAGCTGCTAGAGGGATGGTGGTACATGCAATTGTACATTTGCAGGCTTACGGCTTGTCCATTCCTTGTTAATACTAATGTTTACTGATGAAGATTCAGCCTTTTATATTTTAAGCCAGCCATGCTTCTCCAGTTCTGGCTGATTTACAAGTGCCAGAATCCCTAAGCAGCCTGTACTTAGAAGTCATATGGTAGCTACAGCTGGAATGCCACAGGCTCTGCATCTTTTTTCTTCTGCCATATAAGGATAGTAGAGTAAATCATCACTTGGACCTGATATCATGCGGTTGGTGCATTTACTTATCAAATGCCCTATTTTTACTGTACAATTGCCCAAATCCATAGCCTAGAGCACAATCATGCAATAGGATGCCATACAAGGGGTTTAAAATGAATCCGTACGGATATAAATTGATGTGAGAATGTGAATCATGAGTGAGGTTACATTGTCTGCTTAGTACTGCATTAGCAATGCCCTTTCATTTCAATCTTAGTGAGTTTTGTTAATTACTAAATCTATTAGTCACAACTCCCATTACACAAGAACAAAACTGGTACAATAGTCAGGGTAGTACAATAGTCATTATTGCTCATTAAATGGGTTGTTCACCTTTAAATTAACTTTAAGTATGATGGAGAGAGTGATATTCTGAGTCAATTTGCAATTAGTTTTTATTTTTTATTATTTAAGGTTTTTGGGTTATTTAGCTTTTTTTCAGCAGTATGCAATTATAGCAATCTGGTTGCTATGGTCCAAATTACCCTAGTAACTATGAGTTGAATAAGAGACTGGAATATGAATAGGAGAGGGCCTGAATAGAAAGATAATAAAAAGTAGCAATAACAATACTGTGTAGCCTTACAGAGCATCTGGTTTTTATATGGGGTCAGTGACCACCATTTGAAAGCTGGCCAGAAGAAGGCAAATCATTCAAAAACTATAAAAAAACAGAAAATGAAGGTAAATTGAAAAGTCGCTTAGAATTAGCCATTCTTTAACAAACTAAAAAAGGTAACTTAAAGCTGAACCACCACTTTAAAGAAACAGGGGCTTTGAAGCCAAGGAGGTGGTTCCACAGCATTGTGGTGCTAAAACTTCTCAGGCCATGTTATGGCAGTGACCTTTTGCCATTTCAGATAGCTGGCTAACCTCATCTATATATGATATATAACTATGATGTTGTAAATATGCACTTCTTTTCTTTTGCATGCAAATCAGCCATAAGAATATTAGAATATTAGAATTAACAAAGTGCCCTAATTAAATTTTGTGCAAATTAGCCAACTTGCATTGGAGCACTCTGTTGAGACTCTGGGAACCAAAAGTGCTCCTTAAAGGTACCATATTTTTAACAACAATGGATTAATAAAATAATCCAGTTGTATATAAATTCTACTGGAACAAGATGTTCAAGTTCAATTTTCTCCCCAGGGCATTTTGCAGGGTGCATCACCGCTAGGACAGAGTAGTGTATTGCCAAATGTGCAAAGAACACATTTCATATGTAATATAAGGCATATGTTTGCCCAGGAGCAGTAACCCATGGCAACCAATAAGATGCTTGCATTTACACAGATGACTAATAAATTTTAGCAGCGGATTGGCTGCTATGGGTTACTACTCCTGGGTAAACTTAGTGCCTTTTATTTCACAACCCCATAAATGTCCTACCTTTTTGTAAAAGCAGTTACGCTTTGTGTACCTTGGAGGAAACTAAAAGGATTGATTGTTTTAAAAAAAAAATCCTTTTGCCCAGACATTTCTTTTCTCTAGGGAGAACACTGGTTCAAGTTTATTGGCTTTTGAGCACATAGGAAATCTTTTGCGGTAACATTCACAAAAACAAGGATGTAGAACAATTAAGTATATTGCACATATTTATAGGATATACCAAGAGCATAGTATTGTTAGCATTGGAAAAGCCAAGCTAGCCAAGATAAAATTCTGTATTTATTATAATTTAGTATTCATGCTACCTTTTCCGGTTAAGTAGTGTGACAGCTCCACCACATAAAAGTAAATGCACATATGAAGAAAAATAATGATGTTAAAGAACAGTTTACACCCATGTACCGTATATACTCGCGTATGAGCCGAGTTTTTCAGCACCCAAAATGTGCTGAAAAACTCGACCTCGGCTTATACGCGGGTCATACCGTAGCAACAGTAGCCAATCCCTCACCGGCCGCAGATACGCTCCTTCCGCGGCCCCAACACACCTCCCTCTCCCATAGCGCAGGACTGTCTGTGTGATCACACTGTCTGTGTGATCGCCGCCCGGAGCAGGCCGGCGCCGCTACCCACGTGGCGGCCATGGGCGCCGCCATTTTCGGAGCGAACGCCGGCAGGGAAGGACGCGCCGCCCGGAGCTCCTGGACCTGCTCCGGGCGGCGATCACACAGACAGTCACAGACAGTCCTGCGCTATGGGAGAGGGAGGTGTGTTGGGGCCGCGGAAGGAGCGTACGGTACCTTTTTTCTGCTTTCCTAGGTGCAGCACCTCATTGATCTTCTGAGCAGCCATGACAGGTGGGAGGTCACAGGGAAAACAAGTGGCAATTGTCCAGCTAATAGTTCTGACTCTTTTACGGTAAATCGTTTTAGATAGATTTCTATGCCATAAAACATGATTACACATTTACACATTCACATTTTGAAATCTGACATGGGGCCCCTAGGCTTATACACGAGTCAATACATTTTTCCAGTTTTCTTAGGTAAATTAGGTACCTCGGCTTATACACGGGTCGGCTTATACACGAGTATATACGGAATTCTCTTGAACATACATAGCAAAATAAAAAGAGTAATAAATATGCAGCATGGCAGTTAGCACCACTGTCTCTCAGCGCTGGGGTTATGACTTTGATTACAACCACAACAGTAGCTGCAATAATTTTGTATAGTTCCCCTGTATATTGTGTGTGTGTGTGAGAACTGTATGAGCCATTAGCACTGCTGGACAGGGACTGATGTGACTGATAAGCAATCTCTGTAAAGTGATGCGTAACATAGTGGTACTTAATAAATACCGCTCAATAAAATCATAATTACTTCTAATAAATATGTTAATAATACATGGGACCCGTTATCTGGAAACCCCTTATCCAGAAAGCTCTGTATTACAGAAAGGTCTTCTCCTATAGACTCAATTTTATCCAAATAATGAACATTTTTAAAAATGATTTCCTTTTTCTCTGTAATAATAAAACAGTCGATTCTACTTGATCCAAACTAAGATATAATTAATCCTTATTGGAAGCAAAAAATCTACAAGGTAGATCCAAATTACGGAAAGACCCATTATCCGGAAAACCTCAAACATTCTGGATAACAGGTCCTATACCTGTATTGGATGTTTATTTATGACTATAGTAAATTATTTATAATTCTAATTAAAAGCAAAGAGTGTTCTCTATACAGAACTAAGAGCCATAGCGCACTAAAAAGATGGTTAGACACTATCAGGAATTTTCTATTCAGAAATCTGAAAATAAATGTAACATATGGTTATGATAAAATCAAACAAAACAGAATTTGTAATGTGCACTCTGGTGATCGGTAGTAAAACCAAGAGTGATTTTTTAAAATGCGACTTTAAATTATTATAGCAGGAAATACTCACCTCCTTGGACAAATCAAATAACTTTGGTTTACACTCAGATATGTTGGGTGCCTAAAGAGAGGAAACGGTGCATTGAAACGAAATTTGGCCAAAACACACATGTAATAAACACAATAAAATGTCTATACTTCTAATAAAATGATCGGCTGTGGGGCCCAAGGAATAAAACTTCAGCAAAGTAATGTTTAATTCAGGGAGAGACGAGTCAGCGAAAGGTCAGACTGAGAGGCTGGAGTTCCAAAGGAACCTGACAGATTTATGGGCCCTCTCTCAGCAGAGAAGCTCAAGGTTAGTGTTGGAAGGGACAGATACCTTGCTTGGGGCTAGAAAGCATGGGAAGGAATGCCAGAGATGTAATGTTAAATTGATGGTAAAATGTCCATTATAAATTGCTCAGATTTGTGTTTGTCATGGAGTATATGGAAACACAAATAAACGGTTACCTGGAAGAAGGTCACAGTATGATTTAGTGGAGGAAGAGGACAAGGAATGTTCCATTTTTTAATTACAACCTAAAAAGAAATAATACTTGATTACACCAAGAAAGAACTGGCGGATACAGAAAATGCTATAAGCTTTAGTTCCCACTAGTGGTCGGTGACTAACCAGACATTGGCAGAGATTTTCCAAATAAAAATGTTTGCGTTCACGTTACATGAAACGCTATAACTACCTTCTCTGAAAATTGTTGTTTTGTTGACCCCACGTGAGTCTGTGGAAAAGCAACCCTTTGGAATGCATGTAATAAAAGCAACTACCTTTTCCCCAAGTCTATTAACGGACAGCAACTGACCCGAAAGTATTATTTACTGGCCATCTATTTAAAAGACAAAGGGTTTTTCCCTCCCAACTAAATAGAAGGGAGACATATACATCCTACTGTTACCTCTGTGTCCCCCAAATGAAACAGCATCAAAAGTAGTGAAATATATTTTGACTCATAACGTCAATAATCTCAAGTGTGGAAGCAACCACACAGAAAAGATAGTGCAAGAGACCTGGTTTTATGACAAGGGTTGGCTTGTCTGAAAAGAAGGTAGCAGTGCCAACTTTACAACAAGCAGTGACTGTATTACTGTTAAAAGCGCATATATATATATATATATATATATATATATATATATATATATATATATATATATATATATGTGTTCAAGCTTTTCCATTAAATTCTCCTCAGAGATTTCCCAAAGTCATTTTTTTGGATGTCATACTTTCTCATGTTTCTGCCACTATAACAGAGAGAAGGATGCAGACATAGAGGGGAAATGGATTTAGCAAGGAAACACACATTCTGGACTACATGGAGTCATTAAAAAAAAAATACAAAAAAAAAGCAATAAGTATTTTTGGCTATTTAAGCCAAAGAGTCATTTTAAGAACTTACCACAACAGCAAAGTACACCATAAAGAAAAATGACAAACTACTTGTGTAGCCAAGAAAGCCTGTAAAATAACAGTAAAATAAAAAGCAATTTATATGGAACCTGATCTTAATGCAGAGTTAAGGGTTTACATTTCTGGTATGTTTTATTTTACAGTGCGTGGTATCTGGAGTTTAAGGTTTGGAATAACAGCGTTCCCAGTGCCTGTCACAGATCATTTATGTTGTTTTGTAGGGCAGAATTAGAACTGGCTTACCACTAATGGCATGCTATAAGTAAAAGCTGCCCTTTAATGTTCTGCTGTAAAGATTTTATTTTAGTGTAACAGACAACATACTACTGAAACCCAAGTAATAACTTAACAAGCCAGGCCCCTGGCTGAAAATTAAAATAACCCAAATTAAATGTCTCCCTCCTTTCTCTTGGAGAAACACACCCAAACATCCAATTATGGAGAGTCAATGCTTTAGTTGCTTACCTATTTTGGGTAAAAGAGCCAATGGAAGCACAATGCAGACAGACGTAATTATCAGCAGTATTCTGCCATCTAGGTACCAAGGCCTGAGATAAAGCAAAAAATAAACATGATAAAGCAGAGCAAAACAAGTTTAACAGACAGTTGATAGCTGGTGGCTTCCTTAGTGTTGCTCAAACATACAAACTTCATATACCAGCTGGAATCCATATTATTTCATTGGCCCATAAATAACATCACAATAAATGAACCAATTGCTCAGGTTGATTCCAGGTATGGGATCCGTTATCTGGAAACCGATTATTCAGAAAGTTCAGAATTATGGGAAGAACAACTCCCATAATTAGCCAAATACTTTTTTAAAAATGATATCCTTTTTCTCTGTAATAGTAAAACAGTAAAAATTGATCCCAACTATGATATAATGTATCCTCATTAAAGACAACACAGTCCTGTTGTGTTTAATGTTTAAATGATTATTCATTAGATTTAAGGATGAAAATCCATATTATGGAAAGACCCCTTTTTCCGGAAGAGCCCAGGTCCCAAGCACTCTGGATAACTGGTCCCATATCTATATTTGCTTTATTATTGACCATTTATTGAGAGTTCATAACACAGTTATAGGACCTGTTACTTAGAATGTTTCGGGATCTGGGATTTCCCCATAAGGGGTCTTTCCATAATTTTAATCTCCATACTAAGTCTACTAAAAAATATATTTAAACAAACCCAGCAGGATGGTTTTGCCTCCAATAATTAGATTAATTTATATCTTGATTAGGATCAAGTACACAGTGATGTTATTATTACAAATAAAAGGTTAATCATACTAAAACATGTAATTATTTCTTTAAAATGGGGTCTATGGGAGATGGTCTTCCCATAATTCAGAACTTTCTGCATAATGGGTTTACAGATAATCGATCCTATACCTGTAATGGTTTAGTGTTGACATTTGCAACAAGACTTAACTAAATTACCACCATAACATCACAATTCACCAGAACTGATGGCAACATTAGCTCTTGCATGAGACAAATTGGGTACATTTCACTGCAGGGGCCAAAATATCTGTGTATGTACCCTTTTTACAGTCAATATAATAAGCGTCCTTCTTATTAGAGAATAACTAGTATATTAGAGATGCTACAAACAGTCAATTGTGTGATTTGCCCTGCAATTCTGAATCCATTTTCTCCAACTAAAGCACTGCTCCATAAAGACTTACAAAAGAATTGCAGAAAACAAACACTCTGCACATAAAATAGCATATACTTACTCTCCATGGTCACCAGACATAAAACTTGCAATAGCAGCTGGCAGCTCTGACTTAACGATGAACAAATAGGATGCCATTGCTACAAAACAGCAAATAGAATCAACAATTACAAACAAAGTATGTACAACTTTGAGGTTTGGGATTGGCTAAACATATCAAACAAGCAAAACATGACAAGGTTTGGCTTGCAACAAAATGGCACAGTCCGACAGTTCCTGACATCAGGATGCACAGTCACAGAATGTTGAACCAGTTTTTGAAATGTGTTTATTAGTTGTAAATAAAATTTAATAAAATACACACTCTAATTATGGTACATTTAGCACTGATCTACTAGTAGAACCTATACGTTATCTGTTATATTCTAATTCTTTTGTGAATGCCAACGATCTTCAGAAACAGAATCGAACATTCATCCAAACAATCAGCTACAATCAATAACACACATATGGAAAACTGAATAGAGGACTCCATAGGTCTTATTTGGAAATTGCAAATCTGAAGAATGGGGAGAATGGTCAAACTAAACACTGCATGTTATTTTATGTTTTTCTGGCCCATGTAACTAATTTCCAGCTGTAACTTTGTTCCTAGTTAAGGCTTCCATTAACAAAGAGCACATCTTTGTTTAGACTGTGACGAATGCAGAGTGTGTTTTTGCAAAAGAAATGAAAACTGTATTTTCATGCAAGAAGATTAATTGGAGAAAACAGAAGAGAATGTTAATTTACTGGAAATGAGAAATTACAAAAATGGCAAGTCATACAACTACACCACAATTAAATGCCACAAAATCATAAAGTCAGAACTATTCCATGCCTTGCTTAGAACATCTCAACCTAGAAGAATCCCCAGATGTTAGTGGCCTCCTGAACAAAGCCGTTGCCTGGAGCTCGGCAAGACAAATTTACCAGTGTCCTCAACTTCCTAATTTCAGAGCCAACAGCAGGTCTGGTAAGAAAATAAGATCAAATTACCTGAAACCATAAACGTATTTAACCACTTAAACACCAGTACATGACAGGGGCTCTAGTGGTAAAAAGTAATTAAGTGGATTTTGTTCTCCAATAAGGGTAAACAGCAAAGAAAGAAAAAGTAAAAAACAGTAAAACAATGTCATATTTTCTTTTCAAACTGAAAATGTAACCAGAACAGAATAATAACAGCAGGTTTTTATAAAAGTTATTTTTTTGACTATTATACTGTGCTGCTAACACTAAACTAAAGCCTATTTATTTATGCCCCTGCCCACTGTTTTGTTTTTGCTCCACAGGCGATTCTCCCATGGAAGTTTCCTAAATCTCAAGATAAAAACGTAGTCTGTCATCAGATAGTCTCTTTGATCCTTATGGTCCTTCCACTAGGCATACCAAAGTCTGCTACACAATGTTCACAAAATATGGAGGACTGACCTTGAGAGAACATCGGGATAGCCAGAGCTTAACAAATACAGGTAGTAGTATTTGTGATTTGAAAAGTTTGCAGGACAAGAGCATGTTCCCAGTCTTCTGAAATGTAATATGACACACTGAATGAAGTTATTATGCTAACAGATCGGCTGATGAGGCTTTAAACACAATCACTCAAAATGAAGGCAAATATATTGTTTGCAATATATGTCTCTTTCTCTCTCCCAAAAGAGTTTATGTGCTCTCCATCTTTTGGAAATTGTTTGCAAGCTTTTGTCCTGGAAAGGAGACAATCTGAATTTTCAAGTAACACAAGTGTCCAAGCATTGCAGACAATAACCATACAAGTCAATGGGACTATTTTGGATGCTGCATTTTTGGGCCAAAGTGACCCAAACCTGTGTGCCACTATTCTCAGAGTTTGTTTGGAGTTTGCCACTAGCCTGCCTCTCTCAGGCTGAAGGGGAGAACAATTTGACTAATTGTGTTACACCAAAAGGTACAATAACTTTAAAACCATTAGTTCTTCTCTAGTGAGTCCATGTTCAACCAAACACAGGATGACACAAGGGCAAGCCAATACTGAAGCATGAGGCCATCGGATACAATGTTATTTTACTGGTGCCTATGACAATACACTACTACAGTATAGTATGCTTTTTTTTTCACCATGGAAAACTGAAAAAAGGCAGAGGGTGGGACTTGTATGTGAAAGCGTGGACCCCCAGTGTTTCTTTTCAGGTTCTGTCTATTTTCTTTAACTGTTAACAAATGGAGGTCATATTTAAAAAAAAAGATGCAAAGAAAGTTATTACAGTTGTTCTTTTTGTCCATTGCTGTACAAGGCAACACAAAGGGTTGCAGCAATTCATATTAATTTGTACATTGAAACAGGTAGCCTCCACTGTATATTAGCCCCACTCAAAAAAAAATATTTATATTGGAGACTGAATTTGGTCACATGGAGTGTAGAAATATGTAACTAGAGGAGTCCTAAGAGGCATGAGTGTAGATTTATATTAAGGAGAAGAATCAATCTCAAAACAAAATAAAAAAATATATATTTGGGGGTCAAACACACAAATAAAGTTTAAAAGCTTTTAAATCCAGTGTCTCTACAGCTAAGAGGTCCAAGTGACTGGAAATGGAAACCTTACTGCTGCCCCCTAGAGACATAAGACAACTTCAGTGCTTCAGAAGCAAACACTACTGAGACACACTTATTTGTAGGAACCAGTGAGCTAGCCATGCAAATCTTTTAGTGAGAAATAAGAGTAAATTTTACACTGGGGAGAAATGCAGTGTAGTTCCAATCTCATAGGAAGTCCAGACTTGTTGGATATCCAGACCAGTGTATTTACACTAAATTAAAAAGACAATCAGACTTTCAGCACTTGGTGGAGGATCATCAACTACTTATAGGATTAATTAGCCGTACCTAAACAAACAGATGCACTATGGGAGGAAGCAGTGTGTTTATCTACTGGCTTAAAGATGTTTCCCTTTATATAATATATGTTGCAGCACATGGGTAACGATGAAAGATATGGCAGATTCTTTCACTGAATAATACAGCATAATCAACCTCTTATGTGCAACAGAATTTATTTGCAGATAATTTCAACAGGAAAGAAAGGGTCCATGAACAAAATTTAATCTTAAATAAAGAAAATAAAACACAACTAATTAAAAATTAGGTTTCCAAAAACCTTTAAAAGATTGGGTTTACTTCTCAAACAAATGAGATTAATCAGCAAACATAAGCAGTTTCATCTAAACTGAAGGTTAACAATGGAAGCATTACACAGAGAAATCTTTTAATCTGAAATGCATACACCTCACTATGGAAAATTTCTCCCAGATGCCTGTATACTTTACTAGCATTGTTTTGTTGTTAAGGTCTGAATGTCACAATAGTATAAGTAGATGTGAGAGCAAAGTGTGTAACACAAGATATGACAATCATTACAACTACAGGTACTGGGAAAATAATAAGACAAAAATGCAGTTATATAATGGGATAGGTTTTTACTCCACCCAATAACTTTTTCTCTTCTTTAACGCTAGCGTGAATGCCAACATCTACTCATTTTATTTAAGCTAAAATTACTATCAATATATTTTATTTTTTTGGTATTAGCGCCAACATAGGCATTAGTTTGTTATTACTTGCCCACACAGATGGGAAAAAACCCTTTAAATGCTTTACAGGGGCTATATAAAAGAAGTTATGGCTTCCCATAATAATCAATCAATGGGAATAACCGGTGGAAAACTGCAGATGGTTGCAAATGTCACCAAGAACCCAGGTGGGAGCATTTCCATACAACAACAGTGTGCGATTGGTACATACACATGGGTGATTACCACTGATTATAATGGGTTATAATTATATATATAATAATTAATTATAATAATAATTATAATAATATAATAATTAATTATATATAATTATTATATTAATATAATAAGTGATCAATGACTAATCTCCAAGCCTTTCCTGAGAAAACTTGTGAAGTAAATAGACAGAAGGCAGCATAGAACATTATTGCTATAAAACGTCACACAGGTATTGGATTCACTATCTGGAAACCAGTTCTGGAAACCAGAATGCTCCAAATTACGGAAAGGCAGTAACCCATAGACTCCATCTTATCGGAATAAGATTTTTAAAAATAATTTTCTTTTACTCAAATAATAAAACAGTATCTTGTACTTGATCCAAATGAAAATATAATTAATCCTTATTGGAAGCAAAACCAGCCTATTTTTTTTTTTAATGTTTACATGATTTTCTAGTAGACTAAACTGGCCATAGACGCAAAGATCCGATCGTCCGAATCCTCGATTCGTACGTTTTTCGGACCGTGTGTGTAGAGTCCTGACATTTTTCGTCCCACGGAGATCGGTCAGGTTAAAAAATTTCTGTCGGCTGCCAATAATATCTCTGCATGTATTGATCATATGATTTTCAGTGGGAGACTCTCACTTGCTTTGTCGGACATAACTTTCACACGAATGCTGTCAGGGGCAGAACATCGGTTGATCTGTTATTTAACTACTTTATTTGATCTGAATGGTTAGTAGCAGGTCAGGAGATGGGGAAGTCTGAGATTCAGATTACAGAATGAATCATTATCCTGAAAACCCCAGCTCACAAGCATTCTGGATAACAGGTTTCATACATGTAAACAAACATTTGAATTTAAAGAACTATCCAGCTATGTACATGCATCTGTGCAGAATCGTAGTTCCTGCAGGTATGAGCCGAGTGCAAACAGAATTATAATATATCCTCAATAGAACGCCTTGCTTATGTTTTCTGTTGAGATTTCCCGTGCTGTACAATCTAAGAGGGAATCTAACAATTTGCCTCTTTCAATACCTGTTACTATTTCACTCTGTGCAAAGAAAAAAAACTTTTTAAAATAATTTGAAATGTTAATTTTTCTTATTGACAACAGATGATTAAAGGGATGACTAAGAAGAACAAAGGTTTTTTTTTTTTTTTTTTTTACAGTAAACCGCCCCTAGCAGTTTTGCTAGGTTTCTTCCATACGTCTTATTTTGTCATTCAATAATGCTGGATGCCAGAATGAGATTTTAAATAGTGTCACATAGAACAGGGTAAATCCATATGTTAAAATGAATGTAAAAAAAAACCTGTAAAAAACAAAACCTGGATGTAACAAGATTACTCATAAGCAGTGAACTGAACTGATTTGTATGTTGATTATAGGGAGTCAAAAAGTTTTAATTTGGGTAAATTATGCTAAAGAGAAGTAACAATAAAAAGGAGGAGGTGAGTGAAGATATAAACATAATATTTAAATAACCACTGAACTGTATGACTATGAAGATTTGAATTTCATTCTGAGAAACTGAAGGACAGTTCTTAGGATTTTCTGACAAATATTGAAATCGGTTTATTCAAAATGTTTAAAATGTATAATAAGTGGCAATATCAAATTGAAGAAAACCAACAAAACCAAATGAAACTGCTGTAAACACTTTATAGTGTTATGCTGCTGCACCTCTCCTATGGATGCTATGAAACAATGGCTTCTAACATCCTACAATAGCCTTATTGTTAAGATGACCACACACTGGCCGGCCCTTCAGTGTATCTGGCCAATCATTGTGTGGATGGCAACATTATTCTGTTCCATTCTTTGGGCTGACAGCTGGGACTCCTCTTGACTCCCTTATTTGCCAGTGCACCTGCTGACAAGGTAAATCAGCATGAACTTTTGGGTTTGGACAGATAAACTGCAACATGATGCTCAGTCAAAGCCAACCCTCCTATGGTCTGGCTGTATTGCTCTAAATCGGCCAAACTGCCTGACCATCTCTGGATACAAAAGGCCAGCTTTAGAGGAGAGAAAATTGTTAAGAATTTAGGAGAGCTCTTTTATTTGTGTTAACACTTTATCAAGACAAGTTTTCAAAATATAGACTTTAGCTCAAATTAAGCATTACTCCCTTTATATCCCACCCCAAACAATATTACAGATAGCCAGATAGTTTAATAGGCAGTCAGGTAAGGATGTTATCTATATGATCTATCTGTGCAAGCCAGGATTTATTTACAAAAAGCATGTGAGCTGATCTCCAGCATGGGATGTACTTATGGTAGGAGTGTCTGCTGCACAGCTTAAATGACCAGCAGATGGTGGTGTGGCTGCACAGTTCAATGGACATACCTTCCCCCAAAGGAAACAGATTGCATCAGCTCAATGACATTAAACCCCACCAGTCTTTCAGCAGAGACTCAAGTGCATTTACAAGGAAAGCATCAAGTTTCTCTGCCTGTGTCTAGTTATCTGAAACCGAGACAAAGTGGCTGTCCTCAATGCATGGAAGAAAATAGAAACAGGCCAATAAGTGCAGTGGAACTGTAAATACCTGAATTCTTGAATTAGCCAATCTGACTCTTGAGTTAGCTTTAACATTTTTTATTAACACTGTACTGACAGAGTAAGACTGAGGTGGACACACAGATACCTAAGAGGACTGGCCTGCACAGCCACAGTAAAACCTTCATCTGTGGTAAATAGTAAATTGTATTCACCCTGTAATGCCATCTTCCCTATCAGCCCAACACAGAGCTTGATGTGCACAGCCACAAAAAAAAGAGGGAGCAATGGGTTAAATCAGTCATTAATAAGAAATAAAACACATGCAATCCTGAAACTTAGAATTTGTACAGAGCCCCCTCATGAGAACTTACGCCTTAAACTCCATATAAAACAAATTTTATGTATAAAAGCCACAAATAGCCTGTAAGCCATGTGCTTTTTAACTGCACTTTAGTACAGTTATAACCAAATTCACTTCTGTAAAAATATAACCATATCAGAAGTAACCTCAAACTTTCATGACTTGTATAAAAATGACTTGGAAGTATTGTGCCTTTACATGGTCACTGGGACTTTAAATGTACCTTATTCTTTACACTAGGGAGTATTCTATTTTCTGCATGATGATCCTGTATAACGGAGTTTCCTCCCACACTCTAAAAACATGCAGGTTGACCCCTCTGATAAAATGTGGCCCTATGGACCTTAGATTATAAACTCGACTGGGGCAAGGACAATGTGAATGATGTTTAATATCCGTAGCACTATATGTTGGAGCTACTTAAAGGATAAAGATAAGAATAGAGAGTCAATCAGAAATGTTTGACTCAAGCCACTGATGTTGAATCCATGTTGTTGCCAAATTAAATATTTAACAGGCTTAAGGCAGTCTTTACAAAAAATTGTAAACATAAATAAATTGTATTTTTTGAACTTTTGTAGCAAATGGCCAAGTTAATAAAGTTGGTATTAGACAGCAATGCTGTTAAGAGTTAATGCGGTTAAGAGTGTAAACACACAAAGTGCCAATATAATCTTAGCAGTATCCAGTAAAGATAGAGCTAACGCAGCAGTTTATGTCCACACGGTCACACCACAGGGATAACTTCTGGGCTGAAATAAAGTCTATTTTAAAACTTGGCATCCTTGATTCTAGCAGCATGCAAGCCATATATCAGTCATTAAGAAGTAGCTATCAAAACAAACGGTCAGTAACTTGTAATCCTCCCTTGCTGAAATTTCCCTTTCCCCTATCAGCCCAAAGTTTGTAATTCAGAGCAGATGAGTTTATGGGGAAGTGAAGTCTGCTGGTGCAGGAATACACTCGCCCCAACTGGTTTTCTACTGCATGGTTCACTGGGTATTCATGGGTTCAGTTTGGAAACCAACCACTGATTTAGTCTAGTTTTTATCCTTGTCTTGGTTAGTTTCAGTTCAAAAAAACAATAGTGTTACTTCATAGCTAGTTTAATGGAGTATATTGGAGTATTCTTGTAGGTGACCCACATGCAAGAACACAGCTCCAAATTAATGGCACATTCTTTAAAAAAAATATTGTCTTCCAAGGATTTTATGCACATGGATTTATGTTACCATCAAACATTAAGTACTTTACAGGAAAAAAGGGAAACTAATCAAAAATAACAATTTCCTTATACATAAAAGCATTCCCATATTTCAGAACGTTGGGTTTATGGATCCCATTGCATTACATTACAAAAAAAAAAAAAGATAAAACTCATAACACACAAAATAATCTGACAGGTGGCAAACTTATCTAGAAGCCATCCTGGAAGTCAGAGATCACCGAGCATCCTGCTGACCTCCATGTATTTGCAGGATCTCACCCTCAGGCTACTATTTTCCACCTCAGATGGAGACCATGTGTTGATAGAAAGGTGGTAGCATCAACATGGGGGTGGGGAATGAAAATAAAAAAGGCTTTAGACTAAAAACCATGCACGTATATATTCGAATGCCTCAAACGAGGTTAGCAATGCCTGTGTGTCTCATGTGTTGTTTGCACATTTTATGGTCTGTTTGAATGAAACCTTGAAATTAAATGTTACCCTGCCTAAAAGGGAGAGGTGTTTTCGGTTTATTCTTTTATCATATGGAAAGAATTATTTGACTGGAACAATATTAGTAAGAAAGATACTGATGGATTTTTAAGCCAAGATTTGCCTCCAACTTCCCCAATACCAAAGAAAGACTACATAGACTCTGACCCTGGAAGAAATACCTTTAAATCTCACCACTTGAACAAATCTTTTTTCAAACACTATTTTTTAGCACATTATAGAAAAGAAAGTAGACAGATATACAGTATGTACAATAACTGGTAAAAGAGCCAAGGTCTGGGGGAAGCACAGGCAGAAACAACCCTATGAAATGCAGGGATGCCTTAAAGGAACGGTAACACCAAAAAAGTGTTTTAAAGTATTGAAAATATCATGTACAGTTTTCCTGCACTGGAAAAACGTATCTGTTTGCTTCAGAAACACTACTATAGTTCATATACACAAGATGCTGTGTGGCAATGGCAGAAATTGAAAAAAGGTACAGGTTAAATAGTGGATAACAGATAACACCATTTTGGTCTACAGAGCTTATCTGCTATCTGTTGTGTAACCTGAGCCTTTTTCCTTTGAATGGCTGCCCCCATTGCTAAACAGCAGCTTATTTATAGAAACAATAGTAGTGTTTCTGAAGTAAACACAGCAGTTTTACCAGTGCAGGGCAACACTGCATTATATTTTTATTACTTTAAAACACTTTAATTTTTTGATATTACTGTTCCTTTAATCACAAAAAAGTAGCATTTGCAAAGGGCCCAACAGATTAGGGAGAAATACACCATCAATCATTTCATCTACAAATAACTTTTGAATGCTCAAACGTGGCACAGAATGGGCCAATCCAGTGAAACAATTTTTTTAGTTCACTCCTTTATTAAGAATTTGCTTGTCTATTCAATACAAATATATACTTGGAACAGCGGTTGGGGGTCCATTAATAAGAAAAAGCAGTACAGGTATGGGATGTCTTTTTTGGAAACCCATTATCCAGATAGCTCTACATGTAAAGGCTATCTCCCTTAGACTTAATTTTAAGCAAATGATTCTAATTTTTTTAGTATGGTTTCCATTTTATCTGTAATAATAAAACTGTACCTTATGTTTGATGGTAACTAAGCTGCACAAAACCATATTGTAGGCCAAATAAAACCTACTGAGTTAATCTAATGTATAAATGACTTAATGCATGGGGATTAAAATTAAAGGAGTTGTTCACCTTTAAATCAACTTTTAGTATAAGGCATGTCCAAAGTGCAGCCCGGGGGCCAATTGTGGCCCTTTTTCAAATTTACACCGACCCTCAGCCTCCATCATGAAATTAATAATAATGAGGCCCCCCAGCACAGTGCAATCAGGAATCCCATAGTAGTAATATTTGGGCACATTAGTGAAATGATCTGCCACTTGGTCTATACTACTGCCTGTGTGCTGAAGGTGTTAGCAATAGACACGTACTGGAACGTAGAGACGCGCTGTTTTCGCATACTTCTTTAGGGCTGACGTGCCAGTGCTGTAAACGAAAGAAGTATGGCGTCACTACGTGCCAGTACATGTCTATTGCTAACACCTTCAGCACACAGGCAGCAGTATAGACCAAGTGGCAGTTCATTTCACTAATGTGCCCAAATATTACTGCTACGATTACTCGATTCCTGTAATTTAATGTTAATGGTTCAAAGAATGTCGGGCTGAATGGTCGGCCCCCACACATTTTCACCTCACCAAATCTGGCCCTCGTTGCAAAAAGTTTGGGCACCCCTGATGTAGAGAGTGATATTCTGATACAATTTGTAATTGGTTGTTATTATTTGTGGCTTTTGAGTTATTGAGCTTTTTATTATGCAGCTCTCCAGTTTGCAATTTCAGCAATCTGGTTAATAGGATCTAAATAATCCTAGCAACCTTGCATTGATTTAAATGAGAGACTGGAATACGAATAGGAGAGGACCTGAATAGAAAGAGAAGTGATAAAAAGTAGCAAAATTTATATATGTGTAGCCTTTCAGAGCATTTGTTGTATAAATGGGGTTAGGCAATTAATTAAAAAACTATAACAAATAAATAAATGAAGACCATCTGGAAAGTTGCTTGGAATTGGTCATTCTATAACATATTAAAAGTTAACTTGAAGGTGAATCACCCTCATAAAGAAAACCTCAGATTTCAAGCATTCAGGATAACAAATCCTATACAGGTATAGGACCTGTTCTACGGAAACTTGTTATCCAGAAAGCTCTTAATTACTAAAAGGGCATATCAAATAGACTCCATTAAAATGAAATAATTCACATTTTTAAAAATAGTTTCTACAAAAATGGGCTCTACAAAACAATTCCTAACTTCTTTGATTTTCTCTGTGTCCACTGGCAGCTGAGGCTCTATGGCGCAGTTTTCTAGGTCACGTTTAAAAAAAAAAGGTATATCCTGTTTCTGAGATCTTACAGCAGTGCCAGGAACTTCCCAGGTAGCCACAGCACTATGAGGATGCTGCGGCAGGCTGTTCCCATGAATGATAACCATATTGTGCTGGTTCCTTTAAAGGTTTTTGTATTTTAATGGAACTGAAGATCATCTATTTTGGGACATATCAGGTTGATATTATGGACCTTAGAACAGAAATGTTAGTTTACTAATTTATTACCACGCCAGGAAAAAGATTTTATGGATGATAAGAAGCGAAGACAGCAAGAACAGCAGAGTACTTTCTTCTCAGATTATAGTACAGTAATTACTCTTAACTGGGGAACTGTCATAATGCAGTGAATCTGGCATTTTTGTGAGCAAAGCAGCATCAAAGAGGTAGTTTATTAATTAAGCATTATATGTTGTACTTGATACTACATACAGATGCTGAAAATAATATAAGTTGTCAAGACTTTCTTTAAAGAATGAATTAAGCAATACACTCCTATGAATGACAGAAAATGTTCAAACCATTCTGGTTAAAGATAATCTGTCTGTCGTAGGTATTATTTCACTTTACTTCAGCAGATGAAGTAATATAACAGCCCAAACATAAAAATAAATATGATTCATAATTCATTCACATAACTTTGCTTAACATTTAGAGAATAAAGAACTGAAGTACAAGTAAGCAGGGTATAATTTCTTCTAATCATAAATGCTCAATCTATCTGACCATTATTCTACATTGTGCTTACCTCCAACATTCTGAATGAGGATTGTGCATGCTACAAGGACCTGAATCAAACAGAAAAAAAATCAGTTGTTTGGCAGATACAAATACACTCTTCACCAAAAACCCAATAAATATACACCCCATGCAAGGAGAGGTATGGACTTTTCTCTCTTTATCTGTTCTATCTGTTTCTCAGACAGTATAGGTGAGGCTGTGTTAATTATAAACAGGGGTAACGAGTATCCCCTAACTCCTCAACTATATGATGTTTTGTAAAATATAAACCATATTCTGATGTGTTTGTGGAATATGTCGCATTACCGACCTCGTGTATGAGATCAGTTATTTGAAAACCCATTATGCAGAAAGCTCCATATTACGGGAAGGTCATCTTTCACAGACCCCATCAAATAATTTAAAATTTTAAAAAGCGTTTCTGTTTCCACTGCAATAATAAAGCAGTACTTTGTACTTGATCCAAACTACGATATAATTAATCCTTATTGGAGGCAAAACAATCTTATTGGGTTTATTTAATATTTAAATATTTTTTTTAGCAGCCTTAAAGTATGGAGGTCCAAATTACAGAAATATTCCTAGAAACCCCAGATCCTCAAGCATTCCAGATAATATATCCTATACTTCCTAGATCCTATATTTTTATGATATAATATGGAATAAACATTACATTACAACACAGGAAAAACTTCAAGATGGTAAAAAGAGAGTAAAAAGCCCCTTTGAGATCTACAAAGTCTATAGTAAACGATACCAGCCAGCCTAATGTTTAACTGATAACACAGGATGATAAAAGTACAAGCCATACCTTTCCAGATGGACCGAATGCATACAGCCCAAGATCCTCATAAGATGTAACTGCTGTGGAAAGAATAAAATGTTAACTTATTGTTCCCTTGCCCATAAAAAGATTGAACCTCTATCTCAAAGGCCAAGTGGGACTAGAATTGGCCACTGGCATTGCTGTAGCTCCAATGGAAGTGGGGAAATATATAAATCAGAGAATTTGACAGTAGAATCTACACAACGGCAGGATAAACATCCCTTGTGTATGAAATATCGAATGGCTGTTAAGCAATATTATATTTTAATCTAGGGATCCACCCAAAATAATGCTTCTAATGCTGGAGGCCCATATCAAATGTTCATGCTTCCGTTATGAGATACTATGCCCTGGTTATCCTCACCAATGTAAAGGCTTATTGTTGTATAACATAATAAAAATGTATTTGTGAGTCATTCAAATCTTGTATATATCTAGTAAAAGCCATTAAAGGAGAAACAAGCCCTTGTTTCAATTTTCTGCTTCGCGGCAACTGCGCATGTGCCGAAACTCACGGAAATTGCAGAAGTGCCAGTCTCATTCCGAAGATTACCGAAGCGGCTGAAGATGGCGCCCATGAGTTTTGGCGCATGCGCAGTTGTCGCAAAGAAGTTGTTTTATGCTTTCCACTACTGGCCATAGACGCAAAGATTTGATCTTATGAATCTCCGTATTTCGGGCCGTGTGTGGAGTGTCCCGACATTTTTCGTGCCAGATGATCTGACAGGTTAAAATATTTCAGTCGGTTGCCGATAATATCTCTGCATGTATTGCTTATCTGACAATTTTCAGTGGGAGACTGTCACCAGTTTTTGTCAGACATAACTTTCGTACGATTGCTGTCAGGGGCAGAACATCGTCTGATCTGTTCTTTAACTACTTTATTTGATCTGTATGGTTAGTGGCAGGACGGGAGATATGAAGGTAAATCTTCATGTCTATGGCCAGCATTAATTTCATCATTGCCATATGTAATAACTTGGAGAGACTCCTTTAGGGCAATGACATATGGTATTTTGTCTGTGGTGGTTTGTTACAGTGATACAACACCATAAATTCACTTGCTTTAGTGGGTGCTATGAAGTAAAATATATTAATGCAATTATGCCATTTAGTGTTTTCCCTGAAGCAATTAGCACCCACTATGCCTTGGAATAACAATGGCAAAAATCTGTGCCAAATACATTTTTGTTTAAAGGGGTCGTTCACCTTTGAGTTAACTTTTAGTAGGATGTAGAGTGATATTCTGAGTGATATTCTGAGACAATCTGCAATTGATTTAAATTTTTTATAATTTCTGGCTTTGCGTGTTTTAGCTTTTTATTCAGCAGCTGTCCAGTTTGCAATTTCAGCTATCTGGTTGCTAGTATGGATGAACTGAATCCACTATTTTACGATTCGACCGAATCCCGAATGCTTTGTGAAAGATTCAGCTGAATCCTGAACCAAATCCACACCCTAATTTGCATATGTAAATTAGGAAAACGAGAGGGAAAAAAAACTGCGCACACAGAAAATTTTTTTGACTTCCTTGTTTGTGTGACAAAAAGTCACGTGATTTTTTGGATTCAGGTTCAGTTAGGCCAGGCGCTTGGATTTTGCCAAATCCAAATGTTGCCAAACCAAATCCTGGATTCAGTGCATCCCAAGTTGCTAGGCCCAAATAATGCTAGCAACCATGCACTGATTTCAATGAGAGACTGGAATATGAATAGGAGAGGGCCTGAATAGAAAGATGAGTAACAAAAAGTAGCAGTAACAATATATTTGTAGCCTTTCAGAGCATTTGGGATCGTACTATTTACTGTGCACACAAACATACCAACAAACCATACTTGTTATGTCACATGAGCCAATTAACAGACAGAGCCCTGTCTTTTGCTTCAACACCTCTTCCTGTCACAGTTAGAGTTGTAGTATTTCTGGTCAGGTGATCTCTGAGGCAGCACACAGACCATCACGAAATGGTGGTTCAAGGCAAGAGATGTAAAAGGGCAAGATTTAGTTAAATATATAGACCAGTTTGGTAAGATTCTTTAATATGATGTAAACTTTCTGTGCTTAAGTGTTCATTTTGGGGGTATAGTTTTCCTTTAAGTAGATTCTAGCCTATTGTTATTTGTGCAAGTATGTTGATTACTAGTTAAGATAATGTTAGGATATTTGTGTTTACAATATATATATATATATATATATAGGTCCTGTGGGCGTCCGCACTCTATTTTTGTATAATAGCTGAGGTGCAAGATCAATTGTTCATTTGTAGATAGTGAGGAGATCAGCACACTCATTTTCAGATGAATCAAAAGTGCTTTTATTCAACACAGCATTGTGTCCAACGTTTCGGTCCCCCTGGGGACCTTTATCAAGGATAGATATATATATCTATATATATATATATATATATAGATATATATATATAGATATATATATATATATATATATATATATATAGATATATAGATATATATATATATATATATATATAGATATATAGATATATATATATATATATATATATATAGATATATATATATAAAATAGTGTACCCTTTTGTAAAATACAAGGATATCTTTAATCGTAAAGATAATATGGGAGCATGTAAATGGTACAACGTAATATGGCAGTATAATAAGTCCTTCTGACTTTTAATATTTTTTAAAAAAAGGGGTGGAGTATTTCTTATGAATGTTTCCATGGGTCAGGTGAAAAAAGGGACATCATTAAGCACCACTTATAAGAATAGATCTCCTGTGCGCTCTCTCTCTCTCTCTCTCTCTAATTGTCCTGTTAGTACCCGCACTCTTCCTCCAAGGATTAATGGTGGGTGCTGTGGTCAAAATGTAATATACAGCCTTCAAAATGGACCCGCACGCCACAGGTTCTTGTGATCAAACGATTTTATTGAAACATCGCTTGTGTATCCAACGTTTCGTCCCACATTGGGGCCTTTATCAAGGCTATATAGATGTATATATATCTATATATCTATCTACGCTAGTAGATAAATAAACCAGTGACTACCAGTAAAAACTATATTAGATGTTGCTATTGGAAGTTACAAATTAGTTACAGTGTATCCCTCTTACATTTGGATTTTACTGAACCATGTGCAAGAAAAAACTGTAATTCAAACCACCTTTTCATTATCTATTCACTGGCTGTTCCTTGCTATTGCCTGCCCTGGTGATTTTGAGATTTTAAAAAATGGAGCAAAAGTCAGTTGATCTGAGAAGAATCATGAGAGGCTGACTTCAACTACAATACCTCAAAAAAAAAAGCAGTAGAGATAGTGATAAAGGGGTTGTTCACCTCTGAGTTAAATTTTAGTATGATGTATAAAGTAATATTCTGAGTCAATTTGTAGTTGGTTTTGATTTTGTATTTGTGGCTTTTTAGTTATTTAGCTTTTTATTCAGCAGCTCTCCAGTTTGCAATATCAGCAATCTGGTCCATATTACCCTAGCAACCATTCATTGATTTGAATAAGAGACTGGAATATGAATAGGAGTAATAAAAAGTAGGAATCACAATAAAGGTGTAGCCTTACAGAGCATTTGTTTTTAGATGGGGCCAGTGACCCCCATTTGAAAGTTAGAAATAGTTAGAAGCAGAAGGCAAATAATTCATAAACTATAAAACAGGGGTGTCCAACCTGCCGCCCAAGGGTCGCATGCGGACCAGGATGGATATGAATGAGGCCCAGCTTAATACGCTCAGTTCCCGAGGAAATGTCATAATGATATAATAGTATATAGTCTATTTAATATCCAGGTGTCCCATATTCCAGTGTATAGCTCCATTTGGTTATCCAACTGGTATTGTAGTCCTTTTCTGTGTATTTTCTTTACTTTTAAAAATCAAAAATGTTTGTGTATTTCATGTGTGGCCCCAGACAATTTTTCTTTTTCCAATGTGGCCCAGGGAAACCAAAAAGTTGGTCACCCCTGCTATCAAAGATAAATAATGAAAAGTTGCTTAGAATTGGCCATTCTGTAACATACTAAAAGTTAACCACTCCTTTAAAACTGCTGAATATTTGAATTTAATAAATAAGCAATAAAGTTGTTTTGAATTACATTTTCTTTCATTAAGCAAGATTTTATTTTGGGGCTTTACGTGCTCTTTAAGAGTATTAAATAAAGTAGAATGAGATCTATGACGTCAACCTACCAGTCAGGAGACACATTCGAAGCAAAAGATGAATGGAATAAGCAGCCAGAAGAGCAACGATCAGCAGCAGGATGCTAAGGAAGTAACAGGAGTGTGATTTTATTGCCACATAGAGATATGAGAATTGAGTCACTGCCCTGCACCCTCTTTTCAGCACTGTACCCAAACCATATCATACTGCTGAAAATGGAGGAGGGGAACTTCTGTTATCAGTATCTTTACAGCTTTGTGTGAGAACTTGTGAGCAAACACAAAATGCTGACGTGATGATCTCCAAGGACAGTTCCTCTATGGAAACCACAAATTGAGAAAGGAAAAAAATCCTTAGCAAAATGCTTTTCAAATAAAAACGTGTGTGTGTGTGTGTGTGTATATATATATTTATTATATATATAAATTTTTAACATATTAACATATTACCCCCCCCCCCTCAATAATGGTTAATGGGGCTTTGAGCTTAAGACCTAAATGGTTGCAACTTTGCCCTTGATCATTGATAACAAAAAATGTCGGACACTATATTTGTCAGACACATCTTGTCATATTAATAATGGATAGGTATTCTTACGTTTTTTGCCTTCCAGTACTACTGGGAAGCTATGTAGGGTTCTACTGGCTGCACAAATAGTTTTTCCTAGACTCCAGTATATTACAAAAGACCTTCATTTTTAATTATTCCATACACAACTAGAAATGACTCACCTGAATCCTAGGATCCCTGTGTTGGCCATTGCATAAGATAAACCAAGGATCCCACTCCCCATGATAGCATTCATTAAATTGAACACTGAAAAGCCAAAGGAAGTCCCTCCAGATGACCTCCTCTGTGGGCTCTAGTCAAGCACAATACATAAGAGAAATGAGACACTTATATGATAGTATACACTATTATAGTGACTAATATGAGCCTAGAAATATACAGAGATTGCCACTAGTGTAAAACAGGCTCATGCTGAGACTGCTACAGGTATCACATCCTTTAACTTATGTTATACTACATCATTATTAACATCGATCATTTCTAAAGCTCCATTCGATTGTGCATATGTGCCCCAAATATGCTCCAACATGGACAGTTGCCTGACATGGCGTGTATGATCATCAGATTTAATTGCTAGCTAGCAGGTGTCACAACCAGAAGTGCAGCGAATGTAACCAACCTGACAAATTCTGCTGTCAATATTAATTGAATATACAAATAAGTTTGTAAACCACTGACAATCTTTAATGAATGTATAGTTGAATGTCTTTTAGAATTACATTTTTCTGTCATTGGGTGGAGGACACCTTTAAAGGGGTTGTTCACATTTGAGTTAACATTTAGTATGTTGTAGATCAGGGGTGCCCAAACTTTTTGCAACGAGGGCCAGATTTGGTGAGGTGAAAATGTGTGTGGGCTGACCATTCAGCCCCACTTTTTTGAACCATTAACATTAAATTACAGGAATCGAGTAATTGATCTGCCACTTGGTCTATACTACTGTCTGTGTGCTGAAGGTGTTAGTAATAGACACGTACTGGAACATAGTACTGGCACATCAGTACATCTATTGACACCTTCAGCCCTAAAGAAGTATTCGAAAACAGCACGTCTCACGTGCCAGATCATTTCACTAATGAGCCTTAATACTACTGGGATTCCTGATTGCACTGTGCTGGGGGGGGCTCATTATTATTAATTTCATGATGGAGGCTGAGGGCCGGTGTAAATCTGAAAGCAGGACGCAATTGGCCCCCAGGCCGCACTTTGGATATGCCTGTTGTAGATAAAACAATTTCCAATTGTTTGTGGCTTTTGAGTTATTTAACTTATTATTCAGTGGCTCTCTAGTTTGCAATGTAAGCAATCTGGTTGCTAGGGTCCAAATTACCTTAGAAACCATGCACTGATTTAAATGAAAGCCTATGAATAAGAGAAGGCTTAACTATAAATATGAGTAATAAAAAATTGCAATAAATTTGTAGCCTTAAAGAGCAATTGTTTTTAGCATTTGAAAGCGGAGTCAGAAGAAATTCAAAAACTATAAAATAAATAATAAGGAAAGACCAAATGAAATAAGTTGACTTTAAGGTGAACAATACATTTAACCCTATAGTCTACACAGAATCATATTATCGAGCTTCTGGGTGTGTGAGTAAAGTTCCCAGTACCCAGCAGTTACAGTTATCATAAAGGGAACAACACAACTAAAAACTACACGAAGAAGCAGACTTACATTCCCAAGTAAGGGAGTAGATTCGTCCTGTCCAGCTGATACATGTTGTCCATAGAGCGTATTGATACTGCTTTCACTGCTCTGCATTCTGAAGGAAGGTTCTCTTGGGAGCAGGAGCAGCTTCGGGACAAATATCCACCACAGTCTGAGAGCAGGTGACTATGGACACAACTACTCACAGCTTATTCATAATAACATTGTAAACAAGCAAATTCCCTATTCCCTGCCCTCGTTTTGCACGTGACGCCCTTAGTCTCTGACTGCCTTCCCTGCCCGTAGTCGCGGGTTAATGACGTCATCGCACAGCTATGGAGGAGCAATAGCAGCATGAGGTGAGGGTCAGTGATATTAGAACTGATGTCACCATGAACCGAGAAACTTTTTCCGTGTCACATTTAATTGTGTTTTGCTATTACTGCTCATTCAGACGGGGAAAAGCCATCTCCTATTTACAGAGTGTTTCAAGACGCGTCCAGCACACGTGTTTAACAGGGAATCTATGAACGTTGCGCTGCTTTTGTCCTCGAAAAATAAAACTGCTTTACGGTAATGGAAATTACTGCTGCCTTGCACTGGTAAAAAAGACTAGTTTGGTTCAGAAACACTTATATCGTTTTATATAGTAATACGCTGATGTGAAGCCATTGGGGCAGCTATGCAATATGGACAAAAAGAGTAAAGGGACAGGATACATACAAGATAAGCTATGTGGAATACAATGGGTTTAGATATATCCTATGTAAGAATTTACCCCAGGTCTGGACTGAGAATTAAAATAGGCCTTGGCATTTTAGGGACACAGAGGCCGAAACAGCCCCCACCAGCCCACTAAATACTGACTTTCTATGGCACCTTAAACCTATAGCAGCCCCTGTGGCATTTGCCAGAACCCACAGATTGCCAGTCTGGGCCTGATTAACCCCATTGTATTCTACAGAGCTTTTCTGTTAACCTGTGCTATTTACCCTCTTTCAGCTCGAATAGCTTCCCTCATCGCTACACAGCTGTTAATATAGTAGTGTTTTTGAAGTAAACACACCAGTTTTACCGGTGCAGGGCATCAGTGCATTATATTTTATTATATTTTACTTTAAAACACTTTCACTTGTTGATATAACTGTTCCTCTAACTTACTTGTTTTTGCATGTGGTATAAATAAGGACATAGTCTCCCAAGCTTGTGTTAATATAGTATATAAGGAAGGTAATTGACGCAAACATCCAAGTTATTCAAGTGTATTTGCTTTATATAGATCATATCTACTTGAAGGTCAATTATTTCTTGTGGGCAAAACAATTATATAGCAAGTATGAATGTCCTTACTGTGTACTCATGTGTTTAAACATAGTATGCTGTGTTATATATTATGTTATATTTTACTGTTAACCGGGCAGTAAACCCTGGGTAATCTTATAATGGTAACTCAACTACTGCACAGTCAATCACATATACCTGCAATGGGCACAGATACCTGAAGCTGACTATGGCAGTTTTCTTGTCATTTTTGAAAGTCTACCCCCAACATTCAACATCCCAGGAAGAGAATAGTACCGGAACACCCAGCATGTCAGTCCATGGGTATGAAAGCCAGTTACCAAAGTACTTTCCCTTAAAGGAAAAGTAAAGGCATCCTGCACTTGGGGGTGCCAAATGTTAGGCACCCCCAAGTGATTGTATTGACTTAGCTCAAACCCCCGGCCAGTGCTCCTATCAGCAGAAAACTGCACTGGCCCAGGGCTATTCCAGCGAGCACCACGGAGCAATCCACTTCCAGCTTCTTCTTGCTTCAAATTTCCCAGGGCAAACACATCAAGTCAAGAGTGAGTTTATTGTCATTTCATTCATATACGTTTGTACAGTACACAGTGAAACGCAACAACAACCCTCTAGGACTATGGTGCTACACAACACAACATAGATGTACTGGACAACAGACAAAAAGTGCAAGTGCAAAAATATGCAACTCCTGCAAGACAGGACAGCATAGTGCAGGGACAGGACAAGACAGTGCGCACTCAGCAGATGTAATATGTTGAGTAAATAATGCTAAACGTCAGACATGATGGGTGTATTATTGTGATATGATAGTAAGAACATGATAAAGTGCAGATGTGCTCATAGAGAACAATTGTATCCAGTGGCTATTTATTGATACAATGGCGTACAGTGGCTGTGTAACGTTGTGGTATATAGTAAGGTCAGATGAAGTGTGTGTGTGAGAGAGATCTGTCCGGTCCCTGAGTATTCAGGAGCCTTATGGCTTGAGGGAAGAAACTGTTACACAGGCTGGTAGTGAGGGCTCTAATGCTTCAGTACCTTTTTCCAGATGGCAGGAGTGTGAACAGTGAATGTGAGGGGTGTGTTGGATCAGCCACAATGCTGGGGGCTTTATGGATGCAGCGAGTGGTGTAAACATTCATGATGGAAGGAAGAGAGACAACTTTGATCTTCTCTATCCTCGGTAGAGTCTTGCGCTCCATGACAGTGCAGTTCCCAGCCCAGACAGTGATACTGTTGCTCAGGATGCTCTCGATAGTCCCTCTGTAGAAGATTTTGAGTATGGATGGTGGGAGATAAGACATGCGCAGTTGAATGAAATTGCTGACTTATTAGTTAAAGTTCGGCTTATCGTTTTACTGCACATGCACAGCCACGCGAAGAAAGCGGAAGACGGAACAGAAGCTTTCCGTGGTGCTCGCTGGTATAACCTCGGGCCGGTGCAGTTTTCTGCTGATAGGAGCACCGGCCCGGGGTTTCAGGTAAGTAAATACAATCACTTGGGGGTGCCCAACATTTGGCACCCCAAGTGGTAAACAACTTTCCTTCTCCTTTAAAAGCATTAAAGGGGGGGAATTAAGGTCTTACCAAAGTGGTTACCAAAGACTTTTCCTAGTGTAACCTAACGTTTGTTCCTACTCATGCTGTGGATATGACTTTCACCTCTGCAGAATGGCTGACCCCCTCCTCTTCTATTAAGGTGCAGAAGATCGGCAGTGGGGAGAAATAAACTCAGTCCATAAAGCTGCATTCCTTCTGTGCATGCCCAGTTTCTTTGTAATTAATTTGCATACAATTAAGCATATTGACGACAATAGGATTAAGGTTATTCAAATGAATGTGCAATGTGGGTGTATGTGCAGTAGATTTAGCAGTGAAACATGTCAATAGCTGTTTTACTTTTTTTTTTTTTTTTACTGTTGCTTGTGTATACTCTCTTTCAGGATTCTGAGCCTATTGCATTTTTCTGGGAATCTACCAAACACCCCCATTGTTCTGAGTAAGCTAGGTCTTAGCTTCTGGTGTCCACCCCTACTTTCACCAAACATATCATCTACAAGAAGCTGCTTCTGTGCCATGGCAGAAATGCAAGATAGTCACAATGAAATGGGGCTGTACACCCCAAATCCTGAAGTACGTGGGATGACTTGTCTAAATCGGGATGCTTTCAATAAAACCATACACGTTCCGGTAATTAAAGTAAAGAAAGAAATAATCAATAGACTCATGAAGTCTCTTAAACACAGACTTATCCAAAGGCCTAGCCTAAAGAGAGTCATTGAGGATCCGAAAGATGAAGTCAACAAACTGGTCTTATTGGACCCTTATAAAGTGAAATCCATAGACTCGTTTGCTGAAAGTGATCATGTACTTTTCAAACAGTTCGACGTTAGCCCTCAGGTTTCTCAGTATGAACTGCAGCTCACTTATGAAAACTTTAAATGTGAAGAAATCTTAAGGGCAGTTCTACCTAAAGGCCAAGATGTTACTTCCGGATTCAGCAGGGTTGGACATATTGCTCATATGAATCTCCGAGACCATCAGCTTCCATACAAAAATGTAATTGGTAGGTACCAAAACTCCCCTTTGATTCATGTATTTGACTCTGTACTGCTGATGCTGTAATTGCAATAATACCAGTTATATATTTGGATTTGTAATCCATATATATTATTAATCTAAAGGAATTTGTTTATTAAAGGAGTGGTTCACCTTTAAGTTAACTTGGTGACTTTCCATTGGTTCTTCATTTTTTATTTTTTATAGTTTTTAAATTATTTATTTTTCTTCTGATTCTTTCCAGCTTTCAAAAGTGTGTCACTGACTCTAGCAGTCAAAAACTATCGCTCTGTGAGGCTACGATTTTATTGTTATTGCTACTTTTTGTTACTTCTCTTTCTATTCAGCTCCTTGCCTATTCATTTGCCTATTCATACCTGTACCTGGTACAGGTATGGGATCCGTTATCCGGAAACCCATTCTCCAAAAAAGCTCACAATTATGGAAAGGCCCTCTCCCATTGACTCCATTTTATCCAAATAATTCAATTTCTTTTTTGAAATGATTTCCTTTTTCTCTGTAATAATAAAACAGTGCCATGTACTTGATCTAAACTAAGATATAATTGATCTTTATTGGAAGCAAACCCAGCCTATTGGGTTTATTTACATGATTTTCTAGTAGACGAAAAAATTCCAGGTCCTGAGCATTCTGGAAAACAGGTCCCATACCTGTTTAAGCTTCCAACTTCATCTGGAGTGACAAAGTTGGCCCATTTGTGGCCAGTTTTAAACAGTAGATTCTTGAATAATGGAGTAAGGATTGTCTGTTCTCCTAGGAACAAGAGCAACCTATTAACATTACTACCCTTCCCATTGTTCTGATAATGAGCTTCTGGGGAGCAAAAGGAGGGGGGTGATACCACTCCAATTTGCAGTGCAGCAGTAAACAATGACTGAAGTTTATCAGAGCACAAGTCACATGACTGGGGGCACCTGGGAAACTAACATGTCTAGCCCGCATGTCAGATTCCAAAATTAAATATAAAAAAACCTGTTTGCGCTTTTGAAAAATGGATTTCAGTGCAAATTTCTGCGGTAGCAGTGCTATTAAATATGTTTAGAAAAAAACATGTTTTCAGAATCAATTTAATTTTAGATGGATATCCCCTTTAAAGGAGAAGTAAGGCATAAAAATAATCTAGGAATGCTATCTTTTATATGTTAAACTTAGTGTACAAGCCCAGAGGTTCACCTGACATATAACCTAATGACCCATGCTTTCATGGCTGCCGTTGAGAAGCTAAGCTTAGGGGTTAGTGGAAATCATAAAATCAGTAGCAAAAAGAAAAAACACTGCTGCAAGGGCATTGGGTTGGTACAGTAGCCCAAAACATATGGTGCAGGATTTCTAGCCTAATGTGTTGTTACTGCAGCTGTAGCATAAACAATTTCTTCTTTTTCACAGGTCAAGTTATATTAGACAAGAATCCAGGTATTACATCTGTCGTAAATAAAACCAACACAATTGATTCAGCATACAGGAATTTCCAGATGGAGGTGTTGGCAGGTGAAGAAAACATGATAACAAAGGTTAGTCTGAAGCTGGCCATAGACTCAAAGATCCGCTCGTTTGGCGACATCGCCAAACGAGCGGATCTTTCCCCGATATGCCACTAACGGCATGGCTATATCGGGGGGTATAAAACATATGGATCTTAAGGTGGCCAGACACGGGCAGATAAAGCTGCCGATATCAGTCGTTTGGACCAATTTGACAGCTTATCTGCCCGTGTATGGGGGCTTCTGATGGGTCTTCCCCATCGATATCTGGCCATGATATTGATCGGGAAGGTTTGATTTTTAACCGTCCAACCCGTCTGAGCCCCTTGGCGTATCGTAATTTGATCGTTCGGCCATACGGCCAGATATCGATCGGGAAGACCCATCAGAAGCCCCCATACACGGGCAGACAAGCTGTCAAATTGGTCCAAACGACCGATAGCAGCTTTATCTGCCTGTGTATGGCCACCTTAAGATGTATATGTTTGTGTATGTATATAATGTATCAGAATATCCCTGTAGTTGTGTATGATGTTTGCATGATCGTGTGGGCTTTATCCACAAACATTTCTATTATGTAACATCACTAAAATGTTACTGGCTCAGGGACCATCTTGTTGTATTACAAAATGCTGGGGTTGCTTTGGGTTGAATTTTTACCTAGACTGAAAAAGAAATACCCTTTTTGGTAGCCTCAAAATACTAGTTAAGTTATGGAAATAAAAATTGCTGCCCAAGGTATAGAAAATACAGGTAATGTTTTCCACTCCATCTGGTTTAAAGGAATTGTTCAGTATAAAAATAAAAACTGGGTAAATAGGCTGTGCAAAATAAAAAAATGTTCAATATAGTTAATTAACCAAAAATGTTATGTATAAAGGCTGGAGTGACTGTAACATAATAGCCAGAACACTACTGCTTCATAGCTCTCTTGGTTTCCAATGATTGGTTACCAGGCAGTAACCAATCGGAGACTTGGGGGGGGCACGTGGGTCATATATGATGCTTTTGAATATGAGCTGAGGATCAAGTGCAAACTCACTGAACAGTTATGTCCCATGTGGCCCTCCCTGAAAGTCGCTGACTAACTCAGAGTTAGAGAGCTGTAAAGCAGGAAGTAGTGTTCTGGCTATTATGTTAGAATGTCACCCCAGCCTCTCTATACATTGCATTTTTGGCTAACTATATTAGAAACATTTTTATTTTACACAGCCCATCTATTTACACTGAACTGTTCCTTTAAGTAAAACTAAACACCCTAAAACAAATTCATGTAAAATTGTGAATTTACAGAGAACCACCCCATGCTATGGCTAGCTGAGCAAAGAAGTGTCATCCAATGTTTCTCAGTTTGAACGCAGTTACTGAACAGAAAACCTCCAGGAGAAGCTTCTCAGTAATGTAACTTTCTGATGGTTGGCCGGTGGAACAATACAGAGGCACTGCTGTTTCAAAGTCATTAATAGTGATGGTTGAAATGGACCAATCTGCCCTGTTTCACTTTACCAATCACTGTTCATTATATTATCTTTAAAAGTGGCAAAGAAATTGCTCCGAAAAACATGTTGCACAATTTTACATGAATTTTTTTGGGGTTATTTCATTCCCTGTTTATGCTTGATTTAAAAAAAAAAAAAAAAAATTTGTTTCCTGTTCTGAAGATCTTTCTCATTTTAGGTTAAGGAAAACTACGTCACTTATGAATTTGACTTCTCCAAAGTCTATTGGAATCCACGCCTTGCCACAGAGCACGATCGCATCATTGGATTATTAAAAGGAAGAGATGTGCTGTTTGATGTGTTTGCTGGTGTGGGACCTTTCGCTATTCCCGCTGCCAAAAAAAACTGCACGGTGTATGCCAATGACCTGAATCCAGAATCCTATAAATGGTTACTACATAACTGCAAACTTAATAAAGTAGAAAGAAGGGTCCAGGCATTTAATACTGATGGAAGAGACTTTATAAAGACAACTATAAAGAAAGAGTTACTTAAGTATGCGAATGTGCCTTCTGCAGAGGAGAAACCCAGTCTCCATATTGCTATGAATTTGCCGGCACTAGCTGTGGAATTTCTTGATGCCTTCAAAAACCTGCTGGAAGAAGAGCCATGTAGCAGTTTCATTGTTCCAACTATACATTGCTATAGCTTCTCAAAAGATGATGACCCCCTGCAGGACGTGAAAGCAAGAGCAGAGTCCTTTTTGGGAACGACTGTAGAAGATTGTTCTCTGCACCTTGTGAGGAATGTGGCACCAAACAAAGAGATGGTCTGCATCAGTTTCCAGCTACCCACTTCTGTGCTTTTCCAGTCAGACACTGGTAAGTGATGCCAATCATCAGCACATCCAATTCATCTGATCTATCTTGTAGGAGAATTCGGATATCCCTCAGTGTGGCCTGTTGATGAGCATTTTCTTTGAGGCCTAACAGCACCTCTTGCTGGGAGTGGCTTTTCACATGATCTGGTAGCTTCAGTTTCCAGGGAATTTGTTTTCTCTGCATGCTTCATTGAGTGGCTAAATGCAAAATCAACACATTTTTCTAGAAATACTATGGGGCAGATTTATTGAAAATTCAAACTTTAGAATTTTTTTTTATGGCCAAAACTGTCAAATTCGACTAGGGAGTTATTCAAATGCGATTCTAGTTTTTAAAGAAATTCAAATTAAATTTTCGAGATTTATCATACTCTGGCCCTTTAAAAACGTTGACTATTCGCCACCTAAAACCTGCCGAATTGCTCTTTTAGTCAATGGGAGAGATCCAGGGATCAATTTGGAGCTGTTTGCAGCCTTCCTGACATTGAATTTTTTAAATTCAATTCGAATTTGATTTGAATTCGAGTTTTGGGTCGATTCAATTCATCCGAGTTTTAAAAATTTCATTTTGATTGGTCGAATTCATGTGAGTTTAGGGGAGTTTTTAAAAACTCAAATGAATTCAAAATTCGACCTTTAATAAATGTGCCTCCCCATGTCTATTTAAAGATACCTTTGTTTTTTTCTGGTAGTTTTCAGTTGGCTTTTCATTATGTATTCTCAAAAGATTGCCATTTATGGGCTGATTCAGCATGGCATCCTACTTATTGATTTGCCCTCAAGCCAAATGGATAGTTTTGTACTTGGGAACATACACCTTTCTACCCTGTTCTATTTGTTAGGGATCATAGCCTAAACAAATTGAACAGCAAGAAGTGAAGGTCTGGGACCCGTAATCTAGAATGCTCAGGACCTGGGGTTTTTCGTAATTTGGATCTTCATACCTTAAAGGGGTGGTTCACCTTTATGGTACATTTTAGTATGGTATAGAACGGCTAATTCTAAGCAACTTTTCAATTGGTTTCCATTTTATATTTTTTTATAGTTATTTTCCTTTTTCTTCTGACTCTTTACAGCTTTCAAATGGTCGTCGCTGACTCCCTTCTAAAAAAAACAAATGCTCTGTAAGGCTACAAATGTATTGTTACTTTTTATTACTGATCCTTTTATTCAGACTCTCTCCTATTCATATTCCAGTCTCTTATTCAAATCAATGCATGGTCGCTAGGGTAATTTGGACCCTAGTTACCAGATTGCTCAACATGCGAATTGAAGAGCTGCTGAATAAAAAGCTAAATAACTCAAAAACCTCCAATAATAAAAAATGAAAACAAATTGCAAATTCTTAGAATATCACTCTCTACATCATATTGAAAGTTCTCAAAGGTGAACAACCCCATTATAGGGGATGTTCACCTTCCAAACACTTTTTTTAATTCAGTTGTTTTTAGATTGTTCCCCGGAAATAAAGACTTTTTCCGATTACTTTCCATCTTTTATTTTTTACTGTTTTTTCAAAATCTACGTTTAAAGTTGAATGTTCCTGCGTCTGGTGTTTCAGTCTGGCAGATCAGTAATTCAGGTGCAGATTCGAAACTGTTACAATTTTGCAACATTTAGTTGATACATTTCTCAGCAGCATCTCTGGAGTATTAGCAACTATTGTATCAATTCCAACAGCTGCCTGTAATGAAACCCAGAGATTCTGCTCAGCAGGGACAAAGATAAGAAATGTATCCACTAAATGTATCAATTTAGAAGTTTACAGGGTCGGTGACCCCCCCTCCCAGGGCTGCTCCAGAAGGTGAAAGACACTTGACATTAGACAAAAACGGTGACGCATAGAAAATAGAAAGTCATTGGAAAAAGTCATTATTTCTGTTGATCTATCTGAAAACAACTAGTTGTTTGACGGTGAACCACCCCCTTAAGTCTACTAGAAAATCACGTAAACATTGAATCAACCCATAGGCTGGTTTTGTTTCCAATAAGGATGAATCATATCTTAGTTCGGATCAAGTACAAGGTTCTGTTTTATTATTACATTTATTATTAAAATTTTGGATTATGTGGATAAAATGGAGTCTGTGGGAGAGACTTTCCGTAATTCAAAACTTTCTGGATAACTGGTTTCTGGATTACGGATCTCATACCTGTACAAACTGTTGTTTAAAATATTGCACAGTAGCAAATGATATAATGTAAACTGGGGTCCACTAATACTTTGGGTACTTTTTTTTTTAGAGTATATGGTTTGCAGACTGAAATGAGTTGACTAATTGCAAACAAACCAGTAATGTCATTCAATATTGTCATTTTATTTGCAGGTGAACCAGAGTCAAAGCGGCCTCGAACAGCCAAAGAAAGTAAATTGGATTAGAAAAGAAAGGCATTGGAGCTGCCATCATGCAAATAGCATTCCTTTTGTTTTACATTTTTGTTTTTTATTAGCCAAACACACATCTAGTAAAGTGATTTTAATCTAAAGTATAACTGTCTTTTTTATTTCTTCTTGAAATGAAGCCACCTTCATAAGAGAAATGTACTTTAAAGGAACAGAACCATCAAAACCTGAAAGTCTGTCAAAGTAATTAAAATATAATGTACTGTTGCCCTGCTCTGGTACAACTGGTGTGTTTGCTTCATAAACTCTGCTATAGTTTATCTTAAAAAGCTGCTGTGTAGCCATGGGGGCAGCCATTCAAACTGGAAAAAAGCACAGATTACACAGCAGATAAAGAAAAAACACCATTGTATTGGACAGGCTTATCAGTTATGTGCTATGTATCCTGGGCCTTTTTTCCATCTTGAATAGCTGCCCCCATGGCTACACAGCAGCTTTTTTTATATAAACTATAGTAGTCTTTCTGAAGCAAACACACAACTTTTACCAGTGCATGCTAACAGTATAGTATATGTTAATTACTTTTAAAAGCTCATTTTTTGGTGTTACAGTTCCCTTAAATTGTGTTATATTTCCTCATTAACTCTACAGTAAAGTATATGAACATAGCTTAGTATGTAAATATATAAATATATAAATATATATATATATATATATATATATATATATATGTCATATGATTCACCGGCACTCACTATCAATTGATCAAATCCCTGGTGCTCCTTGAAAGGAAGGAAATAGATATAGTTAGGAGCACTCACGGGTGTAGTGATTAAAGAAGTATCTTTTATTGGAGTATTACAAACTACCCCACATCAACGCGTTTCAGTTCTCTCTGAACCGTCGTCAGGATGCACCCAGTAGTCATCAAATGATACATAAATACAAAAATCCACCAATCAGGGTAAAGTGTTCGTTAAATATTCATGACAGTGAACCTGTTCATCATTTAAGTGTTGGCAACAGCTACGATACTGATTAGAAAAATCTAAAATCCAAATGTGTATTAAAAATCGTATATAAAAATGTGTAAAAATGTTAACCACATTATTAAAAAACAATTAGAAAGTGCATAGTTGTAAACCATCAAAACGTTTTAAACATACAAAAGTTTGTGCAAATGACAAATCTAACAAACTGGGTTATCATAGATGCCATTCTAATACAGCTCCAGACGGGAAATATTTTAAAGGTTAGATGTTTAAAACACCGCCTCCCCGATAGTGTAAGGTTCTATTGAAATATGGATCTATCCAAGTCCATGTATATATCAAGCATAGTTCCCAATGTACCGTATGTCAAAATACTTGGACACTTTCATCCCTTTGTTGCATCTACATGTCGCAATGAATCTGTCAAATAGTACCTTTCACATGTATTTATGCTGCCTATATGTTACCGAAAATCTTTATAGTCTAGGAGCAATATTAGTCCATTATTTTAATAATTGCTTAACTTGCTTGCTTGAATACCCCTATTACTATGGTCATCCTTGAAACCCAATTTGTAGTAAAAAAACTCAAGTGCAGTCTACATAAGTGTTAAAAAATTTCAAGAATATTGTAACAATATGTCACCATTTCCATTGCACACTTATCCTGTAGAACAGTCTCCTGGCCATAACCCATAAATACACACACACACACACGGGTGTCCGCACTCTGTCTTTGTCGCAGGCGAGGTGCACGATCAATTGGAATGATACAATTGATGCAGGGATCAGCACACTCTAGTAAAGGTGAATTAGAGTGTTGTTTCGGTCCCACCTGGTAAAAGGTCCCCCCTGGTGGGACCGAAACGTTGGACAATGCTGCGTTACAATAAAAACACTTTAATTCACCTTTACTAGAGTGTGCTGATCCCTGCATCGATTATAGATAGATAGATACATACTTACATACATACATATACGCACTGTTTTTTTTTGGCAATTATAGATGCAGTTTTCTAGGTCAGAAGCTCCTGCTGTCTTCAAGATTTACAGGTCACGATGTGGTCTTCTCCAGATTTTTACGTTATTTGGATCTCCATACCTTAAAGGGATACTGTCATGGGAAAAAAAATTTTTTCAAAATGAATCAGTTAATAGTGCTGCTTCAGCAGAATTCTGCACTGAAATCCATTTCTCAAAACAGCAAACAGATTTTTTTTATATTCAATTTTGAAATCTAACATGGGTATAGAGTGACATATTGTCAATTTCCCAGCTGCCCCAAGTCATGTACTCTGATAAACTTCAATCACTCTTTACTGCTGTACTGCAAGTAATATCACCCCCTCCCTTTTCCCCCCGGCAGCCAAAAAAAAGAATAATGGGAAGGTAACCAGATAACAGCTCCCTAACACAAGATAACAGCTGCCTGGTAGATCTAAGAACAACACTCAATAGTAAAAACCCATGTCCCACTGGGACACATTCAGTTACATTGAGAAGGAAAAACAGCAGCCTGCCAGAAAGCATTTCTCTCCTAAAGTGCAGGCACAAGTCACATGACTGGGGGCAGCTGGGAAATTGACAAAATGTCTAGCCCCATGTCAGATTTCAAAATTTAATATAAAATATAAAAATATGTTTACTAATTTTTTACTTGAATATAAAAAAATTGTTTACTCTTTTGAGAAATGGATTTCAGTGCAGAATTCTGCTGGAGTAGCACTATTAACTGATGCGTTTTGAAAAACATGTTTTCTGATGACAGGATCCCTTTAAGTCTGCTAAATAATTGATTAAATATTATATAAGCCCAATAGGATTGTTGTGCCTTAATGATTAATGGGGTTATTCACCTTTAAATTAACTTTTTATTTGTGGATTTTGAGTTATTCAGCTTTTTATTCAGCAGCTCTCCAGTTTGCAATTGCAGCAATTCAGCTGCTAGGGTCCAAATTACCCTAGAAACCATGCATTGATTTGAGTGGAGACTGAACTATGAATATATTAATAGTACAAAGATGCAGGTTGAGAGTGTTGCTCCTATAAATAATGGTACCAGTATGGTTGTAACAAATACAGAAAAGGCAAATGTGCTAAATCAGTTCTTTTATTCAGTGTATACAATAGAGGAGTCTGAGTTCTCAGGCTCACTTCATAGCTGCAGTGATAGCTCAGCTCAATCTAGTCAGTGGCTGATTCAGGATAAGATTCATAAAGCTTTAATAAAAATTAATGTAAACAAGGCTCCAGGGACTGATGGCATACACCCCCTGGGTTCTAAGAGAGCTTAGTTCAGTTTTAGACCAGCCCCTATTTCTGACTTTCTCAGATTCGCTTTCATCTGGCATGGTACCTATGGATTGGAGAAAAGCTGATGTCATTCCAATATTTAAAAAGGGATTATGATCTCAGCCTGGCAATTATAGGCCAATAACTTGACATCTGTGGTGGGCAAATTATTTGAAGGCTTGTTAAGGGATCACATTCAAAATGTTATCCTAGTGAATGTCATTATGAGCAACAATCAGCATGGCTTTATGAAGGATAGGTCATGTCAGACAAATTTGATTGCTTTTTATGATGAGGTAAGTAAGATGCAGTAGATGTGATCTACTTGGATTTTGCCAAAGTGTTTGATACCGTGCCCCACAAACGACTGCTTTCGAAGGTCTGTTGGGCTTAATAAAGTCATTTGCGCATGGATAGGAAACTGGCTACAGGATCGGGTACAAAGGGTGGTTGTTAATGGTACATTCTCTACTTGGAGTAAGGTTCTTAGTGGGGTCCCTCAGGGCTTGGTATTGGGCCCAGTTTTATTAGACTTGTTCATTAATGACTATGTGGAGGGTATTGTAAGTAATGTATCAGTGTTTGCTGATGACACAAAATTATCCAGCCAAATTAATTCCATCCAGGATGTGGCATCCTTGCAACACGATCTTGACAAACTGGCAATCTGGGCAGCTAAGTGGCAAATGAGATTCAATGTTGATAAAAGTAATGTAATGCACCTGGGATGTAAAAATATCCAAGCCACTTATACCCTTAATGGGACTGTACTAGGCAAATCCATTATGGAAAAGGACCTTGGAGTCCTTGTAGATGATAAACTTGGCTGTAGCAAGCAATGCCAGTCAGCAGCATCAAGAGCAAATAAGGTCTTGAGCTGTATTATAAGGGGCATTGATTCAGGGCAGAAAGGAGTCATTCCTCCACTGTATAAAGCACTGGTAAGGCCCCATCTAGAATATGCCGTACAGTTTTGGCCTCCAGAGCTCAAACAGGACATTATTGTATTAGAGAGGGTACAGAGAAGGGCAACTAAGATGGTAAAAGGTATGGAAAATCTTAGCTATAAGGAAAGACTGGCCAAATTGAGGATGTTCACACTGGAGAAGAGGCGCTTAAGGGGGGATATGATAACTATGTATAAATATATAAGGTGGATCATATAATAATCTCTTGGGTCTCCTCCTGCCTGTCAACTATTTCTACTTGGATGTCACAACGCTACCTTAAATTAAACCTCTCTAAAACGGAAATGGTTCTCATTCCTCCAATTAACACCTGTAACATGCCAGAAGTACCTATAGTAGATAATTTCCCTATCACCTTGTCTCCCCAGGCCTTGGGGTTATCCTAGACTCTGCCCTGTCATTCACTCCTCATATCCAGTCCACTATTAAATCATGTCACTTCCACCTAAGGCAGTGTTTTTCAGCCTTTTTTGAGCCAAGGCACATTTCTTTCATTGAAAAAATCCCGCGGCACACCACCAGCTGAAAATGTGAAAAAAAGCTTATATTAACAATATAAGTGCTATTGTTAATGTAAGCTTTTTTTTAAACATTGATGCATGAGGCAGAAAGTTGTCAGTAAGAAAGTAGAAGGAAACATATATGAAAAGGCCAATTGAACTTTATTATATCATCTGCAGTCTTTTTACCTGATAAGATTTTCCAAAGCAGGGTAGCGCTGCACTCTATTTAAGCTGGTTGGGGCAATAGTTCTCTCACGAACACAGAGATTAAATTATTTTGTTATTGTGTTTTTTTGTAATAACACTCCCCCAAATATTTTATAATTGCTGCCAAGACCGTTGGGGTTTTATAAATAAACAATACTGATAATCAAATCTCAAATCTAACTAACTAGATCTGGTGCTTCAGCTAGCAACTGTGCAAAGGGAGAAGCAGGTCACTTATTATTATTTTGTTATTACAAAAAAACACAATAACAAAATAATTTAATCTCTGTGTTCGTGAGAGAATTCTCACATTCATCATTCAAGGCCAGGGTAAGCTTGCTATGCCGGGTACCCACGCTATTGCCCCTACCAGCTTAAATAGAGGGCAGCGCTACCCTGCTTTGGAAAATCTTATCAGGTAAAAGTTCAATTGGCCTTTTCATATATGTTTCCTTCTACTTTCTTACTGACAACCTTCTGCCTCATGCATTGCAGCCAGACAGCTAGAAATATGGTTCTCTTTATTACAGCATGGCTAAGCCGCAGGGTCTGCTTCCTTAATATTTTGATAACAGCACTAGCCGTTCACCTGTCAGTCCGTGCACTTCTGCCTTCTGCCTTCACATCGAAGCTGCGCGCAGTGCAGCCAGCGACCTCCCTCATCAGCCAACCCAGGCACGGCTCTTCTGCCCGCTCAGGTCACGTCACGTCACGTGAAAGGTCCGCGCACTTCGGCCTTCAAATTGATAGCGGCACACCTAACATTAGTTTGCGGCACACCAGTGTGCCGCGGCACACAGGTTGAAAAACACTGACCTAAGGAACATATCCAAAATACGATCATTAATCACACAAGATTCTTATTCACTCTCTCATCATATCACGTCTAGACTACTGTAACGCTCTATTAAATGGCCTTCCCGGTCAGAGACTGTCACCTCTCCAGTCCATAATGAACACTGCTGCGAGGCTCATAAACCTCAGCAACCGCTCCTCCTCTGCCTCGCCATTCTGTCAATCCCTGCTCTTGCTTCCACTACCTTTCAGAATAAAATTCAAACTAATGAACAGGACATTCAAAGCACTTCATAACTCTGCCCCACCCTACATCTCTGAACTCATCTCTATATACTCACCCAACTGCTTACTACGCTCCTCTACTGACCTGCTACTCAACTCTTCTCTCATTACCTCCTCACATGCTCGCATTCAAGACTTTGTAAGGGCTGCACCCCTCCTCTGCAATTTTATCCCACGGTCTGTTTGAGTTTCTCCCAACATTTCTACTTTCAAAAGCTCTCTTAAAACACACTTATTTAGAGAAGCCTACCCTCACTCTTTAGCTACCAAATGCAATACTATAATGCTACATCTTTCACCTGCTTATTTCTGATCTTGCCCACACCTTGTGTCTCATTCCCTTCACCTTTAGATTGTGAGCTTTTTGGTCTGGTCTTTATGTATAACTCTGTTATATGTATGTAATTCATGTGATTTCTTTGAATAAACACATTCATTTTACAGGGCTGCACAGTATGTTGGCACTCTAAAAATACATAATAATAATAATTTACAATAAGAAATAAAACAGAATGTATTAGAAACATTTATTCTTGTACAAAGGAGAAAATCCACAAATGAATAAAAGTTGCTTTTATTTAAAAATAAACAAAATGTTACAACTACAGTAATTGCCAGTAATATAAATGGCATCAGACATGGCTTGTTGTTTCAGTTGTGCTTTAGGAGCAAAAATGTATTTTTTTTTAGCTTTCCAAAATGCATTCTCACTCCAGCATTTCTGGTGCTTAAACACAGCTCCCTTTATAAAAGTGCACAGCAGCTGGTGCAGATGGCAGTCGTTTTACCAGATCTGCTCATGTTAAATCCTGATTCCACGCCAACGTCTCCATTTCTTCCAGCCTGGGATACATGGGCTAATGTGTCTGCCAGAATAGTCCGCTAAAGGCGTCCTGTAGTGCCCTGTGGCAGGCAAGAGAGGAAACGTAGCCTCCGGCTAAATCCTGCGGGGCGGCAGCTCGTACATGGTTCAGATACCTGGAAAGGGGGAAGACAGTTTTTATGTAGAGAAACATTCAACCCGTTGCCAGTTTGTTTACTATAATCCCTAGATACACTCACTGCAGTTTCTTATTATTATAATGTATTGATATAGCCCAGCATGTTGCACAGAGATTACACATCATTCCTATCAGTCCCTGCCCCAGTGGAGCTTCTGATCTAAGACCCCTATCCCATTCACATATAAAGTACCAATGTGCCAATAGTCCTGCCTGCATGTGTTTGCAGAGTAGAAGGAACATGGCACACACAGAGGGTGAATAAATCCGTGCAGTGTGTCCTGGCTGGAACAGTTTCAACTGGAGGGTCTGAGGCCCACCAGGGCTTCTGACATCGCCCCCCCCACTGCCTCCTTGCCCCCCAGCCACAACTGCTCCCCCCATCCGGGCCCCCTGTGCATATTTGTTCTCTAATTGTGACCGGGTTCAGGCCAGGGGTGAGATCAGGGTGCATTGCAGGCCCATGCGGGCAGTAGACTGGTACAGGTCTGGGTCGGCAGGACCCACAAGGCTTTAACCTGGAGCTCCACTGGCCCAGTCCGACCCTGGGCTGGAATCAAACCTAAGACCAATTAAATTCCATATAACAAGTAGCCTTTTTTTCTTTATAATGAATGTTTATGTTCCTTACTGGTATAGTAGGGATGCTTTATTAATACATGATAGCACAAATGCCTGCAGAATGTTGCTGTTCTTGGTAAGTTGGACTCCAGTTAAGCCTTGCTTCCTTACATCTTGGCTTAAGGCATCTAAGGGAAACCTGAACCAATAAAATCATTTCACAAAACCAAAAAAGCTCAAACTGAAAACAGATGCATATCTGGCAGCAGGAAAAAATGAAAGGCCTCCAATAAAACACCTCGAGCGTTTCATTCTCTGTTGATACTGGAACACTTGAAAAGTTCCATCCAAACAAGGCACTGACATTATTAAGTGTTAACGCCCCGGCGGTTTAATTACTTCACATGTGCTTCGGGTTTTATTTTCTGTACTGAAATGAAACCTTAATTGTGCGCCTAATGTAGCCTCACGCCTACCTCACTCAGCAACCAAAATGAAGGACCCACTATAGAAATCAAGCGTTTTTTATAGGGCAGACCTGCAATCAGCACCATAGCCTGTAATTCCAAGGAACACAACTATTTCAGAATAGAAGTACTGGGGAGCATTAACGGGAAACTAATACTTTTATTTTTTGCTTATTACAAAATTAGAAAAATAATCCATGTATATATATTTTAATTCAACCCATACATATGACATTATAATTATGTCATAAGAGGACACTGCATTCTGCCTGCAGGTTGAGCATGCAATAATAGGAAATATCAGCATGAAATAACCCCATCAGCCAATGAGCCAAATGCCTATGCCCATGGTCTGTCTGTTGCAATTAATATAACTACAGATAACGGATATGGGGCTGCAACAAATATTGTTCCTGAAACATAAATTGAAAGAGTAAATCTGGGACAGATAAAGTTCAACTGAAGCAGAATGAACACAACCAAAGTACTTTTAAACTCCTAAAAGCGGTATAGTGAAAGGGGGGGGGGGTAATTTCCCAAAAGGACCTCTTGTTTAGCCTGAATCCTGTATGTAACAAAAATAACAGAATTATTTTAAAACTGTAAAATGTATTATAGTGATATTTACTGGGGTACAAAGTCATGATACATAGTAGCTAACGCTAGCGAAAATTCGCCAGTGTCGCCACCCGCAGGGACATCGCCAATTCACTAACAGGCACAGGCGCCAATTTGCTAGAGTTCATTCGCACTCTATCGCCAGGTGACTTTTCGCTCTGGTGAAAGGTCGTTACTCCGCAAGTTCACTAAAGTGCGGATTTCACTGAACGTTACCTCTTTCGCCAGAAACGTGTGCTAAGTATAATAAACAAAACTGACAATAATAAGTGGCCAAAGTAAAAAAAAAAACTCCCCTTCATAAGCATCAGATCAGCCAGTTAGTCAGAGCTATTTAGAAACTGCAAATGGAGACCACATAAAACTATCATTTTTATTGTCCTAAACCTCATCTCAGGAACAACAGTTTGTGTAAGTCCCAGTTTGAAATTGCCTGTGTCCTGAGCTGAACTTTCCCTTGTTAGCTCTGCATGGATCACTTACTTGCACTGTAATTATCACTGCAGTCTACTTATATGTAATATGAAAAAGCACTTAGTAATAAAGGTTTAATTCAGTGGCTCCCAAACAGCAGGGCTTCCCCCCCCCCCAAACAATGCAGTTCATGTGTGGGCCCAGCTTGAAGGCAATGAAAATAATAAATTAGGGTCAAATTAGAAGTTGAATGTTTATTTGCTGTCTTGGATATTTCCTTAATTTTAGCTGGGTGACTGTTAGGCCCATGTGCTCATGTATCTGTAACCTTCTTATGAACTATAGGAGGCTTGCTCACATTTGAGACCTCGTATAACTATGAGCCAGATATACATTTTATTCCCTTGCTTCCTTGTGTACTTCTCTTGCTTCTCTACTTATTATAAGACAATTATTCACAACATTTCTAAGGGGCTGATTTATCAAAGGTCGAATGTTAAAGGTTTTTTTTTTACCTCGAATGAACTCGAAACTCGAATAGTATCTTATTTAAGAAAAAAATTGATAAAACTCGAATTTGAGTTTGGATTATTCCCAACTCGAATTTGGGTGTTTTGACCAAAAATCCAACTTGAAAATTCAAATTCGGTACAATTCGAACCATAAAGAGATGCTGTCATGGGAAAAAAAACATTTTTCAAAATGAATCAGTTAATAGTGCTGCTCCAGCAGAATTCTGCACTGAAATCCATTTCTCAAAAGAGCAAACAGATTTTTTTATATTCAATTTTGAAATCTGACATGGGGCTAGACATTTTGTCAATTTCCCAGCTGCCCCAAGTCATGTGACTTGTGCTCTGATAAACTTCAATCACTCTTTACTGCTTTACTGCAAGTTGGAGTGATATCATCCCCCCCCCAGCAGCCAAACAAAAGAACAATGGGAAGGTAACAAGATAACAGCTCCCTAACACAAGATAACAGCTGCCTGGTAGATCTAAGAACAGCACTCAATAGTAAAATCCCATGTCCCACTGAGACACATTCAGTTACATTGAGAAGGAAAAACAGCAGCCTGCCAGAAAGCATTTCTCTCCTAAAGTGCAGGCACCAGTCACATGACCAGGGGCAGCTGGGAAATTGACAATATGTCTAGCCCCATGTCAGATTTCAAAATTGAATATAAAAAATCTGTTTGGTCTTTTGAGAAATGGATTTCAGTGCAGAATTCTGCTGGAGCAGCACTATTAACTGATTCATTTTGAAAAACATTTTTTTCCCATGACAGTATCCCTTTAAGTTCCAGTTTGGGATATACTGTATTCCAATCACATTTTCAGACTTACTTAGAACACAATCATTAGGGGCTGCTTTGCCATGCATCTGTTTTGTATCATCTCTTAAAAAAAAAAAAAAAAAAAAAAAGGCCAAACCATCTACATTCTGGGTTGGACTGAGCCAGCAGGGACTTGGGCAGGGGGTTCACGGCCCCTTTGGTGGAAGCTCTATTGGGTCTCAGGCCCTCCAGTCTGATGTTGTCTACATTCCCCAAAACACACAAACTACCACCCCATGGGCAAAAGGACACATTTGGTGGTGTGCTAGCAGTCTACATAGCAAATAAATCACACACCAAAGGCAGTACACCAGAGAAACTGACTGGCCATAAAGTGAGTCCAACAAGTCACACTTGCAACTTGACTACTTTTTGGTCAGTCAGTTTCCTTGGTGTAATTACTTTTAGTTTTTGATCTAGAACAAAACGGACTAGGCATGTGGAATGTGATGCAGTGAATCTACAGACATAGATTACTGCCCTTTTCATGTTTATGTGTATCATTTTAATTGATGATGGAAAACATGTGCTTCTTTAGCCGCTTCCTTCCTGGTTACTCCTGCAATCACGTAGGGATAAATTAGAATCAGATTAAGATCACATGCACCATTAAGTCGTTTATACAATGGCCCTGCTGCTGCTTTCAATCCAGCTGAATGCATGGGATTTTAGGAAAAACGGTCTCCCTTAGCCTCTCCTATTCACTAACAAGATAGTTCCCAAAACTATAGAAAGGTGATTATTAAAATTTAATAGATTTGTAACCATATCATAAGCTAAAGAAGGCCATCCCTAATGTCCCATCAAAAAATAGAGCTTCAGCTTGTGGATATATATATGCAAAGCCCACCTATTTTCCAGGACAAAATGACTAGTGTGACTTGTGCACTTTTGCCTTAGTAAGAATGGGGTCTGTTCATAGGATATGGAAATTGTAACAAAGCATCTGGGAAGTCACATTTGATGAAGGTGGAAGTTCCATCAACAAGATGCTCCTTCCCTGATCACTCATAGATATCAATAATTTACAAGTTTTAAAAACATTCCCTCGGGCAAGAGGGACAGTCTGTTGTTTTGTGATTATAGGAGATCTGATGCCTCTACCATTTCTTCGTGGTTGACCTGTGATTTACCAGTGTTCTACTTGTGGTAGGAGAAGCAATGCGTGGGTTGTTATAGAAGTGATGTTGCAGCATATTAGATGTTTATCATCCTAGATCTCTCGTCACTGTTTTCCAAGAGCAGCGAGTGGACACAATGGAGAGGAGATTGGACAGGTTTGTACTTTGACTGTGAGCTGCCATCTTTGTGTTGATGGTATGGTGTGTTTTCTGGAGTGAGTGGTTTCAGTCTATGGCTATGTATGCAGAGACTGTATATGTGTTGTACTGTATACATACTAATTTGGAGGAGGATAGTGTCCATAGCCAGAATCCAGGCATTGAAGTCATATTATTAATATTGGCAGACTGCCGCCTTGCCACCACTAATGTCCAGAAACAATAGGGGACTATCGACATAGAATCTGAATTTTGTCCCCATCAGCATTAACTGGCTTCTGATGAAATTGCTCATAGTGTGTGAATTATACCGAGTGCAGGTGCATATGGAAGTCATGGATGTTAGCTCTATACAAAGTATAATAAGATACATAGAACATATACTGTTCCCAATATGAGTCACTTGTTAAAACCTTATTCTTTATAAGGATGATGTGTCCCTTCATATTAAGTTACAAACTGAATTCACTTAGAAAGGATAGCATATGCCTATGGCCAACTGAACATTGGGACTAATATACTCACAAAATGTACAAATACTGGATGTCACCGAGCTACATGATTAAAATTGTTGGTAATTTAAAGTAGACACTATTGCTTATAATAAGCAAGTTTCAGTGAGTCATGACGTGGTGCTGTTTAAAAGCATATACTTACATAGGGGTCCTATATATTGTTATTATAGGGGGGGTACTTTCTTTCTGCCTAAAACCCCTTGTGCTCATTACCAACTGGACCACCACTTAACACTGAGTTTTGAAGTAAATTATTTATCTTAAATGTACTGTATATATCTCAGATACCAAATTGATTCCAGCTTATGAATTAAAAACTGCAGACATTATGCAACTGTCATTGAAATAAAATTTTTAGTGATTTGCTGAGTCTTGTTAACATTTAAGACAATCACTGCCCCGGGGGCTAACGTTGCCCTTATTTGATTAAAGTTCCACATTACAACTGTTTTAAATCAGTGCCTTTTAGAAAACATGTTTTTGCTGATTAGTATTGAGAGTGTGAAGTTCTGAATCTTGCCTTTAATTCCGCTGCCTCAGTTGCCTGGGGCAAGTGGTAAACCATGTTCTGTTATCTTACAAATGTTCAAAGAGGTTCCTTTTACGAAATTGAAATTACAGAAAGCAAGTAATGGGTTATGTTTGCAGCAAATGCTAACTTTATGTAAACATCTTGTTTTGTACAGAAAAACCACAACTTCTGACCACACCAATGTCTGGGTCCACAATCTATTTACATAACATAAAAAATGAAAACAATAATTACTAAAAGCCTTGCAAGAATCTTAACTATACAAATTAGGTACTGGTCAGATATCCACATTAAAAAACAGAAATACATAGAATGGCAGTCTTTCTTCTCTTACACTGCAAGTAATTCACTCTACCATGGAAAATGTAATTCCTAACCCAATAAGTATAATTTTTTTAGTTGTAATATTGGTGTAGGCAGCCATCTCAGGTCATTTTTCATGGTCATGTGCTTTCAGAAAGAGCCAGCACTTTAGAATGGAACTGCTTACTCAATGTTACTGAATATGTCGCAGTGGGACCTGGATTTTAGTATTGAGTGCTGTTCTTAGATCTACCAGGATGCGGTTATCTGGTTACCTTCCCCATTGTTCTGCTGATTGGTTGCTGGAGGATAGGGAAGGGTGTGATATCACTCCAAGTTGCAGTGCGGCAGAAAAGTAAGACTGACGTTTATCAGAGCACAAGTCACATGACTGGGGGCACCTGGGAAACTGACAATATGTCTAGCCCCATGTCAGATTTCAAAATTAAATATAAAAAAATCTATTTGCTCTTTTGAAAAATGGATTTCAGTGCACAAGTCTGCTAGAGAGTGTCCCTTTAAAAAGAAGTACAGCTTTACAAACACTATGACTTGATATGATGTATTTTATATAATGAACTTACTATACTAGCCCAGAAGATCAGCATATAACCGAGAGGACAATTTTACACAGGGAAATCTTTCACTAGCGGTAAAATCCAGCACTCCATAAAGAGGGCATCAACATCAAGGGGGGCAAATTCTGTTACATGAGCACTTGGGGTGCCCTCCAGTGTTGTAAATGAGCTCTATTATGTTTTGGCCTGCTGCAGCCCAGATATACAATCAGAAGAATTGTGGTGTATATATTTATTAATTTATTATATGGCTTACTCAGACATGGCATTTTTACCAGGACTTTACTTATAATTATAGATGCGTGCCAGTGTACAATAAATCTAGGGCCTAAATAAGTGTCTGGGACATGAAGGAGTAGAAATTTTGTGGTGCTGGGATTCCAAAAATATTCCATAGAGAAAAATGATAAAACTAGAAATAATATAGTAAGTAGCTTTCTCCTACTGTTGTGCAGAAAAACTCTCACATCAAAAGCACCTTCTACAATCATTTTGCATCAGCTGCAATCAGGGATGTTTCTGCCATGACACAAGGTGAGAACTGTGGCTGCGATTATGCCACGAGGATCAATGATAATATCTGTTGCTGCTGCTACATATACCAAGATCCACCAGCAAGTTCAACAGCTTGAAACAGGCAGTGTATAAAATACTTCCTCTGGCTCTTAAATGCTGGTTCCCTACAGGTAAAAGAGGCAGACTGACATAACTACAGAGGAACCAGCCCTATGGTTGCAGGGGGCCCAGGAGTGTAGGGGTACATTGAGGCTAATTAATGAGCGATTTCAATATATCAATTTTTGGGGCCCTAAACTGAATTTGCTGTGGGACCCTGTAACATTTAGTTACTTCACTGGAGGCAGAAGATGCAATTTATTAAGTTATTTCTGCTACACGGAGAATCATTTAAAGGGCTTTTTTCTCTTTGCCAAATGATTCCGGAATTCATTAGCTTTCCATTTAAGTAACGAAAGGTTAATGATTATTTCTAGAAACTGTGATATCATTTGCAGGAAGCATTCCTTTAGCAGTGAAATCCTTCCGTTAGTAAGGCGTCTGGAGTGTTTAAAGGCATTCCCTAACAATCAGGACACCTGGCCCCCAATTTGTCATATCTCCCCCTTCTCTCCAACACGCAGCTGTCACGGCTCTCAACACTCTAACTCACAGAACACTAAGAACATTCTACTGGGCCATTCCTGCCCCCCCCCATCTTATACCTTTAGATGCAATGAATCAATCATCTTTAGCTGAATCTTTTGGGGCAACTGCAAGTAAGCATTTTCCCTTCCCATGGGTGCTATCTATGTGCACCACAAGGACACTGCAGTCTCTGCTGCTAAAGTGCTTTCTCTGCAGGACTAGTGTGGATTACAAGGAGAGCACTGCAGAGCTGTAGCTACATTTAGTTCATGACTAAATCAAGCGTCACGTGTACTTGACCCCAAGATAGATCACTCACTGGGGGCTGTTTTTGCTCAGTTTGGAAATGGTCTTTCAGCAAGCTGCAAATTACTGTTAGGTCAAAATTATATAGAATGTCAACAAGCCAGAGTGACGTATGCAATAAAATAAAAACAAGTGATTATCACATACTGTACATTTGTTCTTAGACTTAGGCTGGTTCAGAGTAAAATACCCCAAGGGTGTAGAGGGTCAAAGAAAATATATTTATATTTCAAATAAAGAAGTTTAGCGTTCTGGCTAAGTGCCTTTCCTGCAATTAGATCAAATGCAGCAATGACCTGCCAGCATAACCAGGATGAAATACTAGCATTAAACAGTGTATTATTATCCTCAATGCCAACATTCATTTTTATAAGACTCGTCTATTTTCAGGGCATTAGAATGCAATCTAAATGGGAACAGGGATTTATAAAGCATCCTTTGCTTACAGTCTATATACTTTCAACAAAATAAGTAATGTTCCTCCTTTCTGCAGCTGAGCATGTGGCATAAGTTACTATAAAGACTACAGGGGTCATTTACAGCACAGAACACAGTGGGCAAAGCACAAACAAAGCCATAATCTGCCACTTTTTTGCACTTTACAACTACTTCTGCCTTACCTGTATAGCCAAAGGTTTTTGTGCTGCGGAGATCTCCCACTAACACCTAAAATACAGGACTGATTGCGTCAGTCCTGTACCAGTGAGGGACAATCTAGCACTGGAATAATCAAAATGACTCTTTACAGCCGACCAGACATTATTCTTATTATGACTTAATTTGATCATTGGGTCAGGTCTCCATATAAACAGAGCTTTTCAGATGTAACAACTGAAGGGGTTGAAGGGGTTGGTTATAGCTGACTGGCCTACACTAAAACATTTTTCAGTCCACAATATCAAGAGCATCCACCATGCATTCTTTTCTTATAAACACATACATAGGACAAATTTACACATACATTAAAGGAAAAGGAAAGTCTTCTTCCACTTGGGGTTGCCAAAAGTTAGGCACCCCCAAGTGATTGTATTTACTTACCTGAAACCCCAGGTGCTCCTATCAGCAGAAACCTGCACCAGCCCGGGGTTCTTTCAGCGAGCACCACGGATCGGTCCTCTTCCAGTTTCTTCTTACGCACGTGCAGTAGAACGAAATAGCCGACTGTTTAGTTAAAGTTCGCTTTTCGAAAAAAGATGACGCCAGAAGAGGTTAGCTTTGTAGTGCTCGCTGGAAGAACCCCAGGCCAGTGCAGTTATCTGCTGATAGGAGCAACAGCCCGGGGTTTCAGGTAAGTAAATAAAATCACTTGGGGGTGCTTAACATTTGGCACCCCCAAATGGAAGAAGACTTTCCTTCTCCTTTAAGGGTTTTTTTAAATTAATAAAGGTCAAGTCTGTGAGGTTTGTGAGTTTTTCTACCTCCAATACTCAAATTGATCAAGTTATCTGCGAAAAAAAACTTTAATTGATCGTGTTTTCAAGTGCAACTCACCGAGAAAAAAAAACAGAAAATAACTTCAAATGGTTCAAGGGACTTCTGCTATTGACTTCTACATGACCTCAACAGGTTTTAGCTTAAGTATTTACAGATTCAAGCTTTTTGCAGCTTCTGGGAATAATAAATCTCGAAAAATCTGAGTTCTTTCTTATCCCAAAAAAATTTTCTCCAGTGCTGGAGTCCACTCCTGTGGGTACAGACAGACAGGGCAGAATTATATCAACACTTGCATAGCCCACTGTACAATGTATAAAACTGCATGGAAAAATAAATCATTTCATCTGTTCCTACCTACCCTTTCAGGATGTTGGTCGACACCAATAATATTTATAAAAATGGTTTTGTGCAGACACTATCTGTATCAGATATGAATCTTCCCACCTAGGTATTAGGATATCAGTAATGACCGATAAGATGTCATCAAGTTCTATAAAAGACACAAGAGCTCTCCTCATGTATTAACACTCATGTTTACTACACTTGCCAGTTTTGTACAGTCCCCCCCCTGGTAATTTTTCTGCTCTATGATGTGCTTGGTGCCTTGTAGTTTCATGTCAGGCCAGCAAAGAACGGGTTATAGGCCTTCCTGCAGCTAGGGAGATGGTAAACCGAGCCTTCTCAGTTCTTCTACAGACTTGTCAGATAGTGATATTGATCTAGCAGATATGTCTGGCTGAGTGTTAAAGGGGACATATAGCATACAATTTCACAGTTCATCAAACCATGTAAAATAGAAGAATAGTTTTTATTTTAATACCTTTTTGGTCAAAAACGTCTATAAGCTTGGAAACTGTGCTCAGCCCTCCAGAGCCAGGCCAGGCGCCCTAGGCAACCTGGCCGGCCCCAGCGCCACTTGGTGCAAGCATGCACGAACAGACGCACACGTGCGTCAACAGACGTTGGCGTGCATGTGCGAACAAAAACTGTTGTGCATGCGTGATCAGACGCTGGCGCGCATGTGCAAATGAATGCTGGAGCGCATGCGCAAATGGATGCTCAAGCCGACAGTCTAGAGAGGAGAGAGGGGACCTGACATGGGGTAGGCAGGCGGCAGAGAAGGTACGTGCCTGGCTTCCCCCCTACTATGAGTCCTACACTGAGTCCTTCCCTGCAGACATCCGTTAACCCTTAATGCTTGTTTACCCTTCCCTGAACTGCTCCTTTCTCTCCATCCCTGTCCTGTTCCTTTCCCCCCTTCGTTCCCTGTACTGTTCCTTTCTCTCCCTCTCTTTCCTGTTCCTTCCCCCCTCCTTCCCTGCACTGTTCCTTTCGTTCCCTCTCTGTCCTGTTCCTTTTCCCCCCTCCCTTCCCTGCACTGTTCCTTTTCCCCCTCCCTTCCCTGTACCATTCCTTCCCCCTCCCTTCCCTGCCCTGTTCCTTTCTCTCCCTCTCTGCCCTGTTCCTTTCTCTCCCTCTCTGCCCTGTTCATTTAACCCCCCCTCTCTGTCCTGTTTGTTTTCTTCCCTCCTCCCCCCCCCCCTCACTTCACTGCTTGTTTCTTCCCTTGCCCTGCAATAATTGGGGAAAATAGAAAAGCAAACTTCTGTATAAATAAAACAATCTGCTACTAAAAGTATTTTATTCTTTTCTGGGGGCAATGTGTATCAGGAGTTAGTATAAATACCAGTCATTTTCGACACAATATTATGTTGTATACAAAACGCAATCAACATCTTTTCGGGTTTCCTTTGTAACTCCCTGCATCTGTTATGTGTTTTACAATTCCAGAACATCAGCTGCATTTATTTCCTTGCAACTCCCTGCACCTACACATAAATTGTTCCATAACAGCTGCATTTTTACCTTGCAACTCTGTGCACCTGATCATAAATTGTTCCAGAACAGCTGCATTTCCTTTGCAACTCCCTGCACCTGATCATACATTTTTCCAGAACAGCTGCATGTGTTCCCTTGTAACTCCCTGTGCCTGACCATAAACTGTTCCACAACAACTGCATTTTTCCCTTGCAACTCCCTGCAATTAAACATAAATTATCCCAGAATTGCTGCATTTATTCCCTTGCAACTCCCTGCACCTGCTCATATATTAATATGCAGGAAAACAAACGTACAGCTGATGTTATGGAATATCATAACAGTAAATACTAATGTACACTGTTTGTATAACTATTATAATTTCATACCTCCCAACTGTCCCTTTTTCGGAGGGACAGTCCCTCTTTTGACAGCTCAACCTGCAGTCCCTCATTTGTACTGGAAAGTCCCTATTTTCTCTGCACTGAACAGCCAGAAAAAGAAAGAAAGTTTCTCACTTAATTGGCTTTTAGCAGAGAGCCCAGAACAGCTAACAGGTGGAAATAAGATACTTTGTAACAATTTTGAGACACAAAAAAACTGTTTAGATACAGAGAAATATTTTCAAACTTTCATAACCTGGCAAATTATGTAAAATGAACATGGTAATTAGGGGGTGTGTTCACAGAAAGGGGCGTGGTCAAAAACATTTGCTGTTCTACGTGTGAAAAAATTTTTTGTCCCTCTTTTTACTTGCAAAATGTTGGGAGGTATGTAATTTAATAGAGGCAGGGAGTTGCATAGTGTATAACAATGAACTATATGAATTATGAACTATAGATTATGTCCAGCTGGGCAGTTACATTTGTGACTGATGCCTATTTGCTGTGGAACACTTTAAATAAAAGAAAATATTACTATTACATTATTTACAGTTTGTATTAACCTTCACATCTATTGCTTTATGTTGAACATTTAAGGTATATAGTTATAAGTGAATGATCAGGCAGCAGCATAAGACAGGCTGTGTGCAGGCTGGAAAAACACAGGACAGAGGTTGGGAGGGGAGGGGTTTGGCTGCTACAGATTTCATCCTGTCAGTCAGTGCTGTGACCACTTCCTGTGAGAGAATGAACAGACACTCCCACTCTTCATTTCAGCCTAGCTTCTGACCTGTAAAGATCTCTCTGCAGCTCTGATATAATTACAGATTTAGGAGGTAAAATGCTTTCAAAACTTTTTCCTTTCTGCATCATTACATGTTTTGAGGAATATATCTGAATATGAAGGTTATGTAAAATGTCTCCTTTAATAAAAAGTGAGGTGGGGGGGTCCAATATAAATAGAAGGTAAATAACAACAAAACATACCAAATTAAATTTAGAAGAGAAATTGTAGAAAGCATATGGAAAGAAAGTTTCTTTGACTAGTAGACCTGATACTTCACATGTGGCTTCACTAAAAAGTGAATCTGGCTTCTGTTTTTATGGTCACTCTTCTCAAAATTCCTTTGTTGCATATTGCTGATTTGCCGGCTTTATCACACCCAGCTGGCAATAGGCACACGTAAGCAGAGGGCTATGAAAATAGATGTTTGCAGGAATGCAGCTTTGAATAGTCCAATAAATCATTACTGTAAGCTCCTGAAGCAGCAAGACCACCGATGCAAAGGGCAAGAATGAGCTGACCAAGTACTGCGCTATTTACGGACAGCTAATGAGACATATGGGACATTATATACATATATTAAAGATGACGTCAATGTCTGGATAAAAAAATAACGCCTATTCATTTTTTTATTTTAAAGGAGGAGGCGTTTGTCTAGCTAGGTAGGTTGTTTTTCCTTCATCTAATCACTATTTTATGTTTGTTATTTAGAGATATTTGCAGGACTTAAATACAGACAGAAAACAGAGTGACAGGTCCAGCAGGGGTCTGACTGATGCAACATTTTAATATACAGATATGGGATCTGGAAAACCATTATCTGGAAAGCTCTGACTTACAAGAAGGCCATCACCTATATATTTCCTTTTGCTCTGCAATAATAACACAGTACCTTCTACTTGATCCCAACTAAGCTGCATGAATCCATTTTGGTGGTAATTGCTATTGGGTTTATTTAATGTTTATATGGTTTTGGCATAGTTAAGGTATAGAGATCCAAATTCAAAGATTCCTTATCATTGAAAACCCCAGGTCCCAAGCACGGATAACAGATCCTATACCTCCATTGCCTTAAACCTAATCCTTCCCAAGCATATAGTACCATGCAGAATGTGGAAGGGTCAGTATGAACAGCAGAGATGGTAATTCTGCTTAATATAAAAAGTTTGCAATCCAATAAATTAAATATTTCTGCTCCACAGTCAGGAACAACTTATAGTTGCCAAAAAATGTGATGGCCCCCAATTAAAATTTAAAAAAATCTGCACATAAATGTCTTAAGTTTTGTTTAGTTTGCAAGAACAAGGTCATAAGGAGGGGTTCGCTCTAGTGTGTCTGCTAAAAAATTAAAAAATCCTGTAGATTGGGGCAGTCCCCTGTGTGGGCAGCATACACTTCAGTTTTCTGTTAGAGGTCTGTCTTGTCAGTACAGCAAATATTAATGTTTGATAGTAAACTGGCTAAACATATTAAAACAAATCTTTACTAAGCCCTTAGTAATAATTTGTATATTAAAACTGATCAGTCAAAAGAATGAGTTTTATATAATCTTAAATATTTATGAAAAGGAAAACAAAATATACCACTAAAAATAGTAAAAAAAGAAAACCCAAAAACTATGTATGAGTGTAATGCACTTGTATCAAAATGTAGGTGCATAGCATTTAAGTTTGGGTGTTTGAGTGTTGGATCCTGTAGCAGAGATCAAAGCAAGTTGATTGTCACCAGAATTAATGCAGAACTGGCTTTCTTGAAAGATAAGGAGCACTTCACATTGATGACAATAGGAAAGACACTTTGACACATAGCAGATATGTCAGTAGCCACTATAGTGACCAAAATATCATGTGTACTACTGCCTACAGTCTATGTCTAGGAAGTATGGTTTGTATAAACAAGGTGAAGATCACAGCAGGCAATAAAAAAAATATGCTCTTGTCCCCAAAGAAATATATTTTGGCAAGAAATGGAGAATTATGAAGACCATATGTAGTATACAATCAACCATACTTGTACTAAAATGTCTGGAATTTAGCTACATTCCAAAACCAAGTAACATTGCCTGGTGGCCCCTCTTAATTTTGCTTTGCACATTGATCTTGCATGCCAGCATGGTGGACCGTGGCAGAAAATAATAATCAGAACCTGAATAAATACAAAACCATAGATTATATTAAAAGAGTAACATACGCAGCTAAACACTTCGCTAAATTCCAGACCAACTATTTCTACTCTGTTTAAATATAGGTGGGCTCATTTACTCAGGGCACAAGGGGCAGAAATTGCCATAAATGCCATGGATATTGCTCACAATACAACTCGCCAGTGCTTTTTGCACTCCCTTGATATTAAGGGCAGTATGAAAGAGGCTCATGGGCATTCATTTTCAAGTATCTTACTTTTGTATCAGTAATTAGGCACAAGAACAAGTACCTAAAAAATGAGGATCAAGTATTTGCACTTATCAACTTGCTCCGTACGTGCAACAAGAAAGTGCACCTTTATACTTCTAAAATGTAAGCCATAAGTACTTAGTGAATGGCAGCCCAAGGGATGCCCAATTATGCCCCTTTGCCAGCATGTGCATATGTCTTTGTAAATATAGAACTACAAACAGTGTATAAATATATTTTATATGCAATCCAATAGGATGCACTGGTTAAAAGGTTCTGGCTAGATCAGTTATTCTGCTAAAGTTCAGTACACAACAATTAAGAACTGGAGTGTTCCCAGTTGAATAAAGTTATATTGTCTCTGACTAGAGCATGAGGTGGATGGCAAAGTTTCCCCTATATAATGGGAAAGGTAATCTCAAGCTGTTGCAATCCTTCACATGATCTGAGCCAATAAAATTATGGGAGATGGCCTTTCCATAATTCAGAGCTTCCTGGATAACGGATCCCATACCTGTACGCTATATATTTAGATTAACCACGAGAAACCTTTTTTCTCCAAATCCTGAAGGGAGCTGAAAGATGTGGGGGCGGCAAATTAAAGGTGTTGATCATGAGTGAGAAGTTGTTTTGCATAATAATATCAGGGAATTTGTTGTTTTTTTTAAAAATCACTTTTCAAACTTGCTTTATGATATAGACAGCGGTATTCTGAGACAATTAGCTACTGAATTATTAATTCATTCTCCCATTTTAGACATACGTTTTATTGGCTGCTGTGAACTGCAGCTCCAAGGAAACACCATCAGTAAAGTCTGGAGCGATTTGTGGAACTACCAGGGTGTGGGGGGCCCACTAGAATTTCAAATTCCCAAAATAGCCCTTTTAAGCATTTCAATTCACCTGCCAAGAGTGATCCATGCAGCCTGCATATGCCAGGACTTGAACACATTAGAGATTGTTACACGTTTCCTTTGTATTACATGGAATACGACACATTATATTTAAATACTATAATTTTGAATTAACCACATTGCCCCTTGGATATAAGCTCCCTTTGTTAGCTAGCCAAGCACACCGGCCTTGTCATTCCTATGTATGGGAAACTGCCTCACCTTAAAATCACCATTACAAAAGTGCTTATTAAAAAATTAATTACACTATATTATGGTTTGTTACACTGCCAAAAGTGCTCACTACATCATCGTTTTTCTACCAACAGAAATATATGATGAAAGATGGAGTCTGAGTGTTTGCAATTTATAAAAAGGGTTATGTTATTTAATTAACTCTCAGTAAAGTTGGACTGCTCCAATTGCCTTCATGGATCCAGGATATTTTCTCCATCCTCTGGATCAGTAGCAAATAGGTAGGTTTCACTTTGATAAAAAGTTTTTACTTAGTGGCCATGTCTTTTTTTCAACCTCGTCTACTATGTTTCTAGGTATTATGTAGAATAATAGTAATTATTTGACAGTAACTTAACAAGGCTTCGTCAATTCTAGATAAAGACACATTTTTTAAGATTTTTAAAAGTGCTGAATAATACAATAGTGCATGTTCTTACACATCTCTTCTGCATATAGAAAGTATAGTATATATTGTCTTTGCATTCAGGGTGGTATTGCTTAAGAGGTTGTTGCTTTTATGTGAAATGCCATTTGGTGATCATTAAAAGCCCCACAGGGGGTAGTTTACAGACCTGTGGCAGAGGCTAGTCCCCAAGAGCTTTTCACTTACTGGAGATAAAATATTTCATATAACAGAAACTTGGCACAGGTATATTTTTTATTCATTAATTAATGCTCCCACCATATATAATGCCCAACAGTATGGTCTCTGTATAATAATCATTTCTCAAGTCTGTGCCCATTATTAATTTTATTATACGGATTATACACTGGTATAGGATCTGTTAGAAATGGTCGCAACCTTGAGTTTTCCAACTAAAGTGTCTTTCTGTACTATGGAGCACCATGCCTTTAGGCTACTAGAAAATGTTAAATCACTGCAAGTATTGTAGTGCACAACCTGGAAATACTTGGTGCTTACTAGTTGACCCAAACTGCCTTGGCTCACATACAGGGATGGGCGAATTTTTTCGCCTCGTTTCGCCGAAAAAATGACGCCCATAGACTTGTATGGCGGCGTGCGTCAAAAAAAAAAAGACGCGCGTCAAAACAGTTTCGCCGCGCGACAATTTTTTTGCCGCCCATAGACTTTAATGGGCGTCTGCGTCATTTTGCCGGCGGCGAATTTTTGGCGAAGCGAAACAGGTCAAAATTCGCCCATCCCTAGTCACATACTGTACATACTGAGTATGAAAGATAAAAAAAAAAATAGGATTGTCTTGAACATAAATTTGTGTTTGTTTTCTAATTTTTTAGATATTAGAAAACATAAATTTGTTTTCTAATTTTGCAATGTTATGAAGACATTGGCTTTTTGTTTATGGCAGTGTTTCTTTATCTTGGGATCCATGTTTTTGGGAACCAATCTGGAAACCTACAAATTAAAGAAAGAACTCTGTCTGTTAATTGGCTTGTGTGACCTAACATGTATGGTTTGTTTCTGTGCACCGTGAATTCTAGGATCCCAGGGGGCGGCCCATATTTTTTTTAAAATGACAATTTTCTATTTATGATTACCCAATGGCACATACTACTAAAAAAGTATATTATTATGAAAATGGTTTATTTACACGAAGCAGGATTTTTACATACTGTATGAGCTGTTTTGTGCAATATATTTTTAGAGAGACCTACATTGTTTGGGGGTATAGTTTTCCTTTAAGATTAATAAAATTAAGAAAATGATACAAATCTGTTATTTGCCTTATTTGAAATACTACCATCACTCTTGTGGAGACTAACCCTTAACAACACAGAGACCCATAGTTTAACAATCCCAGGTTTATGGGTGCACTCTCTACAACAGTTGCATACATTTTATTATTATTATGTATTTATAAAATGACAACATATTCTGCAGTGTTCTACAATAAATGGGTGTATACATTAAAAAAACCAATAACCAATAGGTAAAGAGGACCCTGCACAAACTTACAATCCAAATTCTTATTGAATCCGTATTTAGTTTGTTTACATACAGCAAGACTCATTACATAGCTTCTACCCTCTACCCACCCTCTACTCTACTTTCTACTGACAAATGTGAACTGAGATGGTGGATAGCAATGTAGTTGTTCAAGGCCCCATTCCCCAGAGCCTACAAAGATGTGTTTTTGTCTACGTATTAAAATACCATGTACAAAGCGAATATCCTTTCTACCCCTAAATGGGAAAAAATACTATTTATTGAAAGGTTGCCTCTAATATTGCCCCACTCAGAAAATAAATACAGACATAGCACTCTGTCGACGATATCATAGACAAGCAAACAAGTCCAGTATTTTAACTAAGCATATCATGCTCCACATAGAAAGTTTAAAGGGCCAGAGATCAAGAGACAAAAGTGCGTCCGCACAAACAGGCATTACTTCTGCTGCTGTTAACTGTGACAATTCTAACTAAATGCCCTGATACTGCCCATCTATTCAAACACAAATTATATGAGGGGCTTTATTTTACAGGGTTTACGGGATTTTGCAAGATTCTGCCGTATTCGGCCAAATCCTTCTGCCCGGGAAATTGCGTGACTTTTTGTCACAAAACAAGGAAGTAAAAAATGTGTTCCCCATCCCACCCCTAATTTGCATATGCAAATCAGGATTTGGTTTAGTATTCGGCCAAATCTTTCGTAAAATATCCAAAATAGTGGATTCGGTGCATCCGTAATGAATAGACCCCTAAGTCTTTCTCTGAAAGAGAGACTATGGCCTCTTGCTCACTCTTTTTAACAATGCTTCAGATGTATCATTTTATCTGGTTCAATGAAATTTTATATTACCGCACACCTCCTTCCACTTATTCTGCGTGGTGGTGCTGGTCCTCCGTTGACCTTGCCTGGCCACCTCACTGCTTTGTAATATCGAAAAACGGTCCACACACACCAATATTGCAGTCGGGGATTGTACCACTTTTATTAATGCCACCAACAATCAATGATCATTGATTGTTGGTGGCATTAATAAAAGGGGTACAATCCCCGACTGCAATATTGGTGTGTGCGGACCGTTTTTCGATATTACAAAGCAGTATCATTTTATCTGACATGAGTCATGTTTGGCCCAAATATTAAACATATTTAACTACCATTATGCTTGCTTTATTTGAGATAGTCTTCATAGTCAACGCTAGCAATGTTTATATTAGGAGCGCTGAGTCCCGGCTTTCAAAACTTGCCATTGAACTACATAAGAAGGCAGCTACTGTTTTAAGTTCAGTCTTCTTTTCAGTCACCATCTTGTCTTCCTCTGGATGATGGGTTTGCAACTACTGAGCAATCTAAATGGACATAGTATACATATACATGAAATGTAAATGTAGTAGTTTAGGGTCACAATTCCTACTTCCCCTGCTATGGAAAGCAAATATTCCTTGCATCCTAATGAAGGCCTCTTGATATGTGGAGTGAAATAGCCCTAAAAGTACTTAGCTGTGTGTCGGTAGTCAGTAGCTCCAGTGCAGGTTTCCTCCATTCAAATTTGCAGATTATAATCTTTTACAGGTTTGGGATCCATTATCCAAAAACTAGCTATCCAGAAAGCTCCAAATTACAGAAAGGCCATTTCCCACAGACTCCATTTTATCCAAAAAATTTAATTTTTTTTAACAAAAAATGTTAAAAAAATTATTCTAAATATTTTCCATGTCACAAAATTCTTTTTAGAAAATATGCCATTTAGTTAGTATGAATAACTTAAGGCTTAGGGGCATGTTTACTAACATTGGAGATAAATATATGGAGAGATTTCTGGAGATGTTGCCCATGGCAACCAATCAGCAATTAGATTTAAACAGCCAGCAAAGATCTGATTGGTTGCTATGGGCAACATCTCCAGAAATCTCTCCAGATATTTATCTCCAATGTTAGTAAACATGCCCCTTAGTGTGTTTTCACATACCCAACTGAAAAGTGAAACCGTTTTAAACTACACAATGAGGTTCCCTGGTGAGGCTGGAAGTGTGAAGGTGCATTATTCCTTACCCTTAGATCAACTTGCTTAGAAACATATACTACTGGAAACTGTAGAAAATGAAAACCCATCACCCTTTTTTCATCAAAGGTTTTATAATATACGTATACATAATTTTAAATTTGTGGCAAGTAAAAATATGTTTGAATTCTATTCGGATGAAAGACCCAATTTTATGGTAGGACTAAATTGAAGACTTTTTTTCCATGTAATAATTTATGGTTGGCTGTTCATTCATATGCCATAAACTCATAAGAAGAAAAATGCACAATGGTATTCATCTGAGGTGAAAAAATAGCATGTCACTTTCTAAAACAAGTTGTAGTTTTTGTTACACAGGCATACGGGGGCAGTCTTTTGGTTACATTCCATGAATGTCAACCCAAAAAATAATTTTTTGCCAAATAAAAGAAAACATTCTAATTAACTTTGCAATAACCATTACACATTTTCTATGTTTTTTAAGTTATTTGCACATGTTTCGCTATCGAAATCAGGACCCCCCCCCCGAAAAAAAAGAACCAATCAGAATGCACTGCAGTTGGGATTATGCAGCGTACTGGCTCCTGTTTTTTGGGGGGTGGGTCCTAGTTTGGTACACTCCCTCTTTGAAAGGTATAAGTCGTTTTGTGTTGTGTTACCAGGCAGGCTTTACAAAGAGCAAGATGCAGGCCGAAACATTGCTTGTAACTTTGACCTAATAAAACCACCAGTGACATTTATTCTTATGAAGTAAAAGTGATATAAGTGCTTATTCAGTAACAATTTCATCATGATTAAAAAATGTAGCCGACTCTGTTACAAATCCCAATCAGTGGTCATTAATCACTGGGCAATAACCCATAGCAACCAATCGGTAATTCGTTTTTTTTTTTTAACCAGCTGCAAGGTCAACAGTGCAAGCATTGAATCAGTTGCCATGAGTTACAAGGTAATAACTTGCCCAGTGTGAATAAATGAACCCTCAATGTTATTCACCATTATAAATGGAATTCGGACATGGACCATGTCTTGTCCCTCATTGTACCGGAAATAAAAAGATTTTTTTTTTAAGTGGAATTTGGTCAAATAAGATTTTAATGCGGTCAGAGTCTGAAAGAAAGAAGGTTTGCTGTGATTCAGGGCTATGTCACAATACCAAGAATTAATTTACAAAAAAATAAAAATCACTTTAAAATGGACCATACATTGTATCAAACCTTGAGAAACTATTACGTGACATCATGGAGTCTTTATGGGAAAACTCTAGAATGCACAGTATTCTGAAAGTAACCATTCCCCCCAGCTCAGTCTTGGCAGCTACTTTTCTGGGCCCTGGCTACCTTAATGAAATCCATGCCTATGCTACAGCTTAAGTGATCTACAATACAGGTACATGAAATCACTCTGCTGATTAAATATAGTTTTGCTGCAGCTCATTTGTTTTTTAACTTAAGCCTGTGCGCAATATTATTCATTTTCATAAGGATAAACATTGGGATTTACAATTTTAAAGCCCACCCTACAAAAAGGCTATTCCATATAATTACATTTCCTACAGTGACTCTAATCTCCTGGGTATTCCTTCCAGACTAAACAGCTCCATTCAGCTGCCTTGCGTCTGATTGTCGATGAAAGAAACTTGTTTGACAACTGCTCCGAGCAGAAACATATTTTTCCATGATTGCATACAAAAAGTAGAAAAACACTGCCAGACCAGCATTCCAAGCACAGAGGCTCACGTTAGATCGATGAGTTAATATTGAAGTAAAATGCCAACAAAAACAATTACTATGGACATTTTGCCGTCATGGCCAGCTTTTGAGGTTAATTTAGTGGTGTGCTATAGCAGCCGCCAAGTTTTAATATAAGTAACTACACCATGCAAGCAGACTTCCTCTTGGTTGCTTTCAACATTTTCCATATTCTCTGCATTTATGGGGCTCTTGGGACTCCTTGCTGTTACAGAGCCCACGCTATGCCCCCAGGTGGGTGGAGAGGAAGCTAGCTCTTCGCTTTTTTAAGCAATCTACCTTTAATTTGCATGCTGTCTAATGAAAGTGAGGCGTTCAGCTTGTCGTAAGGGGTGTGGTTTTAAACTGTGCAATAATTCATGTATGAATAATGATTAAAGTGTTTGTTTTAACTTTTTGGCTTTTTTTTAATTTTCAGTAGCTCTGTTCTTTGGAACAAAACAGTTGAAATCGAGTTTTACAGTGCATCTGTAAAAATATGCAGCAACGTTCCATAAATCAGCATTTGATCTTATAAGGGGTTTGTACAGGGGCATTTAATAAATGGGCAAAAGGGACATTTGCCCTGGGCCCACCATCAGACCCTTCATTTTAATTAACTGCTTACTTCCTTTCCAGAAACAAGCACAAAATGAGGATATCTCTGGGTTGCTTTAATATTGACTGCCTTATTACCTGCTCCAGCATAGTACTGCCACAAATTTCTTAAGGAAGGTGTGAGGGGCCATCAATAAGATATTTGCCCTGGGCCCATTGGCATCCTGGGCAGAAAGGCTTCCTTTTAACAACAAGAATTGAAGGCATTTTATTTCAACTGAATGTGAAAATTAATTGATATTGATGCCCATAATTGCTAAAACCCCAAGAGTTCCCAGCTCTGAAAATCCCAGTAGTAATACCAGACTAAGAGAAGCCAAGGCAGGAGGCAAGAAGATCTTGCTAAATTTAATGGATGAAGACATTTAGATGCAAAGTTTATGAAAGCAACTACTAGCACTGGAATGATTGTTTAGACTGGTACAGAACTGAAAGGGGAAAATTCCATATGGTGCTTTCTGTTTAAGTTTCAGTTGTAATGCCCCTTGAATGGATACCACTAGGGTATTTATTAAACAATGTAACAGTCTTCTTTTAAAGACATATGCCACTTCAGACATGGATCTAATGATTTTGCACGATTATGTCATGTCAGTTTGCCAGTTAAAGGGGTGGTTCAGCTTTAAGTTAACTTTTAGTATGTTATAGAATGCATAAGCAACTTTTAAATTGGTCTTCATTATTTATTTTTTATGTTTTTTTAAATATTTGACTTCTTCTAGTGACCCCCCATCTAAAAACAAATGCTCTGTAAGGCTACCAATGTACTGTTATTGCTACTTTTTATTACTCATCCTTTTATTCAGACCCTCTGCTATTCATATCCAAGCCTCTTATTCATGTCAATGCAAGGTTGCTAGGGTAATTAGGACCCTAGCAACCCGACTGCTGAAGTTGCAAACTGGAGAGCTGTTGAATAAAAAACGAAATAACTCAAAAACCACAAATAAAAATGAAAGCCATTTGCAAATTGTCTCAGACAAAAGTTTACTCAAAGGTGAACAACCCCCTCTTTTTTTTATTATAGAAAAGCCTGTTACCTGCTTATAACATTGAGAATAAGAGGGTAGGAAATACACCTTTAACTGTCTGCAGAATTGCATTTCAGAGAACCTTACTTGGATTGACAACTGTCACAGCACCAGACATCAGGATAAGGATGGTGGACAACCAATTTGAATTTATCTAGTAAATATAGTCTTTTAACTATGTATGCCTTGATAATCAGTTTGTATATATACTACATGCTTCATATGTACAGTCTTCTATTGTACAGCTCTGTAGCATATGATGGTGCTTCATAAATACAATAAAAATAATGTTGACCACGTTCTTCTTTGAATTGGCTAAGGAGCAGAAGCCATTGTTCCTGAAAAAGCCATACACAGCGGAAGAGGGCAGGAACATTTGTCTCCAGACTGAGTTCTTCTATTAACCATCTTCAGTTGAAAACAAGCACAAGTTCTGTGTGATTGCCATTTTTTCTTTCTAAAACATTTTAACTTAGTTGACTCTTACAGTAAGTTAGAACATTTTGTCTTTTTTGCAATCAATTAAATGTCAGCGTTAACATTTCTCATATTTCACTCCCAACCACTCCAGTAACATCATTGTGCCTTTTTAATAAGATTCAGAACAGTCTATTCATGTCTGGTGACCCAACATCAATAAAGCATCAACAATATGATTGGACTAGATGACCCTTAGAATTTGGGTGCAAATAGAGCCAAAATCTGACAGGCTCTACAAATATAATTAGTGTCCTTGAATTATAAATCTCAAGGGGGTTAGGGGTAGGTGTTTAGCATACGTTGTCTCTCTGAATCAGGAAGACACTGGGGGTGGTATATTAGATGTGCTGAGGATTAGCAGCACAGTCAGTCTTATAATGATCACTGTGTGATTCTCAAGAAGACAGTGCCAACACTGCCAAATCAGAAAACCATGCAACAATCAGACACAGGGTCCCCCAAAATATATCACCCCAGCATTTTATGGAACCCCTCCCAGACAGTGGCCCCAGAAATTGTATTCAGTGTGCTAGAATTTCAGAACACAAAGGGCCATGTATGCAATTTATACTGCAGGGACCTTTTCATTCATGACATCTAAACTGTTTATGGTCCCAAAAATTTATAATAGGTGACCCAGCATTTGTGGTCATTTACTCCAGACTGTGGGAAGATGTGCAGAGCAGTAAGGGGTACAGGAGCCAAATTTGTCCTTATGGTCTGTGTACTCTGCTACTCCATTAGCATGTCTGAATGACAGGAAGGGGGATGCCTACATGCCTCCCGCCCCTAATAAATACAATACTACCAAATAAACAGTACTGTAATCTGTGGAGCAACTACAGATCTCTTTGCTCTGATATGAAGTGTGGAGACCAACGGCAACTCTTTAATGGGGAAAGGGAGTGTGTGAATCCCCCCCCCCTTCAGCTTCATAACCCCAGCAGTTAAGGTGGCCATACACAGAGTAATCTGCTCGTTCGGCAAAGTTGACAAACAAGCGGATCTCTCCCCGATATGCCCACCTTGAGGTGGGTGATATCGGACTGATCTGAACGTGGGCCCTAGGGCCCAATGATCGCATCATAATGCAGCAGTACGGGAGGTTGGATATCGGGTCTGCATCAACGAACAGATTCGATCCAACTGGATTTTTAGCAGATTTTCAGCCAGATAGTGATGGGCCATAAACTGCCGATTGAGTCGGCCCGTGTATGGCCACCTTTACACTTTCAAGCAGTGTTTCCAGAGCCTGCTGCCTGCTCTCATAATGTGCATGCCCTCTCTGTCACTGGTTAGTTCCATGATTATTAAAAGGAAGCTCCTGTGTGCAACCCATCTAAGAGATTCCAGGAGGACAAATTCAATTTGTCTGGAAAAGTCATATAGCATCCCACCACACTTTCAGCACTGCTTGGATGCAATGAGAGCAACACTTGATTATAAATAAAAGACAATACTGAAATAAGCAACACTGCTTCACTTTTTTTATGTGAAACAGCAACCTGATCTCCAGAATCATATGACTCAACCTTTAGCCTTCTGGTAAAGACATCGAAAACACAGTTCTGCAAGATTTTACATTTGCAAGATATTATGAACTAAAAGCCAAATCTAAAACGTTATATCTGCGACATTGCTACAAGTATTCTATCCAAACAACATCCTTCATGTACAGACATAACTATTTCAAAAATTCTACTTCAAAATGAAGGTAATTTATTTTACAGTGGGTTTTTTTTTCCTATACAGATGGCCTTACCATTAGTTTATACAGACTGTCTCCTTGTGAATCACAGGTTTGAAATTTGCATTTTAATTAGAAAATTACAGAGTCAGTGTTTGTGTTGAGTGGGTCTGTATTTCATTATGAAAACATAAAAAACAAATGTAGTGTATTGTTTGAGCCAGAAAGCAGAATACCATCAATTTCCAAGAAAAGTTAGGGGCAAGGAGAACATTTAGGCAGGCAATGAAAGACTCATCTTTCATTGCCCTAAATGTTTTCTCTGTACCACTAACTTTTCTGGGAAATGGATAGAATTTTTCTTTCTGGCCATCTGTGTTAAAAAAGAACAAAAGCTCCAATCCAAGGGGGTGCCAAATGTTAGGACACACACCAAGGATTGTAATAACTTACCTGATACCCCTGGCCAGTGCTCCTGTTAACAGAAAACTGCACTGGCCCGGGGCACTTGCAAGCAAGCAACCAATCCTCTTCCTTCCTTCTTTGTGTGGGCATGCATGTGCAGTAGAGGTAAAAGCTGGACTTTAACAAATAAATTCAGCTTTTTCACACTACTGCGCATTAGTGATATGTGGTTCCTGCATGAAATCTTCAGGTCACAGGTGGGTCCTGGTTGAGCTCTTATCCTGCTCTCCCCTCCCGCGACCTAGCACCACCGGCTTCTGGACCCCTAAATTATAGACTTGCACCTGTCCCTTTCATGACATCACTGCAGGGCAGGTGTGAGCCTATAAATTGAGTGGTAACGGAGGGCCGGGTGCAGGTTAGGGTCGTGTGCAGGTTGAGAATCTGCACACCACTACTGCGCATGCTTTGTCCACTGGAGTTTGAAGAAAGAAGAAGGGGGGAAGAGGATTGCTCGCTCACAAGTCCCCCGGGGAGCAATGGCTCGGGGTCAGGTATGTTGTTACAATCCTTTGGAGGGGTGCCCTAACATTTGGCACTCCCATAGGATTAGAGCCTTTCTCCTTTAAATTGCCGTGCTGCATTTAGGGTGAGGTGTAGCACTAGAAGCACAAGAGACTGTGCCTTAGGGCACAAAAAGCAGGGCCACATGGAAAGTACAACAATTTAAGGACTTTGCATTGAAGTACTACATAACCCATCATCTCCTCTGCACACCTTCAAACTGATATTTTGTACATACTTTAAGTAAATAAATGAAAATAGAGCATGTGTGTATCAAAACAGAAAAGGGAATTTAAAGTCGATAATTCACCAGGACACCTGGTGATATAAAGGCCCCAGAAGCAAAACATGGACAGGGATCCCAAATTGGGTATAGAGGAAATATCAATTAGAGGAAAGTGGTACAAAAGGATTTCACAGGTAGTGGAAGACACAGACCAAGTATTCCTAAATGTTCGCCAGTAAATAAGCTTGAAAGGAGCCATATTATCCAAAGTAGGCACAGGCTTGAAATATTAACTTTTATAGTTCCTTGATTAATAATGCTTGATAATTACTCAAGTAACCATGTGCAGCAGGGGAATATATTACTACTGATCTCCATGGATCTTCCAAAGAAAGGAAGCATGAGCGCCAGGGCTATGGGCAGAGGCCCATTTCAAGTCTGATGGGCTGTAAGAATCCTCTGACTAAAGCAAAGGGTACATAGTACCGTATATACTCGTGTATAAGCCGACCCGTGTATAAGCCGAGGTACCTAATTTTACCTACAAAAACTGGGAAAACTTATTGACTCGCGTATAAGCCTAGACACAACTACAGCCCTGTCTCCCAGCAGCGCACATTCTGCCAAAGCAACCCCCCCCAGCGATCAACCGGACTTCTTTGCAAAGCTGATGGTGACAGAGAATTGCCAAACGGATTACTGTGTGCATTGTCCCACTGTCCCACTACCATGTGCAGAGGGTGCTGTTTGATATTGCCATCACTGTTAATCTTTTGTATAACCAACAGAGGGCGCTGTGTGATATTGCAGTCACTGTTATTCTTTCATATAACCAACAGAGGGCACTGTGTGATATTGCAGTCACTGTTAATCTTTCATACAACCAACAGAGGGCGCTGTGTGATATTGCAGTCACTGTTATTCTTTCATACAACCAACAGATGGCGCTGTGTGATATTGCAGTCACTGTTAATCTTTCATATAACCAACAGAGGGCGCTGTGTGATATTGCAGTCCCGGTTATTCTTTTATACAACCAACAGATGGCGCTGTGTGATATTGCAGTTCCTGTTATTCTTTCATTCAACCAACAGATGGCGCTGTGTGATATTGCAGTCTCTGTTATTCTTTCATACAACCAACAGATGGCGCTGTGTGATATTGCAGTCTCTGTTATTCTTTCATACAACCAACAGATGGCGCTGTGTGATATTGCAGTCCCTGTTATTCTTTCATACAACCAACAGATGGCGCTGTGTGATATTGCAGTCCCTGTTATTCTTTCATACAACCAACAGATGGCGCTGTGTGATATTGCAGTCACTGTTAATCTTTCATATAACCAACAGAGGGCGCACTGTTATTCTTTCATATAACCAACAGAGGGCATTGTGGGATATTGCAGTCTCTCCCCAAGTGAACTGTTGGTATAGGAATGATTAAAAGTGACTGCAATCTCAGCTACTCGGGTAGGGGAACCGCTGACCCGCGTATAAGCCGAGGTAGATTTTTTTCAGCACATTTTGGATGCTGAAAAACTCGGCTTATACGCGGGTATATACGGTAGTTATTTTAAGTGGCTGCCAGAATAACTGTGCTCAGTACAGAGGAGCCTTCTTTGCATTTAGTTGCTGTCTTGATGAGGGCTACTAATAAATGAGCTGGAAAGATTTATTTGACGCCAACCATAAAGCATTTTTTTCTTCACAAGCAGTCTGCATTCATTGAAGATAGTCAGCTTTGCTAATGTGCGTTTGTATTAGTGTTTGCGGAGGGACATTTTTTATACACAAACGGGAACTTGCCATGTTGCATATCTGGTTTCAGTTGACTGCTCCTTTGTGGATTAGTCTGAGGAAAGACTAATAGGGCTATGAGGACCTTTGGTCAGGTGCATTTATCATTATACAATGGAGAACGTATACTAAAGTTCTTGGCAGCCAGTTCATAGCATGTGATTTTTTTACTTTCTTAAGTAAAAGATACTTCCTCTGTTGGTTAGCAAGGCCAGATAATTTAATTACACTTTCCGTATGTACTTACCAGAATCCGCAATTAACCATTTGCACCTCACTGACAAAACATCTGGAGGATTGCTTTGTCTACAATATGGCCACTGAGCGTGTAGGCACAAGAGGTTAGATGTCCACTCTGGGACTAAACAGGTACAAATGGGTCAAAGATCGCACACCAGCTGGATACACACCTGGCTGTAATTTGCCTTCTTTTCAGATAGGAAATAAGAACCAGTCAGAGCACAAAAATTGGAAAGAAAGCTACATCCTTTAAAGGTCAAGTCAACCCCAAAATAAAAATTTGCCTAATAAAAGAAAACATGATTCTATGCAACTTTCCACTATTCATTTATTAAAAACGTTCAGTGCTTTAAGTCTTAGTCTTGTTTTACATTGTTTCAATAGTTTGAGCCACCAGGGCAGACTATAAATTTTCCCCATGCACGGCAAAAAAATTTTCCCACCAAGGAGAACACTGCACATATCCAGAGAAACAGAAAAAATCCACAAATGTATTTTGTGACAAACTTTTTTGGGAAACTGGTATTCATCAGGAAAATGTGCCATGCATTTGAATTATATTTAAAGCGCTGGTCCTGCTGAATAGTTTGGATTTTTGTATTTTGTGGCTGAAAAACATGCACAGTAAAAATCAACTTGAGGGTAGACATTATGATTGTAGTTAGACATGGCAAAAGACAGAGGAAAAGACAGGATAAATATGAAATTAAGAATTTCTATCCCATACCTAGAACTTCTTGCCAGGTCATAAAATCCCTGATCCCCTAACCATGCAGGTACTCCACAGGTAACCCACTTGAGTACCCAGCTAAGGTGTGGGACATGGCCCTCCCACCCTGCCCAGTGTTTTAGGCAATTTTTTTATCCTTTTACACTCGGCGCCGGAGTGATGTCACATCCAGTCTACAGTAACATTACTTCCCTGGTCGGATTTCACTGTATAGGGGGATTTTTTTTAGGTGGCAGGTGCAGGTAGAGTTAGGGGTCAGTGGGTCCGGGTCAGGCAAGGGTGCTTCTTGTTGGACCCGTGCAGGACTCTACCAAAAGGTGCGACCAAATGCAAAAAAGTAAGTTGGGTTGAAAAAAAAAAGGAAGACGTCGATATATATATTTCAGGGAACATGGTCTTATCTGAGATGAGATCAGATCAGATTGATTTGTTGAAAAAAATACATGGCCCATCTATCTGATCAATGTCACTCCCTAGTAAATAAGAACAACTAATAGTGCATTGTTGCAAAGTACAAAATATGTATCTAGGTGTTTTGAAAGTGCTGAGCTGCAATCTGTGATTTATAAACCTCCAAATCATAGGCCTGTCTATCTGACCAATCACACGGTTTCATACAATAGTTTCAGAAAACGAATCAGCAGCTCATTATTATTGCCAAATATAAAAACATTTTTCAAAAGGTGCTGAACTTTTCTGCCATCCATTTACCCCAAGATTAAAGGACTGCTCACTGGATAAATGCCAATATGTCCTTCCACTAGAGAAGTGCTTAGCAATGCATACATCCTTAAAGGGGTTGTTCACCTTTGTAACAAATTGACATATCTAACAGTTCACATGAATAGAACAAACTTTTAAATAGAAATAGTTAACAGAAAAAGTACAGTTCAAGAGATATTCACCTCAGAAGTGTCCCTGTACTAATCCTTCAGTTCCACACAGACCCTGTGCTGGGAGGGGGTCACTGACCCCCAAAAACACTACAGTGTTCACTTCTTCTTCCTTATATGACATCACACATTGTACTGGCAGCTAACTTAACTCCTATTGGCTATGTCTGCTGTCAATCTGCTGCTGCTTCCTGTGCTGGGCTGTGCTGGGGAATTTGAGCAGCATTCAGGTACTGAAGAGAAACTGTTACAAGTTTGTGAGAGGGAGGGGGAGTGTGGGCTGTGTGCTGCAGAGACTTCAACTGTGCAGATGGGGGGGTCAAGGTACTCGGGACCTGGAGTTTTCTGGATAATGGATCTTTCCATAATTTGGATCTTCATACCTTAAGTCTACTAGAAAATCATATAAACATTAAATAAACCCAATAGGCTGGTTTTGCTTCCAATAAGGATTAATTATATCTTAGTTTGGATCAAGTACAAGCGACTGTTTTATTATTACACAGAAAAAAGAAATCATTTTTAAAAATTTCGATTATTGGTTTATAATGGCTACTATGGGAGATGACACTTGTACTTTCCAGAAATATATTATTTCTTGGGGGGGGGGGGGTCCATGTATTATTTTGTGTATATTTACCTCATAAAAAAGGTAAAATATTTTTCTGGTATAGCTCCCTATATCATGAAAAATATAAGTTTTTAATTTTTTGGTATTTAGAGCACTAAATCTTGTTCCAGAAGTGGAACACTTAAACACTTAAAAAAGGTATAATTTTCCTAGGTAAATTACCGCCCCCCCCCCCCCCCCCGGGAGAGCGCACAAAATGTTCAAAAAACCTACCTGCCCTCATCACTGCTCTGCCTGTCACTTAGGGTTGCCACCTCACCCTTTTAAAACCAAACAAATATGAAATCCACAGCCTGCATGGCTAATTAGCAATTCATTTAGATGCATGATACATGGCTGCACAGAAATCAGTTCAGTCTGCAGCATCTAAATGAGTTGATAATTAGCCATGCAGGCTGTGGATTTCATATGTGTTTGGTTTAAAAAGGGTGAGGCGGCAACCCTACTGTCCCTGCTAGATGTGTAAGTTACATTCGTTTCTAAGCAAGTCAGTGCTGGTTTTGTTGCAATTTTGTAAATAACTGACATTATGCTTAATGCCAAAGGTTGCCAAACAATGTTGCTCCTTCCTTTTCTGCAGCATTTGTCTGCTTGGCTGTGTGATTGTTTGTTACAAGGCAGGTTTGTTTATATGCTGCGTCTGTTAACCTCTGCCATTACAATTGAGTAATCAACCAATGCCCATTCAAATTATGTGACTGGTTACAGTTCACAAGCACCCAATAAATTACTAGGAGGAGGGCAGTATCAACATCCAATAGGAAACAAGTAAGGGCAAAGCCTGTGCATGATGATGTCATCATATAGGAAGTTCTTGGTGTGTCAGGTTCAAAATAGGCCACTCCCATCACTTCAGAAAACTGGTCTGAGAGACAGGAGAAGGACTGAGTTAATAGGTATAGAAATTAGCTTTTACAATGGCATTTTTACTTTTTGTTATGGAAAATGGTTTTTCTAACACATTGAGAGCATTCTTTTTTTTTAAAAGGTAAGTTTTATTTCGTTTTTGAACACAAAACATACTCACAGAACAAACAGACAAGCAGACCGGTTCATATATGTTACACATAGGTACAAAAGGTGGCAAAATGTATAAGTTGACTATAAGCTCAACAAAGTAAGCATCGACATGAGGCCATAATGGATTTTCGGGATAAGCAGACACCCGAGGGACCCAAGAGGGGGTACAGGAGGAGCTGAATCACTACTAGTATGAACCAGGCGGACTGTGCAACTACCGTTCAGTCAGGGAGGTTCAGATCAATGTCAGTCCACGAGCCCCATATGTTATCAAATTTTGTATGTGAGCCCCTAGACTCATAGGTAAGCTTATAGAGGGGTAAAACGTTATTAACTAGCTGCACCCACGCTCTAAGAGAGGGTGGTACAGTGCCCATCCAGTGTAGTGCAATTGTCTTTTTTGCGTAGAAGAGGAGAACCCGAAAGGCAATTCTGGGGTATTTGGCCGGGACCAGTTCCTCTAAGATCCCCAACAGACAAACGGACGGGGTGACAACCCTCGGGAAGTCAAGGTTATCAGCTAGAAAGTGAACCACTTTCGTCCAAAAGTTGAAAATCAGCCGACACTCCCATATTAGGTGGAAAAAGTCTGCGCCTGGTTGCTGACACCTCGGACAAATATCAAGGGGGGTTCGGCCCATTTGCTTAAGACGTACTGGGGTAATATACACATGGTGTAAAATTTTATACTGAATCAATTTATCTTTAAGAGAGATAAGGCCAGCATACACATTATCAATCGCCTCCTCCCAGTCCTCCTGTGTAAGACCTGCAATTTTAGTAGTCCACCATTCTTGGGTGAGTAGGAAGGGTTTGGGTCCAGATAACAGGAGCCGGCGGTATAGCCGGGACACCAATTTGGCAGGGCTAGGGTCATGAAGAGTTTCTTCTATGGCCAGGGAGGACAGTTGGGGGGCAAGAGTGCCAAATTGGGAGTGAAAGGCATGCCGAAGCTGGAGGTATTGAAATAACAATAGTGGTGTCGGGTGGGTCTTATTCCGTAAAGCATCATATGTGGGAAACGCCTGGGGATCAAGAAGGTCTTTTAAGCATTTAATGTCCCTGTTAGACCAAAATATAAAATCCGGGAGGTGTCTGAGGTGGGGTAGGTGCGAGTTACCCCACAGGGGTAGGTGTGGGGACAACAATGGGGGAACAGGGCCCAGTATTCTAAGAGTTACCTGCCAAGATTTGTGAGGGGTGGTCAAGGTAGTTGGCAGGGAACCATAATCCCTAAGGGAACGGTACGGAAAATGTCGGAGACATTCCCATGAAGCTACAAGGAGAGCCTGTAGTTGTGAGTTCGGGTTGTACGGGTCTGGGTGAAAACACCAATGAAGATAATAAAGTTGTGAAGCCAGAAAATATAGATAGAAATTGGGGAGAGCTAGGCCCCCCTCCTCACACGGGGCACACAAGCGGGTCCAAGCAATCCTGGGTGTCTTATTATTCCAAAGAAAGGGGATCATGATCTGGTTAAGGCGCTTGAAGTATCGCTTAGGGAGATAAATGGGCGCATTATGGAGCAGATAAAGGATTTTGGGAAGATAAATCATTTTAATAAGATTGACTCTACCCCATAGGGATAAGGGTAACTTCGTCCAACGGTTCAGTGTGGTGGTTAGGTTGGTAAGGAGGGGGTCCAAGTTGAGGGAGACATATTTAGAAACATCTGCCTGGATAATCACGCCAAGGTATTTGAACTGGGTGGCCCACTCTAGGGGGGACTCGGTTGGCAAAGGTCGAGGTTGGTCAGGGTCAATGGGGAATAGAACAGACTTATCCCAATTCACCCTTAAGCCTGAGAAGGAGCCAAAACGGTTAACCAGGTCTAAAAGAGCGGTAAGGGAGTCATTAGGGTCGGCCAGGTAGATGAGAAGGTCATCAGCAAATAGAGAGATTTTTTCTTGTATAGTGCCGAAGGTTAAGCCTTTTACCTGGGGGGACTGTCTGATCAGTATCGCCAAAGGTTCAATCGCAAGGGCAAATAGGGCTGGGGAAAGGGGGCAACCCTGTCTCGTACCTCTCGTCAATACAAAAGGGGGCGATACAAGGCCATTGACTCTAACTCGCGCTGTGGGGTTCCTGTAGAGGAGCTTAATCCAAGTTAAACATCTAGGGCCGAACCCAAACCGGGCCAAGACCTCCCACAAGAAGTCCCACTCCACCGAATCAAAAGCCTTAGCAGAGTCCAAGGAAGCCACAACTCTGGTCCCCATTTCTACATGTGTTATTTGTAGGTTGGTAAAGAGTCTGCGAAGATTAATGTTGGTGGAGCGCCCAGGCATAAAGCCAGATTGGTCAGGGTGGATCAGGTCTGGGAGAACCCGCTGAAGGCGGGAGGAAAGTATTTTAGCTAATATTTTGGCATCCGTATTGAGCAGAGATATAGGGCGGTAGGAAGAGCATCGGGTAGCATCTTTACCTGGTTTAGGGATAACTACTATAAGGGCTTCATTGAATGAGGGGGGCAGTGAGTCGCTATCAAAGGCCGACTGGAGAGTGTCAAGGTATTTTGGGATTATTTGATCCGAAAGGGCTTTATACCAGTCGGGAGGGAGGCCATCCGGTCCTGGCGTCTTATTAGGGGGCAGTGAGGCAATGGCCTCCTTAACTTCTTGGGGAGTGATGGGTGCGTCAAGAAAAGCCCGATCGTTAGGGGAAAGCGAAGGTATGGGGATGGAGTCCAAGAAGTGCTGAAGTTGGGCTGTGGAATATCGTGTCGTGGTAGTGTAGAGATTTTGGTAGAAGGTAGCGAATTCCTGTGTTATAAGCCTAGGTTCTGTGACCGCAGAGCCATCATCTAGTACGATGCGTGAAACAGCCGAGGGTGTAGAATGTTGCTTGGCCAGAAACGCTAGAAGTTTACTATTTTTGTCACTTTGATCAAAAATGCGTTGATTTTGGTAGAGAAGGGCTTTCCTAGTGAGGGAAATAGAGGTTTGCGAAAGAGTATTTTGGGCCCTTAACAGATCAGCATAATTTGCAGGGGTAGGATCCTGGGTGTGGGTAGAAAGGGCTTGCTGGAGATCGTCTTCCGCGGCAGAGACCCGTTCTAAGGTAGCATTTCTAGCTTGTGATATGGCCCCCATGAGAGCCCCACGCATGACTGCTTTGGAAGCGTCCCACAATGTTTGCTGTGGGGCAGAACCCGCATTACAGGTCCAGTAGTCCCCATAAGCTTGGGCATTTGCATCGGCCACAGTAGTGTTCTTGAGCCAAAGAGGGCTCAGCCGCCACAGTCTATCAGTGGCCGCAGGGTTCCACCGTAATGTGAGCTGTAATGGGGAATGATCAGAGAGGGCTTGGGGCAAATATTTGACTTGGTCAATAACGGGCAAGAGGTCTACGGAGACCAGGGCCAGATCGATTCTCGAAAAGGTCTTATGTGTGGGGGAGTGGCAAGAGAATTGTCTTAGGGATGGGTGTTTCCATCTCCAAGGGTCAGTTAGGCGGAGGGCCTCTGCCCATGAGGTGAGGTTAGTCAGAGTGCGGGGGTCAGGACTTAGTCTATCCAGAGAAGGATTTAAGCAGCAATTAAAATCACCAAGGATACAGAGTGGGCTTGGAGGAAATTCAGAGAGCTTGGTCACCATTAGATCCAGGATCGACACTGCGAATGGCGGCGGCACATATATGTTAACTAGGAGGATGGGTTTGTTGGCAATAAGACCATGGAGTATCAAAAATCTGCCAAAGTGGTCTAAGTGGAGCTTCAAGAGCTCAAAGGGCAAATTTTTCCTGATTAGTATAGAAACCCCCCTTGAGTGCGAGGAGAATGTGGAGTGGAAGTGCCAACCCACCCATGGCTTTTTTAGTGCTAGAATTTTTTGCCCAGTAAGGTGCGTCTCCTGGAGAAGGAGGATAGAGGGGGGGTATTTTTTCAGATAGTTGAACATTAGGCTCCTCTTAAATTTAGAATTAAGGCCTCGCACATTCCACGAGAGGATTGAGAAACTAGCCATAATTCACAGAGGTTGGTATATGCCAGGCCAAACGAAGTGTCCACCCCATAGTACAAGACCAATGGAATATCATAGCAAACACATGTCGTGTACATAATACATCAGTCAACATAAAGTGAATAGTCTGCAAAACACATTGAAACATAAACCCAACAATAATACATACCCAACCCACCCTACTCACCCCCCAAACATGAGCGAGTCTAATACCCATAACACTTGAGAACCTAAACAGGGCTCAGTCCCTAGATATCTGCTAAAAAACAGTCCCTCCTGGGGGATCTAGGGTGGCAATAAGTCCTGACAATTGCCTATAGCTGAGGCCCGCACTGATGTGCTGAACAATTACCCTGAGACAGGATACGAGCATGGCCCCCAACACGGGGCCAGAAATATTAACCCAAGAAGGGAAAGGATACGGAGGGGAAAAAAAAAAAAAAAAAAAAAAAAAAAGGGGGGGGGGAAAATTCCTCAGGGCCGGACGGCGGTGCTGAACCCAAAAGTCTAAGCACGGGTGTGGCAAGGGGTGCAGTGGAGGGTCCATGGTAGGAGGTGGTGTATCCAAAGGGGGCAAAGTAGAGTCAGTGGAGCACACGCCAACCTCGGAGCAAGGAAGCGGCCCAGTGGCTAAGATGGGGATCCAGTAATAGGGATCAGGTGCGGACTAGTCTTACCTCAATATGAACCCACCAACGTGAGGAGGAGAAAAAAAAAAAAAAAAAAAAAAAAAGGGGGGGAAGGGGGGGAGGCAGAGTTCACTGCAGGTGTCCGATGCCCGCAATATCACTGAAGAGGTTAATACCCAGACATGACTGGGGTGACAGGGTAAAATTTCCCTGCGGATTAAGGCAACACATAGGGACCTGGTGGCGAGGCTTGCCGCAGTCAATCATTCCTGCTTGGGGATCGACGAGGGCCCCTCCGGTTGAGCCAATCATCAACCTCCCCCGGTTTGGAGAAGAAGAGCACATGGTCACCATCTTGGATGCGCAAACGCGCAGGATATTGCATACTGTACTTTAGTTGTGCTTCTCGAAGGCGCCTTTTGATACCTGTAAATTCGGCCCGTTGCTTCTGAATGACAGGAGAAAAGTCCGGATATAATGACACAGTAGCCCCCTGGTATTGAATTGGGCCCTTTTCTCTGGCGGCCGTAAGAGCAGCATCCCTGTCCCGATAGTTAAGTAGCTTCAGGAGAAAGGGACGTGGGGGGGCTCCTGGAGGAGGAGGCCTCGTAGGGACTCTGTGGGCCCTTTCAACAATAAAAACTTTGGAAAAGGTAGTAGGCCCCAAAGTTTCTTGAAGCCAGCCTTCTATGAAGGCCGTAGGGTTATTGCCCTCCACCCTTTCAGGTAGCCCGACTATCCTGACATTGTTACGTCTCGACCTATTTTCTAGGTCATCAGATTTTTCCAGGGCAGCCTTAAGTTGTAGCTTCATGGCCTGCACATCTGTGTGGAGGGGAGGCATGGCGTCATCTAGGGCTGAAACTCTATCCTCCAGGGCCTTAGTGCGGTCTCTCACCTTCTGCAGGTCTTGACGCATCAGGGAGATATCAATCCTGAGCTCCTCGAACTGCGCCGTGCTGGATGCTCGGCTCTCCATAATGGCGGCCAGTACTTCCCCCAGCGTGGGTTCAGTAGGCGCAGGCTGCTGGTCGGGCTCAGGGCCTAGCGGGGAAGATGGCTGACTAGGCAGATTGGGGGATGGTGGCTGAACGGGATCGCGGGCAAAGCGCTCCAACCGTGATGCCGCCTCCGGTTTCGGCTTCGGGTTGTTCCTCCGCATCGTCGTGCAGGTGCGTGCAGGCAGTGAGACCTTACTTGGGAGACTGTCGGTCGGGTAAGAAGCCGGGTGTAAAGCAGCGGTGCACGGAGCTATAGGCAAACACGTCCGCTCACCGCGCCATCTTGGTCACGCCCCCATTGAGAGCATTCTTAGTGGTTTCATAAGATTTGTACATTGAAGGTGAACAACCCCTTTAAACCACTATGCAAATGGCCTTCCCTTCTAGGACATTCATGTAGGTACATCAACTAAATAGCACAGTACAAACTGTAGCAAAAGTTAATAATCAATTTTTTACCCTTATTATATTAAAGCAAAATAGAATTTGCACATATATCCTTTAATATAGTGAATAAAGTACCCCCTCTTGTAAATTATAAGGATATTATAAGTTACTGAGGAGTTTCATGACCATATAAATACAGGTCATGGAACTCCGAGGTAACTTCTAATATCCTCATATTTTGCACCTGGGGGTAATTTATTTATTATAATACACAAGAAGATTCAGTGAGTCATGTGACAGAAATTACATCAGAACTCACCGTTTATATCTAATGACATCAGAACCCACCGTTTATAAGGATATCATGTAGAAGATATTCATAGCTTTTGTGTATTATATATATATATATATATATATATATATATATATATATATATATATATATATATACACACACACATATACACACACACACGGTTTGATGGATGCCCCTACCATAGGCAGCATGGAGATGAGATACTTTCTCAGGCCAGTGAATATTTTTCTGAAGATAAAGCACACTGGCACAGGTTCAAAATCAGCTAGAATCGATGCCAGGTAGTTGAAAACCCCCTTTTCTTATCCTTTAATAAAACATATTAATATGTGACTAAAGTTGGGTGCATATACCGGTAAGCAAATTGGCCCAATGTCTACAAATTGGTGTCCTATTAAGCTGTTCAGTCAATAATGTCATACATACATTCATAAATCTACCAAATACTACATGTGTACTAAAATGGGCAAATGGACACAGCCACTTCATTTAAGCCTATGGTATTACAGGATTAGTTGAAAAGAAAATACTGAGCAGGTAGTTTTATAAAACAAATGGATTCAGTTATAGGAAAATCTGAATACTGAGCAGGAAAATACTTTTAGAAATAAGTTTACAGGTATCGGACCGGTTATCCAGAATGCTGAAGACCTGGGGTTTTTTCAGATAACAGATCTTTCCATAATTTGGATACGTTAAGTCTAGAAAATCATGCAAGCATTAAATAAACCCAATAGGCTGGTTTTGCTTCCAATAAGGATCAAATATATCTATTTTGGATCAAGTATAAGGTACAAAGGGATTATTGTATTATTACAAAAGGAAAGTTGGATTATTTCAATAAAATAGAGTCTATGGAAGCCTTTCTGTAATTCAGAGCTTTCTGGATAAGGGGTTTCCAGATAATGGATGCCATACCTGTCCTAGTTATCCATAATTTGATTAAAGGACAGCTAAAACCCTGCTTAAACCTTGCTTTTCTCTAATAGTCAACGGACCTAGGGCCACTAAGTGCCTCTTCCTAAGCCATATGAACTAAAATTCCAAACACAAACCTTTTAGGAAGATCATGCACAGCTTTCATGCACAAATGTATACACCTGTGTACTACTCCAGGCTGACACATGGACAGAACAGTGAGTTTGTTGCTTAAAGTTCACCGTTTCACATTACTGTCCAGGCACAACCGCCAAGAAAAGGAAGAAAAGAAGATCATGATATTCAGAAATACCCTGGACCAGTGCAGTATTCTGCTAACAGGAGCACCGGCCCCAGATTTCGGGTTATCTATTATTATATCACTGGTGTGTGCCTAACTTTTATATAGTGAAAAGTTGCTTATAATAGCAATTGTTTCCAATAGGCAAAATGTTATTGTTGGGGTTGCATGCCCTTTAAGCAATTAAGGTCTTTAGTTCTCTATTAAATCCAATTACAAGTGCTAATGATTGTGAATTGCTATTAAATAGATAGTTATATGTTAGTACTGTGTGTTTGTCTCCAGTAATTTGATGTTTACCTAAATGATCACAAAACATCTGGCTATGTTGAAAGACTGATAATGACAGTATTGTTGTTTAACCCTTTAAGAACCAGCAGAATTTTCCACTTAATGCCAGATATTTTGTGAACATTTTGTGCTCCCTCACTATACGGGCATTTCCTGTGAGGGGGGGGGGGATTTTTAGTTTACACAGGAAAACTATACATAATTTTTTTCCTTGTGGTCCTGTTTTTTTTGACAAAGGGTCAGGTATGACCCGAAACGTTGCTGTAATGCCCTAAAGGGTTCCAATAAAGGCGTTTTGATTTCTAAAAGAAGGTGGTGCTGTTCCGTCCTGTACTAAGTGTATACCCGTGGAAAAGTGGCCACTGGATAACTTGCACCACAAGAAAGAAAAAGCCAGGAGGCTGTGCTGACTACCTTGTACATACTGTTTTTTTTTGCGGCCAACCCGGAGCTTTCTGAATCTGCCGTTTTTGTGTTTTGACTTTTAGGACAAAATTTATAGCTTTAAATACCAAAAGCAAAATGGAAATTTGCTATTGTTCATGATATAGGGATTTATGATATTTGATTTTATGTTCGAAAACTCAACTCATTTGAAAAGCCTCATGTCTCTCAGATGTGCTAATATGTATAGTTTTATGGATATTTATGATTTCAATAGATCAAAATCTTCCAGCAGTAAATAACAAAGCACAATTTTCAAAGCACTACAGCAGAATACAGCATACTTCAGGTTTCAAGCCAAAAAGTCCCAGGAAACCATAGATTATTAGTAAGTACACATTCTTCCAAATCCAAAATGGGTAACCATGTCTTTTTTCTCCTACTGAATTTAGCAGTTTCTAATCTATGAAAATTCTGAAGAATCAACTGAAAACTTTCACTTAGCAAGTCTGTATATCCCACATAGTATTTTGGGGGTTAGAGACCCCAAAATTAAGTCACCACATTTACTGTATTTTTTTTGGGGGGGGGGGAGAATGAAAAAAAACTGTACCCCCACCCAAACCATATATTTTTTTGAAAATACATGTTCAGGAAAATCTCTAAGAAACTTTAGTTAATGTTGAATTGTATATATAACAGCTATTCTAAAGCTATATGTCAGGTTCAATTAATATATAAGCTGTTTAAGGTTCTCCAATTGTGTTTTTTTATGTAGTTTAACTTTGATTTTGTTATGGAATTACCAAAGGATGTGGTTTATATTTTTGAGAATTGATAAAATGCCTTGTATTTTGTGTATTTAACTTCTTTCAATCAAGATGGAAATTACATTAGGAACTGTAACACCAAAAAATAAAAGTGTTCTAAAGTAATTAACATATAATATACAGTTAATATGCACTAGTAAAAGCTCCAGAAATGATCAGAACAAGATAGTGTGTAGAAATGGGGGCAGCCATTCAAGCTGCTGAAAAAAGGGCACAAGTTACATAGCACATAACAGATAAGCCCTGTCCAACACAATAGTGTTATCTGCTATGTAACCTGTGCCTTTTTGCCTTTTTTTCCCCAGCAGCTTGAAGAGCAGCTCCCATGGCTACACATCAGCTTCTTTATATAAACCATTGTAGTCTTCTGACGCAAACACATAATTTTTATTAGTGCAGAGCAACAGTACATTATATTTGAATTACTTGGATATACTTTATAATTTTTTGGCGTTACTGCTCCTTTAAAAACAGAGCAGTTGGAGTTGGAGGTACCATAATCCGAGGAGTCGGAGTTGAAAGATTTATGTACCAACTCCACAACCCTGTGAAAATCGGCTAAAAAGCTTCCACTTTCAAGCATCTTATCCCCCACATATTATTAGGTGCCAAGAAAAATTTGTGTCCCATTATACAAGAATTATCAAAGTATTTGATATCTAGAGACAGCAAAATGAAGTTAGTGCATACATATTTCATAGCATATATTTCTAATACAAAAAGAAATACTGCCTGATTGATGTGTGGTGAAAGTGACAAATAAGTGAGTCGACCCCTGAAAACCTTTTATTTTCAGAAAACACACATTCTGTTGAATCTAAAATGGGTAAATGGTTCTTTGCATGGCAAAGCAGCAAACAGCAAAGTTACGCAAAAACTTTTTATATAATTTATGAAATTGTCACAAATCTTGCATTATCCTCCAGTATATGTCCCACATTTCGTAATGCACCAGCATAAAACATGCAAAATATGAATGCCAGGGCTCCACTGAACAGTTTGATGGCAAATATGCATAGATTTATTAAACTATGTGGGGTACAGAAGAACCCAAATAAAAATAGCGCATATGAATTTTCATGGCTGACTCTCTGGCTGCTGCAATTTATGCACCCGTTGTGTGTATTATGTGCCATAAGACTCCTTTAACGGTATGGAGACCATAGAAAAACATATATTTTCCAAAAGTACACATTCTGCCAAAATGGGTAAATGTACCTTTCTACGGCAAACTACCAAACTTCAAAGCCATGCTAAACATAATGGCATCTATGGCACTTAATTGATTTAATAAACTCATGTTTTTTTTTACAGCATGTTCATTAGGCACAGATGCATCCTATACATAAAGAGAAAAGACTTACCCTTGCCTTCCCAGCATTTCTATGTGTGGAACTTGTGGGCCGTAAGTTTCAATGTGAATAGGCTGGTACTGATATAAAGCCTCTTCAATCTTCGTAACTGGCACAGAAGCAATGTGGTGACCCTATAAAAACACAGAATATGCTTATTAAGCTGTAATTCTTTGAAAGATATTTCAAGAGACATTTGGTTTTGCTACTGTAATTGCAATCTGTTTGCATCATTTCAGTAAATTACATAAAAATGATGAATGACTGCTAATGGGGTAGTTCACATTTAAGTTAACTTAAGTTAGTTTATTATAGTATTGTCTATCCTTAGCAATTTCATTGGTCTTCATTTTATAATTTTGTATAGTTACGGAATCATTTACCTTCTTTTTCAGCCTCTTCTCAGCTTTAAAGTTAAACTGCCATCTGATTGTTGCAGGTCAACGACCCCATCGACCAAAAAACTATTGCTCTGTGAAACTACTGCTCATCTTCCAGTAGGAAAAACTAATGCCTGGTTTCTAGGGTAAATTGGGACCTAGCAATCAGATTGCTGCTGAAATTCACAAAAAATATGCATAATGTTTGAAAAATAGCACAATGTCTTAGAATATCACTTCTAAAATGTTCTCCCTCTCCCACAGCACAACAAAATGCTCGGACAACAATTCTAGAAAGAGATGCAATCATCCTGCAATAAACCATCTTAAAATCTCCTGTTAGTCACAAGCATTTTTTTATATACTATTTAACAGTCTAAGGTGCTCAAAATTGTGCTGTGATATAAAAAGAACATCTGTTCTTTTAACTGATATGAAAGCTCGTTGGATTGGCGTTATGATTAGACACAAGGCCTAGGGGTTATATTTATCAAAAAGTGAAGTTAGAGATGGCTACAGTCCTCTAGAGTGAAATTCTGCCACTCTCCATTCATTTCTAAGGGATTTTTGTGGAGATCTCTAACTTCATTTTTTGATAAACCCCTAGGGGGCAGATTTATCAAAATGTGAGGTTAGAGTTTAAAAAAATCAAAACTCACCATATTCTGTTCATTCATATGGGTTTTTTAGAACCATATTTATCAAATGGTGAGTTCTCCCTTTCACCCATTGATAAATACAATTCTAAAAATCCCACAGGAATTAACAGAACGCGGATGAGTTTTTATTTAATACAATCTAACCTCACATTTTGATAAATCTGCCCCTTAGATAATATTTTACTTGTTCAGTGTACAGAATAAGTAATGTAGTAACTGACAACAGCAATAATTAGTTGCCAATCTGGTTTACTGAGCTGCTACCAGAAAACTTGAAAGGGGAGAAAGAATCTGTTTTTAAAACAAACATTTTTGATTTGCTAGAGGGTTGAGCAACATTTCAGTGATTTAGGAACACACTGATGGTCCCCCAGTTAAGTCTCTACATTTTGTTTGTTGGCATTCCCCCTGCCTTATGCCCACAACATGCTCCCTTTGCTCACAGTTGCAGTTAGTAATAACGTCATGGCAACAATTCCACAGTGCCAATTTTTGTCACCGGTCACATCACAACCAGATCCCAATTCAGCCATTGCTGTGTGTTTTATGATATCAGATGAGTTAAAATGGAACTAATCAGCACATGGCTGAGGGTCTTGGGTCCTTATGGCTGGACTCCTTAAGGTGGATCTGAAGTGATCTACACTTAATCTAATTGCTTCTCTGAGCACTCTTCCACTTTATATTAATTTTTATTTTGAGCAGCAGCTTAGATATTTGAATTTTTAGGCTGTTAATAGCAGGCTTTTGGCAGAGAGTCAGCAACCCTAGGGTTAACTAAATACAGGAAGTAAATAGAGACAGAGAGGTTCGCTGACACGCTGACCTTTGAAGAGAGCTGCAAAGCCTGGTATTAGCAGTCAAATATCCAATAACCACAAAAAAATAGAAAATAAATGTAAATTGCAAAAGGTACTCACTCTGAAGACAACAGTTTGTTAATTGGCTGTTAGATGTTCTTAAACATAATTAACATATTACTGCCACAAAGTGTACATAGTTTTAAAAAGAGCTTTATTTCTCCTCTCTACTGTTCTATTTTAAGGCCAGGGCCAGACAATGGCGGATCTCCGTCTGCCTTTCCCCGCAGCTGATTCTTGCTGCCCTGCTGGATCGTTTGGTCCAAGCCTAACTCTCCATTTACATCATGGAGGAAAGTGGGAAGATAAGGAACCATAAAAAAAGCAATCAGACCTCAGAAAACAACATTAACAAAGACTAGTAAATTGTCTCCCATGCAGGTAATTCTCAGAGAAACCCATATCAACTGCTATCTATTGTCCTCTTTATTCCAAAGAAAAGTCTACTAGTTATATGGTGCTGTAAACTGATCTCTACTGTGCAGAGGCTACATCCCACGTTCTTGGCTCATGGGAAGATTGAATGATTTGGCCAAGACCACAAGGAGCTGAGACAAGAGCAGCTACCAGGAATTCAAACCCTAGGCCAGAGTCCATTCATTCCTATTCCAATAAATTGGAATTGATAGACTGAAGCTTGTTGCCTGTGAATTAATTTCAATCATTAACAGGAGTCCTTAGTGAGTATATTAACGCTGGGTACCTTTTTAAGCTTTAATTTGATAATGAATAGAGCAATAATAAAAGCAAATTTTGTACATTCCTAGAGGCAAAGAGGAAAGAGACCAATAAATCTCTGTTTGATGTTCAGTGTAAACCTAAATAACCTGAAATCTTCATGCAGCAAAGGAAATGAGTTACAGAGAAAAATCCATCCAGATTCATTTATGCCAGGGCGACCAGGTCTAGAACAGAGGTTCAGATTGTCTGAAAGCACTTTCCACATTAGCAAGGGGAAGTGAACCATTTTACACTCATTTGTGGCATGGTTTTCTTTCCCTCCTCTGTATTTCATGCATTTACTGTACATTTTCATCTAGTACACGCTGCAGTTTATACAAATGACAAAGCTCATAGAAAGTACTAACCAGCAATCCATGCCTGTACTAGTGATGGGTAACTGTGATCCCCTGCAGCAATTAAGTGGGATATAATATATTACAGCTAATTATGATAGAAGTGGATAAGGCAAGACTGCAACTTCCTACCTCTTGTTCTCTTACTAATAGTGCATAAAGTCATTTACTGAGCAGTGGAGAACCAATTACCTTTTAAATAAATCATTTGTCTCATATGGTTATTTTTCCTATGGTAAGAGAATAGATTATTTTCCATGGCTTTGTCAATGTAGTTAAGAATCACACATTTGATTTGCACTGAATGAGCCTTAATTCTTAAAGTGGCCATACACGTATACACGTAGAGATCTGCTCATTTGGTGATTTTGCCAAACAAACGGATTTATACCCCATGTGCCCACATTGAGGTGGGCGATATCGGGCTGATCCAATCGTGGGCCCTTGGGCCCAATGATCGGATCATAATGCTGCCAATAAGGCGGTCATATTGAGAACAGATGCGGCCGCGATCCGACAGGACAGCAGCTTTTATCGGCACGTGTAAGGCCAGCTTAAGGCTATGCATTATTTCCAATAAAATGGATAATTTTTTTTTTTTTTTGCAAAATAAGGACAACGTATATTTGGCAACATGCATGTCTATGTTAACAGAGGAGTAACCCCAGTAAAATTATGTATCAGAGCCAAACTATGCAGAGACATTATCAAATGCCATATATGTGTGACTCTGATTTCACAGTGTGGTACTAATTCATTTAACTGCAGGTTGATAATACAAGAGTCTGAAAGCCCTGCAGGGGGCACTCAGTCACCAGCCTTCCTTAAATGACATCACATGTTTATTTTTGTAATTGTGCAAATGATCAACAAAAGGACACCAGTTAGAAAGTTTATATATCAAACTTTCACTCCTCCAGAACAGAAACAAGAAGCAAAAGCAGACGACACTAGAAAAGGAGAAAGCTGCCTTTGTTGGCCAACATGCCGATTTATAATAACAGAGTTGACACTTTCTGCTTAGCAGAGGTTAGTCATGGTCATTGAAGCTTATGGACTAGTCATTGTTTTTGTTTTTTTTGTTTTTTCAAATATTATGTGAATAACGACTGCAAATACTATTGATCTCTCTGGAATTTGCACACACTGTCCTTAATGATTGTAAAAAAACATTAAAAAATCTATTTTAAAGCCAGATGTTCATTTTCTAGATCGTGCCTAGGAAGTACAGCATTATTGATGAAAATAGTATTATAGAACCCTATATTTTTATGTATGAATAAAATAGTAATTTCATACTAGCAATGTATTAAATTCCAATACTGAATGGTGTCCAAGACCTTTATTATAAAGCACTTTGGCTTACTTCTCCCCAGACACCGGTAATTAAAAATTTTGAAAAACTGAATCAGATAAATGTAAAACTGCAACTACCTCCTCTGATGAAGCGCCCAATGGAGCAATAAGCATCAGGAGGGAGTGTGTGTCATGAGGTATGCTGACAAAGGGAGGACACTGCCTTGCGATATGTTTTTATACAATCTGATATAATGGTGTTTATGGGGTTTGCTGTGATTATTTTGTACTAATTAACGCTTGCATATTATTTATTTTTTGTATTGGACCCTATGTCAAGGGGCTCAAACGGTGACAGTAAATTCTCAATTTTTGCTTGTTCAATTGAATAATGCAGCTAATCCCTAAGTAATGTTAACTTGTATTCTGCTAGTTTTATAACTATCTTTTTTTTTTAGATTTCTTTTTACTTACCCACTTACCCTCCAGGTTCCACTGGCACATCACATCTATTTAAAATGAATAAGAATCAGAGGCCTATGCCATAAAAGGGATTGAACTGGCTTTTATTTACAGCAGGTTGTAGTTGCCATTTAACAGACTTTGAATTTGTCTCTGAAAGCAATGTGTTTGCCTTAAAAAAATTAATTAATATATATATATAGTCAAATACTTAGTCCCTTTGTAAAATGTATAATGAAGCAATAGAATTCTTAATGAATCAGATAAAATTGAGCATAGGACTGGCCAGATATGGGATGACTTTGACGTAGTTGGCCATCTTAAATATATTGCAATATATGGACAAACAATCCCTGTTTTGTTTAAAGGGTAAGGCATTTTTCAGTAGCAGTATGTACAAAATGTCTCTGTCTCAAATATATTGATAATGGGTTGAGTGCAGAGGACTCTTGTATTTGTCTATACATATTTTGTGGTCACAGCCTCATTGCAACCCCGCCTAATGGTTTTATAAATTAGTGGTGAGCACAACTTTCCCTTATTTGTTATTTTATTTTATATATATATATATATATATATATATATATATATATATATATATATATATATATATATATATATATATATATATATATATATATATATATATATATATATATATATATATATATATACACACACACACACACACACACGTACACACAAGGTGGGGGTCCAGGGGGCCGCATTATTAGTGCGGAGACTGCAATTGCACTGTTGCACTAGAAAATTAGAATTTCCAGTTTGAAAACAAAAATTTGGCTCTTAAAAAGGTACCAAGAGAGGCTTTTTGCCTACACTGAAAAAGTAAATCCATTGTGTATATAAGTCACCTGTGTGTGTGTATTGTTTAGATCCAGCAGAAGCATAGCAGAACTGCAATACTTATATTTACATTCATGATGCACATGTATTAGCAAGTTAAGATTATATGGCTGGATGGGCAATTAGGTATCAAACATGTAAGCACAATCAACATAAATAGAATGAAAACTTGGGATTGATCCCCTGAACAGCTTGCTAGGAGACAGGCCTCTCCTTACTTTATTTCAGGCCGCGGAGTCAAGATCCTATCGCAGCACGTTGAATAAGAGCCAGGGAATGAGTATGGGTGAAAGCCCAGGATTCTTTCCGCTCAGTTTCTCCTAGCTTCGTTCTTCCTGTTATTCTCCTCACTAGCAGAAATTCAGAAAATTCCGTTTCCATGAACCACATCCAGACACCTCCAAGTATAAGCCCTTGGAGAGTGCTAAAGAGTCTGTGGTTGGAATCTTGTACCAAAGCCATAGAACAGATTACACTGAACCACTGTTACTTGAAAAAAATGTCCCAACATTCACGTTTTTAAAGGAGAAGGAAAGTCTGTTTGCACTTGGGGGTGCCAAATGTTAGGCACCCCCAAGTGATTGTATTGACTTACCTGAAATCCAGGGCCGCTGCTCCTATCGGCAGAAAACTGCACTGGCCTGGGGTTTTTCTAGTGAACACCACAGAGCGATCCTCTTCCCGGCTTCTTCTTTCTTCAAATTTCCCCTGGCAAACGCATGCACAGTAGAACGAAATAGCCGACTCTTTAGTTACAGTTTGGCTTTTCGTTCTACTGTGTATGCGCAACCGATCAAAGAGAGAGGAAGCGGGAAGAAGATCTCTCCGTGGTTCTCACTAGTATAACCCCAGGGTGGTTCCGTTTTCTGCCGATAGGAGCACCGGGCCGGGGTTTCAGGTAAGTCAATACAATCAATTGGGGGGTGCCTAACATTTGGCAACCCCAAGTGCAAACAGACTTCCCTTTAAAAAGCAACAGCAAAATTATGGGTAGCAAAAGATGGTTAACACCTCTGTAGTTGAAGGCCTGTGATTCTAATGTGCAAAGCAAACACTTAGAAGGTAAACTATGCCTTTATAAATTCAAATTAAGGTTTAGTATGAGGCAGTAATATTCAGTTAATTAGCAACTTGTCTTCATGTTATATCTTTATAAATTCAAATTAAGGTTTGCAGTAATATTCAATTAATTAACAACTTATCTTCATGTTATATGGTATTGATTCAGCTTTTTGTTCAACAGCTGTCCAGTCTGGAATTTCAGCAGCCACCTGGTTGCTGGAGTCCGTTTTACCCTAGCAACTAGGCAGCGGTTTGAATGAGAGACAGGATAGGGTCTGAACAAGGGGAAAAGTAATTCAAAAATGATAATAATACAACTGTAGCTTCACAGAGCAATATTGTTTTAGTTCCCAGGGTCAGATACCTCCAACCTGAGAGTTGAAAGGAAGTAGAAAAGAAAACAAATAACTAAAAACTACATGAAGACAAATTGAATAGTGGCTAAAAAACAGGACATTCTACAAGATACTAAACGTAAGTTCTACTCCTTTAGGAGTAACTACTCCTAAAAGCAGATATGGCAAAGAAAAAAACATGTAAGGACACCAACTACGTATTATAGAGCAGAGTGAGGATAAAATCCAAATGAAATTAGAGCACATGGAAAAACTGAATCTTTGAAATGAATAAAACAGGCTCAGTATGAAACAAGGATTTTATTTGCATAGATAGGATGAGGGAGCTTAGGTGCACTGTCAGAATATAGATGCATCCTGCTAGAGCCCATCATTTGTTAGGCAAATGCCTCGTACACATGCACAGACAAAATATGTCACTTGTTCTGTTTAAGATCTGCACAGAAAAATATACCAGGTGCTTAGCAGGCTGCTGATAGGTTGGGCTTTCTCTTGGCCAGAGAAACTGCTTTGCTCAGCAGTGAATGGAGATGCAACGACTTCCTTCTCATCTGGCATTTAAATAAAATGAGAGCTACAGCCAAGAAATCTGAGCACAATTTATTTCAAAATTAAATGAGCCTTATCAAGGGAAAGTCAGTACAGCGTATGGAGATTTGTATTGTAATTAGGTTTACCTTTTTGTTTTTAGGCTCCGTCCTAATAGCTAGCAGCCGTTTGGCAACTGGTAATGTGTTCTTTACATTATATTCTTAACATGTATTTATATAGCGCCAACATATTGCGTAGCACTGTAGAGTAAATGTGATTATACAACTACATCACATGAATTACATACATAGAATATATGGAGTAACAAACATCACAATCAATACAGGTACAAAAAGGTGAGGAAGGCCCTATGCATAGGCATACAGTCTAAAGGGAAGGGAGTAATACACAAGGTGTGGGAGTGGGCAAGATCGAATTAAGTGGGTGAGAAATGTGGTATTGAATGTGGTGTTGCGTTTGGTAGTTAAGCAGAGTGAGGGTAAGCTTCTCAAAAGAAGTGCGTTTTCAGAGATTTCTTGAAAGCAGAAAGGTTGGGAGTAAGTCGGACAGACCGTGGGAAAGCGTTCCAGAGGAGGGGTGCAGCCCTTGTAAAGTCTTGAATGCGAGCATGTGAGGAGGTAATGAGAGAAGAGTTGAGTAGTAGGTCAGTAGAGGAGCGTAGTAAGCGAGTGGGTGAGTATATAGAGATGAGTTCAGAGATGTAGGGTGGGGCAGAGTTATGAAGTGCTTTGAAAGTCAGTGTCATTAATTTGAATTTGATTCTGAAAGGTAACGGAAGCCAGTGCAGGGATTGACAGAATGGCGAGGCAGAGGAGGAGCGTTGCTGAGGTGTATGAGCCTCGCAGCAGTGTTCATTATGGACTGGAGAGGTGACAGTCTCTGGAGGGGGAGGCCAATTAAAAGAGTTACAGTAGTCTAGACGCGATATGATGAGAGAGTGAATAAGAATTTTGGCAGAGTCTTGGGTGATAAATGATCGTATTTTGGATATGTTCCTTAGGTAGAAGTGACATGATTTAATAAGTGACTGGATATGAGGAGTGAATGACAGGGCAGAATCTAGGATAACCCCAAGGCACCGGGCCTGGGGAGAGGGGGTGATAGTGGAATTGTTAACTATGATGGATACTTCGGGGATGCTACTGGTGTTAGTTGGAGGAAAGAGAACCATTATTTTTAATATATCCAGTACTCCTTACAGCAACACAATCTATTGCTATTGATGGTGTTTAATCATTATGGGAGTCATATAATTGAGTGCTAAAAATGAAAATAAAGACATTCAATTTTGAATGACTACAGTGCTGATTATCCCTTAAAAATTGGTCTATATAGTAGAATAGTTTATACTCAGCACAGTTATCTGTGCTGATCTCCCCTTGAAAGACGAGTCTATAGAGTGGATTAGTTTATATTCAGCATAGTTCAAAAAAAAAAAAAACCCCAAAAAACGAGCCAATCTTTTGCCATGGTGAGCAAAGTTCGCTTAAAAGAATCTTTGGTTTTTAACGAAGGAACAATTTGTAGCACATTGTTGCTAGTATTATTGTTTTTATGGAGATTTTTTTTTAAGATTTCCTTTTTTGAACATGTGGGGGCAAATTCACTAAGTTTCGCCAGGGCGCCGCTAATTCATTAAAACCTGAAGTTGCACTCAGGGAGGTGAACGGTAGCGAAGTTGCGCTAGCCAAGTTAAAGTACAATGGACATATATGTAGCAGCAAATACATTACACTACACAAGCCTGGGAAAGATTCATAAAATAAAATGGAGTTGTTATTTAGCCCTATACATGTGCCCACTGTATAGTTTAGGTGCCATATGTTAGGAAATGTAGGAGGGAAGGAGGGTACCCCAAAAAAAATTACGATCTTTTTCAGCCAATCACCCTTAAAAAAGGAAACATTTCAACTTTTTTTGAAACAACCCCTATCTACTCTATTGCACTTCGCCTGGTCTGAGGTGGCGAAGGCAAGTCTGGTGCAAGAGGGAACGTTCAGTAAAATCCGCAAGTTAGTGAAATAGCGTAGTTACGTCCCTTAGCCATAGCGCAACTTTGCCTGGTGTAAGGGTGCGAAGTAGTGCTAGACTAGGTCCACTTCGCTAGCGAATTTACACCAGCACCCGTTAGTAAATCGGCGAAGTACAAAAATGACGTCACGCTGGTGAATTTGCGCTAGCGTTAGGCACATCACGCTTTAGTGAATTTGCCCCTTATTTTCTCCATTATTATGGGGAGAATAAGTAGTGCTGGACTAGGCCTTCTAGGGCTCAATCCCAAAAAATTAGGTGGAAATTGTATACAGGTATGTAACCTGTTAACCAGAATGCTCAGGACCTGGGGGTTTCTGGATAAGGTATTTTTTCTGTAATTTGGATCTCCAAACCTTAAGTCTACTAAAGAATTATTAAACATTAAATAAATACAATAGGCTGGTTTTGCTTACAATAAGGATTCATTATGGGGCCCATTTACTTAGCTCGAGTGAAGGAATAGAATAAAAAAAAACGTAAAATTTCGAATGATTTTTTTGGCTACTTCGACCTTTGACTACGAATCTCACGAGTCGAACTAAAAATCGTTTGACTATTCGACCATTCGATAGAGTCTTTAAAAAAAACTTCGACCCTCTAGTTCACCACCTAAAACCTACCGAGGTGCCATGTTAGCCTATGGGGAAGGTCCCCATAGGCTTTGTAACAATTTTCTGATTGAAGAAAATCGTTTGATCGATGGATTAAAATTCATTGAACGATTTTTCATTCGATTCGAAACTATTTGCGGTAAATCCTTCGACTTCGATATTCGAAGTCAAAGGATTTACATTCGGCAGACGAATATCGAGGGTTAATTAACCCTCGATATTATCGACCCTATGTAAATCTGCCCCTATATCTTAGTTTGGATCAAGTACAAGGTACCATTTTATTATTACAGAGAAATAATAAATCATTTTTAAAAATCTGAATTCTTTAATTAAAATGGATTCTTTGGGAGATGGCCGTCCTGTAATTCTGAGCTTTCTGGATAAAAACTTTCCGGATAACAGTGGAAATGAGAGAGGGCTAATGAAAATTTTGCGGATTAGTCCAACCTTGAGAATAAGTAGCAATATAAGTTATGTCTCTTCTGCTGTTTTGTCACTAACGACATTAAAATCCACAGCCATAGTTTACATAAAATTTAAACTGACATAGGAAACGTAACATATAAGCTAAACTGTTTTAACTAAATCACATTAATAATATTATGCAAATGTAAATTTGTGCAAATCTGCAGGGAACAGTAGTTTTGATTTTTAGTATCAAACCATGTGCATGTTGTATTAATGGACAGTTGCTATTTATTAAGTGCTTTGGGAAGGCATTCTGTTTATAATAATCATTCAAATAACAACCTAAACACTGACGTTGCTTTAGCTGCTCACTGAAAAAGAGAGAATGCTGAAGGCCTTGTTGCACCATAATGGTACAGCCA